>OX031006.1:99507501-100232598 GCA_943735925.1 Pollenia amentaria | reverse complement strand
ATGTATATAAATTACACATTACTAAAATAACCGAATTATTATACCAAAATAACCGGTTTCTTCGATATTCGAAAAATGGGCATTTTAAAATAACCGACTTGGGCAAAGCTAAAATAACCGGTTAAAACCGGTCGAATAATAACCGTTCGATCTCCCTATTACCAATCCTAAAAAAAAATCATAAATATTAAAAATTCGCCCTTAAATATTGTATAATTTCATCTCTCCAAATCTTTTGTCGCCATTTTCGAATACTTCTGTTGACACAATAACTATAATTTCGTTATAAAGCAAAGTGTTTGTGAAGTTACTGCAAATCAGTACAGGATTTACCAAAATTTCCCAGCAAAAAAGAATCCAAAAATCATATTCTTATTCGTATTCGATTTTCTTAAATGTATAATGTCTATATAATTAAAACAAACACTCCACTTTTCGTAAAGCTCTTATGGATCTGGTTCAAACCTGCTTTATAAAGGGTGGTTAAATTTTAAGGGCCGATGGTGATTTTGAATAAAACACAAATTATTTAGGAAATTATTGTCATTTCTTTTTTTTTTATGATAATATTGGTTTGGTTCAATTTTGTATGCAACAAAATAACGGGCAAATGGCCGCCGCGACCTCGGCGGCACACCTCCATCCGATGGCCCAAATTTTCTATGACGCTGAGGCATAATTAAGGTTCTTTGCCTTTAATGTGCCGAATTATCTCATCCTTTAGCTCTTGAATTGTTGCTGACTTATCGACGTACACCTTTTCTTTCAAATAACCCCAAAGAAAGAAGTCTAACGGTGTCAAATCACATGATCTTGGCGGCCAATTAACATCGGCATGACGTGAGACAACTCGGTCATTGAATTTGTAGCGCAAAAGAGTCATTGTTTCGTTAGCTGTGTGTCAAGTGGCACCGTCCTGTTGAAACCACATATCGTCCACATCCATATCTTCCAATTCGAGACATAAAAAGTTCGTTAACATCTCACGATAGCGAACACCATTCACAGTAACTGCCTGACCGGCCTCATTTGGGAAAAAATACGGACCGATGATGCCGTCAGCTTATAAACCGCACCAAACTGTCACTATTTTTGGGTGCATTGGTATTTCGACAATCACTCTTGGATTATCATTCGCCCAAATGCGGCAATTCTGCTAATTGACGAATCCACTGAAGTAAAAATGTGCCTCATCACTGAAGATGATTTTCTTCGAAAATTGATAATCTACTGTTGTCATTTCTTGCCACCATTCTGACCATTGACCACGTTTAGAATGGTCAAGAGGCTTTAGTTCTTAAGTCAAATGCACCTTGTAAGCGTGTTAATGCAAGTCTTTATGCATAATGGTCATCAACGACGAGCGTGAGAGGTGCAATTATTGGGCACGACGACGAGTTGAGGTGGACGGCCACACTATCGCGAACGGCAGTAATATTTTCTGCAGTACGAGCATGCACTGGTGTTTTCACATCTCTTACAGACCCGGTTTGCTCAAATTTTTGCACGATTTTTCCGATTGTACGCACATTTGGACGATTAAATTGACCGAAAAAAATCACGAAGTACACGATAGGCATTTTGATTTGAACGCCCATTTTCATAATAAGCCTGAATAACTTTAACGTGTTGCTCGATTGTGTATCTTTCCATGGTTTAAATTGAGTTAGTCTGAAATTGAGAAATGTCAAATGAAATGCAGAAAAAAACTTGACATTTAGGAGTGGTTCACATTCAACATCGGCCCTTAAAATTGAACCACCCTTTATCATATTTTAATTGGTTTGTTGCAAATAGCAAAACATCATACCTGTTGCCAATGCAAATATCTTGTATGTAGTTATAGGTTTTTGTTATTTATTTTAGAAACTACAAAAATGGAGATAGTTATCTTTGTTTTCATACGCCTCAATTCTTTTATTGTGCATCTGTAATAGTTTAACTTACATAATTCTTTACTTGTATATTTACACTCTTCTTTATTTCTTCTAATTCTTTATGAAATCCCTAACTAACAAAACATTTTGTAATGGTAGAACTTTTTGGTAATTAATTTTACCTTTCGTTACCGAACATTTTAAAATTTAAAAGAAAGAAAAAAAAACTAATTTAATAATCGAGTACTGATAAAAAATATTTTCCAACACAAATGTTAAAAAAACAACTAATCAAAAACAAAAAAAAATAATAAAACAAATTATGAAATATGAAATTAGATATTAATGAAATTATACAAGAGATGTTATTTTCTTACTGACAGCTAAACAGAGGGACCGACAGACAGACTGATAGATATTTACGCAAACAAACATAATCGTTTGTACAATTGCACTAACACAAACATACATATTTACTCTGCCTATTTAATACGATGAGTATTATTTAATTTCATTGTTATTGCCAGCCTTCTCAATATTTTTACGCTTCATGTGGAAAATATAAAATAAAAATATTAGTTTATTAAATTTGTAATTTATAAAAAAAAATTATTTTGTTCTTTGAGGGTTGTTGTTTTGTAAGGATTATAATCCATTTTTAATTATTCTTATTACGGTTTATTTATTTCTGAGATTTCGTTATGGTCTTGATTTTAATAGTAGAGAAAGGCCTCTATTATGATTCACGTTCGACAAACGCTTTTCGCTGGCTATCGAACATCGACTATCGATAATAAAACGTGTATTATAAGTTGACAGTACTGTCGAAAATATTTTTTTACGAAAACAGCGCAACAACGCTGCAAATAAATTGAAAAATCTCATTGAAAATAAGTTAATGTTTGTAAACTTTTTGGTTTTGGTGGACCAAATACAACTTTCTTAATTATTTTTTATACTTTTATTGAGGTTTAAGGTCGTAAATAATAAGCAGTAGGGAGATCGAACGGTTATAATTCGACCGGTTTTATCCGGTTATTTTAGTTTTGCCGAGGCCGGTTATTTTAAAATGTCCATTTTCGAATATCGAATAAAACGGTTATTTTGGTATAATAAACCGGTTATTTTAATAATGTGTAATTTATATACGTTTTCCTTACTCTTGTTGTAAATATACTCGTAATTTAAGTATTTTTTCTAATTGAATATTGGGCAAACTTACTGCCTGTTTGTAGAAGGCGAGTGCAATAGTAAAGAGTCTAACAACGTTATGAACAATGTAAATAAAAGCGTGTCTTCTTGGTTAATAAAACCAAAAACAGTTCAAAATACTACAAAAAGTGTTCAGTTAAAAAGTAAATAGTAATTTGTGCGAGAGAATTCTTAATATTAAATAAATTTTTATATAGATGTTATGGAGATATTTCGAACGGGATTAAAAAGGCAAAGCAAGGTGCCTGAAGAACCACAAAATGATAAGTTGCAAAGGTTCTTCCACGTCACGACTTATTAATTAATTAGTCTACATACTTGACATAAATGTACTCCAAATAAAACTTAACACCGTTCGAAGTAGTTCTAAAGAGACGGCAAATAATAATTAACTCAAATACGCTACCAAAATGAATCAATGAAGAGTTTAATTCGACCATTTATTTTTAAGTTGAAAAATAACTGTTAAAGATGGATTTTTTTTAATTCACAAAATAACTGTTATAAAAGTCCCTGACAAAATCAGAATGACAATGAAAAAAAGGTTGAGAAATAACAAATGCGTATGTATCAAATAATAAGAAATAAGAGTATAACTCCATAAAACGCTCCAGAGCAGATAATGTGAAAAAATCGTTTTAAGTACATACTTTTTGTTGTGAAATTTGGAATAACGTTTGAAAAGCCACTAGTCAAGATGCATAGTGGAAAAACTTTTTAACTATTATCGAGTTTTTGGTTATGAAGGGGTTTCCACCAAAAAAAAAAAAAAAAAAAAAAAAACAAAAAAAAAATAGTAAATTGACATTAAATTTTAATTTGATATTTCTTAACTTTTTGTATTTATTTTTTTTTATCATAATTTTTAATAATCTTAAAAAATTATATCAGCTTTTAACCCTGAAAGGTTACTCTTCATTTTAGTACATTAGGGTAACTCTTCGTCGAATCGACGAACTTTTTTAAAAAAAATTCTAGTGGAACGATTTTTAATGTAACAAATCAACAGAAATTAGTATAGAAACTAGCTTTCCCACAACAATAAATTTCAGTGTTTTTTATCATAAATTGGGATTATTAGCACATCATTAATAAATGAATTAATTAATAAATATTTCATTCCCGAAAATAATTTTTGATAAGAAATTTTTTCAGTTAAGCACTTTATTAAAAAATAAAATAAATTAAAGCATAAGAAATAAAGTTTTCCTTCTTCTTTTGAGGGAATTTTAACTTAATTTTGTGTTTTAAAATTTATTACTTTTTTTAAACTTTCGTCATCAGCTAACGTTGTTGAAAAAGAGCGTTATTTGAATACACATAAAGTTATATGATAAAGTGTAAATGAGCTTCGTCGATTCGCCGAACAGTAACCATCCAGGGTTAAAAACGTTTTTTCGGGCTCCTATAAAATTATTTTTTAACTTACAACGTTATTTGCGGACTTGCTTAATTTTAATTTTAGATGAAAATAATGGGAGAAGGTAAAAATTATCTGATTAAATATTTTTGTTAGGTTCCTTAATTGCAAAATATGCACTTATAGGCATATAAACCATTTTTCCAGAAATATGCACAAAGGCACAAAACGCTCCAAATAATTGCCCTAAAAACTTAAACATTTTTTTTTATTAGAATAGCGATTTAACAAAAAATGGGCTGTATTGAAAAATTGGCAAAAGATTTTCTGGCGTAAGTATATTTATGATGAATTGCCAAACCAAAGTAACATAAAAAAAATGTCAAAGAAGTCAGTGCCTACAATTCGAAGTTTTCCGCCTTAAAAAAACACCCGATACTTAAAAAGTGTTTAAGGAAGAACTAAGGAATAACATATGAAGTTGTCAGATCTTTGTTTGCAACATTTAATTTGCGATTTTTTTTGTTCTTTTAGCCATCCAAAATGTAGAGCAGTATGTAAATGACATTTTCATTTGTATTCCCTTTATTACTGCCATATTTTTCTTTATTCTGCATAAAATGTCCTCTTTCCAAATGCCTCCTTCGCCCACCCAAATATTTATTACTTTCTGTTCATTGAGTCCCTCAAAACGATTGCGCGTATGTTGAAATTTTTGCTAACTCATCGTATTTTACAAGTACATATTTCCTCACACTTTGTCACTTACTTTACATATTTGAACATATTTTTTTTTTCGTTTAATCCGCAATGAAAGTCGCATATACGAATATACATATTCATTTTGATGTAGTGAAAATAGAAAAAACACATGCAGTCTGATGACAACAAACAACAGTGGAACAAAATATGAGATGAATTTATGCTCAGTTAAAACGACGTATAGGTAAAATTTAGAACTGAAATCACACTTAGAGCACACTGAATCAAGTGCTATGATGAGAGTGTTTAACATAATAATAATTTTTAATAATACATTAAAAAAAAATAACGTTATATAATTATTTTGTCTATTCTGAAGAAATTTACAAAATTATAACCCTAATCCAAATAAATTTTTTTTTTTTTTTTTGTTATCAAACAAAGAATAACGACGCACTTAAAGGGGTTTTAATATCATTAAATTATCTTAAATGAATGATATCTCCGAGCAGATATATTCTCGATTACCGTGAGTTGATGTAACCTCACGGAGTTCTAAATACAAAGTGGAAACAATGGGCACTGTAACGCTCACGTGTGTATACATCAACACACAGATAGCAATTAAAATACCTGACAGCCTGGAGCAGGGCTGCCAAGCATTTTTCCAAAAATCGTCAAATTTTGGAAATAAATTCGTCAAGATTTCCAAAAAAAATCGTCACACAAGAAATCAACTGTTTTTATTTAACACAATAATATTTTATATTAATAATTTAGGCAATTGACAAAGTGTTCTATTGTGTCATATTGGTTGTAGTATTTGCTATAATTTTATGAATTATAAAATTATGGATTATAAAATTATAGCAAATACAACCAATATGACACAATAGAACACTGTTAGTTGCCTAATTATATCCCTGCAAATAATATAGGATTTATTGATCCATTTTTAGATAAAATGGACTACTTAAAACATGGTCCAATGTAATGCCAATCATCGACCAAGTGATTGTTAAAAAAGAGTTTGTTGTTAATCGATATGTTTTCGTTTTTAGACGATAAGTTTTCGTTTTTAAACGATAAGTTTTCGTTTTTAAACGATTCCAAAACTTAATTTCTGGAGTATACCATAGGGAAGTTTCAAAACTAATCCACTGGGAGTATGTATGAACATCGCGTAGTTTTAAAACTACTCCGTTGTAATGCACAGCTGGGTTATATGGTCCAGATCTAGGATATTGTAATGTTTAATATACCATGTTTTTCAATACATTTTGGTTACCTTTGGACTAGTCCTAGTCCCTTATGGTCTATATTTTACATAAGTGTATGGAGTAGTCGTATTATTTGCAGGGATATTTTATCTTACAATTAAAAATTCAATTAAAGAAAAAAACTTTGAACACAAAAAAATGGAAAAGTAAACGATATTTACACATTTTTGGCAAATTCAAGGCAAGATTACATATTGGCGTATTATGAAGTTTGAACAGGCAATATGCCGGAACGTGTAAAAATTTAATGCTTTCTAAAATATGTATACACACACCATGACAAATTTCTTCTAATTTTAAAAAATGTCATGATCATGAAAATTAATTTAATTAACGGCCATAATTAAACGTCTCCACCTAACATTCAATGCAGTTAAAATATGAAGTTAAAACTTGGTGGTTATATACCTATTTGTTTACTGTGGCATACTCGTCAGTGATGGAAAATGCAGTACTTGGTGCTATTTTCAGTACTTTTTCTTTTCATAAATACCACAGTACCCCCACGTCAGTCTTAGTACTCTTTTCTTGTTGTGCTTCTTTGTTAAGAAATACAGCGTTGCTATTTTTTAACCCATTTTTCGCCGCCAAGTAAATTGACAATACAATAACGAAATAAGGTTTTAAGTAACTGGCAGAAACAAACATTGCCACAAAAAAAGTGATTATAATCACCGGTCGGCGAAAAATGGGTTAAACGTTAACAAAATTACATATGTGCCAATAACACACAGGGTACACATACAATTTATTGTGTTTTTTCGTTCATGTTTTTTGTTGCAAAATTAATTATATTCTTCAAACAGCATTGTCATTTTAAATGCGTTTTAACAAGGGTATTCATTCAGTTATTTACTACCCGATTAACTGATAGGTTAATATAAAATTGCCTTTTTTTCGATTAACGATTAAACCGGTTAATTTCAGTCGATTAACCGATGTAACAACATTTTTAATTTTTTGTACTATTATAACATATTTTTTTGTTTTTTTAATTATTTGTTTCGTCTCATATACAAAAGGTATGTATGTGTTTAGAAAATATTTTTTCATACAAACAAAGAAAGGCAATCTTCATTTTAAATAAGTGTTTGCTGTCAACAGCTTTTTGTTTCACGTACTTTTTATATGTATGCGTTTAGTTAGTTATTTCTTCTCATATCTTCTCAAATCAATCTTTTAACAGAATTAACCGAAACAATTAGAAGTGCTAAACATTTACAAAAACTAAAACAGGACTCTAATGACGTAATGGAAGTTGTAATTTTAACCATATTATTTTTTCTAAAATATTATTTTATAAGATCTTCTTGAACTATTGAAATAACTAATAAAATGATCTTACAGTTTATTTTTTATATTTAAAAATGTGTATTACATATTTATAAATGATTCTTTGTTTATGCTCGTTTTAGTTCAAAAATTGTTATGTTATTGTTATCTTATGTTATTGTTCTTTTATTAATAAACTCCAAGTAATAAATAATTTATGAATTTTTTTATTGAAATTACTGAAAAAACTATAGTAATCGGTTAACCGATTATTTACCGATTAAACCAAATCTTCGGTTAATTAATCGAGCGATTAACCGATTAAAGCAAAAGCCCGATTAAATGAATACCCTATTTTTAACTACATGGTTTCGATAACATTATAGGTATTTACTATGTTTACTCACCAATAGTTAACAAACATATTATGAACACCACTAGAAAATATGTAATAAACTTTTTGTTCGAGAATTAAGAACAAAAATATTCTTGTTAACATTTATTTTTATGTCAAAATGAATTAGTTTTTTAAGCAAAATTTTATATTTTTTATAATGAAATTAATTAATATTTTATTTTTTTATATTTTTGTTTTTTTAAGTATAGTTTGCAAGAAAAAATACGTTTTATAAAAAGTACCAAAATGTTTAATAATGTACTTTTTTGCTTAGTTGTCAGCACCATCTCAATTTTCCATCACTGATACACGTAGTAATGTTAGAGTTATAACTTTTCATTATTTTAAGTTTGTTGCCGCGTCAAGTAGCTACAATGAGTTTTTTTAAAAGCTTGTGGAAAATAATAAAAGCTTATTTTGAACTTATTTACGCTTATATTTTTTACAATTTAAATAAATATGGCGAAAAGCAACTACAACAAAGTAGGTTGTCCAACATAAACATTAATATATGTTATAAAAAAACTTTCAAAAGAAATGTTATAACAATTAAGTTAAAGCTTTAACATGAGCAGTTTCCACTTAACATTAACTTGAAGTTAATGTTTAAGTTAGTAATTTTATATTAGGTGGGGACCGCAAGTAAGAGGTGTATTTTTTAATCAATCATATTTTAGTAATATAAATTTGACTTAATGTAAACTCTATGTTGCTTTAAAAGTAGTGATGTAAATAAATCGCCAAAGTATAGGGGTCAATCGTCATTTTGGATAATTCGCTCAGAAAAATCGTCAAAATTACGTAATATCATTATGTTTGGCTTAGGAGCTGGATTTATATATTCTCCACATCAAAGCAGCTTTTGTTGAAAAGAGAGCAAGAGCATAACGAGATATCCGCCAGCAGCAGGCCGAACTTGAACCCATATTCCGGCATTTTTAGATCCACCTTTAGCGTTTTGGCTTTAAAGTGCAGCTACTACGTCAAAATTCTTAGTTTGGTTTTACTAGATCTGCCAATTTCAATACCCAGACAAACTTTACTTACTGATTTTGTTATGATCTCTTTACAATTATCTCAGTAAAAACTTTTCTTGCTTTTTCAAATTGAATAGCATCTTATAATCATTATTTAGTAGCTCTCTTCGCTACTATTTGCGTTACATTGCAGCTATTACATAACTACTTCTAATAAACTATTATAAAGATCATTTTAATAATAAATAAAATAATCACTTACAACGTATTGTTTTACAAAATTGATACCATAGTAAAGAAATACTATTTTCAATGAAAATGGATTGTCGACTAGTTTACATAATCTTTTTTTTAGTTAATTTTTTTATTTTTACATCCATATTTGTTTGGCTTTTTGGTAAAGATTTCGCTTGTTACAAGAGCTTTGGTAACAAGTTACCCTTTAAATGCTTTATAGTTAAATTGTGACTTGCGAAATTTTACCTTTTTGGATGGTAATGTGTAGCGACAAATTTTTTGGACTTTTTATAACTATGTACTTACTATTCGGATGTATGTAGGTATAAAAATAATGGCTTACTTTTCAAGAACCATTTATTTGAATTTGAATGCGTTAATTTTGGGACATGTAAGTAGTGTTTTGGCTTTTTTATGATTACTAAACACATTATTTTTTAGACGAGGTTGTTACTGGATAATTAAAGCTCCGATAAATAGATCCTGAAAACATCCCCACTCACGTGTTTATAATTCATCAAGTGTTTAAAATTCCTCACAAATAGCATACAACCTATAGCTTTTTTATTACCTTAAGATTATTTAATAGACTGAGTTCCACCCCTAATTTTTGGTGTGCTTAATAGAATTTGTTAGAATTTGTATTAAAAACTAGATATTAAAAGTATTTTTATAAAGTTTGTGAAGTCGAGGGGTAGGAATTGTATACAAATGCATGTTTTTTTTTCAAACGTTCAAATACTCCGTTATTTATCCGAATCACAATGTATGTATTTGTAAAGAATCGGCATCGATTTGTTAGGGAATATTTTATTGTCAATGCGTTTGTTGACATACACGGAAAAATTAAAAATTGTCTCTAATCACCAAAGTCATAGAATCAAGCAAACAATTTGTTGATTTTGCAGCTATTAACAAAATGATTATATTGATTACTAAAAATTGTAAAAATTGCAAATTGTGAATTTTATATATTTAATTTTAATTAAAAGAATGTTAAAAAAAAACTTTGCCATTACAAGCAATGTGTTTATTGATTCAATTACATATAACTCAGGTTTTGACTATTCCCAACAACAATTCTACAAGTTTAAATTATTTTATTTTAAGCGAATCAATTAAGATTTTTTGTTATTTAATTAATATTTTTATTATATTTTATTTTAAAAATTTATATGAAAACAACTAATATTTTAATTATATCAAAATTTTATTATCTTTGGTTTCAACTTAAAAAATAATTGTTTTAATTAGCACATTAATTAAATTGAAATGCTTTTCGTGCAGATCGAGTCATTATTTATCATAGGCCCCATATATTTTACATAAGCCCTATATAGTGCCCATTCTCGAAAATTAACTAAACAAACCTTAAACCGCAGCAAATATTAATATTGTGGTGAAATTTGGTTAAATAAAACAAATAAAGACACGAGTCCCGCATAGATTTACGGGAAAGCGGGAAATTGAAAATAATTAAATATTCCGGGAAATTCCGGGAAAATCTCTAGATATCAGATTCCCTATAAAACCCCAATTTAAATATTAACATGTATATGTATTAGTGATGTTACGAATATTCGTATCGCCGAATATTTGCATATTTCATGACATTTGTATTCATCAAATCAAATAAAGTTTAGAAAAATAAAGAACACAAACTAATTAAATGTGTGAAAAACCACCTACATAGGTGGGTGCAGCATCTGCGAAAAAAGGCCAAAAAGTGAGAAAAACTAAATATGAAAGTATGTAAGTTGAAGTGTCCAAGCCGAATGAAGTTCCTTGGAGTTATCTTAGGCCCTAATCATGTAAAACGCAACGCACGCCAAAGAATAACATTGAAAGCACAAACAATGTCATAAATATTTTGTAAATTTGTTGTTGCTTTCCACAGAAATACATGTACCATTTTAAAATTTCCAACGCCACAAGCTATGCAGCGTTTGAATTTTAAAACGCAATGTGAATTTATGTAGAAAGCAACAACAAAATTACAAAATATTTATGACACTGTTTTTGCTTTCAATTTTTTGTTCTTTGACGTTGCGTTTTACATGATTAGGGCCTTAATGTCTTGAGCCGACCTCTCACCGTGTAGAATAATTGGCTTTATTTGTAGCCCAAATAGTGAACACTTGGTCTGCACACAAGATCCTTTGGGTAGCGGTCATAAGCACCTTTACATAATTATAATGTAAGTATACAAATTCAACCCTTCTGCATTCCTTCTAACTTTTCCCCATCTTTGATCTGTTTCGGTAAATTTGACCCAACTTTTTCTTCGAATCTATCAAATCGAATCTATCAAAACATCAGACTTAGTAAATTTTACAACACCTTTATTACTTCTCTCTCTCTTTGAGGCCATTTCATAAAATATACAAACAAATTTGCAAGAGGCTCCCAAAACGACTACTTTCACTTAAGTAATACAACTTTACATAATATAACATCGAATTTCATTTGCTATACAAGAGGGGGATTCACATATTAATTCTGCTTAAAATATTTATATAATTGATTTTTCCACATCAATATCAGTTTGTTTTAGGTTGAAATGTGAATATAAAACAAAATAAGATATAGACGACAAACATTGTATTATAGGCCAAAAAATTAAGCTGGGTCAAATTGGCCCAACAACACTACAAATGTATATAAAACTTACATATATTTTTTGTGAACGGAAAACGAAAAAAACTATTTTAGTTTATTTTACTAATATAAAATTAAATTTACTAGTGTTTGCCTAATGGTCAAAATTCGACCATAAATTTGTATGTTAATATGAAGAAAAAATAGTACAACTAAGTATATAAGAATTAACATGCGAGCATTTATGTTTTCCATCTTAGTGGATCGATTTGGCGAAGGACCAACCTCCAGTCCATAAGTTATCTTCCACGTGAATCCGTGAATGTTAAATTAAATTTTGAAAGTTCAATATAAAAAATTTTAGAATGTACCAATTGAAAAACAAAATAGGATCAAAAAGTCTCCTCTTATAGATTCTCATTCACTCAGGACATTGCATTTTAATTCCATGTTTCTATGTCTAATATTCACGATAATTAGTCAGAGTACCAGATGTAGAACGTACCAAAAAGCTACCTTCACATATTCTTATTCAATCAGGACCATGCATGTTTAATTTTGTTTCTAGATCCAACATTAACGAAAATTCAAAAAGTACCAGTTAAAGAACATAAACTAATATAAAAAGTCAATAAATACCATCAAGTGGAATCTCTCTGCACAAAAGATCCTCTGGGTCGTGCTGCTTATTGCCTTCTAAATATGTAAGTTGAAATTTTGGTTATTCACTGCTGCTATCCACAGTAAGTTTTGGGAAATCGAAAACTATTTCTTAAATTTCGGTATTAGTACGAAATAAAGGTTTTTGTTTGTTTGTCTCTTTTTTTGCAATGCAATTGTAAAGTTTTTTTTATTTTGTTGTCGTTGCTTTGTGAATGGTGATGATTATGTGATGAGTGTAGGGTTTCTATTCCGAAAAAGCCGCTAATTTCCGGGAAAAAAAATTTACAATTCCAGAAAATTTTTAAATAGAAAACTTTTTGTCACATTAAATGGCACTTACTGCCAGTTTATCAATAATAAATAAAGCAATGAAACAACATTACGTTCTCGGCAATAAAAAACAAATCCGGGATATGAGAACCCCTAGATGGTTGCTTTTTTCTTTTTTAGAAAGTAAATGTTGTTTCTGTCATCATCGGCGAAATTTGTTTGAAATCAGTTTTTGTACATGATGTGGATGTATGAAATTGTATAATGGCAGTAATACACATAATATACAATATAAATATACTTTTTCTACATACATATATTGTTCTTTTGTTGTTGTTGTTGTTGTTGTTGAATTGATAATAATAGAGAAAGGAATTGCACTCAGTGCGTCATCATCTAAACTACTGAAACCTACCGAATAATATTGTATGATGATATTTTCATTCTATTCCCCATTTGGCTGTAGATGAGTTCAATGTGTTTCATATAAATTTTTTTTTTTTATTTTCAATTTTGTACATAATGGCTGAATAATTGTCCTTCTTTTTTGTTGTAGTCGCATGTAGTAAGTCTTTGCCGCTATTGTATGATAATAGTACGTATATCCCGAATATATTGTATTGGTCGATTTCATCCACCAATCAAAATTGGTTTCAAAATGGCCGCACACACCGTGTTCTATTCTTCATCCCCACCTCAACGAATTACTTTAACAAAAATATAAAAAGAAGTAATAAAGAAAAGAAGTCATCATACTTGCGCTGTCTTGAATAATCTTCTTTTAATTTGAGTTATTCCTTTTTGAGGACGAAATGTATTTTTTTATTTGACAACAAGATTGAATTTTTAGAGCATTCAGTTGCTATTCAATCAAAAATCGTTTCTTTGTGCTGACCCTTCCACTCTTTCCACCATTTCAAATGTATTATAGATTGTCCTTAATGCATTTAAACATTTCAAATTCTATTTTAGAAATTTAAATTTAAAAAAAATTGTGAAATATGATTTAAACTATTAAATATATTAAGAATCTTTAAAAAAAAAATTAAAATTGCATATTTGAAAGCGTCGAAATTTTTAAAATGAAATTATGAAGTACTATGTATACTACAGCGACTCAAGTTGTATGGAAGCGAAATTCGTGCAAGGTGTACCCTCCTCAAAATGAACCTTGGACTTTTTTAAGATGACATTTAAAATTTTTCGGCTCCAGCTTTGACCTCTCGTCAAAGCTGGAGCATTTTGTAAAAGGGTCTATTTTTGCATGTTTTGTTAATTTGAGAATCTCCTTCCTTACTAACATATACAATATGGGTATCATAAGTCATTGTCTTTTGCCAAGTACATAATTTTTGTATGTAAATAATTTAGATTTTTGCAAAAATATAAAATCAAAGTGTGCTGTATGAAAAATTTCATGCATAAAAACAAAATTGGAAATTTAAGTTTATCAGTTCCCAATATCGTTGGGTTTAATAATTGTTCATTGTGTCGTGATTTAAATGCCTGTCGCGTAAGTTGAATTAAACCGAAATAGATTACCGACAAACCGCCCGACGCACAGTGGCGCCATTTGAGTTTTTTCGTTGCAAAAATCATATCTTTTGAACCGAATAAGATAATTGAACAGTTTAAACAGCATATGATAGATAACTGTTCAGCCTATGAAATGAGCGTTTGGAAAGGGTGCTACGCTTTGTAGGGGCCTACTTATGGGTTATCAAAGTTAAAATTAGTAGAAAAATCAATTTTATGGTAACTAAAAAAAATTTTTTTTACATTTTTAGATTGTTTTTATTTTTTTTCTTAAGGGTTTTATGTTTTAAATTAAAAAAAAAATTATTTTTTTTTTTAAATTTATTTTTTAAATTTTCTGTAAAATATTCATCACAATTCGTAAGAGAAGGTATATCTAAAAGACTAACCATTTCTAAACTATAATTATTTTGTAACTCTATTCGTGACTTCACATGCCGCAGGGAAGAAATAAGTGGATCGGAAGATGCTGCCAACATGTTGAAGAGGTCCTCATTTTGCCTCACCCTTGATGCTTTGAATGTGTTCTACAATCTATATTTTTTATAAAATTTGTTAAGAGACTCCTGTGCTTCTTCAGAAAGCTCTCCAATTGGCAAAGACTGGTACTCAATTATATCTTTACCATGCGCCAATATTTTATGGACGGTCGGGGTCAACTTCTTCTGTGGATACATTTCTGCTAAAAGAGATGCAGTTTTCGACGCATATTCTCCATATTTTGTAGAATTGACATTTTCTTTGCAGTTTAAAACATCCAAGATCGTTCCCAATCTTTTCACGATTTGATTGTCAATTCCAATGATTCTAGTTACTGCCTCATCATTTTCAAAAAATCTCCTAGAAGTGTTTCCATCGTTTGAGTTACCGTATCCGTGCTTGGGACAGTCTACTTTTAGTCCAACTTGTTTAAAAAAAGCATCCTGTATTTGCTTCTTTCTGATCTTTTCCTTATCCTTTATTGATGTATTTTCATCGAAGTTTTCTTCCTCTTGTGGTAGGGTATATGCCAGTTTTAGCAAGAATTCCATACACCTTATCCTTGCGTGCAATGGTGACATTCCATATTCGTAATTCTCCTCATTTGTAGAATCGTTTAAATTACCAAAGTTCTTCTGACAAATAATAATATAAAATCGATAAAAAATATATAAAAATAAAACGAAAAAAGGGGTTTAAATAGGTTTTTGCTAAATTTTTACCTCCAATATAATTCTGTCTATATATATGTATATGATAACTAATTGAAATATGTTATAATTAAGCAGAAAAAGATACTAATCTTAAACTCTTTACAACTAATTATATAAAATTGAGATGTAACATATTATATATGAAATAAATTGAATTGAATTGAAAAAAGTTCTTCTGACTCTTTTTGCAAATCGGGCATGACATTGTTGAGGTTGTTCCTGTCAGTTCGTTTACGACTTTTCCGTCAACCATGGTCAGGTGGAACTCGTAATTGCATTCAATATATTTTCCTTCTCCAATTTGCAGCTTTGTAGGCTTAATCTTGCTTATTTGTTCTTTAATGTCCTTCACCGTAGTCCTTATGAGTTCTGCCGATTCCCTTGCAAACTGAAACATTATTGGTCGGCAATAATGCACTGATGACGGACGTGGATTTTTCCAGTGTAGGGAATCATCCGATTTTAGCCGCAAAGGAACAACAGATGCCATAAACATATTTCCGTCCGATATTGTAGCGTCATCGGGAGATATCCTTTGCTTATAAACGCTTTGTCCGGATGATCCATCGCAGCCTCATTTGCTGATCAATGTCAACTTCTCAGGAAGAATTTTCACTTCCGTGAAAAACTTTGGTGCGGTTGACTTTCTAAACAGTTCAAATAATTTTAAATTGTACAACGCCATGTTTTCAGTACTTAAATTGTTAAATGGTTTCAGTAATTGTTGCGCCAACTTTCAGGCGTAGACTAATCCAGGCATTATGCTTATTTTGCAATATATAGGCTTATGCTACCATGCCTAAAAATTTACCTGTTCCCTGCATACATATGGATTTATGCTGAATAATGCAATTTTGATATTATGCACGTGTCCAAATAAGATTTGTGCCTACCTGTAGGGACCATAAGTCAATATTGTTCCTGACCATTTGTACGCCAAAGTATTGTTTATGTGAGGTACGTACCTGCTAATATAATAACTATTAGATCAAACTACTGTCAGTCAAAACATATAAGGGATGGACGCCATACAATTTCTGCAACCATGTCTTTTTAAACTTTTTTACCTCTAGAAGCCAAACGGGCACGTACGGGCAGATAAAACCTTTTGAGTTATGTAAAGAAATAATCAAAGAACAGGTTTTGCAAATATGGCAATTATAGAAAAATATAGTTTTTTTTATTTTCCGTCAAAGTTGAAAAATAGTGAAAAAACGGATAGTTTTTAAATAGTGATTTACCAGGAGAAACACAAAGCAAACAGTTAATTTTTTTTTATCATTATACATTTAATAAATACATCAATCAATACAAACAAAAAATAAGGCGATTCGTTACCTATTTTTCGTGATATTACACCTGAAATCGCAACAAATTGACTAAAAATTGTGTGTTTTTTTGAAAACCGAAAGTCGGTCAACTTTGAACGGTTCTTCTAAACTAAAAATGTGATATTATTAAGAGTGGCATATTTGAAATCGTTGAAAAGTTTCCTATAACATGGGTTTATTCAAAACTTCGTCGGCATTCATGAAAATTTTGATTTTTGCAACCTCGCTTGCTCTACGGGCGCCACTGTGCGACGTGTCGCGCAAGCAATATACTAAAATAGAATCAGGAAAGGATTTGCTGTAACACTTTTTAAAATCGCAATAAATGATATGTATAAAAGTTTTGGAAATATAAACAATAAAATTTAATAACTTTTTTTAATTTGCGACAAAAAAAATGCCGCCAAAAAGTCGTGGATCATTTCTTTTTTTTTTCTTTAGTCCTATTTTCATCCATACATGATCTAAAAACTAAATCCGCTATCATATTAGAGTTACCACAAAATTGCATTTATATTTATTCCAGATCACCGTGTAAAATGCATCAAATTTGCAAAAATCTAAATTATTTACATACAAAGATGATGTTCTTGGCAAAAGAAAAAATTTGATACCCATATTGCCCTATTTAAAACGAAGGGTTACCACCCCATTGCGTTTTTGTTCAAACGCGAACTAGCACGAATTTTAAAAAAAGCTGAGACACGTATTTAATTAAATCGACTTAAGATTAAAATATGTTAATTTGGCATTTTTATTACAAACAACCCCGAACAAAAAATTCAAAAACCGTTATTTTTTTACAAAATATCCTTAAAAAAAAGGACATGGATGAACGTCCTTGGACAAATTGTATACACAGTTGCACCCATATTGTATATGTTGGTAAGGAAACAGATTCTCAAATTAACAAAACATACAAAAATAGACCCTTTTTCAAAATGGTTAAGCTCACGAGAGGTCAAAGCTGGAGCCGAAATATTTTAAATGTCATCTTAAAAAAGTCCAAGGTTCATTTTTAGGAGGGTACATCGAGCACTTTTTTTGGTGAGTCGCTCTAATGTATACTATATGTTATTGGAAATGGTTTATATAAAAAAATTAATTTATATCAAAGGAATGAAGCAAAAAAAAAAAAAAATACACGGTAGTAAAGGCTTTCGAATTACTTTTGGTGTTTTTTTTTTATACCGTACACTACAAAAGAAAATATTTTGTATTTTTTCGAAATAATTTTGTAAAGAATTTTAAATTTCGTAAGACAGCGCATAATTTAAAATTGATTTTTTTAGTTAATTAATACAATAATTACTATTCCAACCTTTTTTTATTTGAAAACATAAATATTGAAAATTTTTCTAATGTAATTTTTCATTTAAATTAAAGGTATTAAATTATTTTGTAAATGTCCTACTAAATTCAAACTATTAAACACTTAAAAGAAATGTTCTTTTAAGTATGTTAGAATAAAAAAAAAATTATAACCTGAGTGCTTTGCTCTAAATAACTGTGCACACATTAAATTTTTTACATAATTTTAAAATCGTTATAACACAAAATATTTTAACAAAAATATATTTAAATTTATTTGAGATTGAAAAAGTTGGTAATAGATCAATGAATTTTTACGTTTTTAAATAAGAGTTATTCCGAAGAATGTTTTTTTCCTTGCTTCTAACTCAAAAGAAGTTTTTTTCGTAGCCTTGTTTGCATTTTATTTTATGCTTTATACGAATTAGAGGAGTTCTCGATTCAACGAGATTAAAATTAAATAAAAACGATTTATAGGGGTTTGAATTTTACGAGATTTAGGGCCTAAATGTGTAAAGCGCAACCCAACGCCAAAAATTTCATTGAAAGCAAAAACAATTCAAAAATATTTTATAATTTTTTGTTGCTTTCTACAGAAATTCATATTGTTTTTTTAAAAATTTCAACGCCGCAAAATATGAAGTGTTTGAAATTTAAAAATTTTATATGAATTCCTGCAGAACGCAACAACAAAATTATAAAATATTTTCGAATTTGTTTTTGCTTTCAATGAAATCTTTGGCGTTGCGTTGCCTTTTACACAATTAGGCCCTTAAATTAAAAAAAAAAACACACACAAAAATATTTCATGAAAAAGTTGAAAAAACATTGCCTTTGTATTTTTTTTATTTCAAAACACATTGGTTTTTTACGATACAGAAAAATATTACTGGTTACTTCAATTTTTTCAATAAAAAGTAGAAATTTAGTGGTTATTGAGTCAATAAAAAAAAGTTGTTGCACAAAATAATTTTTTTAACAAAAGGTTTACGTGATTTGTTAAAATAAATTGTTGGAAATGTTGAATAAATCAAACAAAATGTTTATCGACTCTTTATTTATTTATTAATTAATTATGATGTGCTAAAGTACTAAATGTTATTCTTTAATAAATACACTAAAATTTATTGTTGGGGAATAAGCTAATTTCTATGCGCATTTCGCTGGCTGCTTTGGCCAGATCATGAGGAAACCTTTTTCCGAAGACTTTGGAAAAACTAAAGATATTATACAAACAAAACTGTAAAGCGAATGAGAATTACAAATACTCAAGTCTTAGTTGCAATGATATCAAAGCTATTAAAAAATGGACAAAAGTTTAATATAAACAAATTTTTATTTATTTCATTAAATATGTGTTATTGAGTGCTATTTTGCAAGGTGCAATTTTGATAAACTTTTTTATTAAATAAAATAAAATGTTTGTAACATTTTTAACAAACCGTGTTGTTTCAAATTTTCTTGAGATATTTTTTTCTGTGGATCCAGCCCATATGTCAAGTCCTTAGCATTTAAACCAGGAAGTACATATATGAAAGAATGCCTGCTTGAGGCTTCGAAGCTAAGCGGCTAAGAGTTGAAGATCACGAACAGTGCCAAATACCGTGTGGGAACTCAACGTTCGGTCGAGTGTTGATAGGGATATTGTAGCCATATAAACATGTAGGGGATCTATTGGTAGCAACGGGGGCTTAGGCTCTAAGCGCGTTGAATGGATCTTTGAGGCTGTAGTAAAACCGATTATTTTCTATGGGGCCATAGTGGGGTGTCCTGCCACGGTTAGGGGCGGTGCTGCAGGCTGGTTGAGAAAGTTTATAGGATAGTTGCGTTGATAATCACAGGATCGCTTCGATCTGCCCCGACAAACAATGTTGAACTGGTTGCCAGTTGACCTCATGGCTGAACAGCTCGTTCTGAGCTCCGCCGTTATGTTGCATGCTGTGCATTTGTTCTACGCGGAGCTATGACCATCCCAGGATTACACTCCTTAACAGGAATGGACTATTGTACTCCGGAACCCTTTTTCGGTGCATTATTTACGGCTCAACCTGCCAATGATGATGGTGTGTTCGGCTGACTGGTTGATAGGGACCCAAGCAACGACGATTTGCCTAGATTATAATAACTACTGCAGAAGTAGCCAGAACGAGAAGGAGGATGAAACTGTGATTCACCTTTTCTGCTAATTCTCTGGTTTCAGGAATATCAGGGTGAGGGGTGAACATATTTACCACGCTTGGATGTTCTATCTAAGGTAGGACTAAGGTCGATTTTTTCAGCAGGGAATCAAAATGCTTGAAGGGTGCAATGATGTAGAACAAACTTTCATAAACACCTGCCATATGGCCTTATCTCATGGTGGATCTTAACCACTGGGTGACAAAGAATACGTTTACCAATCGACCCCGTGTGTGCTCGGCTTACACAGACGGGTTGTAATTTTGAGTGTAAAATCCGACAAAAATTATACACCCGCCCCTTGTGTAGGAGCCAGAGCTATCTAACTTCCGCTACTTTAGAAATAGCCAGGAGCATCTGTCGAGAAGCAACAGCAACTAAGGATGATTTTTCCTAGCAGCTAATATCCTTCACAAGTGGATAACTCTCCGGACGATTCATGACAGACCTTCCACCAATTTGGGTTTCAAACACATCCACCACGTGATCCCCGAAAGTATCTTTTTTGTCAAATAGCTGCATATCGTTGAACCCTTTTGTGATTTTATGCCTTGAATAGCCAACCTTCTTACAGAATAGTAAAGCTTCCGCAAAGACAATTATCCTGAAAACAGGAAGCATTTCTCGCACGAAGCATACAAACGGGAGCCTTAAACAATAGTCAGAACGGTGCATTGCGCACAAGGGCCTACTGGCTCACGTGGCACCAGATATATAGGATCTCTGGTGAGCCTGCGGTCTCAGAAATCACAAAGACTTTAGGAGGCCTGCAATTTTGAATCTTTGTCGGATCCCAGGTATACATACAGCTGATTATGCCACGGAGGATGCAACATCAAGAGGTGAAATATTATCTTTAAGATGATCGCTATTCCCTACACACTGGCTAGACTCTGGTCCCTGGCTTAGGGTAGAACAAAGGCACCGCTATATGAACCCAAGTGAGCCGTCCTCGTGTCAGCTAGCCATTAAACTTAACCTAATTACTGAGATTTCTGATTTGTCAGCGTCTACTTTATTTACATATACATATCGCTCATTTGCTGCAACGTCGTCATAACTCAAAAAGTTTAATTTTGGAGTTTGTGATGCAGAATTGTTCGCTAAGCTTTTCTTTATATTGTGGATAAAATTCATAAAAAAATAAAATTCATCTTTATATATTTAATACTTTCCCCGGTTGAAGAGAATGTGTCGTTATTTGTTTAAGAGGTGCAAGCAAATCAAAAACTTTAAACACGTTTATTTCGAAATGTATTTTTTTGAGTTATAACGAAGTTGCAGCAAATGAGCGATATATGAATTAGGGAAAAATTTAAGGTACTTTAGAATGTTTTTTGGGTTTCTGTTACACTGCAAATCACTCAAATATCAACTTTGGGAGAATTTATAAACCAAATATTGGAGATATTACATAATTTTGAACTCAAATGTCATATTTTTAACTATAATAAATCAAGAGTTTTTAATGCAACAATCAGCCTTATTCCGGTTGTCGTTGTCGTATACGAGTGTGTCGTTTTTTGTAGTAGATTAAAGAACACAGGTTGAGTTTAACTTTAATCTATTACAAAAAACGACACAGTCGAATTCGACAACGACAACTGGAATAAGGTTGAATATTTATGTGTGCCATATATTGCTGGGCCACTCAACAATCCTAATATTATAAAATCGTTTTCTATATTTTAAATAGGGTTATCGTGTTAATGTTGCTCTTTTATTAAATCGTCTGTAAATCAACATTTTTGTATTTAAAATGGTTTTGTCGAATATTACATTCGGGTTTTTTCTGTGCATTTAAATAAAAATTCGGCACTCACGAATCAATTCTATTATTCTATTAAGAAATATTTTATTTCAGGTAATTGTTTTAAAGGGCCTATGTAAAAAATGTGATAATTATAGCCTTCACCACACGTGTAAAGCGTATATATGTATGTATAATATGATCTTAGTCCCCATAAAGTATTGAAATTATGGGTCGCTACTCGCGAGGTTAATTTAACTATGTCTGTCTGTCCGTGTGTATGTTAAAATGGGTTTCCGCAGATCTCAGAAATGATAGGGAACTAGGTTGTAAGCAGAAAACAACGATTGCCTCTAATTTTTGTCATAAAATCCGCTGTTATTGTTTTTTTTTTTAATATGTTGTATTTTTGCTTTTTCTTTACACATAACAAATATGCACATTCATACATGCATGATTTGCCGCTTAAATAGAGAAATGTGTTTTTAGGGTACTCAACGTATTTAATTTTTTTAACACTTTTTAATCATGTGAGAGGTATGGTGAAGGGTATTAGAATATATCATTTTTACTTGTTTTTATACCCTCCACCACCACTGTGATGAATGAGGGTATACTAAGTTTGTCATTCCGTTTGAAACTTTTTTATTATACATCTATATATTCTGGCTCCTTGAGTAATTCTAAGTTGATTTAGCCATGTCCGTCTGTCTGTCCGTCTGTTAAAAACACGCTTACTTTCGAAAAACGCAAAAGAAAAGAACAAACTTTGCTAAACTGTTTTCCGGGAATAGGGTTTATATGGGGACTAGTGTAAATTATGGACCGATCTTCAAAAAATTTTACAGTGTGATTTCTGGTCCTATGAAACTGTGACGTACCAAATTTAAGTATGCTAGCGTTTTTATTGCGGTTTTAGGCGTACTAAACTGTTTTCCGCGAGATGGGTTTATATGGGGCCTATGGTTAATTATGGACCGATCGTCACGAAATTAACCAGTATGATTTGCAGTCGTACAAACCAAATTCGAGCAAAATTTCATGTCATTCCGTGCATTATTAAACCATTTATGTTAGTTTTTGTATCAAAATTATCAATTTTTTTAAGATGGTGGTTCCGCAATAAATAACGCTAGCATACTTAAATTCGGTACGTCACAGTTTTTTAGGACGGGAAATCACACTGCCAAATGTCGTGAAGATTGGTCCATAATTTACCCTAGGCCACATATAAACCCTACTCTCGGAAAACAGTTTATTGCGCCTAAAACCAAATAAAGCTCACTTTGGGAAAATAATAAAATTCGCCTTAAACCATCACAGATATAGATATTGCGGTAAAATTTCTTACTTAAATTCATATGGCCAGAAAAAATATCATGCAAATTTGTGAAATTTTATGTTAACGCTAAAACTAATTACACTGCTGTATTGAAATTTATTCTAATTTATTTTTTGTAATACCAGAAATCAGTCTTCAGAATTTTGGGATGATTGGGCCATAATTTACCATAGGACCGATACAAATTACCCTCCTAAAAATTATTTTAGTTCGGCTAAAACTTTTACGAATCATGATATTTTACTCAAGCCTGTTCAAAGTTCTAACAAGAAACGCATAAAGTTTTCTTATTGTCGGTCAATAATTTAATTCATGTCTAAACCGCAACTAATTTTAATGCTGACGCTCGATTTTGTGAAGCTTAGTTAATAATATATATGTATTTATCGTATAGAGCTCCCTCCTGTCGGTGGAGGGTATCAAAGATTCGGCACAGCCGAATATAGCACTCTAACTTGTTTTGTATACGTTTCGTTTAAAACAGAGTAATTTTTTCATTTTATACATTTTAATTTTTAAGCAAATTGCAGTTTTTCTTTCCAATTGTATTTCCAAAACTTGATGCTTAATTATAATAGTTCCTTTTTTAGTCATAAAATTTATTTTAAATTAATCAAAAATTTATATTTTTTTTATTTCCAGGCCTTGTATTATTGCCTTCCGATTTGAAAATCTTCCATGCCCTAATATTTTAAATATAAAGGGGCTTAGCGAATTGTAATGTATGTAATGTCTAAAAATTATTAAATTAATTTAAAAATAACTACAACTATATAAATATAAAATATACATACATTTAATAGTATTTAAACATTCACGAAATTATTTAATTACAATTAACGAATAATAATAATATTAAACATCACACAGTAATAATAATTAAGAACAAAAAATTAATTAAAAAAGTATCACACAATAAGGAGAAGAACTTGTATAATTTAATAAGAAAAACGGATTTAAAACAAAAATATCTTTAGAAAAAAGGATTCTAAAAACCATTAACATTTTGTTCAAGTGGCATGAGCCATACATCGGGCTACCGAAAATATGATGATAATGAGTGTAGTGGGCCAAGACCACCTGTACCCGGAGAAGAAAGTCGTGTTAGAAAGGTTTGTATGGACAAATAAATAAAACATTTTTTTTCTTTTTTAATTAACTTGCAATTTTGAATAGATGACCGAAGGGGTGGGAGAACATATGCGTAATTCACCACCATCCTATTTGAATTGGGCCCGTACACTCAATCATCTACTAGAAGACCGCGATGGTGTTGAATTATTTAAAAAGTACGTGGAAGAGGAGGCGCCTGCATATAATGATCATTTAAATTTTTACTTTGCCTGTGAGGGTTTGAAACAACAAACCGATCCAGAAAAAATCAAACAAATTATCCAGGCTATTTACAGGTAAGTGAGAAATAGATTTTTTGGTATTTATAATGTTATAATACTTATTGCGTTCTTTAATTAGATTTTTGCGCAAAAGCACACTATCTGTATCGGAAGATTTGAGACGAAATATTAAGGCTGGACTTAAAAATGAAATACCTCTCAGTCCAAATATATTTGATGAAATGCAAAAACATGTTGAAAATACAATACGGGATAATATTTATCCATCATTTTTATGTTCGGAAATGTACATCCTATATATACAGCAAATGTCGGCTGCTCACGAACGTTTTAGCAGTAGTGGCGGCCCTACAACGGGCCTCGCTAGCTGTAGTACTGGTAGCAGTAGTAGTAGTGGTGCTAGTTGTGGAAGTAATAATGGTGGCAGTGGTGTGACAACAGCTGTGGCAGGAGGAGGTGGTGGAGCATGTGCGTTGCCATTTGCAGGCGCTTCCACTAGTAGCGGAAAAGTCAGCAGTGCAATGGGCCCAATTATAAATTTGCCTGCGAGTAATAGTGCCGCTATTGGTGCTTCAACTGCTGGTAGTTGCAGTGCTAGTGGCAGCGTGTATGGTCCCTCAACTTCAGCCAGCTCTAGCGGCTCCGTTAGTGCGACAGACACCCTACCTCGCAGCTCAACTTTACCCACCCTGCATGAAGATTCGGAATTGTCATTAAGTGATGATTTTGAAAAACTACGCGTTGAAGGAGGACGTGTATCATCTGATATGCCCATGGGTATGCGTTTAACACGCGATTTATTATTGGCTACACAAAAGAGAAGACTGGAAATTCGACCACCTGGGTAAGTAATTTACACTTTTTTGTTATTTTTTTGGGTTAAATGTGTGTAAATAAAAAAAATCAATGTGTATTTTCTATACAGTAATTTTTTCAAATATTTTTTTATATTTCATTACGAATTAAATTATGATTTAAATGTTTTTAAATTTGGTTATGTATTAGTTTGAAGAGTAACAATAGTAATTTTATAACACCTCTTAGAATACACCTTCAGTTTTGTAAGATTCCCAAAATAGTTTGAATCTAGTGCTCTCCGTTCGTTGGCTGGAACGTTTTTAAAAGTAGTTCATTTTATAGATTTTAAGAAATGTTTATATATCAAGCTTCTTTCTATATTCAATAAATGCCAACTAAAACCTCTTACTTTTCAGGAGAGTTAAAAAACAATTATAGCCCTCATTATTGTGAATATAAACAATGTACCACCTTCCATAAGATGGATTAAATATTCTTACTAATTTACACGTATGCAAATTATTTCATATTTTGCACTTGTTTGCGTATTTTTCAAAATAAGCATATTTTGTTGGAAAAAAAATAAATATTTTTTAAATCACCAATTTTGTGAAATGTTTTATTCACCGAAATAAAATAACATGACAAAATAACATAAAAAATTAATTGCACTATTGAGCATATTCTTCAAAAAATATCTCTAACTCGCTCGTTATTTTGAAAGCTTATACATATCATTGAGGACTAAATTCCCCCCATACATATTGTTTCAATCGGATAAATATTTTAAAAGGTTCATATATATTACCAATTTTTGTTTGTTTGGAACCACTATTTACTAATATTGGATATCAAAATCTTTGCCATGTTTGTGTTCAGCATGCCAACGTCAATAAGATATGAGGTAGATTTATAAAGACTTTTTTTAAATTTTGTAAATTTACTTTGGAAGTAGCATTTATATTTTTGTCTTATCAATACAATTCAACAAGAACAAGTCTTATATTACAGTATTGGGTAGCAATTTGGCAAATATTAATTATTATTATAATAATATAAAAAAGATCGAAAAATAAAGTGACTATATGCTTTGTGCACAAATAAAAAAAAACAAATAAGTATTTGTAAATAATAGACTATTTAAACTGAAGTACTAAAATATGGCAGATTTGAAATGACTTGCATTGCTTGTGATTTGAATTTGAGGGGGTAGTTGGCTCCAGAGACGAATCGAGTTAATGAAGAAGTGTTGATCAGAAGTTGATTTGTTATACCTGATCCTATTATTCTTGTTACCTCTGTTCGATCTAGAGAATATGATTCTATCATATAGGTAAGAAGGCTGTTGACTTTATATAATCTTATGCAAAAACAATAGAATTCGGCAAATCAAAAAATTATAAAATTTTAAATTATATATTTGTTTCTCATATTGTGAGTGAGATGCTCTGGTTCCTTTTTATTCCAAATACATACCTTGCAATATTAGGTGCGTTCGTTTACCCCAAAATTTGCACAAATTTGTGCAAGTTTTTACTGGATTTTACTGAAATGCGTTCGCTTACACAAAAATTTGCAAAAGAGAGCATCTACTGAGAGAGTAAAGTGACAGTTGTAAGCAAAGAGTCTGCAAATTTTTACTGAACAAATTTTTACCAGTAAAAACCAGTAGAAAACAAAAACATATCGCACTTAATCAACAAGAGGGTATTATCTCAAAATTTTTATTTTTCCACTTTTTCGAAAAAATCTACACGTTATATTCATATCTGCCCGCTGTAAAAATATCTTGCTATTTTGTCTACTTTTTGCTAATGAAACGGTTGGTTTTAAAATTCATTTCCATATGCCTTCAATGTTAAATTAAAAATTGTTTTGCTTCTACTGAAAATTTTTAAATTTTGAGTTAATACCCTCTTGTTGATTAAGTGTGATATGTTTCATTTAAGTAAACAAACAAAAGTAAGCATACAATTTGTAATAAAAACATTTAAAAGAACAAAAGCTGAATTAAAAGTGCAACAAAAACCAAAAATATTTATTACATCCTAAACAATTTTACTTACCACTTTGTACCTATTAATATTAAGTTTTCTTTTTTTTGGCATCCATGGTAAAATTTGTGTTAATTGTTCAATATTACTTATTTTTGTTTTTGTTTACATTAATATTTTAGAGATGTAAAGCTAATGAATATATGATTACTTCTTATTGCATATTATTGAGGGTACCAAATATTGATGTAGTTTCGTATGTAATTCAACTAGAAACAAAATTAAAAGTCATGTACAAAATAAACAAGTCTTAAAACTTGCACAGAAGCTCATTTAATAAATAAATTTGCTACGAATTTATAATCATTACAATGCATTTCATCAAGTACCAAAAACATTAAGTACTGGGTAGTCTAAACAAGACATATTTTACAACACTAAGCTCTTTAGCGATCAGCTGTTTGAATTAACCTGCAAGTTTTTGCAATTTTTCCGTTCGTTTACTTTTTTGTGCAAGAGCCATTTTTGAGAGTAAAATTTTCATATTGCCCAAAATTTACTCAACTACTGGATTTTGCTGGAAAAGTAAACAAACGCACCTATTATTGTATGTTACATTGAGCCTTCGCCTACTAACAGAATCGCAACTTGAAAAAAGCTCGCATACATACATGAGTTTAGGCAATAAATACGTCTTAGCTAGTAGCATTCGGATGTGAATCGGTGTATAATATTGTGGCATCCATAGATTCCTTAGCATAGAAAATGTTTTTCCACGGCTTATTTTCACATGATCTGACCAATTAAGTTGATTGTTAAAAACTACACCAAGATTTTTTGCAGTAGTAACATAATTAATTGTCGTATCATAAATCTTTATTGGTGGCAGACACATGGTTATACTTTTTGATGGTCCAATTACCATAACAACTGGTTTTTTTTTTTTTGGATTTAAGCTTAGTCCATTTGCAGATGCCCAAAGATAAATATGATACAGTTCTTCGTTTATCAGTTGTATGCAATTTGCGGCATCTGATATTTTGCAGCTTATATAAAGTTGCACGTCGTCAGCATACATTTGAATTTTACAATGTTTCACTAGTAAAGGCAGATCATTAGCGTATATAGAATACAATAGTGGCCCAAGTATTGAACCCTGCGCCACGCCTCTGAGGTTTAAGCAACGTTTAGAGACATTTGTTTCGTGGCATACACTTTGATATCTGGCACTTAGATATGACGTTAACAGTTTTAATACTGTTGATTAGAAATTGCACATTTGCTTTAATTTTAGACAGAATGGAATGATGCACTGTGACAAAGGCTTTAGAGAGATAAAGCAATATTAGGAATGATATAATTTGACGTTTATCAATTTGACATCTTATCTTATCAGAGTAGTAGTATAGGTTGTATTTGATATAATTTAATGGATGTCACATTCATGAAATTTTTGTATACTTTGGTAATATGTAAAATGAAAAAATGAGGAAATAGTGCCAAAATTAAAAACCACAAATTAAAATGTTTTGCGGTGAAGTAAAAGAAAACCAAATAAAAGTAACTTTTTTCCAGTGTGTCCAACATTCATTCAACAATATTCGCTTTTCTACTCAGTTACTTAAATTTAATTCGATTTTTCTTTAAACGAAAGTTTGTAAAATTTCCCTTTTTACACAGCGATGTTTCCCTCAAAACATAAATTATAATAGCCAGATGGGCCAAAACTGAATCAAAATATAATAAAATTAAATTTAATGAAATATGTTTTGAATCAAATAAAATTTTAAATAAGTAAAGGCTATTTTTTTAGCCTGTTAGAAAAATGACACAAAAAATTAAATATTATTACAATTTTTTTTTATTCAAAAAATCAATACTTGTCATTAACATTTAAATGGCTTCGAGCTTTTCTGGAAAAAGCGCATTGCGGACGTTCAATTTTTGTTAATTTTTATAAAATTCGCCACACCCGTATAAACCGCACCACATGGTAAATTTTTCTGGATATAATGAGTCTGTTGTGGATTGGTCTCACTCTATATGCGGCAATTTTCTTTATTAACAAATCCGTTTAGCCAAAAATGAACCGTGCGTGATAAAAATCTAAAGATTGCGCGAATCAATGACTGATTTTCAAAGTAAATTTGGATGATTTGGTAGCGCTGTTCTAGTGCCGCATACATTTTTATTTATTATTCTTAGGTACGTTTTTTAATTATATTTTTTTTAATAGAAAAGTGATATAAAACAGACATAATTGTTACTTTTCCAGAATCAAACGTTAATTTTATTTCTGTAACTTAAATTTTCTTTTAAAACCCCAATTTTTGTAAAACTGTTAATCAGTTTTTTAAATGTTTCAAAAAATTCCTGAAAAAATTGGTTTGATAGATTGTATTTTATTGGCAACACTGACTACAAAAACTTTCAAAAAACTTAAAAAAAATTCTTGTTTAAGAACCAGTTTAGCTCACGAACGGACTGCACTAGATCTAAAATATTTCGTTACGAAACAGACCAAGGTATACATATTTTAAAGGGTGTAACGCAATTACATACTATTTTTTATGTGCCGGTTACATTCTATTTAAGATTTGTAAACACAAATTATTTTGAAAAACTGTTAAAATGAATTGTATGTAATTATTCTTAAATAGTGAAATATATTAAAAAAAATTCATATAATTAATAAAATATGAAAAAAGATGAGCATTTATTTAATGATCTTTTCATTTTATCAAATCTATGACGACGTTCATAACATGTAATTCATTCATTGCACTTACTAAGTTAGGTTCAATTGGCAGCCGACACGAGGACGGCTCACTTGGGACCTTTTAGCGGCCCTTTGTGATACCCTGAGCCAGTGCTCACCACATTATTTTACATTACTGCAGCCTCGAAGAATTTTCATTCCCTGCAGAAAAAAAGATCCCCTTTAATCCTTCATTAGATGTAGCATCCCAACGCGGCAATTCATACTAATAACCCCAAGAGAAAGTGAAACAGCGTTTCCACCTCATCATGGCAAATTTTTCCTAGTCAATCTACCATAGGCCCATATACAAAACTTTTTGAATTCATATTTTTCTATGTACCTTGCAGCTCGAAAATGCAAATTTTTTATGAGATTCGGTCTATATTTATATTAATGAAATAATCAAAGGGACTTACAAAATATGTTAGCAGTTGGTTTTAAAAAATTCCGTTACTTTATATTATTCTTAATTAGTGAACAAATTTGATTTAAAGTGGAATTTGAAACTTATACTTTGATTATTTTTATGTAGTTTTTAATTCCTTTACATAACATAAGTTCCAGGGAGGACTTTTAATTTCTTTACTGAGGGAAATCCCCAAAAATTGTAAAGAAAAACTTAAAATACATTTGTGTTTACATCCATTTTTTTAATTGTTTATAATTGATTAAAAGAGCTGTAGAGTTAAACAGAACCTTAATTATAGACGGAAACTTATAAAAACAATCTTGGAATTTTTCATCGTAAAATTCTCATAAAATCCAAAAATATTTTTCGCAGAACTTCCTGGAATTTGTTCTGAATAGATTTAAATACTTCTTTGTATTCGGTATTTTGGAAAAAAAAATTTCTCAAAACTTATTTAGCATTTATTCTACTTCTTCTATAATTTAGTTCATTGGCATAATCGGATTTATTATGTAGTCGTTTTTAAAGACTTGTATTATGATTGTCGTAAACAACATAAATACGACAAACTTTCTATGTGTTTTACTTTGTCTTTGTCGTGACTCTTGTAATAAGGCTGAATCTCTTTTAATCAATTATCGTAATAATACCACAGAATTTAAACTTAAGGAATTTTTAGTTGCATCAATCAAGAAAATTCGTTATAATTATAATTTATCTTATATCGTTAATTAGGCAGTATTTTACCATGCATAAAAGAAAAAAATAACAGTCTTTTAAAATGGGATTTAAACATTTAAATTGTAAATTTATGTAATAGTATATTCTTTTTATATCTGTAATTACAACTTTGAATAATTTTATATGATTAGATTTTTCTTTTTATATTATTTATCTCACATTAGTAAATTGTTACCGCAACTTTTTACCAAATTTTTTAGATTATTTGCGAAAAATGTAGAAAGTTTTTCAGTAATATTTCCCTAGTGTGAGTTATAATTCTATTGAAGTTCTTAATTTGTACATGTGTTGTTTTATTATTATTTTTTTTATCAATTTGTATACATATTTTATTTTTATTTTTTTTTTCTTTTATTTTCATTTTAATCTGCATCTTCACACGTCCAACAACAAAATCCATTGCCATCCACCACAAACCACCTACAACAATGTAACCTGCAAACAATACACATCCACAAACTTAATTTAATAAATTTATTTTAAACAATTTAAAAATAATATCAAATTTAAACCACGCCTTTCTGTCCGTAACGCCAAACTTAATATTACAATCAAATGTGTGCTTGCATTATTCTATAATAATAATTATTATTTTATTGTATTATTTTAATTGTTTTATTATACCTTATTTACTTTAATTTTTTTTTTCTTAATTTTTTGTAATAATTTGATGCATGGAATGAATGAAACCCGACTGTCGTTTTCTTTAAAAACAAATTGTTATTAAATGTACCATATTAAATAACAAACATAAAAACCAAACAAAAAACAAACAACTGCACACACATCTCTATTATGCATGTGAGTTTAGTGCTCATGGTTATGTGTATACAGGAAAAACAAATACCTCCTATGTACCGAATTCCCGCGTAGATTCTGAAAGGGCGAGTGTCAGTTCGGGCGGTAGAACTGATTCTGATACAATGTCTCTTTCAAGCTGTTCAATGTAAGTAAATAATTTATATTAAATGTCCTTAATAAAAAAAATACAATGCAGTGTGGAGAACATAAATGAGTTCCTTAAAAAATTATTTCCATTAGGAAAACAGTTGAAGGCTCGTTATCAGGTTACATGGTTATTTAGTTATATTAACAACAACGATACATTTATTTAACTTTTTTTTAATATATTTTGTTTTTGTTAATATAACTACATAACCATATAACCTGGTAATCCGCGTTCCGTGAACAACCCAAGTATTCCTACCTACTTCTGAAGTATGTAATCAATATATTCTGTGTTTATATTCAAAATATTCTATCTTAAAAGCAGTTTTTAGCTAAAAGTTTTGTTATATAATGGTAAAAGTATGTGGCGGGTTATTTATTCCCAAAAGTTGTATTGTATTACTAGTTTACATTACAGAAGAGGGTGTAATTCTTAAATAAAACAAGCAAGAAAGTATAGTCTATCAAGCCCGACTATTTGATACCCTACACCAAAGTAGAGAGAGTGATCCCTATTTGGTACCCATGGCCAATCATGGATCCGTCAAAACAAAATTATGTAAAGCATTATTCGTATAGCGGGCATACCAAAAAAATTTCCAAAATTTCTTCATATTTGGCATAACTATAGTAATGTATATGCCAAATATTTTTTTTTTTTTTTTTTTTTTTTTGTGATGTAAATTTGTCAATATGTGCCAAATATTTTTTTTATAATTGGGGTATTCACAAGGTGTGCTATCATGGTTTATTGTCATAATGTTCTAACATTTTACAATGGTTTAAAAATATTGTTGTTGGTTTGTAAACAAAAAGTGTCTTAAATAAATAGAACGTTAGGTTAGGTTAGGTTAGAAAGGCTGGTGTGAAGCAAACTTCACACCCTCACCCAGAGACCATTATGGTCCATTGTGATGCCTTTATTTAGTGAAACAAAGAAAGAAAGAAGAGAAAGATATCTAGTGTGACAGAGTAGGAGAAGTTAATGGTGAAAGCACAGGGAAGGAAGATAGTGGAAGATAAGAAATCGGACAGAACAAGCAAAACACAACCCTACCAAACAGGAAAAACTGCCCTACATGTTTCCCAGCCTCCTGCCGCGCAACCAGGTCATTCCCATTACGAATCCCGTCAGATTCTCGATCCCGCAGCCCGAGACATCTCCCAATTCGTGCAGGAATCTGCTACCTAGCCACCTCAGCCTGCTGTTCTGTAGCCTGGGACAGTGCCACAGAAAGTGCTCAACTGTCTCCAGCTCCTCTGGGTCCTCACACAGCCTACATAAATAGAACGTTGCTTGCTATGTTTTTTGTGCTGTCGTAATTAATAGCGCATTAGATTATGAGGGGTTGCTCACAACAGTCGTATTTTTTCATGTTATTATTTTAAGACATATGACTTTATGACACCTTGTGAATCCCCCAAATGTTAATTTATAGAGTAAGGGTGCTAAAGTGCTGCCGTTTTTTAAAAATATGTTTTTTTCTTTAAATTATCGTTGCAAAGTAAAAACAGATGAAACAAACAATTAAGATAAAACTGATTATTATAGGAAACTGTTTGATCTTTTCAAAACAAAAAAAAAAAAAATTTTTTAATTCTTCAGCAATTCCGGAAATGGAAAATTTAAATTAGAATTTGTCTAACTTGGGTAACTTTTTTTTTTATTTTGTTTTACAAAACTAGCCTACGTTGTCGTTATTATACTGTTCAAGTTTTAAATTCAGATCCCATTTCAGTTTAAAAGTTATGCAAATTTATGTATGCGCCCAAAGGCATACCTCCACTCGGAGACCAATGCCGTCCATTGTGAATCCCTTCAATATAGAGGAAGAAGAAATAGAGAAGTAAAGAAGAAAAGATTTGATAGATAGGTTTAAGATAGTTAGTAGATACTATATAGGACAAAACTGCCCACACAGTCCCCTCATCTGACAAACCCCAGAAGATCGATTGGATTACATCCATCGATGCCATCCAGCATTTCTGCCTGAGACCCTGCATCGTAGAACAGTGGCACAGTACATGCTCAGTGGTCTCTATATCCTCAGCATCCTCGCATAATCTACAGAAGTCCGGTATGGTATTGTCCCATTCACTCGTAAAAGCCTAATAGAATTCCCATGCGTCCAATCCGGGCCATAATGCCCTAGACACACTGCAATCCGTTCTACCCTCCAGGACAGGTTTACGGTATCACGGAATCATAGTAGTGACATAAGGGGTGTTTCACGTTAGTGTCAGCAATATAAACACCGGCACCAGTGCCAATGTCCATCTTGGACCCTTCCGTAAATACTGCCCACCCCTCAAACAGCCCATTGGATCCACGCCAAACTTCCCTATCCGGAACTCCACTGGTGGTGTTATGTAAATGTATGTAAAAATTTAAGAAATTCAATAACCTCCATATTTGTATTATAGCCTCCCCTAAAGAGGTGGAAATAAGAAGCAAGTATGTTTGGCAGGCATGGGATTTTTTTTATTAAAGTCTAGGCACATTGCTTAGGTATATGCATACGAGAGAGCTATAACTTTAACGATCGCTGCTAAGTTGTATTGGTAGGTCCAGAATTGATCATATATACATATGTATGTATATATATAAAAAAAAACTCCACTGCAGACAAGTTTTTTATTAAAGACTTTAATAAAAAAAGAAAATTCCAAACTCGAAAGGTATTATAGAAATGTTTTATCATTTGTTAAGTGTTAGAAAAATATTAAACAAATGTATGAACATAATTATTTATAAACTGAACAAAACAAAATTTTATTTTAGGGATGGACGCCCATATATTCAACGAAGACATAGCTCTACTGAAACAAAAGCTATACGACAGAGTGCCTTGGCTAATAAGGAATCAAATTCCTTTCAGGTTTGTTTAAGATGCAAAACAAAAATGTGTAAAACTGTTTCACTATATTGCAATTTTCAAATATTTAAAGGTAATACCTCGCACTCAGCGTCTTCATTCAAATGAACATCGTCCCTTAAAAGAAAATGAATTAATAGCGTTACTAATACCCAAACTAGAGGAGGTTAAACGTAAACAGGACCTCGATGAAAGAGCTCGAATAGAGGTAATTATTTATTTTCTGTAGAGCTTAAATATTAAAAAATAATTTAAACGAAAATTCTAGCATTTCCCTGAGGAATCTTTGCCGACTAATGAAAGAATTGCCAGTGATCGTGCGTTTGCACAAGCCATACGGGAAAAATTTGCTATCGATGAAGACAATGATCAAGATATTCTTGATCAGCATGTTTCCCGCGTTTGGAATGATCAGACCCCACATCGTTCTCCTGGCACAATGTCACCCTGCCCACCTTTACCATCCAGAAGGCGCACCATAACACATGACTCAGGCATGTTAAGTGATGGTGCCATGAGTATGAGTAAGTTTTAAAACAAACATTCCATTATTTCATTATTTATACATGTCATTGCTAATTAAAAAAAATAAACAGGTGGTCATTCAATGAAACACTCAAAATCAATGCCAGATCATAGTTCCTCAGCCAGGAAGCTAACAAATAAATGGCCTTCCATGAATACAGATAGTGGCATAAGCCTATTCTCAGCTGATACTCTAATGAAGTACAAAGACAATAGGTAAAGTGTAACAACCTCTTTAAGTAATATTTTTAATAGTTACAAACATTTATTTGAAAAAAAATAACAAATTCTAGCTCACGTTCTGGCACGAGTACAGCCTCAAAATTAGAAGAGACAAAAAGAAGACTGGAAGATGAGACTAGACGGTCTCGTCGATATACCCAACAACATATGCTGCCACCAATGCAACAGCAACCACAACAAACATCAGCCTCATTTAGTAACAGCAGCAGTGGCAGTAGTAGTCTACACCATCAATCACTCCCGCCTCCATTACCCGCAAAACCTCAAGAGACGACTACAGTTGTATTTTCATTTTGTGATGAAGAATATCCCTATAGAACTAAAATACCAGGTACCCAACCAACACTAAAACAATTTAAGGACTATTTACCCAAAAAGGGTCATTTCAGGTTAATTTTTTAAAGAATCACATCAAATCAACACAAAATCTTATCCAATATATTTCATTTTTAGGTTTTTCTTTAAAACTCACTGTGAAGATCCTGACAGCCCAGTGATTCAAGAAGAAATTGTCAATGACAACGATATCCTTCCCTTATTTGAGGGCAAAGTGATGGGTCTTGTTAAACCATCCGATTAATAATAGTGTAAGTTTTAAGTTTTTATACATCATCTACATGTAATAAAACGATCCAATAGAAAGAAACAAGAGCAAAAACAATGAAATACTATAAAACTACTTAAAAACACTTATGAATAAATACAATAAGCTTACCAAATTCGTATCGAAAACTGCAAAATGTGTTATAAAACTAAATACATTTTTTTATTATTTTATCATGATTAATTACACTGGTCTGCAAAAACCAAAAAAATACATAAAATTCGAGCCTTTCAATAAAAATATGAAGGCTTACTATAAAGAGTTGGATGCGGGCTACGATGTTTTTATTGGCTTGACTTATATTTAGCCCGAAATAAGGCGGGTATGCTGATACATTTTATCATAACTGGAGAACGATTTCTCCGATGTTGGTCAAAACACCAACAAATCATTAGGAAAAAAATTTCTTTAAGATATCCAATTAAATTTTTTTTATATTTTCAACTGTCGGAGGTATTCAGAAATGAATGGCGATTAATTTTTATTTTTTTTTTCAAAAAGTTTTTTTCTTTCTTTTGTTTACAAAAATTAATAAAAAATTTATAAGTATAAAAATTTTACATTTTTATCATTTATCAGAAACCCATTAAGAATAAAAAAAGCCATAAACCACGAAAATCGGTTAACAAATGTTTATTTTATTCACTAAAGCAGATTTTTGCTGCAGACCAGTGTTGTATTCTATTGTTTGCATTAAACTGAAATTTTTTTCTCGCACTGCAATTTTCTTTCATCACATAAGTTTTTGTATTAGTTTAAAAGATATTTTTTAAAAATTTAGTTAAAAACGAGTACATTGAATTATTTACAAGATTCTTCTTGTTTTTTATAAAATTAGAAATATCGTCCCAAAAAACGTTATCGTTTCTTAAAGCTAATGTAACTGTTCTTAATAAAAGCTTTTTTTTAAATTTCGTAGACAAAGCTTAATTTACAAAAACTAAGCAGATTAAAGTCCAGTAATTCGATGTTTGCAGAAATCTTATTTTATAAAATTGTATGAAAGCTATTTAAGAGGTTTCCAATTTTAATAGTCATTAATTTGCTATATATTCGAGATTAGTTAAAGAAATTTATATTGAAAAAACATAGAAAACTCGACAAGAAGTCCGTTCAAAAGGTTAGTTCCCAAAAATGCCTTATTCTAATAAAATATTACTTGAAATGGCAAATGCAATAATTTTCTATTCTAGAAGGTTTTAGAACATTTCGTAATTTATATTTAGTGTGAAGTACAAAAATGTCTGACGGTTCGATCACAAAAATATGTACATTTTTTTGCAAGTTTAATTTCGATCGATGTTTCTTAGAATTCTGTAGAATAAGGCAATAAAAGTCTTGTTATCAGGACTTGATTATGCAATTATAATTATTAAACCAGTGGTAATAAAATAAGTTATTACCCTGCTTAATAAAGGTTTTCCCTTGCGAAACATTAGCGGTTTTCACCCTTGAATTTAGTTAAAGTACTTACATTTACAACACAGCACCAACAAAATGTATTAGACTAAAATTTACTACGCTGTGGCTGAAAAAAATTTCTATAATATCTCTATCTGTCCAGCAGTTACATACTTCTGTCCGATGAAAACCGATTCTGAGCCCTGAGCTGATTCTGTCATAGAAAAATAAAAATTAAAAAATATAAAACCAAAAAATTTTTATTTTCGCAAGCAACACCGAATTACTAAGTAAATGCACAAAAAGATAGAAAAACGAAATCTGAAAGCATATAATAAGAATGCAAGTGGAAGGAAATTCCTTTTTTTTTAAATATATATATATATATACATACAGCCGTATTCATAACGAAAATTTGGCATGAAGTTAGCACAAAGTTTATTCATAATGCACTTACCAAACTCTGGCTAACGATTTGCTAAACTATTGTCAACAAGCTGCCAAACGTTTGCCAACTTGTGATAAACAGCTGTTTAATGTTGAATAATTTTGTTTGTTTTTTTTTTAATACACTGTTTTGTTTTAGTTAAGAATCCTTTTTTAAATATATTTTAATTTAAAAACATTTAAAATTTTTATATAAAGAGGGAAAATAAAAAAAAAATGAAATGAAATGACAAAACCAGCGATGATTAATGCAAAACGTGTTGCATTTTTGAGTATTATAATGTGGCATCATTAATATTCAGAGTTGATTTATTAAAAGTTAGCATACGGATAAAATTTGTTATTAATAAACTCTGTGCTAACAAGCTGCTAAGGTTAATCGGCATTCTAGTTAGCAGCTCGTTGTACGTAGTGTACAAACTGTGGCTAACTTTTTATTATGAATACGGCTGATATATTTTAAAAATATATATACATATATATATTTCTTTTTCGAGTAATCTGAATGACTTCAGATGAAGTATACAATCACTTACCGTGTATAATAATTCGCTTTATTTGTAGCCTTAAGCTGTTTCCGTGATCACTTGGGCTGTACAAAAGATCTTTGGGTCGAGGTGCCATTGGCCTTTGCATAATAGTAATAATTTATCTTGAAAAATTTTAAAATGTTCAGTAGTTGCACTCAGATGCAAAGTTGATAATTTCAAATTTAGTCATCGGAATGTCATAATAACGTTTAATACATTTAGTAGTGTGACAGTTTTTTTACAATTAAATGTTATCAACTCAAACGGGAGATTTTTTTTTCAATTTGAAGTATCGAGTGGCGCTAATGTTCAGATTGGATATTCGTATTCAGCGAATATTAGCTCTGGAACTTCGTATTCGTCTTTATTTAAAATTGATGTTTGTAACATAACAAATATCTTCTTACCTTTAACAGTATATATTTAAGTTTTCTTTTAATTTATTATTTATTGTACTTCGGCTGTTTTTTCTTTCATATTTAAAATCGAATTAAAGGTTTCATCATACTTCGTTTTTATATCTGTGACATTAAGGAACAGGTGCTTAACTCTATTTTAGTTTTGTTAAAGAGCTTTCGCAGATTGAAAGTTAACTTGAGTTTTTATTTCAAATTTTCTTTTTGCCACAGATATATTTCAAACTAAAAAAAAATGTTTATGAAACATGTATCTCCCAGACTATACAAGCAATTTGTGATGTCTTAACACAAACTACGTCAAATTGCTTATATCTTGCGCTGGCGAAGACATGCATATCTTAGAACATAAATTGTTATTTGTGGTGAATATTATCTAGATATTTGCATCCATATGAGGTTGTTTATTAATTTTAACATTTAAAAGGAAGTTAAAGCTATTTATAGATGGGAGCTTTGGACAAATGCCAGCCGATTCGAAAAGAATGTAATTTGCAGTAAAATATTTTTGAGGCGAATTTAATCTAGTTACCAACATAATTAGATGATTTACGGACACAAAAACTCTAATTTAGAAAAAAGTTTTTATGGTTAAAATGTGAAATTATAGACAAATAAAATGAAATTATAGACAAATAAAATGTATTTTTTTTTTAATAAATTAACTTATTGGCAACACTTGCATTATCTCCTAAAATCTTATGGTCACAGAAGGTACCGTTACAATTTTATAGCAAAAATAATTTTAGTTTAAGCGCCAACTTTCATACAAAATTTTTATGAAACATAATCAAAAAAAACCTTATACTGCAAAATTTAGTTTTTATCGCTTGATATTTTTTGCGGTAATGACTCGATATATTTAAAACAGAAAAACCATAAATTTGAAAAAAAAAAATTTTATCTGATGCGAAAGCTCTTGTAAGCATCTAAAAAAATTAACATGTATCAAAATATGCCTTAAAACGGCGAAATATGCGGTATAAACTTTAAAAAAAAAGCTGGAAAAATTATCTTTTAACTAAATTATGCAAAAAATGCTGTAAAGGGTAAAATATCCAAAAATATGCACTAACAATCGATACCAAAATTCATAAAAGGCTCTAAAACGGATAAATATATTGTTTCTGCCTTAATTGGTCGCACAAGGAAAAACATGCAATTGCATATTTATGGTTTCCCTGGTAATTAAGGCCCTAATCATGTAAAACGCAGCGCAACGCCAAAGAATAATATTGAAAGCAAAAACAATGTCATAAACATTTTGTAATTTTGTTGTTGCTTTCTATAGAAATGCATTTACCGTTTTAAAATTCTCAACGCCCCAAGCTATGCAGCGTTTGAAATTTTAAAACGCAATGTGAATTTCTGTAGTAAGCAACAACAAAATTACAAAATATTTATGACATTGTTTTTGCTTTCAATATTATTCTTTGGCGTTGCGCTGCGGTTTACATCATTAGGGCCTAAGTATTTCCTAACTGTTTATGTTTTTCACCAATAAAAAAAAAACAACTCTGAAGTAAATGGCAATTGAATTTGAAAGCTTGTGTTAAAAGATAATTTCCAAGTAATAACATTTGTTTCTGAAGATGTATTCAGTATAACATATATTTATGCAGGGCTCACGTTCATACTATAATGTGTTAGCAATAGAATTTGACAGTTAACACGGCAATAATTGTCAAACTTGTTTCTCGTGTGGTCTGAGGGTATGGGAAATATTGAGTTTTTTTTTAAGGTTTAAATAATTTTCATACAAAGTTTTAAGTTTAAAATATTCATTATATAAACAAGTGAATAAATATGTCGCTTAAATTAACTGTGAATTTTAGAAAAAAAAATTTTGCATAGAGAATTTATTTGAAAAAAAAAAACACATTTAACATTTTTAATTAATAAGATTTATTTTTGATAAAAAAAAACACTGAAATTTATTGTTGAGGGAAAGTTAGTTTCTATGCGCATTTCGCATTTTTGTTTCCATGTTTTATGTAATGTATAAAGAAATGTATTTAGTTAATTAAACCAAATGTAAAATATTAAATATGATTTTTTTTTATTATACAAAAACAAAAAAATAAAAAAATAAATAAAAAAGAACGAAACTTTTTTTATCAACGAATAAAACGAAATCTAAATTAATTGATGTTTAGTTTAGAAACTATATTTTTTTATTCTACGCCATTTTTATAATCAAAAGAATTAAGAATCTATTTACATTTAGTATTCTCCTTTTTTATTGTTATAATTGTCATTAACTAATTTCAAAGCAGTTGAGTATTCTTTATTATTAATAGAAAAACAGTAATAATTATAATATTAATAATTAAAAAAGTGTTAACTTAAGGACTGCCTGCAATAAATACAAGAAAGTGTGATTTTTAATTTTTTACATAATTTTTTTTATATATATACTTATTTTGTTTCAATTTACAATTAATAACAGATCATTTATAATTTGCATAATTCTCTTAAAATCAAAATTAAATGTCATAATATATAATTGCTTATTTTTAGTTTCCGACGCTTTTGTTTTTTAATTTTTGAAAATGTTTCTTTTCAATTGGTAGTAATTGTAAAATAAAATATATTTTTACTTACTATATAGGACAAAAGCCGACTACAATATTTTTTTAAGCAAAATATATACAAATAACAAAAAAAGCAAAAAAATTCTAATAACAACAAAAAAAACATATACAATAAAATTAAATTTAATAAATCATACCAACTCATAATCATTATTAAACTTAACATAGGCTGCATATGGAACTGAATTTACACGAACTTCCATTATACAGTGGGGAGGGGGGATAAGATTTGAATATAGAAACAGGGTACTGAACTTTTAACGAACAGGGTAGCGGAACTGTAGGTGCTTTTATCAATTTTTTTAAGCGCATATCTTTTAAGTTATACATCTAAACTCTGCTATCGTACCCAGGGTTACCGCTTCAACTAAAGTCGCTACTTGAACCTTTTTGGCAGTCTACGACTTTTTGTGAATCTTTTGAAATCATTTGATTTTGCGAATTTTTTTAAATTTTGTGATGGCCTTTTTCCCTTTTTCTATTAAGAACATTTCTACAAAAATGTATGTCTATCTACAAATATAATATTTTTTGTAAAAAGTGATTGAAAAACATCAAAAATTTAAGAAACTAATCGGAGAATATTAACCACGCTACACATGTTCTTTTCGGTTTATTCGTTTTATGTTTAAATAATAAATAAAAGAGAATAAATAAAAAAATGTTGCGACTTTTATTTTCTAAAACGACTTTTTGGTGCGACATTATTATTTTTATAACATGGCCTTTTCTGCCACTTTCAAAAAAAAAAATGTCTAAAGGTTACCCTGATCGGCTTTCTATAACTTTTAAGTGTGTGTTAATACATAAAATAATTAGGCGTATTATCGAAATTCCCTTAAAGTTTAAATACCACATTCGGTTAACAAATAAAGATACATATATTTCTTAAGTTTATTTTGTGAGATCTGCCAATGAATAACTTTACATTTAAATAAGCGCATTCATTAAAATTATATTAACATATTAAGGCCCGTTTTCACAACGTACTGATAGCTAGCGGTAGGATTTTATCGGCCGTATAAGAAGTGTTCCATTATTACAAATGTGCTTTAACCTTAAGTGAGCGGTAAGTTAAGGGAAGGCTGGTAGGTTAAATAAAAGTTGTAATAATGGAACTTTTGTACGACCGAGAAAATCCTACCTGTAGCTATCGGTTAGTTGTGAAAATATTTGACCGTTAAAAATCTGATCAAAATGTAGAATGTGTTACAAAACATATTATGTACTACAGAATCGCAGAATAACGAAAATTTTCGTACACAAGCAAGTTTTGTCGTGAAAAAGTTACAGAATTGCGGTACAGATTTAGCATTTAAAAATATATATATCGTTCCTTGCACACTTCATTAATATTCGGGGTTGTTTTTAGCACATATAACATTATTGCTTAAATAATAATAAAAATAAAAATTTAAAAAAATAAACTAATATGTGGTTAGATAGTCTTTATTTTTTATAACCTCAGAAAGACGATTTGGCATGTTAAAAATAATTTTTAGCCAGTAATCACCACTGATTTTATCCCATTCTTTCTGCAGCCTTTTTTTGAGTTCGGTTTTTGAAGAAACGGGATTTTCGCGAACTCTGCGATGCAAATGGTCCCATAAAGTTTCAATGGGATTTATGTCTGATGATCGAGCAGGCGTATTTATCACTTTTGGGTTATTATAATGCAACCACTCACGAACAACGTGGTCTTTATGTTTACGTTCGTTGTAATGATAAAAATTTAAAAGCTCTTGCAATTCCCATTTTTTTGCATTTTGTTTAAAATTGTCGCTCAAAATGTTCAAATAAACATCCTTGTTCATAATGCTTTCGCTAAGTACCAGTTTCTCAACCTTATTCGATGATAAATAGCCCTACACCATTACACTTTCTCCTCCATGTTTAACTGTTAGAGTAATATTTGTTCCTTTCAACTCCCCGTTTGCCTTACGCCACACCATAGTTATTCCATTACTTCCAAATAAGTTAAATTTGCTTTCATCCAGAAAAATTACGTCTTTCCGCCAATTTACATCTTTCTCCTTAGTAAATTTTAAACGATGATTTCTGTTTTTTAAATATACGAAAGGCTTTTTTCGGGCAATACGAGCGTTGAACCATTCTTTTCCAATTGTGCGACGTATTGTTGCGTCTGAAACTGTCTTTCCAAATTCCGCCGCAACTTCAGTAACAATTAAGAAGGTACTTAAGCGTGGATTAGCCATGATTTTACTAACAATACGATGCTCTTCCATCTTGGTAAGCTTTTTGACTCTCGTTTTTTTTATTTTTTAATATATCTTCGGATAATGTCACTGACAGTATTTGACTGCCTATTCAATATTTAAGCCATATTTTTATATTTTGTTCCTTTTCTGTAACGAAAAATCACTAATTTCCTTTGCTCTAACCCAGTTTTTTTCCTTTACGACCCATCGCGTCTTTTATAAAAAATTACAATATTTATTCAGTTAACTTTATTTGTTTCAAGGCGAATTAAAAAAAAACGAAAGTGTACATATTGTTTTTTTAACTTAACCAATTTGGTAGGATAATTTAGATAATAAAATAAGCTGGGAAGCCGCCGTTGTTATTTTAGTGTATTTTGTTAACGCGATTTCAAAAATTAAACCTGTGTAATGAATGAATCATATTAAAAAACTATAACACTCAATACATAAAACTGCAGACTACAACAGTTAATAAAAAAAAATTTATAATAAGTACATATATTTTCGATATATTTGACCAAATGCAAATATTTTAAAACCGTTATAAATTTACTCTCGTACTTTGTGAAATTCAAAGTTTCTTAATGTGGAACAGCGACAGCAAGCAATACGGACACGCTATTTTGTATGAATTGAGTAAAACAAGAATTTTCGATCTTTTTATTTTTTACACAAAATGAAGAGTCTTACTTTAAAAAAAAAACATGTACAATTATGTATAACATTTCAAATAATACTAAGCAGATCTATGTTTCAAATTTATGTGTTTATTTTATGAAATATTTTAACATTATTTAAAATGAAAATTGCATTTAAAATGAGAATCACAAATTTGAAATTTTTAAACCAATTTTTTTCAGTTATATTCTCTTATGGCTAATAAATCAGTGAGTTTTTAAAAGCTGGCTTAGTTGAACTAAACTTAAATTTAAACGTAGCTTAAACTCAACAGTTGTAAATCAGTGTCCCATGTATTATATGTAGTTTAGAAAGTAACATGTGGCAGCACTACGATAAATGTTGACAAATTCATATGGTTTGTATTGGTAGTTTAAACGCCCAAATGTTTGCCTTTAAAGATGGTTTATATGTTTCTGATTTATAGATTTGTTGGCTTAAACACATTTTAAACCAAAAAGAGAGTTTAACGTGCTATGATTTTTTAGCTGTTACTATTTAAACTAATATTTTTAATAGCAAATGTCGACAAAACCGATTAAAATCATACAATATTAATAAGCAACAAGAAAAAGCTTACAATTTATTCAAATCGAACTATCGGCTAAAAAAAATGCAAACTAAGCATCGCTTTTTTCGAAAATCTCCCACTGTACAACAATTTATTTATTAAAACCCATACAGTTCCGCCTAAAAAGTTTTGAATTTATTTGTATATTATAAACAAAATTTTTGCTAAACAAAAAAAATCATCACAACATAAAATATTAAGAGAATGAAAGTGAGAAAACACAAAAAATTATTTCCATTGCAAAAAAAAAACATTCTTTTTCTTCACTGTTCATAGACCTGGTTTGTAGATGAATAATTTAAAACATAACAATTACTTTATTAATTTAAACAATAGTAGCATCAAAAAAGAAAAAAAATATTAAATTTATATTTAAGTCTGTACAAAACAAATACATACATTAAAAAACATAAATTCTGAAAAGAAATCAAGCAAGACAAACAAAAATAAGTTTAAAATAAATTAATTAAAAAGTTTATATGAAAAAATAATAATAATGTCATAAATAACAAACAAAAATAAAACAAAACATACTATAGATGTGAAGAAGCTTACAATTACTATTATTAATTCTTATATTATTATTACAATTATATATTACTACTTATTCTGATTATTTAACATTTCAAACAAACAAAAATTATTTAATTTATAACAAATATATATAGACATAAAAAAATTAACATTATTATTAAATTTATTATTTATAATTTATATTGTATTTACACATGCAACAATAACAACACAAAATATTTTTTACGTAATGATATTTTTTTAAGAGAATTTGCCATCTTAACGTTTATAAAAAGAAAACAAAAACAACATTACATTTAAATAATAATGAATAATTTTATTTAAAATAAAAAATAAAAACAAATCAAAATAATTTAAATGAAAAAATAGACAAAAAAAAATAAAATCAATATTTGTTTTCCTTGTAAGATGGAGGAGGGCACAGGGTCAGGGGTCAGGTGACTTACATCCTCCAGTCGTTCAGACTTTCGGATGAATTTAGTGTATTCCAGCCATAAGTTCTGGCGGTTCTTCAGTGGACAGACTTCTTGGCTAGCACATAACGAGCTTTTCAGTGACTACATGGTCAGACTATGCTGGGTTCCTGGTCATTGAGACATAACAAAAGTTAGTTCCACATTTATCGTCATACAAAAACAATTGGCTCACAACTATATAATTTATAAGTTAGTTTAGAAGTCAGTTGTAAATTAGTTAGCAAAAAGTCAACTAGATATATGTTAAACCAGCTAATAAAAATCCGTCTGGGCATATAAGAATGACTAACACCGAAATAGACAAAGAGAGAAAAACCTAATTTCGCTGCAAACAATTTCGATCGAAAAATAATCTAAATAGTTTCCCCATTTAGCAATAATCTATCGCTTTTGCTATTAAATTCTTATTTATGTAGTTACATCGTATATTTAATGACGAATTAGAGCGCTTTAGTAGTTAAATATCAATAAAATTTAGTAGTATCGCTTTTGGATCCAAAAAGTACTCTTTAAAAAAAAAGTACTCTAAGGTAAATTTTTTCTTATTGTTCTTTATAATAAAAAATAGAAATTAAATGAGCTTAAAGTTTTACAAATATTATAAAATCTACAGTACATTTAATCAAAATAGCGCTTAATGTTTTACAGTTAAAAACCTTATGTGGACCAATTTTTTTAAAAGAATTTACAGAAAATCACAAATTTGTTTAAACACTAACTTAGTAAACTTTCATCATATAACAAGAATATTTTTTACTGCTTTACAAAACTTATTTTACAAATTTTCTTCACTGATAACGTTGATCTTAACTAGAAAAATTAATTAAAAACACTAATTTTCCATAAAAATGTTTAAAGTCATGTACTAAACAAACAGTTTCACAAAATCACTAATATCCTTAAAAAATTTATCAAATAATTTTTTTAGGTGCTTATTTTCTAAATCACTTCACCTTGAATTGAGAAATTTTTCATATAAAATTTTTTGAATTTTTAAAAATTTGTATGAAAATATATTTTTCAAGTGCGGTGAAGTGTTTTAGAAAATAACCCCCTTAATCTCACATTCATTAGCTCTAAAAAAAATAAATGTGTGAGAAACTATTAACCCAATCTAACCGAAGAATACGTTTGGGCTGTTTTGTACACTCATTTATACAACTTTTGTGTACTAGAATGCTTTCGGTAACATTTAGATTTCGCGGGGTCCTAATTTTAAGTACAATATTATAACTATTAACTTTCACTTTATTTAACATAACTTTATAAATTTATTAATCCAAATTTAGATATTTTTAATTAGGCTTAAGTTCATTGAATTTAATTTTCATTAATTATTTTTATGAAGACAAGAATTTTTACAACATGAAATTAATTAAAATTTTTATTGATAATTTTACATTCTTGACTACGATGAGATTTGAACCCAGGCTTTCACGGACAGGTTGCCCAGATTAGTTTCGATTGTAAACACACAATCTCTTCAGTGGGGTTTGCCGTCTTTACTCACTCGGCTATTGAAGCCGGATAACGTCAATAGTCAAACATCAATCTTTAAACCAAATGGTATTTCACCTTGGTAGATCGAAATTTGCTTTTGAATGAATGATTATCTATTTTAATTGATTTACATGTTCTTCCTAACTTCTTTTTTTCCAACTTTTTGTCAAGAATTCTTCTTGAAATCAAAAGTGCATTTTTTTTTTTTTTTTTTGTTTTTCATGTTTTTGTCTTTTTTCTTTTTTCTTGTTGACCTTTTTCAGCACAACTTGAAGGACAAATGTAAACATAGCTCGTGTCTTAGCTGTAAACAATAATTAGTAAAGGTTTTTTAATCCAAATTTAGATATTTTTAATTAGGCTTAAGTTCATTGAATTTAATTTTCATTTAATTATTTTTATGAAGACAGGAATTTTACAAAATGAAATTAATTAAATATTATTAATATTTATTATAATATTATTATGTATTATATTATTTCAGAAGCACGTACCACCGATCACATTGCAATTTAAATACAAACTGTCCTCGTTTACGTATTTTGTTTTTGTGGCATTGACTATTTAACAGCAATATTAAATATGGGAAACGTTCAAAAGTGCTATTGTTGTAATTATTAACCTGTTACAATTTTCTAAACAACTCTTTAAAGTGACAAAAAATATAATTTAAGAACTCATAATTCGATTTTAACGTATGTTGTTGTTTAACTGTTTAACTACCAAAAGTGCCGAAATAGTTAAAATTCGTAGAAAATCGAAAAACACTCTACCAATTGCTTGGGTATTGATTGGTATTTAAAGCAATTTTCACCACACATATGTAGATGCACAAATCGTATAGAATTTGAAAAAATTATTGTTTCCAAGATTCGTTTTCTAATTTCAAACGATTTTTAATTTATTAAGGCCAATTTCACCAAGTTCAGCTATAATTAATATTACTATAACTGCCAGTTAACAATAGGTCTTCTTAAAAGTTTTTGTATTGTATTGTAAAATATTAGGATATTAGGACAATATGACTTGAAACATACAAATATGCATTACTTTACCAGGGGTTTTCTTAGTATGTTTGTTTATTTTTTTTTTGTCACTTAACCAATAAAAAAACAGTACAAAGTTTAAAAAACAGTACATTTGTGTTTTGGGTGGTGTTGTACATAAAACATTACAATTGAAAATAATTAGATCATGTACTGCTAAAAACAGTACGTCTGGCATCCCTATTACGATTACATTAGGTGCGTTTGAGTACTTTTACAGTAAAATGCAGTAAATGAGTAAACTTAAAAATTTGCTCTCACAAAAAGCTGTTGTCCAAAAAAGGACGCGAACGCAAAATTTGTAAAAATTCGTAAAATAAAGGCAACAGCTGTTCACAAATAATTGAAGTGTTGAAAAATGTTTACCCTTTTGACTACTTAACTCGTTTTCTTATCGGTACTCGATTAAATACTTTTTATAACACGAATATTTTTGGAAAATACAAACAAATTATTTTATGTAATCTTTCATATTTGTTTGTTTCTTATTTTATTTGAATTTGCTAATTTGTGTCCGGCTTAACTTGATCAATAGTACACGAATACTTTTTTTACTATTGATAACTTTATAAACAAGGGCGGTTCTAAGTACCCGAGTACTTGACACTTTTACAACTCCAAAAAATTAACAATACAAAACAAAGTTTCAAGTTGGTATTTAGCCATATAAATTCTTCACAAATAAGTTTAATTAAATAATATTAATTCATTTTTTGTTTTTATTTTAGTTTTATTTCAACTTTTCTTTTTTTAAACAATTTTTTCATAATTTGTATGCCTTTTGTTTGCTACTTTTGTTTGTTTACCTTTTGAAACATATGTTTTTTGGTTTTACAAAATTTTACTGCAAAAATTTCTGCAGTAAAAATTTGTAAGTACTCAGTTAAGAACTGTCACTTTACGCTCTCAATTTGTGTTCTCATTTACTGTATTTTGTGTACGCGAACGCAATTTAGTAAAATGCAGTAAAGTTCAGTAAAAAATAGTAAAAACTTTTGTGTTCTCGAACGCAGCTATTATATCATTTTCAAACAGTAAATGAAATAAATTGTTCTTTTAACAAAAATTTCAAGTTCTGTTTCAAATGTATTTGTTTTATTTTACATTATAAATCAAACCCCAGGATAAATCACCCGATATATGTTTTTATATATGCAGGCAGAAGATTTTTGTTTTAATATTATTTTTGAAAGATTAACGTTTTTGTTTCATCAAACCGCACGTAATTTTTTTTTTTTTTGAAAAAGGATGTAATAGATAAATTTAATATAACTGAGATAAATCTTAAATAAGAAGCAAATTATCTACTTTTGAATGAAGTTTACTGTGGAACTATACCCAGTAAAAACTTCGCCTACATAATGATGTGTTGAGTAATCAGAAAAAAATAAAAATAATCTGTATTTCCAATTCTACTGAGAGAACCAATAAATTTTAAAAGGGGTGTCCCAAAATGAACGCATTGAAAAGTAAGCCATAATTGTTTTAATACATATGTACATAAATCCAGCAAATAAGTTGTTATAGAAGAAAGCTACTAAATAATGAGTGAAAGAAGCTATTAATTTTGAAATTTGAATTTTGAGATATGAACTACTTCGAAACTGTTATCGAATATAAAAAAATTAAGCAAATGAACTAATGCTTCATGAACTCTCGAAAATTGTGAGAGAAATATTATCAGTTCAAAATTAATCTGCAAATGTGGAATGTATATTTTCTTATAGGCTTTTTACACTGACGACATTTAGGTGAAACGTATGGAAGATGTAGAAATTATGAAACATGCGCTTACATTGTTCACGTCTAACATCTACCATCAATCAAAACTGTAAATGATACAATATACAAAAAACCCACAAAAAGTAATACAGAAATTAAATTTTACAAACAAAAATATTTAGCAAGAAAAAACACAAACAAAAAAGGAATACATAAATAAAATTTAACAAGCAAAAATAAAATATAATAACATAATTATATACAAAAAAAAAAAGCATTTTCTTTAGTTTTGTCAGTGATGCCACTGTAATAATAGAATTTTTTGTAACTTTTCTAGTGATCACACTAAAATAATCGAAAGATGTAGAATGGAATAAAATAAGATTGGTACATTGTTGAAAAATATTAATTGTTACCCTATGTAATTCTTATAAGTTGTTAACATCTTCGCAATGGATGGTGTTGTTAGATGTTGATCAGTGTAAAAAGGCTATTGCCAAAAATTATCAAAACCAAAGAGGGAAACAGACTAAAACCCGCAAATCTTTGCAGTAATTTATTATCATTTTTGTAATTCTGATCTCAATCTAATTGAAAACAAGACCAAACTGAATTAATTTTTATTATATAATAGTATGAATAAATAAGATTTATTAAACGTTTTTGTGGTGTTTTTAATAAATAAAAATAACTTGAACTAAAAAAATCTTTAAGCAAAAAGTACAATTTTAAAAGGTTGTTGGTTTTCAAATAACACTGTGCTAGAGGAAAAAAATTACAAGCGGAGCACAAGGCATTTTAACCTAACTCGGCTACGCTCAATCCATTGCAGGGAACCGCTTTTTAGGTTAGCTCTGGTTTTCGAGATATACAGTTATTTCCAAAACGGAGGAGGTTGCACAATATATATTCGCAGAACTCAAAAACGGCTTAGTTTACTAAAAAAAAAACTAAAACTCAGCTATAAAATTACCTTTAATTAAGTCTTAACTTCTTTCTAATATGCGCAGTCGTTTTTTGCAAAAAAAAACATAATTTTTTTTTAGCAAAATTAAGAATTTTTTGCTTTTTAAAAACTCATTAAAAATTGGAAGATGCAGCTATTGACTGCCAGCTGCCTTCGATGGCGGTGAGTGTTAAACAGAAAACCCCTCTGAGCAGATTGTGTGGTTACAATCGAATCATGTCAGGGCAACCTGTCCATGAAAACCTGGGTTCAATTCCCAGCTCAGTCAAGAATCAAAAATTATCAATAAATATTAATTAATTTCATGTTGTAAAATATCAAAAATTTGGATTAAAAACTATTAACAGTTCAATAAAATAACCACAATACTAATTGTTAAAGAATAAAGCTAAAGTTTGATTAATTTACTGGTCAAGCTTTGTTGGATTTTTTCGTCAAATATACGTAAGGTCTGAACGGACCTTTAAGGACAATATTACTTCAAATTAATAAGCGTTTCCTGGAATAAAATTGAATAACCCCTTCCTTAGTCATGGTAAAATCGGTGGAACCGCCTCATCAAAACCCAAAATTTTAGAAAAAAAAATAATTATCTATAGAACTTTAAATATCGACTGTTTTTAAGTTAGGGGACCATAACACATTTTAAAAAATATAGTTTTACTCCTGTAAATTGTTCTTGCATATTGTAACCGGTGCGGAGCATTCCGATACCAGCTGTATTCAAACTCACAACATGCTTCGGAAAACTATAAAGAATGTGACATAAAAACTATTTTTTTCTGTTGAGTTCAAGCTATGTTCATACCTATTAAATATTTGACGTCCTACACGTGGCTACCAGTTTTATTAGAAAATTATTTGCTTTTGCAAAACGTTTGGCTAAATCAAACATCGTTTAACAGTTTCCAAGTTACCTTATACAATTATCTTCTTACAAATAAAGTTTAGTAAATCAATGGAAATTAATTAAAAAAAAGCTTAAGTTTGATCAATTTACTGGTTACGCTTTTTTGGATTTTTTCGTCAAATATTTGATAGATCTAACTAAACATACCTTTAGAATTACTCAAGGAGCCATAATATGGCAGAGTTCTTGGCTGCAAAGCAACTCGCTTCTTTAAATGTTTTCTAAAATATGATAACCAAAATATACGGAGGGCGTTGTTTCTAGGCAACGACGGATGGCTACAGCAGACCAATCATCTACTTAGCTGGAACAACAACCGATTAACGAAACTGATAGAAGGCAAAATAACAATACTGAATGGATCGATACTCCAAGAACAAGGACAGTGAAATCTTACATTGGAAGACACGAAAACTACTACAACAAATCTAGTAAGATGAAGATGCTTTGTGGAAGAAATATTCTCCTAAAGGGGATAATGGAGAAAAAAATCTGTCCCAAAGTGCACATAGAACGTTATTGATGCGTAAGCAATAAGCAAACTTTTTGCCGTTTAACTTGATAATAAAGCTCGAATTAGACGATACATAACCATAACCATACAAAACAGCTGTTTAAACCAACCTTATGGGCAACACTGTATTTGATTATAGGTGACATTACGGCATAACCATAACCATACAAACCATTTGAATTTTGGTTTCTATGGTCATCGTTACGGCAATGGCATTATGTTTATGTCACGTCTAATTAGACCTTAATATACTGCATTTGCAGCCGTATTCATAACAAAAAGTTAGCCACAATTTGTACACTACGTACAACGAGCTGCTAACTAGAATGCCGATTAAGCTTAGCAGCTTTTAGCACAGAGTTTATTAATAACAAATTTTATCCGTCTGCGAACTTTTAATAAATCAACTCTGAATATTAATGATGCCACATTATAATACTCTAAAATGCAACACGTTTGCATTAATCATCGCTGGTTTTGTCATTTCATTTCATTTTTTTTTTTTTTATTTTCCCTCTTTATATAAAAATTTGAAATGTTTGTAAATTAAAATATATTTAAAAAAGGACTCTAAACTAAAAAAAACACAAAAGAAAGTAAATTAAACAACATGTCAATAACGGAATATCTCATGGCTTTAATCATGAAAAAACAAGTTTTTTGTTTGTAAATTTAGTGCAAAATTTTCAGTTGCACTTAAAATGAGTGAAGAACAAAAAAGTTGAAATAAACGGATGATTGCTTTTCCTTAAATCAAACAATTTTTTTTTTGAGTGCAAAATTTTTTTGCATCACTATCACTCATGTTTAGTGAGGCTGCTAATTTTCAATTCATCACTCAATACCCACAAAATGATTGCAATAATTTTGCACTATCACTAACTGTGAGTTCAAACTGCAAAATGAGTGCACTACCCACAGAATAATCTCAGAAACTAGGTATATTGTTAAAACAACTTTTTCACATTTTTTTCAATAAAATTTTCCGGAAATTTTAAAACAATTGCATGCGTTTTCAACAAGTCCGGGCCATTAGAAAGTTCAGCTAACAGTACCCTTTATCTCTTACAATATTAAAAAAAAAATTAAATTTATCAAACCTAAAGTTCAAATTTTCTAAAAATTAAAAAGAAAATTGGGAATTGCTAAAATTGCACATTTTTATTAGCAATAAAATGCAAATGTTCTTAATTTATTTTACTTATACAAGTTCTATAGCTAAGTCGTAATACATATTGCTCATTTGCTGCAACAACGTCATAAGTCAAAAATCACAAATTTTGACTTAGATAGAAGATATTGTAAATATTTCTTATGAAGATATTGTTAACTCAACTCTTGAGAAAAATTTCTTTTTCCATTATGTTGTGTGTAAATTAAAACTAAAACCGTTTTATGTAAAACTAATATTTTTGAGTTATGAAGATATAGCAGCAAATCAGCTACAATAAATAAAAAAATAAATTAAAAAAAAAAAATTATTTTGCTTCAAATAAATTTGATAGCCAAAATAAATTATTTAAATGACACACAGTGGACGTGTTCTAGATGATATTCCAAGTTTTGATTGGCACTAAATATTTGCCCACAAATATGACAGGGTTTTCGTGCTTCATTTGTCACAACTTCATATTGCGAGAAATTTGCAATGGTTAACGACTTTAAAATTACATCATGTTCTTTTTCCATATGTTTGTTCAGGTGATCCTTTGTCGTAAATGGTTGCTCGCATATAATGCAACTAAATTTAGGTGCAGTTTGTGCATTAACTGGTTGTAGGTTTGATTGTATGTAATCCACTTGGTTTTGATTTAAGCTCTGGGCATGATCAGCATCTACATTATAATGTTCCTGCTGTTGTTGCTCATATTGAACTGCTGTGGGTGCGGCTTGAATTCCAGCATCTGGGTGAGTACGTTTATGCACTTTTAACGTGTACTTCTCAGTAAATGTTTTGCCGCAAAACTCGCAACTGTAACGGGGACGATCTGCTCGGTGGGTGACCATGTGATGACGGAACGTTCTTTTAGTCTTAAATATTTGATTGCATATTTCACATCTCAAAGGTTTCTCTTCAGCCTCATGTTGTAATTTATGATTGTAAAGGACTGTGGTTTGAGAGAAACACAAGCCGCATTTATCACATTGATACTTCTTTGTATCCATATGTACTTCCATGTGACGTATGGTGCTAATTTTGGTGGTAAATTCCTTGTTGCAAAATCTGCATTGATTTTCGTTTTTACCTTCATGAATATTCATGTGCAGCATTACATAGTCCTCATTGCGATGACTGAACGAACACACGTCACAACTGAATTTCTTATGGGCCTGCACCACATGTCTTTGCAAACGTTGTCTGTTCTTAAAACGCATCGCACACAGATTACATTGAACTTGTTCAGAAAATTTAGATCCTTTTTCAAAAGCTGGCGAATTGGTTTGAATTACTTGAATAATTTGTTGAGGTTGATTTTCTTGCTTTCGTTTCTGAGAATTATTCCCATTTATTACTTCGAGGATTGTGTCAGTTATTTCCTGATCACTAATATCAACATCTTCGAGGAAATTGTCATCATTAAATTCTGCCATATTTGACATTTCCTGAATACATTCCTCTTCGATGTCACTGTCAAAACTGGTGGCTGCCTTTTCCACCAACATTGATAGATTCTTCTGTTTGCGCGTTAAGTTGACTAGGGTTGAATCATACTCAGCAATTTGTATATAACATTTTCGACAAAGCCATTCTTCATTTGAAAGATGCAATTCAAATTTTCCTATGCGTGCCAAATGTATCAGAACTGTCCTCACACTTTTCTTGGAGGTCGGACACAAAGCAGTTTCAATACTCTTGTGCAATCCGTTGTTGGGATTCTTTTTCCGGCAAAGAAAGCATCGTATGACTTCTTGCATAACAAGAGACATTTTTTATTAATTTTTCCACTTCAGGCTTGTTGAACAAAAAATAAAATTTTATTCAAAATAATAAAAAGCTGATTTGTTTATGAATTTAACCAATGGAACTAATGACTAGGCATGTGCATTAAATATCGATATATCAAAATATCGATATGTATTCAAAAAATAGTCGACTTATATATATTGACCAAGGCGAATTCATTACAGGTGATCCTAAAAGCCCTGCTGATAACTTTTTTTCTTTAGGTTTATAATTGTTGGATGTCAAAATTTTGTTATTATCTTTGTTTCTGTTTTAATTTGTTTCGGTTTTTGACATTGTACAATGATTTTACAAAAACAAATTGCTTGTGGTTTTTGTATGAATTGTACTTGTTGTACTACCGAGATTACCTGGAATGAATTCGCCTTGTATATTGACGATATTTATGGTATGCCTCATTCAGACGGCTGTCTTATGCCCAATTTTCAGGATAGTTTAAATCTATATTATGTAACGCTATGTTCATACGACGATATAAACAACTTGTTTCGCTCTCTAAAACTAGATTGACAAACATGCTGTTCATACGATTCATTCTTGTTTAATTTTGACATTTTTAAAACAGATTAAAATGTACGTAAAACTAAAAAATACATTGTTTAATACTTTTATTAATGTTATTATTTAATAATTATCACTTTTTTTTATTTAACATGAATTTTTACATTGTATTGATTGAGCTAGTTCAGATAAACTGACGATAAATGTTATCAAAATTGGAGATGATAGTACAATTTTCCTGTTTCGCGGAATGTTTCAAAATGAAACGACCTGTTTTGCTCTTAACATATATGGCAAAACAGGTTCTTTCCATCACGTTTCGTGGACTAACCAGGAAAGGGAGAGCGAAACACGAATATTGCTGTCCGTGTGAACATTGTTTTTATTTTCATATAAACTTAAATCGTATTTAAAGGCTGTACACGGTCAAGCATTTCTTATCAAGCGCTATGGTTGTATTAGTGAAAATCTGGACACCTACGATGCTGGATGAAAAATCAAAAAAGTTAGACGTTGACGGCGAATATTACGTCCAGCACATGTACACGACTGAATTCGCCTGCATGACAAGCATTTTGACCGTGTACGGACCTTTTAAATACAGATTGATATATTGAGTTTTATTTGAAAAGTCTTATATAACACAGTGTCTCCACCTGAGATAAGATATAAGATTTTTATATCAGCAAACGTCAAATTCAATCGCAGAGAGTATTATCTTACGTGTGGACTCTCAAATAGTGTTAGTATTAATATTATAATATATGTTATGAGACAGTTGTTATGAGAAATCTTATAACAATTATCTTATAAGATGAAGCTGTCAAAAATACACATACATACACACATATAAAACAATAATAAGCCACCATTATTAAAATCTGTAATTTATTAATGCAAATAGTGCCAATCTTGTAAAAAGTGCTTAAAAAATCAATATTTTAAACTAAAAAATCAAATAACAACATAAAAAGAATAAAAAATATTAAAAACGATACAAGTTTACTGTACGAGAATCAGTCGATTATGAAATCTTTTAAGATAAGTGTTCCCCTTGTTTAATATTAAGATTAACATGAAAAAATGTGCTCTCTCATTCTGCCGACGTTTTCTCACATATTATATCAGATATTATCTCAGGTGGAGACCCTGTGTAATTAAGATAAAACTATGGTAGCACTACAAAATACAAAAAAAATATTAAAAAGGGTAGTTATTTACAAGGTAGTCTCAAAAAACAGCTGGTTGTTTTTGCTTTGCCTGTTGTTTTTGTATTGTTGTGATATTGGGGCCACCTTGCTAAGTTCATCTAATGGAAACTTAAGGCCCAACTAAAATGTGCTTAACCAAACTTAACCTAGTGTCAAAATTCAACGAAAAGCATGTCAAATGCTTAAGTAAATTACTGAAGACTTTTAGGTGGCTATATTGTACTTATTGAGCTTAAAGACTTCCTACACTAAGTTGCAAACATTTGTACTTTTGGAAAACTATTTTCGTTTTTATTTCTTTAAAATGTAATATTTTTGACGAAATGGGATTTAATTTGTAAAAGTTATAAATATATTACCATAAACAAGTAAATCTATGTTTATCTTTTATTAATTTTTAAAGTAAACGAAAACTTAAATAAAAAAGTACTAAAAAAAGCAACTGCGGTTGCATCTTTTAATTGTATACAATTATATGTATCTATTATGTGTCATTTGCTTAAGGAAGAGCGAAATAGAACGCACTTTCCTTAAGCAAATGACACTTGACGAAACTTAACGAAAAGTGTCTTAAGTACATTATAGTTGTATACATTTGATTGTGTGTATTCGCACATTTGCTTAAGGTTCATTAAGCACATTATAGTTAGGCCTTTAAGTTGAATTTAAATGTACCACATCGAATAGAATTTTGCAAGGCGAATTGACTAGAAGGTGGGGTCAAGTCAGCATATGGTTATTTTTTTCGGTGGTCGATTTGTCAAAGTTTGTATACGAACTAGTTTTTTTATGTAAACAAACATTTTTTTTACTAGTAATATTTTTGACAGATGGACCGCAGAAACAGTGTTGTTGTAGAGTTGACCTCACCTTCTAGTGAATTCGCCTTGGAATTTTGTATTACCCGGCGTTTACACATGCAAGTGCAAGTTCGAAAAACTCAATCACTCACATTATTACTAACACCAAGGCGAATTCAACTACAGGTGGTGTCGAAACGCTATCTGATTTTGACAGTTCGATCCAATTTATTTTTATTTGTTAGTCTTCTGTTTGGAATGGCTGACATTTTGGAACGTAAACACTAACAATGCAATGCAAAAAACCCTATGTTTCTGTTGTTTTTGGATTGTTGTAGTTGCGACACCACCTGTAGTTGAATTCGCCTTGACTAACACCATCTAATTTTTCGTACTTGCAGCCCAACTTGCAAGAGAATTTGCTTGCAAGTAAATTTTTGACACTTGCACAAGTAAAATGACAAATAAAGAAAGAGTGTTACCGTGGATGCCTTTGGTATCAATTTACTAGTACTTAGTCCCAATTTACAATGTTGAAATTGAAAGGCAGACATTTTTCCTATTCTCTTTTGAACTTACCTAAACCTTTTACAATCGCGAAATTAATAGACAGACAGAAATTATTCGTTTCTTTTTTTCGTTCTTTTTCGCTGTTGACGGAGACGAACATTTAACAGGCAATGATATATAAAATAACATTGGTGTGAGAAAAATGATATGAAGCAACAACATGAAAATTGCGAACAGTAAAAGAGAAACACGAAAAATGTCTAGTACAGATAGTCATGTACTACACACTCTACCTCTACAACCCCTCGCCAACAAACTTCGTCTGTCTGCCTTCCACTTGCCACTTTGTAAAAGGGGACTTAGAAATATAAAAATTCTGTTTATAGTTGATTTTCTGTGTGTTTTTAAAAATAAAAACAAAATAAAAAAAAAACACTACTACAAAGCAACACATCTTCATGGTATTCTAAAACATAAATTGCAAATTTATATTTAATATTATTAAATAAATTTCGTGAAAACATTAACATGATAAGGTTTTTTTTAACCCAAAAATTAAGCTTTTTTCATAAGATGTTTTCGCTTCGAGAACATTTGAAAAATAAACTTACAACTGACTGTGTAAACACTCAAGCTACTTGCAAGACTTTCGGTTATTTCTTCGACATTTTCGTTAATAATACATATACACTACTTGCAAGTAATTACTTGCATGTGTAAAGGCAGGGTTAAGAACGATTTTAAACATAAATGTGTTATAACGCCAATCCTGAAAATTGGCCATTATTGACATGATTGCTACTTTGTTGGTGAGAGAGACGAGGGGAAAAGAAACGAGTACATAATGTCATGTACTGTCAGTACATATTTCTTTCCCATTCACCATTTTTTTCTTATTCGTATTTAAAGACTATAAAAAAACATGGCGCCAACATGAATCGAATTTTTTGAACGCCAATGAAAGTTCTAAGAAGAAAAAGTAAGAATCATGTCAATAAGACATGAGCTGTATGAACATAGACTAAGTTCATACTATGTTCTGAAACAAGATATGACTCATTCTTGTTTCACTTTGACATTTTATGTGCATACTTTTATTAGGTTGCATGGTTTTTGTTGTTAGTGTGATGTTATTTAAAATATATGGAAAAAGTAGGTAAAATTAAAAATCAGAAAACTTCATGAAAATCTTCATTGTCGTTTTCCTCCACTACGGCTTTTTGGCATATGCGCCAAAACAATAATGCGCTGACGACATGTCAATTTTCCGCTTACTTAAACTTGATACTAGTTATTATCTAAACGGAACATTTCTGGATAAAGTTTACAATATTGTCGATCTCCGTATTCTTGTTGATCACAAACTAAAATTCTAAGGCAGTTCTTGTCTTTATGTTGGTTGATCCATATATCACTAAACACCTGCATACGTCTCTGGTTCGCCATATCCTGGAATATGGATCAATTGTATGGGATCCTTTATTTAATACATACAGTGTTGGAAAAAATAATAGGGACACTCTAATTTTTCAATATATTCTTACTTTTTTATTTACTATTTCATAAATATTAAAAAGTATATACATAACATTAAATAACTTAAAATATTTTAACTTATAAAGCAAAAATAAGGAACTAGTTCTGCCAAAAAATATGTTTTTTTTTAAAAAGGCCTGGAAAAAATAATAGGGACACTTAATGTTTTGGAAAAAATATTTATTTTTTTTAACATTACCATCATTTCCAAATACTTTTTCAATACTTGGTTGAAGATCCTTTCATTTTTATAACCTCCTGACAACGGCGATTCATAGATCCCACAAGATTCGCACATACCTCGGGCGGAATTGAGTACCAGGTTTCTTGAATTTTTTCCCACAACTCTTGTTTGTTTTTCGATTTAAAGCTACCAATTTTATTTTTGAGGACTCCCCAGAGATGCTCAATGGGGTTTAAGTCCGGTGATTGAGACGGCCACTCCATTACAAGCACCTCATTCTGCTGAAACCACGTTTTGACGTTTCTAGCGGAATGCTTGGGATCATTATCCTGCTTGAATTCCCATTTTAGTGGCATTTCATCCTCAGCAAATGGAAGCATTTTATTCTGGAGAACGTCTGTATAGTCAGCAGCATTCATTTTTCCCTGAATCCAAACTATTGGACCAACTCCAGAGGCCGAAAAACATCCCCATAGCATTATAGAACCACCACCGTGTTTGACGTTTTTTTTTTGGTATATTTTGGATCAAATGCAGCATTTGCAGGACGACGTACAAATGATTTTCCGTCAGATCCAAACAAATTGACTTTTGTTTCGTCTGACCATAGTACGTTGTTCCAGTTTTTACGGCACAGGTGTCGCCTGGCAAATTCCAACCTTTTTTGTATGTTTTTCTTGCTCAACAGTGGTACCCTTCTTGGACTGCGTCCCATTAATCCGACTTCCTGCAGCCTATTTCTTATTGTTCGACTTGTCACTGAAGCACACAATTCATTTTTAAGGCTATTTGATTTCATAAAGGGGTTATTTTTGGAAAGTCGAACTAAACGTTGGTCAAAACGCGCTGCCGTTTTACGCTTTCTACCTCTAGTTTCATGACTTTTTTTCGAATGAATGGCATTGAATACTTTAGTTTTGGAACACTTCATATTCTGTGCAATTTTTCTAATTGATAACCCGTCCGAATTTAATTTAAGAATAACATTTTTTTCAGATTCAGTACAATGAACACCACGACCCATTTTGAAATTTATTTACCGAAGACATAAATCATAAACACGAAACCAATAAGATTAAATTAATCACATAAACTTTGCTTTACGGATTTTTAATATGTTTATGTTAAAAATAATAATTTTTTTGGACTAATGGTAATTTTTTGTAATGCGTCCCTATTATTTTTTCCAATTGAAATTACAACTTCACTGATTTTTTTTGCAAATAAATATAAAATAAAAGCTCAAAAGAGAAAAAGTAAACAAATAATGAAAATCCGTTATTTTAGGAACAGTTAAATAGCGGGACCCCCCAAAAAAACTTAATATAAAGAAACTGTTTGCATCTGTTTGCGAAAGTAAGGATCGTCCCTATTATTTTTTCCAACACTGTATATTAACAGCATTTGATCAGTCAGATACAGTTCCATTTATTTTGTTTAAGAGGTCTTGGATGGAATTTGGTTGTAATATCTTCATATGAAAGCAGACTAGGTCTTATTAAGTTACCGACGCTAAAAAGCCGAAGAACAATGCTAAGTATTGTGTTCTTAATGGGTCTAAAGCAGACCATACACGATTCAATTCAATTGTCAACTGAGTCGTTTGTTGTCCAAATCAAAGCGTGTATGGCCTTGTCAGTTGATTAGTTTGACGGTTGTCGAGTTGGTTGAAGAAAAATCAAAAGATTTTGATTTTTTCAAGTTGACTACTAAGTCTTTCAATTCGATTGTACTGTGTGTGCTCAAGTCTCTTGATTAGCTGTCAAAATGTATGTAAAAAAAATCTAAATTTTACAGTTGAATTAAAATCTTTCAATTCAGTTGAAGATGTGTGTGGCCAAGTATCAATTCAGTTGAAAGACTCAGTTGACAACTGAATTGAACCGTGTATGGGGCGCATAATACGCGTTTATGTCGATTCCGATTACTTGTTGAGCAAACTTAACTTAAATGTTCCAGCTAGACACACACGAAACTTTCAGCTATTAAATTAAAGGTAAAAGCGTTCTGTTTACGCTAACAACGAATCCCTTCGTCAAATTTTTTTTGTAATGAAGTTTTAAAAAGATAAATTATTGTTTATTTACACGTGCTCATCATTTTGTGTACATATATAATATGTATTTTATTCGACCTTTATTATTTCAAGTATAATTAAATTTTCCAGCCTGAGGTCTTTTTTTCAAAAACCATTAAAAGTTTTTCCAAACAAATATTTAGGCACTTCTTTGAGTACCTTCTTCTTCAGGGTTTTTTTTTTCTTATTTTACAAATTTTTTTTTTTTTTTTTTTTTTTTTTTTTTTTTTTTAATAAAATTAACAATAAATGACAAATTAAAAATTTTTTTTATTAAATACAAAAAAATTATTTTTCAAATCAAACGATCTATTACAATATAAATAAATTTTGAACTTCCGTTTCTATTTTTATAAATTAACAGCCGTATTCATAACGAAAATTTGGCATGAAGTTAGCACAAAGTTCATCCATAATACACTAACCAAACTCTGGCTAACGATTTGCTAAACTCTTGTTAACGAGCTGCCAAATGTTTGCCACCTTGTGAAAAGCAGGAGTTTATTGTTGAATAATTTTGTTTGTTTTTTTTTAATTCACTGTCTTTTTTTTTAATTAAGTCATTTTTTAAATTTATTTTAATTTAAAAACATTTAACATTTTTATATGGGGAGGCAAAAACAAAAAAATAAAAAACATGAAATTAAAACCAGCGATGATTTATGCAAAATGTGTTGCATTTTTGAGTACTATAATGTGGCAGCAATAATATTCAGAGTTGATTTACTTAAAGTTAGCAGACGGATAAAATTCGTTATGAATAAACTCTGTGCTAACAAGCTGCTAAGCTTAATTGGCATTCTAGTTAGCAGCTCGTTGTACGTAGTGTACAAACTGTGGCTAACTTTTTGTTATGAATACGGCTGATATTATTTATTGTTTTATTAATACATATTATTATTATAAAATTATAACTTGTTTTTGTTAAACTTTATTTTGTTATGATTTTCTTTTGAGAACTAGTTCAGAAAAACAAGCGATAATATGTTATCAAAATTGAACATTATAGTAAATATTTCCTGTTTCGCATATTTCAATATGAAAGAACATGGTTCGCTCTCAAAACTTTGTATGGCGAAAATTGGTGTTTTTATCATGTTTGGGGCGCAAAATATGAAAGGGAGAGCGAAACGCAAATATTGCTGTCCGTGTGAACAAATTATACAAATTTAGATATTTTTAATTAGGCTTAAGTTCATTGAATTTAATTTTCATTAAATTATTTTTATGAAGACAGGAATTTTTACAACATGACATTAATTAAAATTTTTATTGATAATTTTTCATTCTTGACTACGCTGAGATTTGAACCCAGGCTTTCACGGACAGGTTGCCCAGTTTAGTTTCGATTGTAAACACACAAACTCTTCAGTGGGGTTTGCCGTCTTTACTCACTCGGCTATTGAAGCCGGATGACGTCAATAGTCAAACATCAATCTTTTAACCAAATTCCACCTTTTAGATCAAAATTTGCTTTTGAATGAATGATTATCTATTTTAATTGATTTACATGTTCTTCCTAACTTCTGTTTTTTCGTACTTTTTGTCAAGAATTCTTCTGGGAATCCAAAGTACATTTTTGTTTTTTCATGTTTTTTGTCTTTCTTTTTTCTTGTTGACCAGCACAATTTGAAGGACAAATGTAAATATAGCTCGTGCCTTAGCTGTTAACAATAATTATTATTGTGGTTATTTTATTGAACAGTTAATGGTTTTTAATCCAAATTTAGATATTTTCAATTAGGCTTAAGTTCATTGAATTTAATTTTCATTTAATTATTTTTATGAAGACAGGAATTTTTACAACATGAAATTAATTAAAATTTTTATTGCTTCCTTCCTTTTGTGAAATCGTTTCAACCGATCCGAAAGATTAATGCCCTTCGTACACTTGCATACATTTCGGAGGAACGCAAGGAAGATGTTGGAAAAGTAAAACATGCTATCAATGTAAAAGTCACCATTTCTGAAAACAATGTAACAAAATACCAGTAGATCATTCTAGGCATCAGCGTCCATGTTTTCCCGAAAATCTTTGGCAGGCATATAATGCCCTTTCGGTGACATGCGATAACTGAGCGTTCCAGTTAAGGAATCTATCTAGAATGATCCCCAAGTATTTCACCTCTTTAGAGAATCCGATAACCGCTCCGTTCAGGGTCGGTGTTATAAGCCTCAGAACCCTACGTCTGGTGGATGGTACCAGAATAGTTTTTGCGGGGTTAATATTAAGCCCCCTCGCTCTGCACCAACCAAGTATCAACTGCAGGTCCTACCGCATCGCCCCCGAATTGCGTCATCAAAGCCAGTCACAGATATAACTAGATCGTCAGCATAGCAATAAGTTCGGAAGCCCAGGTTATGAAGGATCTCCAACAGCTCCAATGGTCCTCGATGAGCCACATAGAGCCAGCTTAATCATCCTAGATGCTAGAAGCTCCCTAATCCAGTTTCTTATAAGAACTGAAACACCTAATCAACTCGTAGGAAGTATTGTCAAAGGCTCCCTGAACGTCAATAAACGCACACAGAGCTATTTGCCTTGCGTCCAGTGCCTTCTCAATCGTGCCCACAACGTGACGAATGGCGGTCACCGTAGACCTGCCCGATTGATAGGCAAACTGAAAGCGATGTATCGGAGTTTTCGATAGATATTCATCATGTTACAACATGTAACATCATCACCATATCATCAACAAGGCAACGGGAAAGCAAAATCTGCATAATAAAACGGCAAAGAGGGTAATAATGAAAGCCGAAAAGGAAAAGGGGGATTTGGTGTGGTCCTTATTACATTGGCATAGCACACCGAATGAGCTCGGAAGCAGCTCCGTTCAGAGACTAATATCAAAGAAGACAAGGTGTGGGTTACCAGCTTTTGCTGAAAGTTTTAAGCCAGCAATCGTTTCCCACGTTCCAGATAAGATAGACCATTTCAGGAAAAAACCAAAATACTCGTACTATTATGATCAATCAGCTAGAGAACTATCAGATCTTGAAATTGGGCAGGCGTTACAGTGCATTTATGATCGGATACAGGCAAAATATCGTCTAAGGGATTCATAAGGAACAAGGCATTTGACCGTTGTTGATGTTAACGGTTCCCAGTATAGAAGAAATCGAACAAATATAAAACATTCAACTTCGATTCAAATATCGGAAAACTTAGATCATAAAAAGAATATGCCAATAGTTCCATCGGGTCCTAAGAAGAATATGTCAATGAAGCCATCTGAACCATCAGCGTTTCGGGAAATTCTTCAACTCCAAATCTCTAACACGGTGTTAACATTTGCCAGTACTGGCAAGACAGTTGCAATACATGCAAACTTTTTCACTAATATATGTACACTTTTCCAACTGTCTTGTCTACTGTCTTGCAAATTTTGCAGACAGTAAAATGGACAATGATTTGACATTTGCTGACAGTAATTTGAAGTTTTGTTCGCAAAAGTAAAAAAAAAATCAACAGTTAAAAGAAAATTAATAAATAATGCTTGGTTTTGTATGTTTTACTTATGCCCGTAATTTCTACTAACAGATATCTGGTCGTGCTCGTACCTGACAGTTATCTTTACTTATCCAGTAACACTTTTTTGTCAATTTCAACGTTAAATTGGCCTACGTAAATTAACTATCGAAAATCGATGGTTTAAAATACACTACACTTTACCCCGTAGGTAAGAAAATGGTTTTAAAATACGTCACACAATAGATATCTATACACAGCTAGATATCTATTTGTAGAAATTACGGCCATTAAGGGTTATCTATGTTCACAAAAAATAGTTGTTAAATGCTATTTTTAATTTGTTAAGTTCATATAAAACACGTTTAGCTAGAACTCGCACTGCGACATTCACGTTAGACATTTTTTTTTTAAAGAGAACTAACTGTCTTAACTACTGTCTGGACGCCTACGTCACGAAGCCAGCCAGTAGTGTTTTTGGCAACTAATATGTATTTTCTTACTGTCTTGCCAGTACTGTCAAATGTAAACGCTATGTAACGCACCAATTCACAACCTTTAAGCAAAGATAATCCCAGTCATCAGAGTAGTGAACTACAAAGGCCGCTACGTCAAGTCAGACTGCCGAAGCGCTTAGCTGACTGTAATTGCTCGCGGGATTAACATTTTTCAGATTATTTATTTGAAGTGTAAGATGTTTTACGATTGGTTAACTCGGCGAGTATAAAAATCTCCAAATGCAACGCGTGTGGATATAGAGGCTGTAGGCGGAACACGTTTTTACAAAGCTCTGTATTAAATAATTAAATGCGAAGTGAACGGTTTTTTATTATTGTGAACATAACAGGATTAATGATCATGTTTTATTGCATCAAAACACATACAAACAAATCGTATAAGCCCGCATGTTCTAGACAACCAAAATAATGTTTTCATATGTGATGTAAATAAATCGATTTTATTTCATATTTGCGGTTATAATTGAATTTAAACTTTTTTTAACTGTAGTATAAAATTTTTCAGAAGTCGCCAACGATTGGCAAAGTTAACCAATATTTATTTATAATTAGCAAATATGCTATATAGTTAGCAAATTTTGGCAAAAATCTAGTTCTAAGGACTCAGTTGCAAATAAAAAAAGTATATAGGGTGATATAAAATTGAAAAATAAGAAGAAAATATGAAGTGGCGCAAATGCATAGGTATTTTTCGAGTTATTGACCTCTGAAGATTTCATTTGTATAGGCGATTTTTCACACATTTCTGAACTTATAAGGTCAATATTAGAAGCATTTTAAAGCTTTTGAATAGATCTTTCTGGATATAAATTTTTTTCGAATTAGCGAAGCCGATGTTTGTTATACCATAGAGAAGCTTTAGTTAGCAAAGAACTTTTAAATTATACGAATATTGGGCCATACACGTTCAGAAATGAAGTGGAAAACGCGATTTCAGAGGTTCTTGACTCGGAAACTATGCGTTTGCGACACTTTTACCACTTTATCAGCCATGTCACAGAGTACAATTCCGTTCGGAATGATTCCGTTCGGAACCAAAGAAAACATATTTTTTTATTGATAGAAATAATATTTTGATAGTTTTTTGGCCTTTAATATACAGAATACTCCCATTCCGTTCATGAAAACAAAAATGGTTTCAATCCGCAAAGTTTTTTCGTAATTTTCTGAAGCCCCAAAATACGGAATGAATTGCGTTTCCGAACGGAATTGTTCTCTGTGACATGGCTGTATATTTTCTTCTAATTTTGCATTTTTCTATCACCCTATGAACTTTTTTAATTGAAGCTGTGTTCGTTGACTAGATTTTTTTTTCTTAAATTTACGCAAACATCATTAATTAGCTATTTCATCATATTTCCTATACAATTTTGATTTTTTTTTTTGAAAAAAAACCTTTTTTTCTATAAAAAAACTTGTTGTTACAAAAAAGCCAAAATTTTTAAAGAAAACACAAAAATTTATATGGAATTCGTTTTGTTAAAAATTTAAAAATAAAATTAAATAAAAAATTACACAAGCATTAATTTGGAATTCATTTTGTTTAAAAATATAGAAAAAAGTTAATAGAAATAATTTTTTTTTCTTTTTAGCCAATAAAAATAGAAGGAAATACTTATTAAAAACATAAAAGTTGCTAGGACTTTAACGTATATTAGAAAGTCATTATTAACACGAACTTTACAAAGTTCAACATAAAACTTTAAAGGATAATCTTTAAAGTCCATTTTATCACCTTCAGATAACATATGAATCTATAGACATATAGAGACACTATAGTGTTAAAAATTCTTCAGCACCTAAAAAATACACAATTAAACACTGTTGCAATTATAAAGGTCAGAGAAAATATAGAGTAAGATCGTTTAATTGCATACAAATAACACTTAATATTTTCATCCAATATACTGGAAATTTGAAATTATTTATTTATAAAAAACTTGAAAAAACTTCATATAAATTAAAAACTTTTTTGCATCTCAAAAAACTTGCAAAAAAAAGGGAAAACTTGACAAATGGCAACGCTGCGCGTGACTCATATCAATCTGCTTTGTTATTTTTGTTCAGTATAGTTTGGCAAGTCATCATGGAGAGACTCACACCACAACAGCGTCTCCAAATTGGGCTCTGAAAAAATTCAATGAGAATCCGGTGTTTTTTTTTGTGAAATTTTTTTCAGTTATAAAGCACATTTCTGGCTCAAGGGATACGTTAATGAGCAAAATTGCCGCATTTGGGTTGATGAGCAACCCGAAAAGTACCAAGAGCTACCACTACATCCATTAAAAACAACGGTATGGTGTGGTTTAGGGGCTGGTGGAATCATTGGTCCATATTTCTTCAAGAAATGAGGAAAATCAGAATGTTACCGTCAATGGTAACAGTTATCGCACCATGTTAACGGACTATGTGCTTCCTGGAATTTAAGCACATGGTCTCGGTGAGCTCTGGTTTCAACAAGATGGCACTACGAGCCATACAGCGCGTGAAACAATGGCCTTGTTGAGAAATAATTTTTTTAAGCCCTTAATTTCACGTTTTGTGAGGTAAATTGGCCACCTAGATCGTGCGATATCACACCCTTGGACTGTTTTCTCTGGGGATATGTAAAGTCTGAGGTCTTCAGGAATAAGCTATATACGATTAACGCTTTGGAATCAAACATTTCTCGTGTTATTCGCAAGATACCAGTTGATATACTCGAGCATGTATGTATATGATATCATTTTCAAACAGTAAATGAAATCAATTGTTCTTTTAGCCGATAATAAAAAATTTAAATTCACTTTCAAAATTATATGTTTTATTTAACTTAATAAATCGAACTTCACGATGAATCACCCCATAGTAATGTGATATAAGAAAATTATTTATGTACTATATTATTTTTTCTCAGTATATATTTATTGAATCTTCATATTTTAAATATGAACTGACAATAATTAATTAAATCTTATACTAATATACATATACTTTATAATATGTCCTGCCAGAGCCAGATAAACATTTCGTCATCACGGTTTCTGCTTTGGGATGCTAAAGGCCTAACTATAATGTGCTTAATGAACCTTAAGCAAATGTGCGCATACACACAATCAAATGTATACAACTATAATGTACTTAAGACACTTTTCGTTAAGTTTCGTCAAGTGTCATTTGCTTAAGGAAAGTGCGGTCAATTTCGCTCTTCCTTAAGCAAATGACACATAATGGTGGCTATTCTTGAAAACGCGTCGAAGGAGTGAAAATTAACATGAAAACAAAAACAAATTTACAAAAAATTTACAAGAATTGTTTTTGTTTATCATACAAAATTTACAGTTTTTAAAAGAGACATAAACGCGTTAAATCTCTCACGTTAATTTAATTTTAAAAGAGTATAGATAACAAAAACAATTTTCGTAAATTTTGTTTTTGTTTTCATGTAAATGTTCACTCCTTCGACGCGTTTTTAAGAATAGCCACCAATAGATACATATAATTGTTTACAATTAAAAGATGCAACCGCAGTTGCTTTTTTTAGTACTTTTTTATTTTAGTTTTGGTTTACTTTAAAAATTAATAAAAGATAAACATAGATTTACTTGTTTATGGTAATATATTTATAACTTTTACAAATTAAATGACATTTCGTCAAAAATATTACATTTTAAAGAAATAAAAACGAAAATAGTTTTCCAAAAGTACAAATGTTTGCAACTAAGTGTAGAAAGTCTTTAAGCTCAATAAGTACAATATAGCCACCTAAAAGTCTTCAGTAATTTACTTAAGCATTTGACATGCTTTTCGTTGAATTTTGACACTAGCTTAAGTTTGGTTAAGCACATTTTAGTTGGGCCTTATAAATGTTGAAGAGGTGAAAAGAGCATATTTGGTTAATAAGAAGAGCACAAATTAAAAAAGGCACGTTTAATGCAGTGATGCCAACTTAGTGCTTTTGGCACTGTAACTGGTGCTTTTTGATGCCTCGAAACGCCAAAATTTTACCTTTAGTCCCAAACTAAGAAAAAGCACCAACTTGGTGCTATTTAAATTTTACGTTAGTGTCTTTAGTGCTTTTTACAATTTTTAGTTATTTCTACAATTTTATTAAATAATTATGCAGTAACAATTTTGTTAAGTGTAAACACATTCTTTTAGTATGGTCACTATTTATAAAGTAAGCTCTCTACAAAGGGATCGCCCAGACCTGCAGTTTTTGTTGCAGAAATTCTTGAGCTTATTGGTGAGAGAGGTGAAAAGATTGGGGATGAATACTCAGTTTCATGTTCTGTGCAATCCTACTTTGTTTTGTAAACAGCGTTGCCAAATGTGCAGATTTATCTGCATTTTGCAGTTTTTCTAAGCATTGAGCAGTTTTGAAGTTTTTTGTTAAAAAAATAAGTATTTTGTAAATTGTGCAGATTTTGCAGTTTTTGCATTAACATTTTTTAGTTTAAATTTTGTTATATTATAATCTTAACTAATTTGCTTAACACATACTCGTATAACACTGGCAAGCCTTAAGAGCGAAACAAAAAACACAAATGGCTTGGGAAATACGTACTTTATATCAATAAATAAACGACCCATGTCTAATTAATCATTTTTCAATAAATTCTTATAAGAAAGTTTTATTCTCTTTTATCTTTATGTTTCGACGTTTCCTTCTTGACGCTGCAACATTTTCACTTAAATTGTTAAATATAGCCCAAAAATAAAAATACCACAATTATCAACGCAAACGGATTGTACAAACGTACAATTTTGACATGTTTGCCAAACCGTTTGAGTAGTTCATTTGGCTTTTACTTTTGAAAGTTGTTTACTTGTTTACATTTTGTCATTTTTGTTGCTTCTTTTTTAAAGTTGCATTTGAGTTTACATTGTAAAATTTTTATTGCACCAATTTTTTATGTATGTTTACTTGACATATAGAAAATCTGAGCCCGAACTAAAAGTTATTTTGTATTAATGATGATACAAAACAAATCGCAAGACTGCATGTACTTGTGTACCCCTCTTAATCCCAATCTCTTTCATCTATCTTACAAAGTAACGATATTCTATAATATTGTGTTTGTTTCTGTATTAAATTATATTTTTTTTTTGACAATTTTTATGTGCAGTTTTTTAAAGTTAAAACCAGTTTTTTTATTCTTAGAATGCAGTTATTTTCAAAAAAATTATGGCAACGCTGTTTGTAAATCTCACATCTGTTGTTAATCGCAATAAAAACGATGTAATTGTTTTCGTTAAACATTTTATTAAAGAAAAATGCTGGGAAAATATAAAGAATCGTAAATGGAAAAATCAACAACGAATAGATCTTTTTGGATAGAACGATTTTAACGATTTTAAAGATTCAATAGGACAAAATCCATTTTTGGATTTGTCTTATTTTGTTTTAAGAATTTTAAGCTTGTCATACTCTAACGCGGAAGTTGAAAGAACATTTAGTTTGATGAAGTACAGTAAATACAAAATTAGAAACGGATTATCCTTATACTCTTTTAATTCAATTCCTCACATTAAATATGAAATTCGTCTACATAATTCGTCTACATGCCTGTACTGATTACACTCTACCACCTAGTGTGACATCTTTTCCAATGAAACATACAAAAAAATTAAAATATTACTTAAAAACTTTTTAATTACCCAATTCAAACTCAACTTATGTACGAAAATGGTCCTCCAACAACGCCGTCGCCATTTTTTTTTAAATATTTGGTAACTTGTTTTGTGTTCAATTATCGATTAAATTGAAAAAATGGCTTAGGGCTTTTTTGTGCTTTTTTTTTGCTTAAAAAAGTGCTTTTTTACATTGTAAAGCGCTTTTTACTCCAAAAAAGTTGGCATCACTGGTTTAATGTACCTTGCACTTTTCAAAAGTACGAAAAATATTCAATTTAAACTTTATTAAAATACAGAAGGTGTGTTCATTTACTTTACTAGCTGAAACTTGCAACGGGAGAGTAAATTTAAATTTTACAAAATTTTTCTCCCAATTACTCAAAATAAGTGCTGGTTCACACTGTTCAAGTTTTAGCCGTCAAGTCTTGAGCTTTTAGGAGAGAAGGGAAAAGAGAATGCCAGTTCTTTGTCTCTCTCTCCTAAAAACTTAGACTTGGCGATTAAGACTTGAACAGTGTGCACCAGCACTAATAAAAAAGCAAGGTAGAACAACAGGGCTGCCGAACTTGGTCTTTTCCGACCAAACTTTGGCGAATATTTTTCGCTTGGTCGGATGGTAGGCTAAACCTAATTTTGGTCGGTTTTAGAAAATGCACCATATTTAATTTAACAAATTTGGGACACTGGCCGCAAAGAAGACAAGTAAAAATCCAATATCTTTTTTACAAGAGACAATTTATATTTAATCTTGATGAAACTATGGATGCGGTAATGAAATGAAATGTATTACTTTAGTAGCAAGTTACTTTGACTGTGTTAGTTTTATAAATTTTTCTTCTTATAAAACAATTTATCAACAAACAATATTATTTTAAAAATATTGATCGGATTGACAACAAACGGGGATAACGTCATGACGCAATGCCAAAAATATTTAGGTTCTTTGTGGTAATATTTAAAGTTTTTTTTCGCATTGCCCTAAAAGAATAACATTAATTAAAGAATTTCAGGAATACTGTTCTGTACCACCACATAAGATATTAGGTGTTTCTTATAGAAGATGGGTTCTTTGGACGGAGATATTGTAAAAATTATAACAGTGAGATGCTTCGATACTATATTTTCTATCATGTTCTTATAAAGCCCATGGTATAAGAGCTGCAGAACTTGCAGAAAGTGTGGGTTAGTTCCAATACGTCAGTTACAGAGCAACTCGTTTTTTAAGCATTCTACAATGCAATCGTGTAGAATTTTATAATGTTATCTGTCCGAAAGTGCACCATAAAAGTTATCAACGAGTAAACAATAAGCAAATTATGCATTGTTGATATATTTTTTACTTCGTCTGCAAAGTATAAGGATGTGTTGGAGCTCAGCCTATGTCTTTTTAAAGTTAAATACTATTTTGGAAAAATTGTACAAACTTAAGTCAACAAATTGTGATTAATTTTTTATAATTGGTTTTTTATACGTATTATTGCGTATAAGCGTTATTCAATTAATTTGTTATACCTTTTGATTTCGTTACATTTTTGATGTTATTATTAATTTTGCATATTACAAGAAAAAAAAGAATAATAGCTTTACCCAATGAAAATTATACTTTATATCAAAGTTAAAAAAATTCAAAATCGACTTTTTGATCGATTATGATGCACCGTATCAAAATACATGTTTCTTGAAAATTTTCCTCTTATAAAATTAAAAACAACGTTTTTATCAACAAAATTCTAAAAGATGTTAGTGCAACAGCTTTTCGATAAATAATAAATAACAAACACAAAAAAAAGAAAGTTTTGTATTTTTATTTATGTTTATCAACAATAAGTTTGCCTTTGTTGTGTTTTAATAAGAGAATTGCATATATCTGTTGTTTTTTTTTCTGAAAAAAAAAATGTTTTTTAATTTTGGTTAGTTTTCAATGTAAATAGTTTTTTGCTTCTCTTCTTACATTTTTTCAATGCAACTTAGGGCTTTTTGGAAATTATAAGACGATATATTTGCTTTTAAACATCTTAAAATATTGGTCCGTTTCAAAGGATTATGGTAGGGTTTTCAGACAATTTTGGTCGGATAAAAGTTTTTTAAACGACAACCCTGTAGAACAAGTACAAGGTATAGTTATTAGAAATTGTATTTTCAATTCTAGCCCATAAAACGTCAATAAAAAAAAATAAATAAAAAAATAAGGAAAAAATTAAAACAAGCGTTAAAAATTCAATAAATTAATTTGACATTATATGGGCAAATAATGACGACTCTCCCTAATGAACATACCTGGTACTTATAATACTATGTAAACATTTAAATGATCGCTTTACCAGCAAAAACTAGCAAGTTAGGCATATCGACACTATTCAGCTGAAAGATAACGAGATTTCTTAATGAATTAAATTGTTTTGAACTATTTTAGAAAAACAAATATTGTATGTTATTGAAAAACTTTCAATTTAAAAATTATGAAAACTATTTTTGTTTTGTAAACAAAAACATGAAACAGGTGGTTGAATAATTCTTGCTATTAAAAATCTTAGTATCAGAAATTTTCAACAAATTTTCGGTCTCTCATATTTGTATGCTCTTTTTCACTCTCTCGTTGGAAGCAAGGCCTATCCAATAGGTCTGCGCAGGGTGCCAGATGTTTATTTTGCTTATTCCCTTAAGCTGGCAAAATTTGTTTAAATTTTGTTTAAACATGTAGATTTTTCTTTACGTTTTTTTTTTGCCACACATACATATATGTTTGTATGCATGTTTTTCCTTTTGTTTTCATTATCTAGTTGTAAGATTTTGACAACCGCGAGGAATTTTATACAAACAAAATGCCTGTTGTTTTTTGTATTGTTGCACCGGTAAGCAGACCTATTGGATAGGCCTTGGTTGGAAGTTTTTCGAGTACGTGGACCAGGGATGGCAAAATTGGTATAATTTTCCTTTTTTTTGGTACCATTAAAACTTGAAAAGTACAATGGTACACCAATAACGAATTAAGTACAATTAAGGAATTTTCATAGTCATAGTAATTTCTTTTCAAATCAGAATTTCAGCCGTATTTGCGAGGTTTTAAGAGTAAAATTCTACAATTAATCTTTTGAATGGTTTAGTAAATTTTGTCCAGAAAATATTTTGAGAACATACATAAATTCGCAATTTAAAGATCATGCTGACATTGAAATATTAAAATATAACAAAGATTTAAGTATCAATGATTTCTGGGCAACAGATTCGGAAATAAAAAATGAGGCAAATGTGTTAATGTTTCCAGAATCTCGAAAAAAGTGAGATGAATATTATCAATTCCACATAAATCGGTAAATGTGGAAAGAATATTTTCTTACCAAAATATTATGAAACCCAAAGAGAGAAAGAGACTTAAAACCGCAAATAGTTGCGGCTTACTCAAAATAAATAACTTATTGAACTCACAAAATTGCAATTCTTATGATCTAAATATACCAAAACAGTTATTTTCAAAAATGTTATTCTGCTATCGATATCAAAGTGAAACCCAGGACCAAGGCCTATCCAATAGGTCTGCTTACCGCTACAACAATACAACAGTACAAAAAACAACAGGCATTTTGTTTGTGTAATTTTCCTCACGGTTGTCAAAATCTTACTACTACATAGGGAAAACAAAAGGAAAAACGTGTTTTGTATGCATGTATGTGTGGCAAAAAAAAACAAAAAATGTAAACAAAAATGTACATGTATAAGCAAAATGTAAACAACTTTTGACATGGTTGAGGAAAAAACCAAATAAACATCTGGCTCCTTAAGCAGACCTAATGGATAGACCTTGGCAAGGACGTACATTTTTTTTCTTAATAACTCTTACTAATGTTATAAATGTGAAAGATTGTATGTATGTGTTGGAAAAAAACCAGCCAATTGTAGGGGAATGTAAGAAAGAAATATTTACGGTTTATTGTTGTGTCTTTGTTGAAGCTTTGATATTGTTATATGTAAGACCTGAGTGTTTTAAAATTCTTATTCACTTTATGGCCTTACTTGTATAATATTTTTAGCTTTTCTAAAGTATTTGGAAAAAGTTTCCTGACGAGCTGGCCTAAGCAACCAGCGAAATGCGCATAGAAACTAGCCTTCCCAAAACAATAAATTTCAGTGTTTTCATTCAAAAATTGGGATTATTAGCACATCATTAATAAATGAATTAATTAATAATTGTATGTTTGGATGTTTGGATGTTTGTTAGTTTGTGGCTCAATCACGCGAAACACGCTTAATGGATTTGGATTAAATTTGATAGACAGATTTCATATGGCCCAGATTCAATTATAGGGTACTTCCTAAGAGTTGAACCGGTGGAAAGCTGGTACTTTGGTACATTTTCTCCTCTCGAAAAATTTGGTATAGAGATAGCATATGGCCCAGATTGAAATATAGTGTACTTTTTATGATGTAAACAAGAAAAAAATTGGTACTTTTTCTCCTTTTGATTAATTTGGTATATATGGTCCAGTGGCCGGAATATTAAAATTTGGAGCTCCTCATATGGACAGTTCAATGCCGGTTGCTCAAGAGTATCGAGTGGTTAAAACTTGTCTGCATGTGTTAGCGAAAAATAATAATGATTAAAATTTTGTTTATTGAAATATTTAAAAAAACTTCATAAAATTTTATAAATCTTGCTCTAATTTTCACGTGAACGAAAAACACAACTTTATATGATAATGTTTAATTTATAAAAATGTGATACAAATTTCGATATTTTAATCAGGCATAAGTTCATTGAATTTAATTTTCATTAAATTATTTTTATGAAGAAAGGAATTTAACAAAAGCATTCTCACATTATAATAGCTTTGTTTTTCTTTTGAGTATGGAAACTATTGCTTTAATAGATCTCTATTAAACGATATTTTCTGAGTATAGGAGTCTTAGCGACCATGGACCCTTACCTAAGCACTTTAGTTGAACCTGAAATGTCTGTTAAAAGGTTCCATTTTTCATTTTGTTAAAAAATATTTTAAATCGAACCGGTAGTTCCGGAGATAGCCTCTTACAAACATAGAAACGTACAAACTTTTTTGTCTTTATAATATTAGTTTCGATAAGTATAAGTATTATAATTATAATAAAAGTATAGTATATTATTGATAGATAGATGATAAAAATGTTGTGTAAAAAAAAAAAACTTACCAGACATCTCTTCGCTTATTTTTTAATGAACAACAATAAGCATTAATTTTTTTTTATTTCGTTGAGTTAAGCATACATGAGATTAGCGAATTTGCCCATTTTTACCGCTTATTTTTCTAACGAACAACAGTGCTTAATGCTTTTTTTTCTCCTTGCTTTTGGTGATATCAAATGAGCATTTGAATTTAAAAAATCACGTCTTAGTAGTTAGAAAAGTTAAAGAACAAAAAAGGAATAAAAAGGTCTTCTTACAGATTCTCATTCACTAAAGACATCGCATGTTTAATTTTATTGTCATTCACGCAGGACCTTGCGTTTATAATATTATGTTTCTAGGTCCAATACTAATGGAAACTAAAAAAGTACCAGTTAAAGAGCAAAAAAGTAACAAAAAGTTCCCTCATAGAGTCTTATCATTAAATACAATTAAAAAAAGTACCAGTTGGGGTCTTCGGAAAAACACATATCAAACGTAAGACGGACAGACGGATATCGTTAAATCAACTTCACTCCTCATATGGACCCAGACTATATATACTTTTTAGGGTCTAAGGTCAATATTGTAGAAATTTCAAACGGAACGACAAACTTATTTATACCCTTTTCCACCTGAGATAAAGGGTTTAAAAATACACAAAAATTTATTCGGAATTCATAAAAATATAGAAAAAAGTAAATAAAAAAAAAATTTTTTTTTTAACCAATACATTAGTTTACAAGCAAATACTTATTAAAAACCTTAAAGGTGCTAATGGCCAATTTTCAGGATTGACATTAAAACACATTTATGTTTAAAATCGTTTTAAATACAAAATTCTCTTCTTCACTAAACACTTAAATGAAACTTAATTCACCGATGTGGTACATTTAAATTAAACTTAAGTTTCCATTGGATTAACTTAGCAAGGTGGCCTCAATATCACAACAATACAAAAACAACAGACAAAGTAATAACAACCAGCTGTTTTCTGAGACCACCTTGTAAATAACTACAATTTTTTTATGATATTAGCGGAATTCACCCTTGATAGTAAAGTCCCTTGTAGACCTTGTTAATCTTATAATTTTAGTAAAAATACTAACATTTACAACACTGCAACAACAAAATGTATTAGACTAAAATATACTACGCTGTGGTTGAAAAATCCCACAAAAAGCAGTAGTAAACAAAGTGTGTGAATTTATCAGAATAAAACAGTTGAAGAAACTTTATCTGTCTCTTTCTCTCACTCAGCAAATTCATTAATTTACAATGCATACGAAAAAGACACTCACGCTATGAAGTATAAAATCGTTTTAAATATAACAGAGTTGTACACTTAATACAAAGGGTGAATACCGCTATTTTTTTATTAAGTAGTGCTTTTATCTTAATTAAATAAGACTTTTCATATAAAACTCAAAAAATCAATCTGTAATTAAATACGATTTAAGTTTTTATGAAAATTAACATAATATAGATTTAAATACTATCCTGAAAATTGTGCATAAGACATTAACGTGTTTTAGAAAGTTATTATGAAAACGAACTTTACAAAGTTTAACATAAAACTTTAAACAATGAACTCTTAAGTCCAATTCATCACCTTCAGATAACTTATATAAATCTGGTGTTGAAGATACTTCAGCACCTAAAAAAATATAGTTCGGATCACTTTTGCAATTATAAGGTGCAGAGAAAATATATAGTAAGAAAATACTTAGGCCCGTTTTCACAACTTACGGGTAGCTATAGATAAGATTTTATAGGCCACATAAAAACTGTTCCATTATTATAACTTTACTTAAACCTACCAGTTACAATCAACCTACCTTTAATTTATCGCTCACTTAAAGTTAAAGTAAAGTTTTAATAATGAAACACTTTTTATACGACAGATAAAATCCTACCTTAAGCAATCGGTACGTTGTGAAAACGGTCCTTAAAATTTTCGTCCAATATACTGAAAATTTAAAATTTTGTATTTATAGAAAACTTGAAAAACTTTATATAAATTAAAAACTTTTTCGCATCGCAAAAAACTTGCAAAAAAAAGGGAAAACTTGACAAATGGCAACCCTGCTTACTAGTAAAAATGATTGAAAATAAGCAATAATTCTCTGGAAATGAACACACCTATAGATAACATAAAAATAAACAAACAACCATAATAAATTTTTTGGAATAATCAGAAATTATTTTGAAATCTATTACATATGTAAATAACCAGGGAAAATGGAAATGTGCTTTAAAAGGCGGTGTATGCGCAATAAATATAAATTTTTTTTTTCAAAATATGCCCCAAAAAACCATAAAGTCTTATTTTAAAACAAAATATTTAACAATTTAATAATATTTGCATTCAAAAAACAAGTAAAAAATTATAATCCGTAAAGCCCATACACCACAGTATTTACAGATAAATTTCAAAATTGTACCCTATGTGGAACCGATCGGCTCACCAAAACAAAGTTATGTTATGAGGTTAAAATTCATATGAGTAGTTTGTGCCGATTATTATCTTGAATCAACATCTACGTGAGATTGTTTGGCTTAAAGGGATGTTAGGGCCGGTCCCTAAATTTTATATTAATATTCAAAAAAAGAAAGTTAAACTGCCGTATTCATAAAAATAAATTTTATTTAAAAAAGGTTTACAAAACAAATTTTCTATGAAAATTTGACTTAATAAACGTTTTTAAAATTTAATAATCGTTTATGATACGGGGGAAAGTTATTTACGGATGGAAGCTATGGTCAAATGTGAACGAATTCCAAAAACAAATTAATAAGATGGCTTATGGACACAACGAGTCTATATCGGAAAGAAGTTTGTAGTAATTATAGAAGAAGTCGCGTTAAATGTGTTTCTGAGTTGATCGGTATACTAAAGGGTGGGTCTAGAATTCTTTGTATTACACTCATCAAAACAAACGTATTTAATTAAATTGTGTTGTTCTTAATTTTTGCTTAAATATGCATACAATTTTACAGGTTAGTATAGCATTCATATATAATGACACCTGCTTTGGCTTACAATTGTATAGTAAAAATTTAATGTACATAAATGGCGAAATTGAAACAAAGAGTTAGGTATACAGATATATGTATGTATATTTAAAAACAAGTTTTTTCGATTATCCGATTATTTAGTTTGCAAGTATGGATGCCAATCCCGAAAACCCAATTACGAAAAATCCCGGGATTTTTTTTTTTTTTAACTGGGATTCTAGGGACTTAGTCAATCTAGAAATCGTTAACTTAATTTTTTTGGTTTTACCTTTTTTTTATAAAAAGAAATTCATCATGACATTCTCCCTTGAGAGGAAGGGAACACAATATTGATCTATTATAGTTATTTTATAAGCTCTGTTAATACTTTTATTTAAAACGATAGAAAAAGATTTAAACTTTGTTATTCTTTTTAAACGGGTCCAACAGTTATAAAGAAATTTTAATGTGAGAAGTGCTGGAAATAATTAAAAGAAGAAAATTAATTGAAGGAAGAAATGAATCTTGAAATGCACAAAACAAAAAGAAAAACCAAAAGTTCCGTGTAGTTTTATTTTTTTAAATGATTCCACTGGTGCACCAAATGCAAAATTTAAATTTTACTCTTTACAGGTTTAGGCTTATTAAAGTGTTTTCCCAGAGTGGGCATGGGACCTACGGTAATTTATGGAGCGATTTCACGAATTTAAGTAGTGTAATTTATACACTACATAATTCCTGCCACTGGTGGTGGTGAGTATATATGTAAATGTGTTTTTGTTATGATAAGATTTTTATGGTTTACTAAAAAATTGATTTTGTTAATTAATTTCGAATTCAATTATCATCAATTATTATTCATCTTAATTCATTTAATAAAAATTTTAATAAAATTTTACAAATAAACCAATTGCTAGTTTGCTCTTTTCAATTACTTTATTAATTATTTATTTTATTTAGTTTGAATCAACTAAAGTAATTGATAAAAAAATATAGATTTTATGTTAATTATTTTTACCTGAATCAATTAACACGATGTTGGAAATTGTACGTTGTTTTTTATATTATATTTTTAATTAATTTAATTAATAATTAAGAAAAAAATCACAATTTAAAATTTTTACAAATTTAAGTAATCAGTATAATCATTATATTTAACTTTGTAATATTAAATGAATTATAAAACTTTTGTTTGTAGTCCTCTTTTCAAGACGTTTTTTTTAAAAAATATTTACCCTTTAACTTTCAAAAACCCCGAAAATCCTAGGCTACCGCGATTTGATTTTTTTAAACCTGGCACTCGGGATTTGCGAAAATTAGTCCCGATTGGCATCCCTATTTTCAAGTTACTCCAGCATAACAAATTATAACAAAATTTAATAACTTAACATTCTGCTATAAAGTACTTTTATTACTACATAATGATGTTCATGAAATATAAATTTTTATAAAAAGAACATAAAAAGGGCACTACTATAAAAAAGAGCCCTTTTGTGTGCTTTATGTTTTAAGAGCACATTTTGTGAAAAGTAGTGCACTGACATCCAAATTTCTGTTTATCGCTCTTCTGATTGGAGGAGTGCTGCACTGTCTATTCTCCTAAGACGAGTTTGACCGCCATAACTTAAAATATTTCTAGCTAGTGAATTTGGGTGCAGTGCAAATCTATTTAAATAGTTTCCTGCATATTTCGTAATTATAGTTATTACTAATGGCACATTGAGATCCTTGTAAAAAATTTTTAATTTTAAATTTAATTTTTAACATACCAGGGAGCGGCTCTGATAACTCGAAGAAGTTTATTTTAGCGCCTTCGAATTTTTTTGATAATAGAAGCCGAGGCAGTGCCATACAGTTAAATACCGTAGTACCAGATTGGCTTTAAGATAGAGTTGTAAAGTAGAAGTTTGAAAGCTTTTAAGGCCAAACCATAATGTGATTAAGTTGGCTTCAGCAAATGTGATGCAAACCATATTGAACTTAAAAACGTTTTGTTAAGTTTTATGAAATTTTCATTCAAAGTGCGAAACTGATCGCACATTCCGCACGGAATCAAATGTTTTTTTATTTTGTGTTTGTTTTTTTAAATACATTTGAGACTTTTTGTAAATTTTTGACAGTAGGTTAAGCAAGGCTATGCATATTATGGTTGGGCCTTTAGTTTCATTTAAGTTAATTTTGCCTCTACATGGCATTTCCACGTTAATCGTCGATCTAGATGTACACCGAGATACATATTTTGCATGCACAGAAAAAAGTGTTTTATCAATTAAAAAAATGGTTTAAAAAGTATTTTAATTTAATTAATGTGATAATTGAATCAATAATTTTTTTAGCTGAAAAAAATTAAAAATTTCATTTTTATTTAATTAACATTTTAGTTGTTTTGAAATAAATTTTCAATTAAAATTTTAATTAAATAAAAAAAATCTTAATTGACTTTATTCGTTTAAAATAAAATTATTTAAACATGTAGAATTTTTGTTGGGAATTGTCAATATTTATTTAAATAAATTAACACATTGTTTAAAATTTCAAAGTTTTTTGATCCCTTTTTTAATTAAAATTAAAAATATCATTTATTGAAAATATTTTTTCAAAATTTTAAAATTTTTAGTAATCAATATAATCATTTTGGTAATAGGTGCAAAATCAACAACTTGCTTGCTTGATATTATGAATTTAGAACAAATTTGGTGATAGGAGAAATTTAATAATTTTTTCTGTGTGCGAATGTTGAGGTATTATTTGATTATTGATTTTAATAGGAGTCATGATTCCCGGCGCAAGGTGATGTTATACGCACGCATTTTAGCTCATTGACCATAATCCTCCATTGTTTTAACCATATTTCTAGTTGAAATATATGATCCTTTAAGTAACCAGATGCTTCATGACGGTACTAAGTAGCTTTATAATAGCTTGTGTGTGTTTGCTGGTATGTTATGCTTAAATTTATGTAATAAGCCCTCATGCCTAATTTTATCAAAGCTTGCGAAACATCGATGAAGAGTGCTGAGCATTATTTTCTCTCTTCAAAAGCTTTTCTTATGGCATTTTCTATTATATGAGTTTGTTCAATTCCTGTGACTTCTGCTTAAACCGAATCGATGGTTTGGAATACAACTATGTTCATCTAAAATCGGTGTTAATAACGAAAATAACTTTTGATTCCTCTTACAATATAATTTCTTGTCCAACTTCTAATCAAGTTTCCAAATGATGGCATGGAGATAACTGGTCTATTGAGATTTAAAGCTTCACACCATAATGAGTAGTCTGATCAAGTTCCTTAAAATATTTTTCAAGGGAAGCCGTTTTCTGAGACTTCAGTAACTTTTTAGCCTTTTTGTACACTCTTTTAATAAATTCTTAATTTGAGGAGATCTGTGCAATTGCCACTCTCATTGAACTCCCCTTTTTCCAGTAGAGAGCCGCTCGACATCTACAGAATATATGTTATTGTTTTTGATTTATTTAAGTGATTATGCTGGAAAGTTGAACAGCTACTTTAAAAAAACTGTCAAAATTAATAAGAGATTTCCACGTTTTCCGGTGTACTAAGCGGAATATTCTCTGTGCACTGGGTACTGAGATATTTTGATTATATTAACCAATTCAATTAAGTATCTGACGACGCTAAGAAACCAGACTGAGATACAATTCTATTAGCGTTCATTGCAGTAACAATTAGAGGTGTGTAATCGAAATATAATTCTAAGGAAGCTTCAACATGAATTGTTTCTATGTGGATGTTTTTAACCACGCCAAAATCTATGACATCTGAAATTTTTTGTTGATCAGCATGCCAGTATGTAGGTTGTCCGGTCGCGACCACATTTAAATCTATTTTAGAAATCGTATTCAACAAAACACGACCCTTTGGTGTTATAAATCTTGACCCCCAGAAGATATGTTTAGCGTTATAATCGCCAGCGGCCAGGACACAGGGTCCTTATGATTTATAATTATTGCCTTTCTGATGTTGAAAATCTAGGTGAGGAGTTTAAAGATAAACGTTTCGATTTAGCTCTTCAACGCAAATATTCGTTGCTTGAAGATAATCTTTACGTTGATCACACATTATAATCATATGTGACAGCGCATAGAGAAAGGGACCTAAGGTTAAAAAAAAATCAATTTTCTCTTTTTTTTTTTGATGTGGACAACATCTGAGCACGTTTTCAAGGTTGACCAACACGTTCCTGACGTCATGAGATGTGCCGCTTTCAAATGAGACCAATATCAACACGCACAGTTATGGTACACCAAAGATACACGTATTTAAATCTTAAAAATGTTTTTTACCCTTAGGCCCTTTTCTCTATGCGCTGTCACATATAACAACAAAATGGCAGAACTTCCACAAGCTCTATCTCGACTGTCCTTGTTATCAAATGTATAATATATAACCATTGATATCAACGTATTTCTTGATGTCAAATGAGTTTCAGAAATCATAATAACATCAATTTGTTTATTTTTAAGAAAGTTTTCTAGACCATTTTTATGTTGGCGGATGACGTTTACGATCTAAAAACAAATTTTTAAACAGTTCATGGCTTTTTAAGTACAGCTTGCAATAACATCGATTGCATTCTTAACATTTCCTGCATCATATTACCCATTATATTCGTAAAATTATTTAGTCTGCATTCACAGGTTTAATCTTTTGATGCTCAACTTTTGTGTTTTTATGAGAGGGAAGAAAGGGGGTTGGTACGGAAATGCCTGTACTCTTTCTTTTGCTTTTTTTCTTTGGTTCGCTTTGAATAAAATTGTTGTTGTTTTGAAGCAAAAAAAGTTGAAACCGATTGCTGCGTGTGATCATATAGGCATTTTCAAAAGGGAATTGAAAAGAAGTTGAGCATTAAAAGATGAAACGTGTAAATTCAGATTTACTGTTTGCACTAAAGTTTCCATGACTTTTTCTAGTCGACTTAAATGAGAAACTGAAGTTTCATCATTATTTGCAAAGCGCCTTGCATTAGAATATGGTTTGATTTTAGGACGTTATCGTAGTCGGATCTGCTATTACTAGGTTGCGATACCTGAATGTCATTAGCGTTTTCTTGATTTGTTACCTGAATTTGAGGGTGATTAGGTTTCGGTCGAACCGAACACTTGGCGATAGACTATACAGGGCATCCTCTTTGGTTGGCAGTGTGATTACCGCCACAGTTGCTAATTTTTTTTTCGTTGGGTATCGTTTTTAGACTTATCGCAAAGAACTGTACCATGTTATTCTCCACATACGACGCAAACAGGGGGTATGCCTAAGTATGTACAAAAAATTAGTATGGTCAAAATTAGCAATTTCATTTTGCTGGAGCACTCTACTATACATAATCAAATGTGTACAAAATGTACTTTTCGTAAAGTGTTATTTGTTTTAACAAACTGTGAAACTAATCGCACTTTGCTTAAAGGAATCAGCTGCTTGTTCGTAACTTATTACAAATTATTTTCTTAAAACAACACTGTTGCAATAATAGCGTACAATTTAGAAAACTTATTCAAATACAATACTGAAGTGCATGTTGAAGATGCATGTTGATAAATTGTTGAAGATTTTGTTTTTAAAGAATCCATTTTTGGTTTTTTGGGACATATTTTTTAAAAATTTTAGGGCATATTATCAAGTATTTACTGCATTTTTAATGCGCATAAAACACTTTTTTAGAGCATATTTTCGGTTTCCCTTGTACACAATTATATTAATATACATATTTCATACGTTTGAAATTATGTTTGCTGGGAAGGCACACCACTACCACTACGTACGTATGTATGCACATAGAAATGAAAAAGAGCCAAACACAGAACGAATGTGTATATTGAACAATTTTTTGTTAAGTGAGATTCAAATAAAAATTATTTTTTAGAAATCAGTTCTTTTTTGCCCTTCGTGCGGTTCGTGTGTTTTTAAGTTCTGTCTTTTAAGGTTATCGTCCCGTTGAGTGAATTTGAATTATTTTTTTTAATTCTAACTATAAATGTGCAATTTTATTAAAATGAAAAAGGCATGAAATAACAATAAAAAAAATAATAATCAAAATAAGGTTTGTTTCAAGTTCAAATGGAAAATTATAAAACACATGCATATTGTGCATTTTTTTCGCTTATAGAAAATGTCATGCCAACATACATCCATACATACCTACATACATATGTATATAAGTATGTACAAATTTAATACATATTATTGTTGATTGTTATATTGACAAAGTATGTAGACAACCCGAAATACAAACGGACATTTTTTGTTAAGTATAAGCTGTTGATTCTTAATAATTATGTATAAGAGTTTGTATTCTAGCATATTTTTTCTTATTTATTAGGTATTTTCTTTATTTATTTTTTGGTTAATAAAACGATAGTTGTTGAATTCGTTTGTTTGCACATATTTTTGAGTATTTGGAATTATGTATGTAGCAGGCAGCCAACTATTTTCTGAAATCCATTTAGGTAATTTCTAATTGCGGTTTGCAGTAGTAGTGCTTGGTGGTGATGACGAAATTCTTTTTTGACTGAATAAAAAAAAGTTTTGTTTAGGTAGTGTGTAAAATTTAAAAAGTAACGAACAAAAATTATAAAACAATTAAATGCATACAATGTAAGTATATTGTAAACTTATTTTTGAAGCATGTACCTACCTACCTATGCATTTGATTTAATATTAACAATCTGACACGTGATTAGATAATAATGAAAAAGAAAATGCAATGCAAATAACAAGAGAAGTATGTATGTAAATTCTCACGCGTTAAAATGTCGAGTGAAAACACACGAAATCTATTTACAGTTTTTGTGTTTTTTTTTTCATTAACTGTATAAATTCTAGATGTGTGCACGTGATGTGAATTTTTTTTATGTCACGTGTGAATCTCGATTGTGATAGCTCTAAATATTAATCACACGTTAGTTCATACAAATTAAAAAATATTTTTTAATAATTCACAAAATTTTTATAGTTTTTGGGTTAAAATATTTCATTTAATTTCATTAAAAACAGTACAATTTGAAATAAAACATTTTGTGTGATTGTGAGACATTAGAAATATTTCGTGAATGTGTACGTGAACGTGATGGTTAAAAATTAAAAAAAAATCAAGTGGTATTAAATATACTGTTCTTGTGAGCGTACATAAAATGAGTCAAATTCACTCACGCGCACAGCTCTAGTAAATTCTGTTTTATTTTCTTTAGTTACCGCTATAATCACAGCTGTTTTCTTTTCTTGAATTTTCAGCATTTCATAAGAGCATATTTCTCTTTATTTTTTATCATTTACCTTCTCTTTCTTAAATACAGTTTTTACTATTTATTCCCTTTTTTTTTGGGGATTTTTTCTCTTTAAAAACGCACAACGAATAAGTGTGGCCATCAGAGTGGCCATTTTAGCATTTTTGCAGCTAAATTTAGCATTAAAATTTTTTATTTAGCCGCAAAATTTTCATTTAGCACTTGGCATTATAGGTATTTAGCATGTTTAGAAAATCTTTTTAGCTTTTTTTAGCTTTATTTATTTTAAAAAATAGTTCTATTGATTTTACTTAAATTTTTTATAAATTATAATAAATTTTGAATTAAAATATATGTACCTAAAATAATTTCGCATAAAAAGGGATAATTCTTATGGTAAGGAACATCTTACCTGTCTTGTAAAAAAAATTTAATATTCAGGGAATACTAGCAATGCCTTCATATTGATTGTAAATATTTTTTGCCCTTTGATTTACGATATAAAAGTACAAGAAAATTTGACATTGTATTAAGATAAAAGTTCAATAGTGTAAATGTGTGAAAAATTGTTTGCTCTAAACTGCTGAAAAAATGATAATAATAACTTCAACTTTTCTTAAACTATAAAAAATAAAACGATCTAAAAAATTTGTATATCATAGAAAGAAATCGTTTAAATTTAGCATGTATCAGGGGTCTGAGGACCCCTAAATTTAAAATTTCAACTACCTGTGCTTTATATTTATGTGCATCAGATGCTTTACCAAAATCTATCCGCTTGTTTAAATCTAACCATTTATTCTAATATCGTTAAAAAATAAGTCACTAAAATGTATTTAGTTTTGAATAAAACCTCATACTGGTAATACATTTTAACAAAAATCTTTAAAAAAAATTTTGCATTATTTTTAGCATTTTTTTAAATCATTTTTAGCATTTTTTGGCCATGTTTAATGCCAGATTTAGCTGTAAAATTTTTGTAGATCTGGTCACACTGGTGGCATTAGACTCGGTCAAAAAATGCTAAAAATGATTTTAAACAAGTTAGAGTGCTATATTCGGCAGTGCCGAATCTTTGATAACCTCCACCGACAGGAATGGGCTCTAAATGATAAATATATATTTATTATTAACTAAGCTTCACTAAAACGAACGTCAGCATTAAAATTAGTTGCGGTTTAGACCTGAATTAAATTATTGACCGACAATAAGAAAATTTTATGCGTTTCTTGTTAGAACTTTGAACTGGCTTGAGTAAAATATCAAGATTCGTAAAAGTTTTAGCCGAACTAAAATAATTTTTAGGAGGGTAATTTGTATCGGTCCTATGGTAAATTATGGACCAATCATCCCAAAATTTTGAAGACTGATTTCTGGAATTACAAAAAAAAAATTAGAATAAATTTTAATACAGCAGTATAATTAGTTTTAGCGTTAACAGTAAATTTCACAAATTTGCATGATATTTTTTGTGGCCATATGAATTTAAGTAAGAAATTTTACCGCAATATCTATATATGTGATGGTTTTAGGCGAATTTAATTACTTTCCCAAAGTGAGCTTTATTTGGTTTTAGGCGCAATAAACTGTTTTCCGAGAGTATGGTTTATATGGGGCCTAGGGTAAATTATGGACCGATCTTCAAAAAATTTTACAATGTGATTTCTAGGCCTATAAAACTGTGACGTACCAAATTTAAGTATGCTATCGTTATTTATTGCGGTTTTAGGCGTACTTAGCTTTTTTCCGGGGTGGGGTGTCACAAAGCCATAGGACATAAAGCCATAACGGCTTTATGTCTCAATCCAAACGGACATAAAACCATAATTTTGATATGGCCTTAAGTCTCATATCAATTTTAGTGAAATGGGACATAAAGCCATTATGGTTTTATGTCCCATTTGATGTTTTGCGTTACAAATGCTTTATTTCACTAAATATGCCTATTTATCTATGAAATTAATGATTTAAAAAATCCAAAATTTCTAGGCTCCAGGAATTACAGCTGCAAACATTTTGTGAAAGGAAAAATCCTTAGTTATCATTGGAAAACATTTTTTATTCTTGTGACGCACGCAGGAAAACTTTATTCAGCGAATCCACCTGCCGCGTCCTACTGGAGGAAAAAACCCCTAAGCGCGGCCGCAGGCCGCCTAGCAGATACATTTTAGTATGCGAAGCCAGATTTCAATGCTTAACTTTTGTGTCTCCGGAACTATAAACACGTGGACCACCTGCAATGTCGGAATTTGATTGATTGCCAACACCATTTTGACAGACAAATGCATTTTTGACATAAAACAGGGCGACATGAAACAACAATGTATTTTTTACATGAAATAGGGTGACATAAAATCATTATTAAAAATATGGCTCTATGTCTCATTTTCGAAAAAAAATTTATGGCGTTAAGTCCCATTATAATGAGACTTAATGCCATATGCCCTTATGTCTCAATGGAATGGGACTTAACGCCATATGGCTTTATGATCTATGGCTTTGTGACACCCCACCGTTTTCCGGAAGTAGGGTTCATATGGGGCCTAGTGTAAATTATGGACCGATCTTCAAAAAATTTTACAGTGTGATTTCTGGGCCTATAAAACTGTGACGTACCAAATTTAAGTATGCTATCGTTATTTATTGCAGTTTTAGGCGTACTAAACTGTTTTCCGGGAGTAGGGTTTATATGGGGCCTAGTGTAAATTATGGACCGATCTTCAAAAAATTTTACAGTGTGATTTCTGGTCCTATAAAACTGTGACGTACCAAATGTTAGTATGCTAGCGTTATTTATTGCGGTTTTAGGCGTAAGAAACTGTTTTCCGCGAAATGGGTTTATATGGGGCCAATGGTAAATTATGGACCGATCGTCACGAAATTTACCAGTATGATTTGCAGTCGTACAAAGCAAATTCGTGCAAAATTTTATGTCATTCCGTGCATTATTCCACCATTTATGTTAGTTGTTGTATCAAAATTATCAATTTTTTTATGTGTGTGAAGTTAAATTTTAAAATTTATAACCCTAGACACATTCTGTTATGTTAACAGAATAATGTTAACCACCTAACAGAACTTATGTTAACGCTTTTATGAGGGATAAATGCAGATTTCTGGAAAAGGAGTCAACGTGGGCGAAAAAAAATGATAAGGATTTGTGGACAATAAGTTTCTCCATCGTTTGCTATAATTAGGATTTTTAACAGAGTGAGTTGAAGCGACTTATTGACAATTTACCCTTTAGAATTCTCTGGGGGATGAGTCCAGATTTCTGGAAAAGGAGTCAACGTGGGCGAAAAAAAATGATAAGAATTTGTGGACAATAAGTTTCTCCATCGTTTGCTATAATTAGGATTTCTAACAGAGTGAGTTGAAGCGACTTATTGACAATTTACCCTTTAGAATTCTCTGGGGGATGAGTCCAGATTTCTGGAAAAGGAGTCAACGTGGGCGAAAAAATGATAAGGATTTGTGGACAATAAGTTTCTCCATCGTTTGCTATAATTAGGATTTCTAACAGAGTGAGTTGAAGCGACTTATTGACAATTTACCCTTTAGAATTCTCTGGGGGATGAGTCCAGATTTCTGAAAAAGGAGTCAACGTGGGCGAAAAAAAATGATAAGGATTTGTGGACAATAAGTTTCTCCATCGTTTGCTATAATTAGGATTTTTAACAGAGTGAGTTGAAGCGACTTATTGACAATTTACCCTTTAGAATTCTCTGGGGGATGAGTCCAGATTTCTGGAAAAGGAGTCAACGTGGGCGAAAAAACTGATAAGGATTTGTGGACAATAAGTTTCTCCATCGTTTGCAATAATTAGGATTTCTAACAGAGTGAGTTGAAGCGACTTATTGACAATTTACCCTTTAGAATTCTCTGGGGGATGAGTCCAGATTTCTGGAAAAGGAGTCAACGTGGGCGAAAAAAAATGATAAGGATTTGTGGACAATAAGTTTCTCCATCGATGCTATAATTAGGATTTTTAACAGAGTGAGTTGAAGCGACTTATTGACAATTTATCCTTACAATTCTCTGGGGGATGAGTCCAGATTTCTGGAAAAGGAGTCAACGTGGGCGAAAAAAAATGATAAGAATTTGTGGACAATAAGTTTCTCCATCGTTTGCTATAATTAGGATTTCTAACAGAGTGAGTTGAAGCGACTTATTGACAATTTACCCTTTAGAATTCTCTGGGGGATGAGTCCAGATTTCTGGAAAAGGAGTCAACGTGGGCAAAAAAAATGATAAGGATTTGTGGACAATAAGTTTCTCCATCGTTTGCTATAATTAGGATTTTTAACAGAGTGAGTTGAAGCGACTTATTGACAATTTACCCTTTAGAATTCTCTGGGGGATGAGTCCAGATTTCTGGAAAAGGAGTCAACGTGGGCGAAAAAAAATGATAAGGATTTGTGGACAATAAGTTTCTCCATCGTTTGCTATAATTAGGATTTCTAACAGAGTGAGTTGAAGCGACTTATTGACTATTTACCCTTTAGAATTCTCTGGGGGATGAGTCCAGATTTCTGGAAAAGGAGTCAACGTGGGCGAAAAAAAATGATAAGGATTTGTGGACAATAAGTTTCTCCATCGTTTGCTATAATTAGGATTTCTAACAGAGTGAGTTGAAGCGACTTCTTGACAATTTGCCCTTTAGAATTCTCTGGGGGATGAGTCCAGATTTCTGGAAAAGGAGTCAACGTGGGCGAACTAAAATTATTAGGATTTGTGGACAATAAGTTTCTCCATTAGTCACCGAGATATCTAGTCAGAGAAATCTAAAGGGTAAATTGTCAATAAGTCGCTTCAACTCACTCTGTTAGAAATCCTAGTTATAGCAAACGATGGAGAAACTTATTGTCCACAAATTCTTATAATTTTTTTTTCGCCCACGTTGACTCCTTTTCCAGAAATCTGGACTCATCCCCCAGAGAATTCTAAAGGGTAAATTGTCAATAAGTCGCTTCAACTCACTCTGTTAAAAATCCTAATTATAGCAAACGATGGAGAAACTTATTGTCCACAAATCCTTATCATTTTTTTTCGCCCACGTTGACTCCTTTTCCAGAAATCTGGACTCATCCCCCAGAGAATTCTAAAGGGTAAATTGTCAATAAGTCGCTTCAACTCACTCTGTTAGAAATCCTAATTATAGCAAACGATGGAGAAACTTATTGTCCACAAATCCTTATCATTTTTTTTCGCCCACGTTGACTCCTTTTCCAGAAATCTGGACTCATCCCCCAGAGAATTCTAAAGGGTAAATTGTCAATAAGTCGCTTCAACTCACTCTGTTAAAAATCCTAATTATAGCAAACGATGAAGAAACTTATTGTCCACAAATCCTTATCATTTTTTTTCGCCCACGTTGACTCCTTTTCCAGAAATCTGGACTCATCCCCCAGAGAATTCTAAAGGGTAAATTGTCAATAAGTCGCATCAACTCACTCTGTTAAAAATCCTAATTATAGCAAACGATGGAGAAACTTATTGTCCACAAATCCTTATCATTTTTTTTCGCCCGCGTTGACTCCTTTTCCAGAAATCTGGACTCATCCCCCAGAGAATTCTAAAGGGTAAATTGTCAATAAGTCGCTTCAACTCACTCTGTTAAAAATCCTAATTATAGCAAACGATGGAGAAACTTATTGTCCACAAATCCTTATCATTTTTTTTCGCCCGCGTTGACTCCTTTTCCAGAAATCTGGACTCATCCCCCAGAGAATTCTAAAGGGTAAATTGTCAATAAGTCGCTTCAACTCACTCTGTTAGAAATCCTAATTATAGCAAACGATGGAGAAACTTATTGTCCACAAATCCTTATCATTTTTTTTCTAAATTGTCCTTTTCCAGAAATCTGGACTCATCCCCCAGAGAATTCTAAAGGGTAAATTGTCAATAAGTCGCTTCAACTCACTCTGTTAGAAATCCTAATTATAGCAAACGATGGAGAAACTTATTGTCCACAAATCCTTATCATTTTTTTTCTAAAGGGTAAATTGTCCTTTTCCAGAAATCTGGACTCATCCCCCAGAGAATTCTAAAGGGTAAATTGTCAATAAGTCGCTTCAACTCACTCTGTTAGAAATCCTAATTATAGCAAACGATGGAGAAACTTATTGTCCACAAATCCTTATCATTTTTTTTCTAAAGGGTAAATTGTCCTTTTCCAGAAATCTGGACTCATCCCCCAGAGAATTCTAAAGGGTAAATTGTCAATAAGTCGCTTCAACTCACTCTGTTAAAAATCCTAATTATAGCAAACGATGAAGAAACTTATTGTCCACAAATCCTTATCATTTTTTTTCGCCCACGTTGACTCCTTTTCCAGAAATCTGGACTCATCCCCCAGAGAATTCTAAAGGGTAAATTGTCAATAAGTCGCTTCAACTCACTCTGTTAAAAATCCTAATTATAGCAAACGATGGAGAAACTTATTGTCCACAAATCCTTATCATTTTTTTTCGCCCGCGTTGACTCCTTTTCCAGAAATCTGGACTCATCCCCCAGAGAATTCTAAAGGGTAAATTGTCAATAAGTCGCTTCAACTCACTCTGTTAAAAATCCTAATTATAGCAAACGATGGAGAAACTTATTGTCCACAAATCCTTATCATTTTTTTTCGCCCGCGTTGACTCCTTTTCCAGAAATCTGGACTCATCCCCCAGAGAATTCTAAAGGGTAAATTGTCAATAAGTCGCTTCAACTTACTCTGTTAAAAATCCTAATTATAGCAAACGATGGAGAAACTTATTGTCCACAAATCCTTATCATTTTTTTTCGCCCACGTTGACTCCTTTTCCAGAAATCTGGACTCATCCCCCAGAGAATTCTAAAGGGTAAATTGTCAATAAGTCGCTTCAACTCACTCTGTTAGAAATCCTAATTATAGCAAACGATGGAGAAACTTATTGTCCACAAATCCTTATCATTTTTTTTCGCCCACGTTGACTCCTTTTCCAGAAATCTGGACTCATCCCCCAGAGAATTCTAAAGGGTAAATTGTCAATAAGTCGCTTCAACTCACTCTGTTAAAAATCCTAATTATAGCAAACGATGAAGAAACTTATTGTCCACAAATCCTTATCATTTTTTTTCGCCCACGTTGACTCCTTTTCCAGAAATCTGGACTCATCCCCCAGAGAATTCTAAAGGGTAAATTGTCAATAAGTCGCTTCAACTCACTCTGTTAAAAATCCTAATTATAGCAAACGATGGAGAAACTTATTGTCCACAAATCCTTATCATTTTTTTTCGCCCACGTTGACTCCTTTTCCAGAAATCTGGACTCATCCCCCAGAGAATTCTAAAGGGTAAATTGTCAATAAGTCGCTTCAACTCACTCTGTTAAAAATCCTAATTATAGCAAACGATGGAGAAACTTATTGTCCACAAATCCTTATCATTTTTTTTCGCCCACGTTGACTCCTTTTCCAGAAATCTGGACTCATCCCCCAGAGAATTCTAAAGGGTAAATTGTCAATAAGTCTCTTCAACTCACTCTGTTAGAAATCCTAATTATAGCAAACGATGGAGAAACTTATTGTCCACAAATCCTTATCATTTTTTTTCGCCCGCGTTGACTCCTTTTCCAGAAATCTGGACTCATCCCCCAGAGAATTCTAAAGGGTAAATTGTCAATAAGTCGCTTCAACTCACTCTGTTAAAAATCCTAATTATAGCAAACGATGGAGAAACTTATTGTCCACAAATCCTTATCATTTTTTTTCGCCCACGTTGACTCCTTTTCCAGAAATCTGGACTCATCCCCCAGAGAATTCTAAAGGGTAAATTGTCAATAAGTCGCTTCAACTCACTCTGTTAGAAATCCTAATTATAGCAAACGATGGAGAAACTTATTGTCCACAAATCCTTATCATATTTTTTCGCCCACGTTGACTCCTTTTCCAGAAATCTGGACTCATCCCCCAGAGAATTCTAAAGGGTAAATTGTCAATAAGTCGCTTCAACTCACTCTGTTAAAAATCCTAATTATAGCAAACGATGAAGAAACTTATTGTCCACAAATCCTTATCATTTTTTTTCGCCCACGTTGACTCTTTTCCAGAAATCTGCATTTATCCCTCATAAAAGCGTTAACATAAGTTCTGTTAAGTGGTTAACATTATTCTGTTAACATAACAGAATGTGTCTAGGGTTATAAATTTTAAAATTTAACTTCACACACATAGTTTTTTTAAGGTAGTGGTTCCACATTTTGATTCATAGTTCTGATCCTACTGAACCGATGTTGCTGGATTTCAATCCCAAACTGCCGTCTGGAGTTACTACACTTCAGTGATGCCGTTAGGATACGAAAGATACATTTTTCGTATCTTTTGATGACTTCATGTATCATGTATAATCCTGATATTTTTCGTACCTTTTGAATCTGTACACAAAATGTACAGAAATAAAATATTAAACTTTCCGTATCTGACAAAGTTTTTTAAAGTTATCATTTCGTTATGAATACGAAAAAAAAACAGTGACAACTAAATAAGATTCGTACAGACGGTGGTCATATCTTACAATATTGGTAAACAGCGTTGGCTAAATTGCATTAAAATTGACTAAAAATGTCTTTTTACTGTGTGGACATTGTAAGCTCATTTGTATTTGACAGACGTGTAAAATTAATGCATCTGACAATGGCACCATTGTCAGGAAAATTTTTCTATTGTCAACGCCCGCTTACAATATTGTATGATCTGACCACCGTCTGAGAGATGAAATTTTAGAAGAAAATTGTGTGTGAATTTTTTCATTTAATCGCCTTAACTCGTATATTATTTTTTACAAAAATGAATTTGTTTTGATAACATCCAATAGTTACATATAATTGATTTTAAAGTTTTCTTACTGTATTTTTAAAAATTACATACCTAATATTTATGACTTAAATAAATATAAAAATGAATTTATATGATATCATTTTGTTTGCAATTTTCATTAAATATGAAATAAAAATGTTATGTTAATAAACGTTTAAAATGGATTTTAAATTTTTTTGCAAAATGTTTTTTTTTGGGAAATAGTGTATCTTTTTTGAAACTAAAATGTATCTTTTTCAAAATTTCACTGGCAACACTGCTACACTTTAACACATTATCACCAGTTGAGTGGTATGTCTTGTTTTCACCTATCACTCCTATCGTTCCTTTTTATTATAATATTGTATTGACTGATCACGGGATAAGACCTTTAATAACAATTAACACAAATTTTCCGCAGCGACCAAGAATGGCATTATTGTTTTTTTTGTAGTAGATTAAAGAACACAGGTTGTTTGTTACTTTAATCTATAACAAAAAACGACACAGTCGTTTACGTCAGGGACAACCGTAATAAGGCTGCTTAAGTTCATAGATAAGTTTATTTACTCGTATCCCTGTGGAAAGCCTGGGATCAAGTGTCTCCAAAACCCCACTTTTATCGATTGTTTTGGTGACACTGTCAAGAAAGCGTCTACACTTTTATCGGCCTTTGAGAAAAAAGAGAAATAGTGGAGAGAGTATTATGCGCTTCTGCTAATGTGTTAAACAGTAAAAAATATTGGCCTTATACACAGAATTGCCATATTTGCCGATTTATCGGCATTTTGCCGATTTTTTGCCTTAAAATTAGCGAAGTGCTGATTGGCCGATTTTTGCTCCAAAAACGCCGATTTTTGGATAAACACTTAAACCACGGTAACTTTGATTGTTAACGTGTAATTTATTAATTTTGGGTAACTTTGGAGCACTTGTCATAAACTATACAACAAATGGAAAGTTTTTTTTGAAACTGTGTTAACTAATTTTATAAAAAACGATTATAAAATTATATTTACTTAACAGAATTTACTCGAAGAACTCGATAGATAGGCTCTGTACCAATAGGAGGGTGCACATCTACTGGGTTCGCGGGCACCAGGGCATAGAGGGCAACGAGGAGGCGGACGAATTGGCGAAACGGGGGGTCCAGTTACCATACGACAGGGTGATGGCCATCCCGGCTCCAATTCGGAATATTAGGAGAGATACGGACTCTGCTATACGGAGGAGATCAGAGGCAGTTTGGGAAAACATCGAAACGTGCAGGGTTTCCAAGGTAATGTGGAGATCCTATGATCCGGAGTCGACGAAAATTCTTCTGTCGCTACCGAGAAGTGACTGTAGACTTCTGGTAGGTTTTATAACGGGTCACTGTTGGACTGCGGTATACGCCAAGAGGGCGGGGCGGCTGAATAGTGACAATTGCAGATTCTGTGGGGTACCAGGGGAAAAGGAGACAGTGGAGCATATACTCTGCTACTGTCCGGCACTCGTGCGCTCCAGGGCGAACTGTCTGGGAGATCATTACTTCCAAAATCTCGGGGAAATCTCTGGAATTGGGTTAATGAGACTCCTGGCGTTCGTCAAGAGAGTGTGGGGTACTCTGAGTACCATCACATCGGAATGAACTTTCTTATTTCTGCGGGTTATCGTACAACGTGGTAACGCTAGGGACCTATTTGGTCTATGCGAGGTCTTTGCGACCGGCCACTCTAACCTAACCTAACCTAACAGAATTTATGAACACTAAAAATTTTTTGAACTTTGATGAGGAGTATTTCGTCTTATTGGCTAATTAGCTACTATCAAAATCAAAACTCAACAAAAGCGAAATTAACAAAATTGTTAATAACTGTATTAATTTTTATATAGAACTTGCAATCAAATATTAGAACGTTTTGATTTCAACAAAAATCTTATAAATCTTTAAATATGATTAACCCTAACAAAATTATGAAAAAAGAAAATATTTCTTTTTGGAAATTCTTAAAGGGTTGCCCAGCTTTATTTCTGAAAAAAAAAACAAATCTTAGGCTCTGAATTTCGAGAGTTAACATTTTTAAACTCTTAAGAAGATTTACTTCAAAGTTTGCAAAGTATTTGGCAATAAATTTCAGACTTAAAACGTGGGGATTCTACGGATGCATTTCCAGTGCTGTCAAAGTTTGTACAACAAATTATGGTCCTTCCACATTCTTCCTCAAATGTGAAAAGAGTTTTTAGCCAAGTCAACCTTAATAAAACCAAATTACGATGTTCCCTGGAGAATGAATCCTTTCAAGGAATTCTTTTTTCTAAAGATTACTTAAAATTTAATAATGCAAACTGTTTTGATGTTGATATTAAAATGGATTTAATTAAACTATTAAACTCAAATATGTTTCTATAAAATATTTGTTAAAATTAAATGTTGAAAAAAATTGTTCTAATGTACAAAATTTTTTTAAATTAATTATAATTTATTTATAAAAATATTCTGTCTTATTAATTTTTATGTTTTTATATGGATTATATGTAAGTTAATGCTGAATTATTGTGTTTTGTTATTTTTTGTGTTAAAAAAAATATGTTTTATTGTTCTTAAAAGGAATATTTTTAATTTGCATACTTACCAGACTTGTTTTATTGCAATCATCTTACAAAATTTTATTGGAATTGGTCCAAATTTGACCATAGCTCTCATACGAATACTACTCCCGAAAATAATAATAAATAATGCCATAATTTACTTATGAGTGTTGGTATTGACATTTAAATTGGCGACAACAACTTTAACGCTAGCTACTATATCATTCCAAAATATTGTGCTGGTAGGACCAAAATGAATCATATGTCCCCTTCCTAAAATCTCTTAAAGGCAAACTAATCTCATATAGATGAAGTAATCTAAATAATATTTGGCACAAAGAACTTTTACGTGAATCTAAACCGCATAACATAATTTTGTTCTGGCGGGTCCATTGGTCTCAAATAGGGCACACCATAGAAATTTTCTCTATATACTGTGGTGTAGTGTATTAAATGGTCTTTCTTACTTGTTTTTGTTATTATTGAATAAAAAAGTGTTATTAATTCTTACTTTGTATGCTTTTTTATTTTAAAGCGAAATTTTGGTAAAATTTTGCCATTGAGATGGTACAATGTAAGAATTGCCGGATCCCAAAAGTGATTTAATAATGTATGTACTTAATAATCAGTGATGCCGTTTGGTTACATTTGTTAAATTTTTCGTTATATTTGCCAAAATTTTCGTATCTTTTGGTACATGGCGCACACCGAAGTAATATTTTTGAAAAAGTACTTAACTCTTTAATTAGATAAGAACTGCCCATCTCTTTTTTAACATTTCTTATTCAAATAATTTTGTTGACGAACGCACCCTATATATAGAATGTGATGAGCACGTACTTCTTAGAGTAGGTTTTTAACATCGAGGTTAATCTAAGCAGCAAACTATAATTAATTAATCTGAGAATAAATTATATTGAGGATTAATTGGGTTTGCTGTTTTTAAGTTGAAGCTTAAAATTCGCAGCATTGCCATACTGAATAACAAAAAAATGGCAACTTTTTTATCAATGCACTATGCATTTCATACAGAAAAAGAAGAAATTCAGCCATTTTAATTCTGATAAAACTAAATTTATTTCTTATAATTGTTTAATTTACTTTTTCATATGCTTCAGAATCACTAAAGTCTTCATCTTCACTAGAATAATCCAGTTTTCGTTTATACATATGTATGTATTCTTTCTTTTTATTTTAACAGCTGCTTTTGTTAAACATGTACGACATTTGTTGATTAAGTTTAAACCACCAACATTGGCCGCTTAAACTGGCAAATAAAAGTAATTAATCCTCATCTTAAAAACTAAAAACACAGATTAAAGATGACTAAATCTCTGATCTCCATGTTAAAAACCCACCCTTAATGTCGAAACCAAGGCGAATTCACTAGAAGGTGAGGTCAACTCTACAACAACACTGCTTTTGTCAATAATATTGCTAATAAAAAAATATGCTTGTTTACATAAAAAACTAGTTTGTATACAAACTTGGACAACTCGACCACCGATAAAAATAACCATATGTTGACTTGACCCCATCTTCTAGTGAATTCGCCTCGGAGGAAACATTGGGGCTGAGTCCCGATTTAAATGCTCATGAGTATTAGGAAAAAGTTTTCTCCTTCTCCTCTTCTTTATTTAGGATTGCATACTGTTTTCATTATTCGATATGTCAAAACCAAATTGACATTTCTCACTCTAAGTAAGAAAAAAAGGAGCTCAGATGTGATTTCAATGCCATCTGAAAAGTGAATTCGCTTTGATATGATATGTATATACTGGCTTTCTTTTTATACGCTTTACCGAAGGTAAAGGATTGGTGAAGTGGGCGTGCCACTTCCCATAAAATGACATTAATGATTTCTGTATATCTGGAGAACGGCAAGGGCCAAAGTTGCCGAACTAGGTACACGCATATTGGTTACCAATAGACAACATTCAACCAAATGTGGGCGGGGGTGGATAAGTAAGGAAGATAAGAGAAAAAATGTACAAATTTGATACACATAGTTGGGTTACCAATACACAACGAATAAGTGGGCGTGGCACATCCGGTACAGATACATTATAGATGTCTATATATCCAGAGAACGTCAAGAGCGTTCTCCCTTATGGGGATTTATCCCCAAATAGAGGATTTTTTGTAATTGGGGATATTTTTTAGGAAAAAGCACTTCATTCGCTGGGGATTTTCAGGGTACAAATCAAACTCTTTTTTAGCTTAAACTTTTTGTCATACCAAGACGCTGGTGGTTCAAAACCTTTTTAAAAGCTTGCTAAAATAGTTTTAAATTTGCTTTTTGTACCTACATGTGAACGGGTCTTTACAATAATAAATAGAATCAAAACCAAAATTTGTAACATAATGCAGTATGGTTTTTTTTATATTTCGTATCCAGTTCCACACTTCGATCACCGTATATATCGAGTTTTATTTTAATTTTCATGCAATAAGCATTAAATGCAAACTAACACAGCTGTACGTGTATATCTCTTATTTTTAAATTTACGTTTTCATACGTTTCTCTATTTTTATTCTAAGTTATGTTCTTGTTCAATTAATGAATTTGTTGTCTGTTGTTATCACTGACATATGGAATAATTATATTTATTTTATATAAATCACATAAATTAATTATTTATTCAAGGAATATTTTAAAACTTAACTTTTGACGAACAAGCCTAACTTTTTTGAAAGAAAAATCTTTCCCTGGCAACACTGCTAAGTACATACATTAACGATTAATTTTGGTATGTATTTATATAAAGGCTAGATTACACTATTATACTTTGTATTAATACATGTCAAAAACTCAAGTAATATGACAAAGTGTGATAGTGTGAATGCAATGTGTCACAAGTATTACGAAAAAAGTTTGACATCTAATACGACTTAATCGTTTTTTGAAAAATTTCTAAACGCTAATACTTTTTATTGGATCAGGGTTGCATTTTAACAAAAGCATGTTCATGTGTGATAGTGTGACTACAAACTGTAATGTTACATTAGATTTTTTGACAGTCACAACAAAACTCATTAGATTTCCATCTCACAAAGTATTATGGAATACGTAAGGCTTGTGAGATAGTGTAATCTAGCCTTAAACTACAAAGTGTTTTCACCCTGTCGGAAAATGAGTTAGCTCAAAGTCAACTCATGGTTAACCAGAAGTTAGTCAGAGGTGACTCACAAGCTAACTCATTTACATGGTTAAAGCTATTCAGTTTTTACACGCAATGTCCGCAGTACGAGTCAGTACTCACTCACACTGCATAACTTTAAGATAACCATAAGTTAGCTCATTATGAGTCAGCTTGTGGTGCATACAATATGTTGACTTTAATAAGAGAATAAAAAAAAATTACGTATTTTGCTTTATTTATTTTCTAAAGAGAGACAGAGACTATTACACATATGTTTTCTTTCACTTTTGTTGTATTTCCCCTTTGTCTACAGAAAAACTCTCAGTTATAAGACACCAGCAGCATGCCCGATATGACCAAAACCGGTTTTCATAATAATTCTTCTTTGAAAATGAGATGTATTTAACTAAATGATATTAACAAAGAGAATATGGGAACTTTTACTTATTATTTAACTTTGAAAAAGTACACAAAACAAGCAAAACGTGTTTTTACCACAGTCCACTGCATCAGCTTAGAGTTAGCCAAACGCTAGCTCAAAAGTTATCGAGAAGAAGTCAGTCGCACAAAACACAACTGACTCAAATCTGCACCAATTATGAGTTAGTCACTAGTCAGTTGTAAATAAGTTAGCTAAAAGTCAACTAAATGTTGAGCTAGCTAATAAAAATCCGACAGGGCATGTGAACAATTTCCAGTTTTACTTATACACACATAAATACAAACGTTCTGATGTACATATGTATGTACATATAAATAAAATAAATTCAATAAATAAAAACACTTTATTAAGATGTAAAGCAGTGTTACCACTAGCAAAATTTAAAATTACACTGGCGATGAAGAAAAATTAACCGATTGAAATGAAACTACACCTGATATCAAATTAATTTATGATATCAAATTAATTTATTTTATTAAAAAAAACTTTTACAAAAAGGAAACGGAAAGCATAGTCAGTCAAGTCCGTTCAGTTGATGCCGTTCACCACGGTATTTACAGACAAATTTGGACCCATATGACCATTATTGCATACGGGTCCGAAAGGAACCACCCATTAAAACAAAATATGAGGTCAAAATTGAAGTAAAAATTCTTAACGCCACATAAAATTTAGAAATCTTACATCTGTGATTTTATGGAGGTGGTTTATATGGGGCGTATGGTGAATGCTGTACCCACCAGTACAACATTTGGAATGCTGTACCTACCAGCACAACATTTTGACTTGATTTAGTAGCTATTATAGAAGTTTTCCTCACTAAATTTTATTTAAATAAGGAAGTTATGATAGCGAAAGCTATTTTTCGGAGTGCTACTTGTCAAAAGTGCAATGGGCAAATATGGATCGATTTCAAAAAGTATTTAGTAAGATGATTGGAATTAAAATATTTTTGGATTAAATTTTATCTAAGTACCAAAAATAAGAAAGTTTAAAGGCCAAAATACTCTATTACTTACGGACAGAAGTTTGTAAGGGGGCTATGTTAAAATATGGACCGATTCTCACAATTCTCAATAAACGTATAATTTCATCAAAATATATTCAAAATTGTGTCCTGTACTTTTCACGCAGAGTTCACATTGACAGGCAACCAGCTGGACGGACGTTATTTGCGGAGCTGATGCAAGTGTTGCCAATAAATTCATTTATTAAAAAAAAACGAAAATTGAAAATGATGTCGCTTAAGCTTTTTTGCGGTTATGGCTCGATATGTATATTGTCATTAATTAAAAAGCTTATAAGGCTATTAAATACAATTGATGTTCTTACAAAATTCATACAAATTCTAAAAAATGGTTTAGTTATAGTTTGTATGTACATACATACATATATAAATTAATTAAAATAAGGGCCTGCAAAAATAAAGTTAATCAATTGAACTTTGTTGACCAAAACCACATCTCTTGTTTATTTTCTGTTTCGTATGGATGTTTTTGAAGGCAGCAGAAATTGACCCAAGTATGTAGCACAAATAAAAAGGTTAGTTCATTATTTAGAAAATTGTAAGAGTATTTATTGTTTTATGCATTTTATTACCACTTCAAACATGTTATGCTATTCAAATAAATAATAATATAAATCAGCTGTTCTGTGAATGTAAGGCCTGGACTGGGCCATCATCAAAAATAGAAATCGTCATTCGCCAGTGCGATTTGAACCACCATTGGGTGATAAGCGGTTTTGTTTTTTAGTGAGATACTTAAAATTTTGTTAAATAACTATTGGAAAATTTGTGTATTGGCATTTTGGACACTTTTCGTTTCAAGTGGCGGATTAATTTCAATTCAGTTTGGACTTTCTTTTATTCGGTTTGTTAAGTGGAGATTGTTGAGAAATGCCAGCTGTTGGCAAGAATAAAAGTGAGTCACGGGCTGTTACTGTGTCTCAGAAGATGTTTGACGATTTTAAAAAGTCCTTTGCTCGAAGGGGTAAGATCTCGAAGGCTAAGAAGAAAGAAAAAGAAAAATTAGAAAAAAATTTAGAAAACCTTGGAAAATTTTAATCCTGAATTGCTTCTTAAAACTACAGGCAAACAAGAAATAAGTAAAGATAAGTTTGATAATTCGACGCAAAATTAGGCTAAAGCAAACCAGAAACTAAAGATGATGAGTACTAATTACCATGATACAGACCATATGGCGACTTTTCTGGAAATCTCTAGTAATAAAACAGACTGGAAGTGAAATTGGAAATATTAAGTCTATGAACGCTGAAAATAAATAATTATAACATAATGATACCAACGCAACAGAAAATATTGTTGACAAAACTGTTTTTTATACTGTCCATTATGTTTGTGACGTTTATGTTTTTATTGACACCTTTAAACTGGAGGCAAATAGTAATGGAAGAATACAAAATGGTCTCTTTCTATGGGAAAAGATTCGTGATATTCATATCTCTGGTATTAAAACGATTAAGGCTATAGGTGTTACTTTGTACAAAAATTTTATTTTTAATATTGAAAATGGAAAGAGTTGCTTGGTAAACGGAGAGTTGAAAGCAAAAAACCTGCGCGCTTTTACCTTATAGTTTTTTGAAAACCTATGGTGTCATACGGTACGTTCCAACATTTTTATCTGAAGAAAATATAAGGAAGAATAATTAATCACCCATTAAAGTTAATTCCGCAAGAAGTTTTAGTAGACGTTTCATCCATAAGGAAAATTAGGAAGTTTTTGACCTACAAATTCTGCCAAAATTGGCTTGCTGGTAATGATTTGCCCAATGAAGTGGTACTAAACTATACTACACTTAAGGTTGATCAATTTTATCCCCCTATCCGCCAGTGTAGAAACTGTGGGAGAATAGGAGATACTCAGAACGGCTGTAGATCAGCTTAAATATGTTAAATGTGTGGTAAAGCTGGTGGTTGTGCACAGGTTTGCCGTCTAAAAAGTTGTTATCCGACCAAAATTGTCTGCAAAACCTACCATAATCCTTTAATCCCGATCAAATTCTTAAATTATTAAAAAAAAAATATATCGTCATATAAAATGCAAAATGGTCTACGTAATTTTTAAAAATTTTCAGGAGCGATAAGAAACGCAATAAAGCAAACTATTGTGATTACAAAAACAGTTTTCTAAGGATAGTATCATTAATTCATGATTTGTAAACAATATTACCAACTGAAATCGTTATTATAATCATAATAGTTACCTTTTTATTAAGTTATTTAGGCATCTGTCCTGAAAATTTTTTAAAATGTTGATAGGCCCTTTTGCATTTTATATGACAAAATGTATGTATATGTATTTTTGATATAAGGTATAATTTTGATTGGACAAAGCTATTAATAAATTTTTTTGCAATATGCTGTTAATAATAAAAACAAAAAAGTAACAAAAGCAAAAGGTATACGACAATTCATTTAATAACGCTTATAAACTAGATTTATTCATTGAACATTTGCAATAACACGAGTACATACAAAAAGACCCATAATAAAAATTAATCACAATTTGTAAACTTAAGTACAATATTTCAAAAATAGTATTTAACTTTATAAGACATAGGCTGAGCTCTAAAACATCCTAATGATTTGCTTAAATAATGCTTAAAAAAGTGAGCTGCTCCGCAACTGACCTTTTTTAACTCACCCATTCGTTCTGCAAGTTCTGCGACTCTTGTACTATTGACTTTATAAAAACATGATACAAATGATGTTCTTAAATTCTTACAATAATCTCCCTCCAAAGAAACACAAAATATCTTATAGGGTGGAACAGAACAGTATTCCCGTTTGCAAACAAACTTTAAACAACGTCAAACTTTAAACACCGTCAAAGTAACTTGCTACTACCGTAATACATTTCATTGCCGCATCCATAGTTTTATCCACAATTAAAAAAAATTATGTTTTAAAAATATTCGATTAGCACTTGTCTTCTTTGTGACCAGTGTTCTTAATTTGTTAAAATAAATATAGTACATTTTCTCAAACCAACCAAAATTAGGTTTGGCCTACCATCTGATCAAATGAAAAATATCCGAACAAATTTGGTCGGAAAAGACGAAGTTCGGAAACCCTGGTTGAGAACCAAGCTGTGGTATAATAAAGTGCATTCTCTGCAATAGTGTTGATCATCAATCCCATAAAAAAAAATAAATGCAATAAATGGGTGGGGGAACAAGACATAAAGAAAATTATGACCATTAAGAAGATTTCTCGCAGGAAAATTTTGGAGACCTATAGAAGTCAAAATAATCGTTTTAGTATTCTGGAAAATTATAATGATGAATTCCCGGTGTTGTAAAAACCTGATATTATAAGGAAAAAGGGGTGACGAAGTCAACAGGCTTCTAGTACAGAAAAAATACAATAGTGTTGTGCGCCAACCGGTCAAAATGCTTAAATCTCAGGTAATAAACGAGTCTTCTGACAATTCCAAAAAAATATTCAACCTGTAATTCCTGTCTACGACATGCGTTACTATTAACGAGTCAGTGAAATTGAGAGAACTGTTTCTGAGTTAACCAAATTATGTAAGGACATTTTTAGCAAACTCAATCATCAATATGCAATTACAGCCGTTGAACACATAAGTAAAAGAATAAACAACCAATTTAAAATTCTGAACACTACTGGTAATGTAAATTTTGCATATGATGACGATATACCTTCAACATCAAAAACTAACTATGTTAAGGATCTGTCAGTACAACTGTCAATCACCGGGGAGTAACTCTAATTATAAAGAATACTTTTTAAATAACAATAACATTGATACGAGTATATGCTGTCTTAGTGAGATTATTTCCCATGAAGGCAGTAAACATCAATTTTTGAATTACAATATGTATCTTAAAGAAAACTCGTGTAAATGATAATTATGGTAGATTCGCTATATGTTATCAAAAAACTATTAGAATGAAAAAGATTTATCATATCATCATCGGAAGTAGTAGTTGCAAAGAGAAAAATTTTGTAATATGTTCTACTTATTTTAAACCTGATATACTCGTATCTAAGGGTTTTTATAATCAGATATCTGATCTCATTGATTTTTTGGAGTTATTTGAAAAGGTTATAATTTGTGGCGATTTTAATGCTAAATGTGGTTAGTCTTGGTGGTAGTCATCATTTATCTATTATAATACAATGTGAGGTTGCTTGTATGACCTTAAATAATTTTGTCTCAAAAAATAAGCTTTTATTATCACTATCGAAAGTAAAATTAAATCCTAATATTGATAACATAAATGCTATATTCCAAATTGAAATTGAGAGTGCAACCTTTAATACAAGTCAGAAGTTTTAACCGAAATCCTGGTGGCACACATCCTAGTCCTATGAGATTTGAGGCTTTACTTGAGGAAAAAAGAGCATGGCAATATGAAGTTCGTTTAGCCAAAAGGAATTGCTATAAATATAAAATAGATGAGTTAAATACAGCTCCAAATACAATGTTGGCTTGGAAATTCATTAAACATATTCAGCCGTATTCATAACGAAAATTTGGCATGAAGTTAGCACAAAGTTTATACATAATACACTTACCAAACTCTGGCTAACGATTTGTTAAACTCTTGTCAACAAGCTGCCAAACGTTTGCCAACTTGTGATAAACAGCTGTTTTATGTTGAATAATTTTGTTTGTTTTTTTTTTAATACACGGTTTTTTTTATCTAGAGTCCTTTTTTCAATATAATTTAATTTAAAAACATTTAAAATTTTTATATAAAGAGGGAAAATAAAAAAAAAATTAAATGAAATGACACAACCAGCGATGATTAATGCAAAACATGTTGCATTTTTGAGTATTATAATGTGGCATCATTAATATTCAGAGTTGATTTATTAAAAGTTAGCAGACGGATAAAATTTGTTATTAATAAACTCTGTGCTAACAAGCTGCTAAGCTTAATCGGCATTCTAGTTAGCAGCTCGTTGTACGTAGTGTACAAACTGTGGCTAACTTTTTGTTATGAATACGGCTGATTAAGAATTGTTCACAAGCTTTTGATAATCAATGGGATTCAGACAACAACTTATGTTATCTTCAATTTCTAAAATCTCAAGTTGTAGAAAAAAGCTTGCAGGTGCAGTTAAAGTTAAATAGTGATACTTATCTTTTACGAAATTTACACTTTCGGAAATGAACTGCAATGTACAAAAAACTCTGCTGGAGGTAATGATAAATTGTCATATGAGATGATTAAAGCGCTTCATCCTGCTGCAAAGTCCAAATTGTTGGAATCCATGAATGAATGCTTTTTAACTACATTGTACCGGAATGTTGGCGTATAATAAAGATTGTTCCTATACCTAAAAGAGGTAAGAATTTATCTGATTTTAAGAACTTCAGACCAATTTCTTTATTGACGGTGTTCTTAAAGTGTTTAAACCTGATGATTAAGGCAAGATTATGTGATTACATTAAAAGTAATAATATTCTGCCTGTGAGATATTTTGCATATAGAAATAACAGATCTGTTGCCGTGTGTATTAACGATTTGATTTTCTTAATATCTTGGCTTAAACAGGACCGTTAAAAGGTTATTATGGTTGTTTTGGACTTGAATGATGCTTATAATTGTGTTGATATGAATATGTCAAATGCAGATTTGAGGGCTTACGACATTGAAATTAATATTGTTAACTGGATAACTGACGTTTTTTCAAGACGGATTCTTAAATTGAAAAGGAACAAATTGAGATTTAAAATGGCGCCCCACAGGGCAGTCCCCTATCTTGTGTCTGTCACCTGTCTTGTTTAACCTTTACACCAGGAGTCTACATGAAATAGAGGATCAAACACGAGGGTTTATCAATTTGCAGATGACTTTATTACTTTATCATGGCATGAGGATATTGAAATGAAGCTTTTCATTATGCTTTTAGTACACGTTATCTGTCTTTTAATATGTCCAAGACCAAATGTATGTATGTTACGAATGGAGGAAGGAGGCAAGTAAAACTTAAGATTAATGATATGTGTGCTGAACAAGTTAAAAGTATTAAGATTCTAGCTAGAACTATATTTAACAGTCTAGCAGTGCAGGATCATTGTGATTACATTTTAAAAGAATCTGTAAAAAATTCAAACTTACTAAAGATGCTTACTCCAATAAAGACCGGTTTTCACCCTCATGTTGCCTTAAATATCTATAAAGCTTGTGTACGATCGAAAATAAAATATGCAATAACAATTGGCAAAAGTATATTAGTAACCGTCTGAAGTCTTTTCAAAATGCATCGTTAAGGCGATGCATGGGCCTTAACATGTTGTATATGTTATGTCAGGGGAACTTATTCCGGAAAAGAGAGCCAAGTTTCTTGCCTTTAAGGAATTTTGAAGATAAAACAATTCTTTCCCAAATTATATAACACTATTATAAATGCTGGTGAAAATAAATCAAGTTATGGACCAATTGCAAAAAAATTTGAAAATTAATTGAAAAGTACATATTTTTCCAACAACTTTGCAAATCACTCAAAGTTGTCAATTAGGAAAAATGAACAACCTGATAAAAAACAGAATGTGTCTAACATTGTCATGATTCAGTATTTCTAAGAGAAAATGGAGAACTATCAAAGGAACAAATTTCCGATCTTTGCAACTGATGCATCTGTCTGCAATAATGCTGCTGGATGTGGAGTTTATAATGTTACCAACAATGAAAAGTTTGACGTCAAAATCAATTTTAAGACATCATCTCTGTTTGCTGATGTCATGTTGCTGTATATCATGCTGTTAGAATTGCTGCTGAGGATGGAAGGAGGAATGTTGCTATTTTTACGGATAGTTTGGGTGTGTGTCAACTTCTTCAGGCAAAGAGTATACGGAATATTTTTATATTGCTGAAATTAATAATCAAATTGCAGATTCGTCATTAGAGTCTGTGGATGTGTTATGGACTCCGAGCCATGTTGTAATTAGCTTTAATGAAACTGTTGATGATATGGCCAAAGCTGCCTATTAGAGATCTGCATTTGTGCGATTAAACGACACATGAATTCACATACCAGACTGGCCAGTAGTGTGTGATTTTAGAATCATACACAATTTATTGTGTGTAAGAAATAACCTATGTGTGCAAAGCGTTCAATTATTTATGTGAGTGTTGAGAGAAAAATATTTGATACAGGTATAAATAACAAATATGCTCTTTTGCACGAGTAAATACACTTGTGTGGCGATGTACATATTGTGTTTTATCAACACAACATGTCGCTCATTTCGTGCAAGACCGTCACAACTCAAAATTTGGCATTTTCGAGTTAGTAATGCAGAAATGTTCTCCTCTTAAATCTCTACAAATTGATCTAAGAACGGAGAGAATTATCGAAAAAATAACGGTAATACAGATGCTTTTGACGCTATGACCTCTTGTAACAAACTTGAGCAATTAACATCAACAAGGTCACATTTCAGTTTTTTTGTTGGCATTCCTCTTGTACATGTGGTTTTCTTTGTAGCAAAAAAGAAACATTTGATTTTATAACTGTATATAAAATAAATAATAAAATAAATAATAATAGGTTGGAATCTTAAAAAGGCTCTCCTGTAAAGTTTCAAATTTTGAGTTGTGACGGTCTTGCACGAAATGAGCGATGTGTTTTTGAAATTTTTTTATGGTATCGAAAACAAAATATTAGTAAAAATATATTGCATTAAAAGTGTAACCAACTTTTTAGAAGCAAAAAGTAGTTTTAAATATATTTTTAAACAAATGAAATTTTTGTTAATTTTTTTGTTTTAATTTTTTTTAAATCAAGAGATCTTATAACTTATTTTTAAACGTTAATAGATTATTTTTATTTTATAACGAGCTTTCTCTCTTAGCTTTGATAATTTTTTTAAGTTTTAAGTTGAACAATTTTACATTTTTTTGACATTATTTAATTTTTTATCGATAATTTTAGTAAAATATTTGACGGTTTGCATAATAATAATTTTTTTATTTATAATTTTATTACTGTTATTGTTTTTGCATATAAAAAATATATTTTTTACAACCATTTTATTTTCTTACTTTTTTTAACGATAGGGAAAATTATCAAATAGGGGAAAAACCAATTTTAACAAAACAAGAAAGACAACAAACACACGAATGATTAGTGTGATTTTTAACTTAACTCAGGTTTTTTTATTGTAAGATGTATGAATTTGAGTTCATCAAACATTAAACAATAATAGGGACACACACACAATTAGTGTTAGTTTATGTGGCTGTGTTGATCTCTCATTTAAAATGATTGAGCGTGAATGACTAGCTCTCATTTTTTTACACATTTGATTTGAATATCAAATACACACACAACAATCATTTGGCTAGCAAATACATTTGTGCAGACCTCTACTGCCTATGATATTGATGCTATCTTTGAGGCTAAATTAAGTCCAGTTGAGGCAATTCGTAATGAAAGAAATGTTTTGTACAACGAACAAAGAGGTAAATTTGAGCAAATTTTTGCTGAAAAAGGAATATGGTTCCATGAAATGAAAGCTCAAATTTCTACTAAAGACTTTTATACGAAAAGTTTACTTGAAGTGAAAACCCTAAACAGACTTTTTGCTTGTCATTCCTTCTAATAAAACATATTTGAATAGGATTAATATATGTTCTTCTGCTAAATTTGCGACATGTAAAGTTTCTGAGACTAATGATCATGTTACCTTTAAATGCCCGCGTTTTGGATGCCATCGATCAAAATTCGCCTTTTTTTTTTAAGATTTTGACAACTTAGGAGGAATCTTGGATACGAAAAATTTTGAATTGTGTACACTCAAAATATTATGTAGGTAAATCCACAGAAAATTCATTTTAAATAACTAAAAAAGAGAGAACATGCCATAAGCTATTCCGCCGTTGGGGCTATGCATGGAGTTTCGCAAAAAGTTATTTGCTTGTAAAAAAAGGTGAATAAAGGTTTGAGAAATCTTCTATATGAAACATCAAAAGGAACAAATATCCAAGAGCTTTAGAAGAAAAAGCAAAACTTGACAAACGAATATAGGAATGATTTGATAAACATCATAGCAGTAACTTATGTTTTTAATTCGTGCACTAAAAGCATCGTAAAATATGTTTTCCCTTTCCAAAAGGTGTACTATTTTATACCTAGACATGGACGCAAAAATCCAAGCGGTAAACCATACGCTAAATACAAAAATAGAGGATCAAAAAAACATAAACTTAATATTACAGAAAGTTATACCGATACAGCTTCTTATACTTAAACATTACGTAATAACAGTGGACTCTTACCTGAAACATACAACAGATCAACACTTTTTGGCATTTAAAACAAATTTGAGCAGGGATTGGTCTATATATTTTAAGATCAAAAGTGAAAATGATTGGTGAATTAACTTATAAGAGTACACTTAACAAAATTAATTATTTCTTAGCTATTAAAGAAAACACACTTGATGTCTTTAAAATTAAAGCCTTTTGTGTCAAAATGAAAATATTTATGTTATGTTTTGTCGAAGTAATGTTAAATGTTTTAACAATCATTTTCAGTCATAAGAAATTAAAACTGGACTAACTGCCTAACATTTAAAACAAAAACAAATTTTGAAATTTTATTTTTGTCTTAAATGTAATTTTCTATGCGAACGTTAATGTTCGAAATCGATGGACAGGCAGTAAGTTCAGAAACTGAAAATGTACACATTATAAATATTTGTAACTTTACTAGCCCACATTTACATGTATTATATATAAATAATAGATTTAAGAATATATATTGTATTAAAAGGACTAAATAAAAATTTGAATTTGGCTTATTTTTAATCTTTTTTATTATTCTACATACATACATGTAAAAATGTAAATTTTTTATTTCTCATTTATTTTAATAAAACTGCAACCAACTCAAAATACTAATTTTATAATCTTAAAAAGGTCAAAATAAAAAGGAAAAACTCTTAAAATAAAATGTAACTTTCTTAAATCAATCATGTATTATATAGACTTGAAATAAGTTTACATTGAGCTTATTTCAAGATTATAAAAATATTAAAATAAAATTATTATTCTTAAAAGTAGAACGAACCAATTTTAAAATTGTCATTCTTAAATTAAGATTATTATCTTGGTTTAGCATTTTCAAGCTAAACAGACTTTTATGACGTTTTCGGCATGTTTTAAGCATGTTTGGCTTAAAAATAGCTTGTTTTTCCCCTGAGTGTACCATACACAGATTAAAAAATACACGGTTGCAAAATTTTAATTTTAAATTATTTTGTTAAATACTTAACATCCCAATAAAAATGGAGCTTCAAATGAAGCAGGTTTGTAATGGTAATAGTTTCGCTTACCATCTCGCTTAGTCAACGTCCATATTATTAAACATTTGCTGCAGAAACATTTGTATACGGATTTACATTCATGCGAAACAAAGTACACTTTTCCATTCGGCTTACGGGAGGCTCGCATTTTATATGACGAGTTCCCACTTTGAAGCAATACATGCATATTCAACGCACACATATCGTCACCTAAAATGCAAAAGGGCGTAACAATAAAGAAAATCTAAATAGAGTTTTTAATTGAATTTTGTTCGTTTCATTAAACTTCATGTTCACAAAAAAATTTAGATCCCTTCGATCAAAAATGTCGACATTTTTAAAGCAATTCAAACGCTAAGTACACCTTGTTGTTATTGATTTTGTAAAGATTTTTGTTACTCCTGTAAAAAATAAAAAGCGTTGTTACGCCCTTTTGCACTTTAGGTGGCGATAAAAAAGTGGATGTTATTTTTAAAATATTTAACGATTAACCTATTAAAATTAAATAAATGTGTTGTTGTTGCAGAAAACAATAATCTGACATACTTTTCCAAAAATCCTAAAATCAAAATACAATGCACACATAAAAAGAACATTATGAATTTATGTATTTAGCATTTCTTGCAGAAATAAATAAAGATAATAGGTGTATTCATTTACTTTAATAGCAGAAACTTGCAACGAGAGAGTAAATTAAACATTTACAAAATTTTTCTCCCAATTACTCAAATAAATAAAAAGTAAATAGACCGTAAAAACTGGAAAGTTAAGGTCAAAATAAACCACAAAAATTGCACACATGTCAAAATTTAACGTTTGTACAAATATTTGTGTTGTTAATTGTGGTGTTTGTTATATGGACAAAACATTTGAAAAATTTGACATGTATTAATGTTACCTATCTCGCGAGCTTGCATAATTTGACGTTTGTAATCTTTAAAAGTATGCGACAATGTTTTGCAAAACCCACATGTATTTTACTAAAAAGTATTATTTTTAAATAAAAAATTAAGTAAAAATGAGAGTAAATACGGATGAAAAACTGTTACCGATGGCGTTATTTATGTTTTTCCGTTCTCATTTTAATATTTAGCTTAAACTTTTTTTCATTTGCTTAAAATTCCACGTGAAATAAGTGCAGCTTATGTTATTTCGCAGTTGAAAAAAAATGTTGCCAGACACATTTCGTAACTTTTTCATAAATTGACAACTCTATCAACATAATTCCATAGAAATTCCGCACAAGTTTTTTTTCATTTCAGTTTTGACATTTCAAGTGAAATGTTAAACAGCGTACCAGGCTTAAGATTATTTATTCCCGAGTTAAAATGCTTGGAACTATTTTCGCAAAGATATTGTTGTCAAATTTAAGAAAAATAAATATGTATGTAAATATTTTTTTTATTAAATAGATATTGGGAATTATTTTTTTTCATAAGCAGCTTTATCATATTCAACATTTTTTATTTTTTGAATTTATTCTATGAGTTAAATTTCAGTTATGTATTTTATTAAGCTTTTTGTAATAGCTCTATTCCTTAATTTTTTTTTTTTTTTTTTTTTAGGAATGAAAAAACTTTTAACAAAATTATTAGAAAATTATTTTTGTTTTGTAAACAAAAACATGAAACTGGTGTTGGAATAATTTATACTGGTAAAAATTTTACTATCATAAATTTTCAACAAATTTTTTATTTCTCAAACTTTCATGCTCTTTTTTCGCTCTCGCATCGCAAGTTTTTTGAGTACGTGAACCATTGCTGCCAGAACTTTTAGTGGCAAAAAAACAATGATTTTTTATTAAAAAATCTGCATCTAGATCTTAAAATCTTAAAAAAATCTTCAAAACACATTAAGTACATGTTTTATGTAAACTATTAAAAAAAAAATTATAACAATTCATTACAAAATATAAAAATAAGATATGTATTAATATCGGCATTTTGACAAAACATCTTAAGTCAAATTTAAAAAGTTGAAAAAAATGTTGTTAATCATACGAATTGTTTCCGTTTTTAAAATTGTGTATTATAAACGATACTTTTCTTTAATTTTGGTTTATTTTATTATTTGATAAAAATGATTTTTTCACCGATTTTTTTTTAAACTTTTTTGCTATCTAAGATCTTTTGTCAAAATGCCACAAATCTAACTTGGTCAAATCACATTACTCAAGCGTGTGGTAGAATATATGGTATGTTGCGTAATTTATATGCCACTCAGCACTGTACGCCTTTGAAAATAAGGATATTTCTAGCAAAAACTTATCTCTTGCCTACATTTTTTTATTCGTCTGAAATTTTTACTGGTTGTAACACAAAGGACATGAGGAAACTTACCGTTGCGTACAACAACATCATCCGCTTTATATTCTCTTTCAAAAGGTTCGATAATGTATCGCAATATTCCTGTCGTATTTTCAGTATATCTTTTTCAAACTATTTACAATTGAAAAACCTTATTTTTCTTTACAAAATTATTATGACAAATGAGCCAGATTACCTTTACAAACGTTTACAGTTTACAAGATCGTGCAGAGGAAAAGGTATATTTCAATTTCGTCACCGTAACCATGCATCTGAATGTCAATTCTTTATATTAACCATACGTCTCTGGAATCAACTTCCAAATAATTTGCAAACCACTAGCAACGCAATGAGGTTTAGAAAATTACTATTAGAATATTTTTCGTAATACTTGTTTGTTTAATTCTAACGCAAAATTATTTTATTAATGCTATTATTTTATTTGATTATTTATTATCTTTTAATTCTGTAGCTAAAATTTACATTCACTGTTTTTGCAGTATCATTTTTAAATATTCAACTCAATTTGTTTAATTTAACTTGTCTGATTCTAATACTGTCATTTATAAGATATTTTGTCTTGTTGTATTAGAAAATGTAATTGATAAATACAAATACAAATACAAAATATATTTTTTACTTAAACAATCATCATAGAGGCTCAAAAAATTCATATAAAAATTGACCCTTAAGGTACATTACTCAACCTTGTGGTAGAATATACGGTTTCAAGGAAAAGCAAAACAAATATTAAATTTAATACTAATTAGTTTTTGGATAGTCTTGGGATACATGTAACAGTAAAATTGTATTAAAAGATGCAAAAAAAATACGATTTAATTTTTCTTTCTTCCGAATTTTAGGTTACTTTTATAATTAAAATATCAATCCAAATTTAATTACTCAGGCTGAGTAAGGATTAATCACATCTTGTTATTTAAACTTACAAGTCTTGTTGAGAATTTACAAGAGATAAAATTGCAATTATTAAAGATATTTATACATTAGTAGTACTAATTTAGTATTCTACATATACGTGCAAATGCATATTATTTGCTGTGAATATCAGATGACATCAGTCCAAGAAATTAATGTGAATAAAATGAATAAATTTCTAAACGGTTCGGTTGTAGATATTTTTCTGTACTATTAGTGCAAAAATCTTTGTTAGTGCCGAAAATATCATCACATAGCAAACACGAATTTTTCTATTTATTTTTGTCTTGTGTTTTCTTCCATAAATGGTTGATATATATTTTTCTTTTCAATGGTTGAAGTGAAATTAGTACAAACATAATTGAAAAAGTAAAAAAGTATAAAATATAAAATCTGCAAAATGCAGATAAATCTGCACTTCTGGCATCACTGACGTAAACACCCGTGCTGCCACATATTGTGTGTAATTACACATGCTGTTAACCAAAATTGTTTACTTTCTTCCCCAATGTGTACTTGTGTAATTTTTTTCTATTTTGGTTACTTTTTTCAATTGAAAAATAATTAAATTTTTGTTTTTCTTTGTATTTCTTGTTGTAATACCCTCACTTTTTTTTACCAATTCACTCATACTTTTTAAAATTTAAATGAATTTGCTTTCAGTTTCTCTTTTAAGTTGAGTGTTACAATTTACGTACAAGAAAACAGCTAATTACAATTTTAGTGAGCATCGTTTTCGATTGTCTTTATAAATTGTTTTCTTGATGACATCTTGAAAATAAATTGCTTGCAGCCTACGTCACAGCTTTTAATTTTTGGTAATTTTGACAAGCAGTATGTATAAAAAACTTAAAAACATTCAACATTTATACTTTATTTCATTCACTTTATAACGATTTCTTTGTAACCGATTATCAATTCAGCCATTTAAAATATATATACTTTGAATATGTATTTTTCAAAACTTGGTCCCAAATAGGTACGCTTGCAAACACTTGTTCTTAATACTGTGGTGTACGGTATCATATGGTCGGGCTTGACCGACTATACTTTCTTACTTGTTTTGTCGTTAACTTGAACTTTTCTTTATTAGTTACGACAAATGACTTCCATTAAAAAAAAATAAATTTTATTGATAATTTGTGCTTTCCTTTATTTAAAGATTTTTCCTTTGTTTAGTTTATTGTTTATAAAAATGTATTACATAATACAAACAAAGTAACCTCTCATGTGCAATTTCAGTGTAATAAACTCATATTGTAAGTTTTTGATTAATATTGATGCGTTTTTTTTAATAATTTCTTTAGCTACTATTTATTTAGCCATTTTTTTACCAAAAATGTAGCAATTTTTAGTGGTCAACATTTGGCATCACTGATCCGGCAGGCTGTCCATGTAAAGCTTGTGCGCAAAGTACAGGTCGCAATTTTGGAGGTCATGTGATGAAATTTGGTATATTTTTATACAATTGTCATAAGGACGAGCTCTTTTGATAATGGTACGAATCGATCAATGATTCTCGGAATATAATTTTCGTGCCCATTATTATATTTGCATTTGGATTTAATTTGGCCGAAAAAATTTTATTCCTGTCTAATGGCGTTTTATTTTCTGAGAAATATGTTTGTAACATTTATACATGTTCTACATTCTTGTGTTCGATTGCACAACATATACAACTGTGGGAACAATTTTCAAGTTCTTTTGTGAATATGTTGATGAAAAACATGCAAAACATGTTGCATATTTTACCCTCACTTTTACTAATGTGTTCATACTGCCCTGTTTTACAACTTTGGTACTTACTACTTTGTTTATACAACCAATGTTTTATTTTGCTTGTCCTAATTAATACCGCTCATAATTTTATGATAAGATTGTTTAAAAAAAAATATAAAAATTCTTACATATCAAAATGAATAAAATCTATGTGTATTATTAAAAAACGCTAATGAAGTACATAAATGATAAAAGTGTAATAGTTGTAAATAAAGCATCTAATTTTGTTCTATTGAAGTTGCACAACATGTATCCCTTCGAGCGATTATAGGTAACATTAGAAAGTGTTGCATGTATATACTGTAACATATTTTTCTCAGAAAAAAAACCGCCATAAATCATCTTACCAAATTTTATTGGAATCGGTCCATAATTAACAATACCTCCCAAACAAATACCACTCCCAAAAACAGCTTCAGACTTTTAAATGTTAGGTTGAGATAAAATTTGCGTACAATAATTACTATAATTTCAAACCACACAATATCAAAATTGTGTACTAGTTTTTTTGGATGTTGATATCTGATAATATTCGGCACAAATAAATCTTATTTATTTATTTATTTTCTCAGTCTATAGATTAAAAATCATTACAGACAGACATAAGTGCTAAAATTAGAGTACAATAAATAAAAAATAATAATATTAACTAATTTAAATAAACAATTATAATTAAATTTTCGAGCCTGAGGTCTTTTTATCCAGACTATCATATTTGGACACCTTGATAATTAGAAGAGGAAATAGGGTATTAACAGATTGGTATCAAAAACCAATATCTTCTGTCAGAATTATTAGTTATTTCTTGAAACATCCGAGGAGAATAGAGTTAAAAATTTTATAGAAAAAGTTCTAAAAATAAGTGATTCAGAATTTCATAGAGATAAAAATGGAGGATTTCAAATATTTTAAATGATAATAGTTTTCCAAAACCATTAATAACAGATTTATTATAACAATATGATAATTGTAAAATAAATAACCGAAATAGTTCGAGTATTACAGAACAGAGAATTTATAAATCGGTAACAAATATACCAAAATTTTCAGAAAGATTGGAAAAATCAAATACATATGTTAGAAAAATATATAAAATTGCTCATAAATCTTTTAACACAACAGGTAAAATATTTACTAAAATGAAAGACAAAATAAAGAAAATGGAAATGCCAAATATTGTTTATAAAATACCTTGTAAGGGTAATGTCAGTGGACAGCGTAGTAATGTAATTATATATAGGTACAACAAAAAATTAACTAAAAAAGTCAGATCAAAAATATAGAAATATTTTATCACAAAAAACAGTAAAACGTAGATTTATATCAGAAATGTTACAAATTATAAAGGTACCGACAATGTCGAGAATTAATATTTAGGCAGACTCTGAAAATGTTGCACAAAATTATAGACATTTACAGCCGTATTCATAACAAAAAATTAGCCACAGTTTGTACACTACGTACAACGAGCTGCTAACTAGAATGCCGATTAAGCTTAGCATCTTGTTAGCACAGAGTTTATTCATAACGAATTTTATCCGTCTGCTAACTTTTAGTAAATCAACTCTGAATATTAATGTTGCCACATTATAGAACTCAAAAATGCAACACGTTTTGCATAAATCATCGCTGGTTTTCGTTTCATAATCAGCCCAGTTATGAATAAAAATTCCCCGGGAGTTTTTGCACTCTTCCCAATTTTTACAATTGAATTTACATAGGAATAATCGAAGAAGGGAAAAAAACTCCCGGGGAATTTTTGTTCATGATTGGGTTGAATGTTTTTTATTTTTTTGTTTTTGCCTCCCCATATAAAAATGTTAAATGTTTTTAAATTAAAATAAATTTAAAAAAGGACTTAATTAAAAAAAAAGACAGTGAATTAAAAAAAAAACAAACAAAATTATTCAACAATAAACTCCTGCTTTTCACAAGGTGGCAAACATTTGGCAGCTCGTTAACAAGAGTTTAGCAAATCGTTAGCCAGAGTTTGGTTAGTGTATTATGGATGAACTTTGTGCTAACTTCATGCCAAATTTTCGTTATGAATACGGCTGTTAATTTATAAAAATAGAAACGGAAGTTCAAAATTTATTTATATTGTAATAGATCGTTTGATTTGAAAAATATTTTTTTTTGTATTTAATAAAAAAAAATTTTTAATTTGTCATTTATTGTTAATTTTATTAAAAAAAAAAAAAAAAAAAAAAAAAAAAAAAAAAATTTTGTAAAATAAGAAAAAAAAAAACCCTGAAGAAGAAGGTACTCAAAGAAGTGCCTAAATATTGGTTTGAAAAAACTTTTAATGGTTTTTGAAAAAAAGACCTCAGGCTGGAAAATTTAATTATACTTGAAATAATAAAGGTCGAATAAAATACATATTATATATGTACACAAAATGATGAGCACGTGTAAATAAACAACAATTTATCTTTTTAAAACTTCATTACAAAAAAAATTTGACGAAGGGATTCGTTGTTAGCGTAAACAGAACGCTTATACCTTTAATTTAATAGCTGAAAGTTTCGTGTGTGTCTAGCTGGAACATTTAAGTTAAGTTTGCTCAACAAGTAATCGAAATCGACATAAACGCGTAGTAGACCCATTAAGAACGCAATACTTAGCATTGTTCTTTGGCTTTTTAGCGTCGGTAACTTAATAAGACCTAGTCTGCTTTCATATGAAGATAGTACAACCAAATTCCATCCAAGACCTCTTAAACAAAATAAATGGAACTGTATCTGACTGATCAAATGCTGTTAATATATGTATTAAATAAAGGATCCCATACAATTGATCCATATTCCAGGATATGGCGAACCAGAGACGTATGCAGGTGTTTAGTGATATATGGATCAACCAACATAAAGACAAGAACTGCCTTAGAATTTTAGTTTGTGATCAACAAGAATACGGAGATCGACAATATTGTAAACTTTATCCAGAAATGTTCCGTTTAGATAATAACTAGTATCAAGTTTAAGTAAGCGGAAAATTGACATGTCGTCAGCGCATTATTGTTTTGGCGCATATGCCAAAAAGCCGTAGTGGAGGAAAACGACAATGAAGATTTTCATGAAGTTTTCTGAAAATATACTCGATATATATTTTTTTGTATTTTCACCAGTGCTTCTGGCATATGTTTTGAAGAAAAATTTAAACTTTTGTGACGAACTTAAAAGTTAATAGTATTTTATTGAAAAAGAAAATTAATGTTTTGTACCGTATACGCCACTTTTCTAAATTTATTTCCAAAAAGTATATTTTTGTGCTGCATACGCCAACTTACTGCTGTTATGAGTTGTTGACATTTCGTTTTTTTTGCTTTTGCTTTTACTACTTTTTTTTCTTATGGCAATAAAGCAAAGCAAAAATAAAATTAATTGCCTTGTAACAATTGTGAGTTTTTATTGAACTATTGGTTTTAATTGAAGTTTTTGATATTTTAATTAGGCTTAAGTTCATCAAATTTAATGTTCATTAAATAAAATTAAACTCGTATATCATATGATACTCGTATATCATATGACACATATACATATCGCTAATGTACTTTAATAACTAAGAGAAATGTGCGCAATATGAACTATATTGTGTAAAAATTTCTTTCTGAATCGTTGGAAATTAACAGCTTGTGGTAAAAATGTGGCGTTATTTTACTTGTAATGACCGGGGTTTTTTTATTATAATAATGACACATCTTAGTTTTGCAAGGGTAAATAAGACAAAGATCGTAGGTTTTTCAGAATAAACGATTTATTTTGTACTAGAACGATATTTTGATCAAAACCTCTACTGGAAATAGTGTTGAATTATTACACTATTAAAGTTAATGATCGATATGTATCTATGTATAGATATATAAGTATAAATGACGATAAGGAATGAATTTATGTATGTATGTATATAATTGCTTAATCGGTCGTCCCTATTTTATGATGTATCAGGGGTTTTTGTAGCTGCATGATAACTACCGATATCAATAAATATGTCTTAACAGCTGAGAATGTCAAACTGTATTGAAATTTTTGTCCAATAATGTTTGGCAAGTCATCATGAATCGTTTAATGCTAGAACAACGCTTACAAATTGTGAAATTTGGCTTAAAAAATAAATCTGTTCTCGAAGTTCATAAAGCATTTCGTCCATTTTAAGTAGTTTATTTCTGGTTAAATGGCTACGTCAATAGGAAAAATTGCGCTAAAATTTATCATAAAAATTAATCAGCTTTACATCAAGGGCATTTGGTTCTAACAAGACAGCGCAACTTGCCATATAGCGCGCTTAACAATCAATTTATTGCAAATCAATTTGGTGAAAACTTTATTTCCAGAAGGGGTCCTGTTCACTGGCCCCATCGTTCGTGCGACTTTAAGTCTCTGGATTACTTTTTATGGGGTTATTAATATTAAAGCCAAATTTGACGCTATACTGATCGAATGCACCATTCAACTCGTAGTCGAAGTGGACATATGCCGAAAATCATATTTAAATAGTATTCGCTGGTTCCCACTGTTCAAGTTTAAGCCGTCAAGTCTTGAGCTTTTAGGAGAGAAGGGAAAAGAGAATGCCATTTCTATTTTGCTTTTAGGAGAGAAGGGATAAGATAATGCCATTTCTTTTCCTCTCTCTCCTAAAACCTCAAAACTTGACTTCTAAGACTTGAAGAGTGTGAACCAGCACTAAATGTCATAAAATTATCTACCAGATTTAAATAAAAAATTTCATTCAAACAATATTTCTGCCTTGTATTATCATTTAAAGTTGTTATGTAGCTAAAAGAAACGCCCTATTAATACAAGCGCCTTTTTATTGTTAATGCACCTAGTGACAATTTCTATAGCGAATATTGAAAACGTCTAATTTATCTTTTCTATGTTAAGTAAAATAAAAAAAAAACTTTCGTGCATTCTTTGTAAATTTAAATGGTGTCTAACAATAATAATATTGTCTAACAATAAGAATAAATAGTGAAATTATTATGAAAATAAATAACAACGATATCGAAAGTGTTAAATTAAAATCGTTGGAATATCATGTTTGTAATTTTAATTTGTTTATATATACAATGTTAATACATATATTTATACAATAATGTACATACATACATATATTTTTCCGTTACATGCGAATGTATAAACATACAATTATTGTTGTACATATACTCTTAAAAATAATAATAATACAGTAGAATACGGTTATTTCGAATTAGAAGGCACGCACACTTCTTGTTTCGTTGCAAAAATAGTTCTCTATATCCGTAACGAAGAAATTCCATAAATTTTAATACCACTGGTCGACTGAGACCTTTTCAGCTAATCCTTATGTAAAATGATCTTCTAAATCCGAATATGAGCCCCGTTTTTACGCATCACATTCATATTTGGAGTTTACATAATAATCAGCTGGAATGATGTCGGCGCTCGATATTTTTGTTTTTTTTTGCAGGCCAATGTTATTTGTCAAAATATAAATAAGTATATATTCTATAGGGATTTGCTAATGAAACTTAATATGTTTGTAAAATAATCTGAATTTAGAAATCCATTAGGCAGAAAAAGTCTGCGAACACACAGTTTTCATACATTTAGAAGTTAAAGTTTCGAAAAAATTGCATTAAACTTATTATTTTTTTAAACTTTTGATATGTTCTTAAACTATATAATATACTGTACCTATATCTTAAATAAAATAAGCTCAACACATAATAAGATATCGTTATTTTAAAAAAGTAGGCTTATGCACACAAAAAATGTGCGTTCAAAAGAAAAACATGGTTTTTTAAATGCGTAGCTGTCAATTTCGTGACATCATTAATCACGATTGTTCGCTGTATGGAAATTTATTTAATATTGCAAAAAATATTAATTTTATTTACAAGGAGTCAAAAAAATAAATAGTCCTGCTGAAGGAAAAAATTGTTTATCTCCGGAATCAAGGAAGTCCTTTAAGAGAAATTGGAGAAATGATAGAGAGAACCAATTCTTTTAACCAGAGAGTAAACAATATTCATAAAGAAACTGGAGTTTTTACATTTTTACAGCGTTCTGGAGCACTGATGGAATTTGTGGTACAATTGTAACAAATTTGGTACAATCGAAACTTTGTTGATACACTGGTACAATTAATTCATCTTTTTTGGTACAACTAAAAAAAATACCCACGAAGTTTTATCATTTCGTTGAGGTAGATTGACTCACAACATTTCTATTATTGCTAATTTATGTTCATAATGTTATACTTACATATTAAGTACATGTTTGTACAAACAGAATAACTTTCTGAGTCGATTTAACGATGTCCTCCGTCCGGCTGGCTGTTTGGCTGTCCATGTAACTTTGTGCGAAAAGTACAGGTCGCAATTTTGAAGGCAATTTGATAAAATCTTGTATGTAGGTTTTAATTTATAATGACGAAGCCCTCTGAAAATTGTGAGAGTCGATCCATAATTTCACATGACCTACATGCAAACTTCTTTCCGGAATAAACCATCTTATTATGTTGGTTTAAAGATTAAATTTAGACCAGATTTATTTTATTCCAATCCAAATCATCTAACCAAACTTAAATGAAATCGGTCCATGTTTGACGATTCCTCCCATACAAATACTACTCCCAAAAATAAGCTTTTAATGCCATAACTTCTTTATAAATGTTGGTATTGACATACAAATTGGCGATAATAACTTTTACGACAGCTACTATATCAGGACAAAATGTTGTGCTAGTAGGTCCAAAATTAACCATCGGTCCCATATAAATCCCCTTACTAAAATCATTTTAGGACAAGGAAATCTCATACATTTTGATGAAGATATCTATATAATATTCGGCACAAAAAACTTTTACATGAATTTTTACCTCATAACCAAATTTTTTTCTCGCGGGTACATTTGGTACAATTTTGCTATTGAGACGATACAATTTAAGAAATATCAGATCCCAACAGTGTTCTGGAGGGCTTTAAAAATTAACTATTAACTATTAAAAGATATTTCATCAACTCTGTACTGCAAGATCCTAAAATGCCTCCTCCAAAAGTGGAATAAAACACTAAAGTAAAGTAATGATACAATCAGAAAATCTTTTTTTATCGTATGATTATCCCGCGAAGCTCTACGCTTGTATGCAGGAAAGAAACCAGAGTCTCTGGCGGAAATCGAACCCACAACCCCGGCGCTAATATACTAGCTCACCGGAGTGCCACGGTAGGCTAGTTGCCTTAACAGCACGTATGAAACCCTTCATTTAATTTAAGAAAAGACAAAAAGTAATTTTATTCGCTAGATAGTTATTTAAGTGTTCTTTTGAGATTTGGAAATATTTAACATTTCACGGATGAGAGAAAATATGGCTTTTTTTTTTGGAATAAAATGTATAGATAAGGACAATCTGTGCGGCACAGTCAAACATGGTGGTGAAATTGTTATGGTTTGTGGATATAAAGCGGCTAACGGGTAGGTAATTTGGAACTTATTGCACCTACTATGGGCAACACAGCTTATCTCGATTTTTAAAGCCAAATTCTAAACAAACCGCAACGAAACTAGTTCTTGGGAACAGTTATTTAATTCAACAAGACAACAGTTCTAAGAACACGCCCGATATCAGATCTTTGTTCCATTGAGCATTTATATGATTTATTGCAGCGAAAAATTTTCAGAATATATATGAACGGATGAAACTCTGAACTTGTTATTTATTTAACGAGTTATTCATTAATTGATAAATATCTATTTATTTATTGACAATATTGGTAAATATTTCCATATATAACATTTTTAATGAACTTGTACGCAGACTTTTTCTTGCTATTTTTAAGACTACTATTTGCTTTTTGTATTAAATTTATTAATAGTAAGAATTTTTGTGTAATATTAGTATTGTTGAAAAGCCTGCAAAAATCTTTATAATTAAAAATACATTTTGAGTTTAGAAAAGTTATCGTTGCGTTACTTTTTGCATTCTTTTAAATGAATTTGTTTTTTACGCAAACAACTTTTTTTGTCTAGTGATGCCAGGCCACATTATTTTCTAAAAACCAGTATGTTACACTTCGTTATAAACGGTTTTTAGGGGACATGAACATGTGCTTGTTTTAAAAAAAAGTTCACTATAATCGTGTTCCTAATGTATGTACTGATTTGTATGATATTTTTAAGTTAAATCAATTAAGTAACATGCGGCATTCGTTACACCCGTATTTCACTGTAAGCGCTTTATTTATATTTTTCTTACTTTTTAATTGGAAAGTGATTCATCATCATCAATTATAAATAGTAACTAAATACAAGTAAAATCATTTAAGTTACAATACACATTTTTACAGCTATTTATAAAATTTTAACTAAAATTTGCAAAATTAATATTTTAATATATGGTGTAAAAAAGTAATTATATTATAAAAATATCCCAGGTTTCATTGTAATTACTCTGCTGTTTATAATTGTTATTCCATAAAATAATGAAGAAAGTTTTCTTACGACCAATAGGACTTATTTATGTTATAATTATTTTCTTTAAAAGTTAGTTCTATATGATTATGATACTCAATAATATGCGTTCAACTATGTGTGTTTTTGTAGAGTCGGTCTCTTAAGTGTAAGGGCTTAAAACTCAATGAGTTCAATTACTATTTTTAAGCACAATCGATCCACAAGGATGTGAATTAGTAAAATTCGGGCTTGAGAGATAATAACACAGGTCTGCGAAATGATTATATTTCTCAAACTATTATTATTTGTGGTTATTGACGTAAAAGTAATGGGAAACGATATATGATAAGATATGATTCATAGCACGTAGCATTTACCAGATAACGGCACATTTCTCTTTTGCGATGTATAATTATGCTTACATCGCCATCAAGAGTGAAAGGATTGTTCGATTTAAATACATTATATCTCGTTTAAAAGGCTTCTAAATTTCGCGTCGATCCGTGGATCAAAGCTAAGATTTTATGAAAAATATTACGGTTTTCACCAGTTATGGTCATTTCGGAAAATGTTTTGAACCACAATTAATTATAAAATCTATAGGTTAATAAGTTTATTGATTAAACAAATGTTAAGCAATAATCGATAGAAATGCTCTATTAGAAAAAAAGACACTAGCTTTGACTTAAAATTTAATAGCACGTATGTTATAGTAAGAACATTATTTCATGCTAAGTGGAATACTTACGAGACCTGACGTTAGGGAACTAATGAAAGGCCCAACTATAATATGCATGAGCAGGCCTAAGCTACTGTCAAAAAAAAGCCTCTCAAATGCATTTAAAAAGACAAAAATAAAATCCAAAAACATCTGATTCCGTACGGAATGTGAGAGCAGTTTCGCACTTTGCTTAAGCAAATGACAGTTTTATAAAACTTAACAAAAAGTTTCTGAAGTTCATTATGGTTTGATATATGTATATGATTTGTATCTATTCGCACAATTGCTTAAGCTAGCTTATGCCTAAAATAATGGCCTTAAAGATGAAAAATTTGCCAAAGAGTTTTGCTACTTGTTTTTTCATGATCGAAAAATTTAAACAAAATCTAGTTCTACTCTAAAACATTCCGAAAATCGTCTGTACAATACTGCTTTGGTTCTATGATTATGAATACAACTCTGGGTTATCCATTAATGGTGATTAAAAAATTCAGTGGACAAGGCTTGGCAAGAGAAAAAAAACCCAAACCATCGGCATTATTTACAATAAAAGTGTCATGCTGGTTGCTTATTTTGCCGATATTGACACCATTGGTCGCAACACAAGAGCAGTAAGTGCATCTTTTGAAAAATTCGAAAAGCAGTCAAAGATCAGGCCCATGATAAGGTGAACGAGGATAAGACGAAGTATTTTATTTCCAGTGGTAGAACATCTTAGCGTATCGAACTACGTATAGCAATAGAAAATGACAGCTTTGAAGTTGTAAAAGACTTCGTCTACTAAGTTGCCAGTGTTAGTAAAACCAATGATGTCAGCTGAGAAATTAAGCGGAGAATAACTCTTGCCAACAGATGCTCCTTTGAGCTTGGTAAGCAGTTAAGAAATAAAGGCGTCTCTCGGCGAACAAAAATAACTCTCTACAAATCGCTCATCCTGAGCTGAAACCGACTCTCGGCTGTATAAGCCATCTAAGGTAAAGTAAAGTAAAGTATTCCAAGAAAAGTGACATATTCAAAAACAAAAAACTTCTCAAAAATCGTGTTTTTCTGCATTTTTTTTTCTTTTTCGAAAAATCTCGAGAACTGTTCATCTGAAGTGTACTGTTGCGTTTTTCCAAAATTTACCATTTCAAGTCACTCAGTTTATGTATTTTGTAAAATTAATCAATTTTGTAAAGATGATTATTTGTCATGCGGTAAGCCAGTTAAATGAAGGGATCCAATTAACCATATGACTGATTGGTATTTCGGCATGGCCAAATGGCAAGACGGAAAAATGGCATAGTTATTTATCTGGATATAAAATCAGTTACAAATATTGCGTCACATTCTTTGTACCCAAAACGAAATCCTCCAGTACAAAAGTAACATCTAATAATGAAGAAGATTTAGATCTGAGTTTTAATTCTACAGGTGATTCAAATATTAAGCTCGCATTGAATTATTTATGTCGTGGCCTAAACTTGTCAATAGTGACTTGGAATTACTCGCTTCACACGCGTTTTTGTACTATCGCAATCGGTCCAGAAAGTAGTAAGTGAACTTTGGAAACAGCAGAAGCCATAACGACAGACAACTAATACAAAATCTGATTAAGACTTTCACGCCATTGGTATATGTATATTGAATAAATTAAATAAATCTGGGGTCAAATTACGGCATTCGATATCGATCGAAATTTTCATTTAGATTGTATTATAATTTCGATCGGTATCGAATGCCGTAATTTGACGTCAGTATTATTCGGATCCTAATGGGTTTCTTATTTCTTTACAACCATTAAGACTCATTTCCTACAAATTTAGGTGCTGAAAGTGACGAACAAGGCGAAAGATTTTGCAGTAATAAAAAACCATTATGGGGGCCATTGGGATCAGGCCATGATGGGTGACTACTACTGGATGGCAATTTCTTAAATGTCATCGCAACATAAAAGAAGTAAAATAATAGCAAAAATATCACATTTTCTACCAAAAATAGAATTATTCACTCCTATCGTGATAGCAAGTGGAATTTTTATTCCCATGACAATTTTATCCCCCTCGAAGGGCAAAATGCTGTCGTGAATCTCGCGTGAAAAATTTTTCACGCTATCAGCTCTTTGTGAATGAAAAAAGGAAAAAAGATAAAAAATTAAGAACCAAAGAAATTTTTGTTCAAATATATACACGTACATATATTTTAAAAAAGTTAAACAACAAAGCAAAATATTTAGTTTTGGAGTGATAGTTTGATTGCAACATAAGTTTTTTCCACTTTCAAAATTTTATATAGTAAAATAATTTCCAAATTTCTGCCACCACGTCTTTCGAAAGCTTCACAAATCCGCAGGCAATCGACCTGTTGTTTTGCATTTTGTTGAGCAATATATTAGTTTGTGCCCTATTAATGGATCTTTCCCTTAATATTTGAATTATAGGAAGAAGTACTTATATACATTAGAGCGACTCAAAAAAAAGTGATTTTGTTACCACTCTGAAAGTAAAGGTTGATATGTTTTATGATGGTTCCCAAAATATTTTGATTCTAGCGTTGACCATCCGTGAGCTGGACCATTTTTAAAAAAGGTCTTTTTTCAGTTTTTCGAATTTTTTTGTACTTTGCTCCAAGACGACATAAATAAAATTTGGTATCATCGAAAAGAGTTTTTGAAGCAGCGTCCAATGGTATATAAAACTTAACCATTTGCGATGTAGTCATATGTATGACCAGTATTTAAAACTAAATTATGTTGAAATGGCTGATGAAGATAATGAAAATCCCTGAGAAATTTTTTTCACATTTAAATATGCTCTTGAAAGAATTACAAAGTAGAATTCTTTAAAAAATGAATATAATTAAAGTTTATGAACATTTTCCCATTATAAAATGTGACAAATTATCACAGATAAAATTCGTTGTTATTAAAGATATTTAAAAGATTTTTATGAATCCTGACGTACCTGTGGATGTTACTGAAACACAATGCAAAAAATACCGTTTGTTGAGTGAGAATTTTAAGGAAGATATTCTATCAAATTTAAATCAGTAAGGATAGGGCAGGTACGTACCATTTTAAGGAACCTGCAATTGCTGTTCTTTATATGCTGGTTATTACAACGAGAAATGTCTGTGTTGAAATAATGAACTCCGCTAAAACTCGCCTTCGAAGTAGAATGCGATATGAAGTTTTCGACACGTGTTTACGAGTTAAAAGTTATATGAATGTCAAAAGTACATGTTACATTTTTTTTGTACCTTTACAATGTATTTCAAAAAAGAAGACAAAAATGGAGTCTTATCGGTGAAGTATATAGCATTTTAGATATATAATAGAACTGCAACTACATAAAAATGTATTGTATATCCAATGTTTGTTTAATACCTACCGCAAAAATTATTTTTTTTGTTGCTTTAAGTAGGCTACTATAGAATATTTTAAACATTGCTCCTTTTTTGTGTTCACTTTTCATTACTACTTTGTTCTAAATAAAAATTAACCGAAATATATCATGGCGACTTTTTTGAATTTTTGGCGGATTTTAGCGATACGGAACACATTTGTTTTTTTGGGATATATAAAAAAATATTTTTAATTATTCCAAAAACACATACATATATTATTTTCAAAAACTAAAAATAAAAGCTTTAGCGAATTTTGACATTAAATTTGGCGAAAAAGTTCAAAATCAATCTGACAGCCCTGCTTCCAAGTAGTAAGAAGAGACGGCAAATTGAACTTTACTATAATACGCTACCGAAAATTAATCATTGGGTTAAATATTAGCCCGTAGTGTTGTCGAGGACGAAGTACCCCTGATGGTACAAAAAAAATCGTATGTAGTTCTGGCATATCTTCATGTTAAAAACTAAAACATTCCGGCGGAATCAACGATATGGAAAACCTTCAAAAATTCTATTTAATAAAACACCAAGAACTAAAAAATAAAATTAAAAAAATCAAACAAAGTCATGAAAGTTTTTCAATTGTGGCCAACGATTGGACAGATATTTTAAACAAAAAATATGTTCATATAACTATTCGTGTATATAATGGGAATAGCCGCTTAATATAAAACGGCGCAGAATATGATTTCATTTAATTTATTTGAAATAAAAAATGCATTAGGTCCATTTAATAAGTATCAATGCATTCAACGTTAGTAAAAAAATAAAAATTTGAGTTTTTTTAAGCAAAGCATTGACATAAAACCAAAATAGCTAAATTATTTAAATGAAATATTACAAAATAGCAGAGTACCGAAACGCTCGCTCATTCTTCATTCATGAGCGAGCGTGAAAATTTAAAAATTTTTCTGGAAATTCATCCTCATGAGGGTGAGGAAAAAAACTATTTTGATTTTCCTCGCTCATGAGGAGTGAGCAAAAACAAAAAATTCATATGTGATTTTTCAGATATGAAAAATTTGAAAAAATTCACGTTAAAATTCTTCACAAGACCATTTCCAGCGGGAAAATCAAGTAATAAAGAGGCCTTATAGAAGGCCTTTTTGCAGACATAAGATCTCCCAGCCGCATTCCAACTTTATTACCAATAAGCAAGGTGTGTCATTGAAGACCAACACCTTGCACTTTTGCATATATTTTAAACACTTCTGGAAGGGGCTCTAAAAAGATTTAAGAATAAAGCTTTATCCAATTTAATTGTTGTGGCTAATAATATGAAGTGAGTAAATTAATAACTAAACTTGCAACACGTTCTAACATAACTACTAATAAAACGATTGCGACAGGCCTTATCTTAGAATAGAAAATTTGAATTTGCAAAATATTAAATAAAAACCTTTCTAAAAGACCTTTTCAAAAAAGGCAGAGTGGAATAAGTAAAAGATTACTAAAAATTCAATTGTAAACATTCTTAAAGGCCTAAAAAGTGATTCGCTTGCAATTTTCCCCGCCGGGCAGCACGTTTAGTCTGTGTGTATTTTTTTTGTAAAATTATTTCTTGACTGGTGAACCAAAATGTGTGTGTTGTTTTTTATTTTTGTAGGCAAATATTATTGAAAAAAAAAAAATAAGAGAAATGCACATATCGTCATCTTAAATGCAGAATATTGTAACATCAAATTTCATAAGTTTACATGAGAAGCAAAAAACGTTGTAAAATGGAAATTATATGAGATATTAGAGTAATATTAAATAGGTAATTAGAATAAAAATGCGATAACCAGTTTTTTTTTTTTGATAAAAAAAATATTATTTTTACTGTTATTTATTTAGTTATGTGTGTTACGTTATTTTAATTTGTAATTCTCTGAAGCAAAACGACGAATCATCAACGAAAGTATGATAATATTAAGTTAAACAATCATTTAAAACATTAAATAATTAAATATTTCTGTTAAGTTACAGGTATAATAGAATATAAAGATAATGTACATGGCTATAAATACAATACTGCGTTTAAACAATAAATTTAAATATGGTTAAATGCACATAAAAAATTATAATCACACAATTAATATGCAGCATCATTAGGAATGCGTTGACGTGGTGAAATAAGTTTGCTTTTCTGATGCAGTGCAGGCAGTACTGCATTTGAGAACATAGAGATGTTATATTATTAGAGATATTATTATGACATATTATTTATAGTTTTTTATTTCTAATTAGAAGTGGATTAAACTAAAAAAAGTACTTCATTAAATTTAAATTAATTTTAAAAATCCAACTTTTCCATTATAACTAACGTGTATTTTGATGTCCTTAAAATGAATTTTCTCAATTGAATTTTTCTTTACAATAAACATGTTTTGTAAAAAATTGGACTCATATACATATATGCATATTTGTCTCCATATAAGGAATTATTTCGAAAAAACTTATGCAAGAAGTAAATTTTAATAAGTTAATTTCTGAAAAATTTAAATAAAAAGAATGATAGAGTTTTTCAATTAAAAGTAGTATTGATAGCAGCCCGCGTATTCAGTCAAAGAAAATGTTGTATAAAGAAGCACTTATCCTAAAAAAAATACTATTAGTATTTAATAAAGCCGTTAAAGGATTAACACAAAATTTAGCTAAACAATTTATATTCCAGCACTTGATAAGAAATGCTATTATTCTAAAAATGTAGAAGACAAGTAATTTATTATTTAAAACCAAAGGCTTTATAACAGTCTTTTTGAGAATATTGATAAAGGACGACTTGGAAGAATGCAATCCTAACAAAAAATACCAGATTATTTTAAATAAACGAAGAAAAAATATTTCTATTGTATTATAAACTTTCTATATTAATAATGAAGATGATCCAATAGCAACAGATTCATTATATGTAGAGAAATTCGAATGTATTAAAATTTATTAAAAAGTATATATGTACATATATAAACTCATAAGGTTGGAAAACGAAATAAATGATGGAAAAATCATATAATAGAAATAATGGCAGTCTGCTGGAAGCAAAAAACTAAGGACCTGCAGATGGTACTATTTATTCTTGGAAATTCATAGCGTATGGGAGTGCAATGGGTTAAGCTGTGAAATTTCTAACAGTCCAATGTAGAAGAAGCTAATAGTCATACTTAATAAAGGTATTTCAATACATATATATGGATTCGGTTTATATTAATTTTACAGCACTGTTTTCCTTTTTGCTTATGCAATAATGTGCAGTTTTATCACTAATTCCACTAACACGTTCAGAGTATGAAACAGAATACCCATTTTTGACGTAAAAAAAATTAATGTGTTCGTAAAAATATATCAAATACTCTGCTAATTTTTTTTTAATTAAGATTATTCATTATGTTTTTTAAGGAAATTATTTACTTAATGATAAGCCATTTTTGATTTTGTTAATAGCTTGGATATTTTTTAAGGTGGAAGCTTAAATTTTTTTTTAAATATTTAACGTAAATCGTAGTCAATAATAAAGTCTATTTCAAAATTTTCAATGATACATTGCTTTGCATTTTAGCAAACGATATTTATACTGTTGTAAAAATTTCTTTGATGCTTTTAAAAGGGAACGCTTTTTTCATAAAGGCAAAACTCATTGAAAAAAAATTCCAAGTACTCAATACGTGTTGTTGTTGTAATACAGTTTTGGTTTTACCAACCAAAACGGTTGTTCGTTGATAACATTTTTCTTAAGTAGGTAACAAATATTTGAAATTAAAGTAAAAAAGGCTTGTTTTGCTAAAAATTATGTGTAAAAGCAAATGTGACAGCAGGTACAATCGAACTTCCCTATAATATATCTGCATGGGACCATAAAATCACTTCATTTACGTTAAAAAAGCAACAATTTTACAACTTTGGTTTTTGTTCAAATGTATTTTACTTGTAGATTTGTAATTTGTAGTTTTGAGAAACAGCGCTCAGGTTTCTATACTTGCTCATGGAGTTTTTTTTTCAATAAGTTTTGCCTTTATGTCTGCTTAAGAAAAGGACCGACCCTTTTTAAAGCATACATTTTTTTTTGCAATAGTATACATATGGTTTGCTAAAATGCAAAGCAATGTATCATTGAAAATTTTGAAATAGACTTTTTTGTTGATTACGATTCACTTTAAATATTTAAAAAAAAATTTACACTTCCAATTTAAAAAATATCCAAGCTATTAACAAAATCAAAAATGGCTTATCATTAAGTAAATAATTTCCTTAAAAAACATAATGAATAATCTTAATTAAAAAAAAATTAGCATAGGATTTGATATATTTTTACGAACACATTAAAAAAAATGGGTATTCTGTTTCATACTCTGAACGTGTTAGTGGAATAAGTGATCAAACTGCACAATATTGCACAATCAAAAAGAAAAACAGTGCTGTAAAATAAATATAAACCGAATCCATATATATATATATATATATATGTATTGAAAAACCTATATTAAGTATGACTATTAGCTTCTTCTACATTGGACTGTTAGAAATTTCACAGCTTAACCCATTGCACTCCCATTCGCTATGAATTTCCAAGAATAAATAGTACCATCTGCAGTTCCTTAGTTTTTTGCTTTCAGCAGACTGCCATTATTTTTATTATATGATTTTTCAATCATTTATTTCGTTTTCCAATATATAGTTTTTAAGAAATGTTAATACAGTCGAATTTCCCTATAATGAATCTGTTGCTGTTGGATCAGAATCATGGTACAACTAAACATTTGGGGCTAAACTGGGGTAATCAGCTGACAAACATCTGTGCCAACGAGTCTACCTTGTGTAGTTGTACCATGGATCAGAATATATCTTCATTATTAATATAGAAAGTTTATAATACAATAGAAATATTTTTTCCAAGTTTATTTAAAATAATCTGGTATTTTTGTTAGGATTGCATTCTTCCAAGTCGTCCATCATCAATATCCTCAAAAAGACTGTTATAAAGCCTTTGGTTTTAAATAATAAATTACTTGTCTTCTACATCTTTAGAATAATAGCATTTCTTATATAGTGCTGAAATATAAATTGTTTAGCTAAATTTTGTGTTAATCCTTTTACTGCTTTATTAAATACTAATAGTATTTTTTTTAGGATAAGTGCTTCTTTTTACAACATTTTCTTTCACTGAATACGCGGGCTGCTATCAATACTACTTTTAATTGAAAAACTCTATCATTCTTTTTATTTAAATTTTTCAGAAATTAACTTATTAAAATTTACTTCTTGCAGAAGTTTTTTCGAAATAATTCCTTATATGGAGACAAATATGCATATATGTATATGAGTCCAATTTTTTACAAAACATGTTTATTGTAAAGAAAAATTCAATTGAGAAAATTCATTTTAAGGACATCAAAATACACGTTAGTTATAATGGAAAAGTTGGATTTTTAAAATTAATTTAAATTTAATGAAGTACTTTTTTTAGTTTAATCCACTTCTAATTAGAAATAAAAAACTATAAATAATATGTCATAATAATATCTCTAATAATATAACATCTCTATGTTCTCAAATGCAGTACTGCCTGCACTGCATCAGAAAAGCAAACTTATTTCACCATGTCAACGCATTCCTAATGATGCTGCATATTAATTGTGTGATTATAATTTTTTATGTGCATTTAACCATATTTAAATTTATTGTTTAAACGCAGTATTGTATTTATAGCCATGTACATTATCTTTATATTCTATTATACCTGTAACTTAACAGAAATATTTAATTATTTAATGTTTTAAATGATTGTTTAACTTAATATTATCATACTTTCGTTGATGATTCGTCGTTTTGCTTCAGAGAATTACAAATTAAAATAACGTAACACACATAACTAAATAAATAACAAAAAAAAAAAAATCGGTTATCGCATTTTTATTCTAAATATTTAAAATTGCTTTTATATCTCAATTAATTTCCATTTTACAACGTTTTTTGCTTCTTATGAAAACTGTGATGTTATATTATTCTGCATTTAAGATGACGATATGTGCAGTTCTTTTAGTTTTTTTTTTAATAATATTTGCCTACAAAAAATTCAACACACACTTTGGCTCGTTGCCTTTAACAAAAACAAAATACACACAAAGGCATTTCGTGCTGTGGTCATGCAAACTGCCGAGCAACAACAACATTACTGGTGAGGAGCGTTAAGAAAATTTTTTGTTTCCTCATTTTTCATGACTGAGGAAAGGCAAAAATTTATTTTTCCTCACGCTCATGAATGAATTGGCAAAAAAATTCACAATTCATTCATGGTTGTGAAAAAAATTACACGTTTTAAATTCCTCATTCATGAAAAAATTCATGAATGGTTAAATATGAGCGATCATATATGAATTTTTCGGAACTCTGCAAAATAGGATTCAAGTACAGCATATAAGCATTCACGGATTCGTTTGATATTTGTAATTTAAATCAAGAAGTGTGGGTACGTCCGTAAATGCATCACTACGCTGAATCAGTGATTTCAAATGTTTATATTTATATCAATGAAGTAGATGTGGACCAAAAAATTGTCAAATACTCTACAAAAATAATTGTCACGCAATAAAAAATATTATAATGACTTTTTTATCGGAATTAAAATAAGTTTAATTTTCTGATGCTGCGCAGTGATGCATTTACGTACCCTGTCTTGTCAATGAGAAAACACGTTCCATTTCTACGGATGTATGTCAAAAGAACATTATATTATCTCTGGACACTTCCAGTTTTTTCACAACTTCCTTCAAATCTTGAAATTCCTTTTTAAAAGAAAATTAGTTTCCTTGAATCGAATTAGCGTCTTCTTTACTTGCTGCATTCAAAATTTTCTGAAATGGTTATTTTTCACTTTTGTCAAAAACTCTTATAGAAGTATATAGAATTCACTGCATTTTCAGAATCTAATCCAAAAAATCCTTTATGCAGCTGCTCTACATATGAAGCAAGTAGGAACAATTCGTTTTTATAAAATAAATTTGGGTTTTTATAAAAATTTAAAATTGTGTAGATTTATACTCATTTTCTTTAACTAGTTCGAAATTTCAGAGCATTGAACATTGTCCCAGTTGTCGGATTTAAACTTACATATATTTCTTGACATAACTTATAATAAAACTTAAATACAAAATCCTAGGAATTCTTGCTCAAATTTCCCGTGGTTTCTATACTGATCGAGAGAAATCCCGTATGAAAAACACTATTAATGCTAAACAAAATCATTTGAAATTGTTCATCTTGGCTAAGAGAATTTTTTCAAAAATATGATTATGACTTTCATTCTAGTGAGTATTTATTATATGTAAGTACTAAGTAAATGATGTATTTTGACATCAGTACTATGACAAGTGTCTTCGTTTTTGACCCCATGACACTTTACATCACTGTAATGTCAGCCTTAACATCACTTGGCCACTTAGCCAAATTGTCAAAATCAGGGTAAAAATTTCAATTATGTCATCAATGGGATGGTACATTGGCATCACAGAAATAACGAATCGGGGTCGCCTTTATAAAGACATACTGTCATCAAATTGAGTCATTGTAATTGGTCTTAAGTCAAATTGAGAGAATATCATTATTTACTTACCCGTTACACATGTTTGTTTCACTTTTGTTGTATTCCGCCCTTTAGTAACAGAAGAACTCTCAATTATAAGACACCAGCAGCATGCCCGATAAGGTTTTCGTAATAATTCTACTTTAAAAAGTTGATGTATTTAAATAATTAATAAAAAAAAATATGGGAATGTTTCATTTTAAGCATCAACATAATGTTAATAATATATTATGCAGTGATATATTATGTCATCGCACTGATGACAGTTTGTCATTGCACTGATGACAACTTGTCATCGCATTGATGACAGTTTGTCATCGCACTGATAACATGATTTATGATGACAGCTTGTCTGTACTGATGTTATGAAGCCTTTTTTTATCAGTGTACTAAAAATGTGCCATCGAATTTATGTCACTGTAGTTGTAGCATAGATGGCGCATAAAATATGACAAAATTTTATGATGACTTTTATGATGACGTTCGTCATTAGATTGATGTCACCTTTTGCCTAATTGATGCCATTGGTAATAACCTTGATGTCACAATTCTGACGTTAGGGGATCATCAATATGAAGACGCATTTTTCTATGAGTTTTGACATGCTGAACCACCAACAAATTAAGTTTTTTTACCCTCCACAAAAGAAAAGAACAAACTTGGTCTCAAATTGCTTGTAGTTATCCTCAGCAATTTGGGATTGAAATCCAGCAACATCGGTTTACCACCCTCAAAAAAATTGATCATTTTAATACAAAAACTAACATAAATGGTGGAATAATGCACGGAATGATATAAAATTTTCCACGAATTCGCTTTATACAACTGCAAATCATACTTTTTTCGTGAAGATCGGTCCATAATTTACACTAGGTCCCACATAAACCCTACTCTCGGAAAACAGTTTAGTACGCCTAAAACCGTAATTAATAACGACATCATTCTAAAATTTGGATCGTCACAGAGTTATAGGACCAGAAATCACACTGTAAAATTTTTTTAAGATCGGTCCATAATTTTTACAAGGTCCCATATTAACCCTACTCCCGGAAAAGAGCTTAGTACGCCTAAAACCGTAATAAATAATGCTATCATAATTAAATTCGGTACGGTACAGTTTTGTAGAACTAGAAATCACACTGTAAAATTTTTTGAAGATCGGTCCATAATTTACCCTAGGCCCCATATAAACCCTACTCTCGGAAAACAGTTTATTGCGCCTAAGCCCAAATAAAGCCTACCTTAACACATACAGATGTTACGGTAAAAATTCTTCCAACTTAGATTCGTATGGCAAGAAAAAATATCATGAAATATTGTGAAATTCACTATTAACGCTAAAACTAATTACACTGCTGTATTAAAATTTATTCTAATTTATTTTTTCTAATACCAGAAATCAGTCTTCAGAATTTTGGGATGATTGGTCCATAATTTACCATAGGTCCAAAACAAATTACCCTCCTAAAAATCATTTTAGGTCAGCTAAAACTGTTACGAATCATAATATTTTACTCAAGCCAGTTTAAAGTTCTAAAAAGAAACAAAAAACTTTTTTATTGTTGGTCAATAATTCAATATAGGTCTAAACCGAAACCAATTTTAATGCTGACGTTCTTTTTTGTGAAGATAAGTTAATAATATTATGTATTTACAATATAGAGCCCACTCCTGCCGGTGGAGGGTATCAAAGATTCGGCACCGCCGAATATAGCACTCTAATTAGTTTTTAAATAAAATTGGGAGAAGCTTAAATAACAGATTTTATAAATTCAAATAAATTTTTAAACCCAAAATTCTTTAAAAATTCTAAGCCATAACCATATATTTTGTTGGTTCCTTGCCTTTGTGAATTGTTTTGTTTTAACACAAATACACAAAGGCGAATATCGATCTTCCTACCTGTCCCACTGGATTTTATCCTGAAATATATGGCCTGAAAGAAGAAAAATGTCCTTATAACAGCTTAAAATTTGCGTAATTTAAATAATCAGTTCTCAAGATTTTTGGAAATAGCTTTATAAAATGCAAAAAACAGGTTTCCGCGAATATCTCGAAAGTGCCTCTAATGGATAATAAATGAAACCAGTGTTATTTTTAAATTTCCTGGTAATTTTATATATTACCCACATATCGGCACACATATGTACATATCGCACACTAAATCATAAACAGTCACAACTCAAAATTCAAAAATGTTCATGAGATGCAAAAAACTGGTTTCAAAAACATCGTTGCATTTATTTAATCAAATTGAGTTCCACAAATGTCAAAGAAGAAAAGTTGCAAAAGACATCGACTTAAAACAATATTTTCCTGGTGAACTGGTTTATCAAAAATAAACAATTTTGACAAATTTTGAATTGTGACTCTTTATGATTTAGTTTGCGATATGTACTTATAATTAAATTTTCTAAATCCTTAGAATATTAATAGAGTAGAAGTTTTATTGCTTAATTGTTTACAAAACTATTTCTTTACATTGTTATTTATTTTTATTGTTATTTAAATTGTTTTCATATTTGTGTAAGAAAATGTAACATTCATACACTAGAGGAGTCTAAATTCAACGTTTATAAAAACAAATAAATTTATAATTGATTTTAATTTTGTTTAATAATTGTATGCCAGAAATAATTGTTTTATATTGGTTGTTAGCAAACATTTAATTCAATTGTTTTTTTGTTTTTAATCAAATGATAAAAAAAACTATGTATATTCTCCATTCTAGAGGATTTTAAAAGCTTTTGGAAGAGTAAAGAGTAAAGATGAACATACAACCCTAATAAATTGAAATAAAAAATTATTTGTAAAATATGTATTTGCATTACTTTGCAGCGAAAGCATTTTAAATTTGTTAAACACAGTGGTTAAAATAATGTAATACTTTAAACTAAAACCGGAAAATAGGCGAATATTCGGCAATACGAATACGAATATTCGTAGGTAACATCATTAATAATATTAATTCAATGTCCAAATTTAAAATTTTTTAACTTTAGTGGCTTAATTTGCCAACTAATTGGCCTAATTGGTTGTAATGAATTAACAACTAAGCATGTGTTAATGCAATACTTTAAAACAGTGTTAAATAACTGTCAATTTCACGATGTCGAAAGAACGCATTCTTTCGCACAAATACATATGAAACAAAAACAAATTTTTGAGAATTGGTTTTTGTTTTACATACAGTTGTGCGAAAGAAATCGTTCGTTCGCATTTAGGGAAATAGGCAGTTAGTTTGTACGTTCTGTTCTGTTACGAATCAGCTGTTTTGTTTCTGTTTTATTGAAAGTCTGTATGTGTGGTTTGTTTTTACTTTTTCGTTCTGTTCTGTTGCGCACAAATCTCCCTGCAGGGAATGCCAATAGTAAAACTTTAGTGAATATATAGTGACATTGTCAGTAGTACTACTGACCAAGTGTACCCCAGCCAATGTAATCTTCTATACTACTGACTAGGTAGTTTTTTTGTGATCACATGGCGACATTTGAACCAAGGATTTACTAGTACATTTTATTTTTTCTCGGTGAATGTCAAAAGTGAAATTGTAATTATTCTGTGATCATATTAAGACATTTGGGTTTCAATCTAGTATACCAACGCAGCTCCAAACGTGTTTACAAAAAAACTTATGCAATAAAAAAGAGCAACTGTAAAACAAAAATCTCTACCTATTGAGTGCACAGCGTAATAAAAAAAACTAACTGTTTACGCGTTAATTAATTCATTTATTAATGATGTGCTAATAATCCCAATTTTTTAATGAAAACACTGACATTTATTGTTGTGGGAAAGCTAGTTTCTATGCGCATTTCGCTGGTTGCTTAGGCCAGCTCGTCAGGAAACTTTTTCCAAATACTTTAGAAAAGCTAAAAATATTATACAAATAAGACCATAAAGTGAATAAGAATTTTAAAACACTCAGGTCTTACATGTAACAATATCAAAGCTTCAACAAAGACACAACAATAAACCGTAAATATTTCTTTGTTACATTCCCCTACAATTGGCTGGTTTTTTTCCAACACGAATTGTATTTGTAAGAGGATAGAAAGAAAAAAAAACAAAATTAAAAAAAAACAAGTTGCTTAAATAAAGCAGCTTGCTATTTCATTTTTTTATTTACCGGGCACATGCAAATTTATTATCAAAAATTATTTTCGGTAATGAAATATTTTATTAATTAATTCATTTATTAATGATGTGCTAATAATCCCAATTTTTGAATGACAATGGTTGACAATGTCACCAGAAATACACTAGTACGGTTGTCTCTTACGTAAAGGAAAGCTGGCGACATTTTAACTAGTGCAATTGTCGCTAGAGAAAAGTGTGGTGACAACGAGACATATGGTTCTAGGCTGACTACAGGGCTGTTGAAAATAGAATTCAACGTTAAGTTACGGCTAAAGTGTGTATGTATTAGTTTGTTGTGATATGAAAAATCTGTAGTTGTTTGCCTATATCTAGAAAACTTGGTTTTAATTATTGATTTTTTATAAATTGACGTATTTTTGACACAATATATTAATTTTTTAGTTTTTACGAAAAAAAGCTTTTCAATACAATTTCAATGCTTTTCTTTTTAAAAGCAGCTGGTTCCTTTCACAGAAAAAGTAATTACAAAATATTTGCAACAGAAAGGAACGAAACAGAACGGCAACGGAAAGTAACAAATAATGAGCCCTTTAGACATGACAATACAACAATACTTGCGCTTGTATTGCTAGAAAATGAATTTCATAAAGTCCTAAACTTTTATTTGTTTATATATAAATTTTTTAAATTCTAAAGAAAAGGTTAACAAATTTGTTTAAACGTCACATGGATTTTGAATAATAAAACAGTTATTCTTGTACAATATTTTTTATTGTTTCTTTTTTTGCAATCTGTCCACGGGATAATAAGACAATTTGGTAATTTAAAAAAAAATGTTAAGCATCAAAGATGTAACCTCATATCTGTACGATATACACCTAGGACACTACCGGGCCTGTTGTGCGCTCCTTAAGAAGAAACATGGGGGATTTGGGTTGGTAGTACAACCACCACCTTACCGATTAGTTACTATCCGATTAACTGATCGGTTAATTTAAAATTGGGTTTTTTTCGATTAACGATTAAACCAGTTAATTTCAGTCGATTAACCGATGTAACAAATTTGTTTCGTCTCATATTCAAAAGGAATGTGCTTAGAAAATTGTTTTCCTTCAAACGAAGAAGGTGTTCAGTGATCTTCATTTAAAATAACAACAACAGCTTTTTGTTTCACTTACTTTTTGTTAATAACGAGTATTTAACATACTCGTTATTAACCGAAACACTTGGAAGTGTTAAACATTTTAAAAAATTATAACAGGACTCTAATGGCATAATGGAAGATTTTATATGTTTAGTGAAATCCAGGAAAAGGGCGGATAAATTAGATATTCTGTATTATGGGATTCTTTCGATTTCTTTAACATCTACGATAAGTGAAAGAATTTTTTCACGTCAAATTTTATCAAAACTAAAGAAAATAATCACTTAAATCCTAAACATTTAAACCAAATTAATTTTCTTAAAGATTATTTTATAAGATATCCTTAAACTATTGAAATAACTTAAAAAATATCTCACAGTTTATTTTGTATTACATATTTATGAATAATTTTTTTTTGTTTTTTTGCTCGGTTTAGTTCAAGAATTGTTATGTGTGTTATGTTTTTGTTTTTTTTTACTAATAAACTCCAAATAATAAATAATTTATGCATATTAATTTATTGAAATTAATTAATTTATAAAAAATACTTTATTAATCGGTTAACAAATCAATAACAAAATTAACCGATTATTAATTGATTAAACCAAAAGTACGGTTAATTAATCGAGCGATTAACCGAAAGCAAAAGCCCGATGAGCCTAATTCACATATATGCCACTATGAGGCATATAACCGAATTCGAATATAATCAAGTTATGTGAATAAAGAAAATAAAAAAATCATATAAATTACTGCAATAGTAGGCTTATGGTTTAGCAACAGAGTTGCATACTGTATAAAAAATACTTAAAATAATGATAAGATATTTTATAACTGATACCAACGGAAAAAACTAATTTTTTACGAGTATAGAGTTGATGACAAAAATTAATTAATAGCCGCTGATAGATGGGTATATATGGGAAATGTGCTTATATCGCTAAACGGACTATAACGTAAATAAAAAAACAACCAAATTACGCCACTAATTCACTTTGAATTTATTTTCATTTTTTGGACCACTTTACTGACTTTAGCAGTATAAAATTAAATGGAATTGAGAAGTAAAAATTACCGAAAACTAGAATATAAGAAAAAATTCTAAAAAGTTGTGAACATTTTTAAGAAGACAAGGTATAAGGAAACCATTAATATTTTAAGAAACAAGATAAATACATTCTCGACCTTTTAAAGAGTTATGAAAATGACAACCATTTTACAATAATATTGAAAATTTGTAATCTAAACCGGTTTTGCATATTTTTCAAAACACAACTAAAGAACAATATGATATAATCATTTTTAATATTTTTGAACGTTTCTTTTATGTTAGTGCTCTCAAATTATTAATTACACCTCACTATTTTGAAACGAATTAAAAACGAATATTTGGTTTCTATGACACACTTGATAATTTGAATTTATATCTATTTTTCTAATTCTAAACACAAAACGTATTTTATATTTACATAAATATGTACATATATTTTACATTTGGTTCTATATTTATTATCATTTCAGTCGACATAGCAACATTTTAACAACATGCAATCGATAAAACCAAATGAATTGCCTCAGAATCCTTATGAACGTGTAAATATTTTATCCCGATTATGTTTTTGGTATGCATTTTTTTCATTTTTAATATTTCGATTATTCTATTTATTATTATGGTTTTATTCTATTTAGGTACACATTACCAATATTTTTCAAAGGCCGAAAAAAAATCCTAGACTCAACGGACTTATATCAGGCATTAAACGAGCATAAATCAGGTAATTATTATTTAATAAATTTTGATTATGATTTGAATAATCTATGAAAGGTTTATAAATGTTTAAATAAAAATTTTCAATAATTTAAATTTTTTTCTAAGGGCCCTGCTACACGTTCAATAAATAGCGTGATATTTCTAGTATCACGATATTTATTGAATGTGTAGCATGCAATATTGATGGATCGCGATCCATATCGCATAATAGCCTAATTTGATGTGATCCATCAATATGGATCGCGATCCAAATATCACAATATATATTGAACGTGTACCAGTGCCCTAAGGGTCTTTTAATAAGCAAGAGGCTGTTATCGATTTTATTATGACAAGTCAATGACACCATTTTAATCGTTTGATTTTTTTGATATTGTTTTTTTTTTGTTGTAAAAAAAAATTTTATTTTCTGAATTTTTTGGCATATATAATTTTTTGGCTCAAATTCGTTTACAGTTTTTACAATTCATTTATTGAATGGCCTAAGAATATCGAAAGTAATTTTCAGAAATTGTATAAAAAAGGCAACTTTAATAATAAATGTTTTCGGCTAAAAAAAAAACAAAAATCTGAAAATAACAATTGTTGAGCAAAAAAAAAAAAAAATTAAATTTTCTGAAAAAAAAATTTAATAAAACAGTAGGAAAGTACAGTCAGCCAATTCCGACCATATGATACCCTACACCGCAGTACATAAAAAAAAATTTGGTTAGTGTTCCTATATGGGTCAATCATGGAATGGCCTAAACAAAATTGTGTTATGAGGTTAAGATTCATGTAAAAGTTCTTTGTGACGAATATTATTTAGATATCTTCATATATATCAGAATTTACGATGGGGATTTATATGGGACCTATGGTTAATTTTGGGACCTACCAGGACAAAATTTTGTCATGACAAACTTTTATGTAAATACTAACATTTATAAGTTATGGCATTAAGAGCTATTTTCGGGAGTAGTATTTGTATGGGAGCTATAGTCAAATGAGGACCGATTCCAATAAAATTTCGTTAGATGAGTTTGATTGCATTGAAATAAGTTTAGACCAAATTTAATCTTAATACTAACATAATAAGATGGTTTATGGGCACAAGGACCCTATTCCGGAAAGAAGTTTGTATGGGGGCTATGTGAAATGTCCCTCTGTTTTCAATAGGCTTGTTCCTTCTGGCAATTAGAACTAATGTCATAAATTTTATAAAATTGTTTCTAAAATTGCGACCTGTACTTTGTGCACAAGGTTTACATGGACAGCCTGCTGCAAAGGCATCGTTATATCGACTTAAAAAGTATACTAAATTCTAAAAACACAACAAAACGGCGAATTTATAAATACAATTTGGCTAAGTTAATTCGTCGTATGAAACACAATAACGACGAATAACTAACAGCTTTTATAATTGAGAATACTTATGTATGTATTCGTATGTAAGAGCTGGGCCCAACCCTCCTCTTGTATTTGAAAAAAGTATTTAAGATACAAGTTCTTGTTTTCTATTTGTATTTTATACTAGCTGACCCGGTCCGCGTTGCTGGCCCTAAGCAAACATTAGTGTTGTATTACCAGACGATTTAAATTGATCTTTAAACGAAATTTACGGCCTGTAAATAAAAATCCATGAAACCGCATTCTCTGGCAAAATTTTATGTCAAACTGCATGTAAAACATCGTTCATCCCAGTTCTGTTTCATCATTATCAGCCCAATTATGAATAAAAATTCCCCGGGAGTTTTTTCCCTTTTCCCATATTAACATTGGAATTTAAATAGGAAAAGTGGGAGAAGGGAAAAAACTCCCGGGGAGTTTTTATTCATAATTGGGCTGTATAATATTATAAATTAAAATGTTGTTCATATACATATGTTTGATTTACATTTGATTTGAAAATACATATGGTTGTATGTATGTATATATATGCTGTGAATCTTACGAAAAATAGTGGGCGTAAAAGTGGGCGGGGCAAAATTTTCTTTCCGTAAAAACCTAAGTTGGACCATGGCGATCATTTTAAAGAAAAAATCGTTCAAATCGGTCAAGCCGTTCTCAAGTTATGGATTTTGCTACGCCCCTCCGCCCCCAGACCGAAAATCAGACTTCACAGTGTCACCCGCCTGAATATTCTGAAGATTCCCTGAAAATGTCATCAAAATCGGCCCAGCCGTTTTGGAGTCCACACGTTACATAAACACATACATACATACACACATCCTATTTTATATATATAGATATGTTCATATATACCAGAGTTCCAAATATTCACTCACTGTTCACTCATGGGTAGGAATAAAAAATTTTATACACTGTTGTTTGCTTGTTTTATTCGTGTTTAAAAACACAAAAAAAAATTTGCTTTATTCGTTCTTGTATAAAAGTATTTTCATTATTTTTCGTTTCTACAAAACACATGAAATAATAATAGAGATTTTTTTTCTTACATTTGTACATGAGAGAATTGTTTTTTTTTTTAACTTCTTTTGTTCATCTTGCATTCATTTACATACTTCCAAATATTCACTTGCTATTCACATCATAATCTCTGTTGTGTTTTGCTTTATTCGTGTTTAAAAACACAAAAAATCTCTTGCTTTATTTGTTCTTATATTTGTATTGTTTTTTGTTTCCATGATACAAAGACACCAAAATAGCTCATTCAGCTTTTTAAAATGAAATGTAGAAACACAAGTAAACAAACATGTGTATGATGTGCTGATGTGACTTAATATTAAACAGTTAAATTTTGTAAATAATAAAAAAACATGCGCAATGCGTAATCTGTGTTGTTTCTACAAAAAACATGAGATTAGACAAATTATTTATTATAAATATTTGAACTTTACTATTCATACCTACATAAATATTTATGAACGTTGAAAAAAAAACAAATTTTCAACAATAAGTGTCACGATTAGTTTTTTTTTTGTCTTTTTTGAAGTGCAAATTTAGAGAAAAAAAATTTTTAAGTGAAAATACTGCTCATAAAAAAACAAAAAAATAGGTATGATTTATTTTATATTTTTTTTTATTAAAGCTTTAAAAAAACATAACACAACACTTTGAAAATAAGTACATAATTCATTGAAAATTTGTACTGTTGTTATATTTACAATTGTTCAAAATGAAGTTGCAAGTGTTTTTATTTTCTTAATGTATAAAAAAACAAAAATAAACGACGCTTAAAAAAACATTTTTATCATGTACAAATCAAGGTTACAAGTACTATTAAACAAGAACAAATAAAGCAAGAGATATTTTGTGTTTTTAAACACGAATAAAGCAAAACACAAAATAGATTATGATGTGAATAGCAAGTAAATATTTGGAACTCTTTTTTTTTAAAAACATTAATGAGAGCAACGATTAGCCTCTCATATTTTAGTATTGACAATTTTGTACTTTTATTTATTCACAAACGTGCATATGTACAAACTGGAAAATAAAAAACAAAAGTATTCATGGGCTTAAAAATAAAAAAAATTCTTAGCTATTCATTTTACAGTGTGAGAATAAAACAAAAAATTTTGCAAGCATTATTCATGACAATTTATCATGAATGTTGGAATTATAGAATTCATGTATGAATATTTCTGAACCCTGATATATACCCAGCCAGCAAAATAGTTCGACGTTCACAAAAAAATTTTGGAATCGTCGACGAATTCTGTCAGATTTCTGACATAAAAATGTATGAAGAATTATGGCAGACATGTCGTGGAAATTCTGGGGGAAATAGTGTGCTATATGAACAAAATAATTTTTGAAAAATTAAAAATGAACAAAATCCCAACTAAAAATGATTTTTATAGCGAAATATTTTTTAAATTTATATTAAATGCTTTAAAATGAAAATAAAACAATTATTAAAGTAAAAAAGTAACTTCATTTACTATAATACTTGAAAACTAAAACAAAGCATGGTCACCTGGTTCTGATTTGTTTGCCGTTCGCTGGAGTATGAAATAGAAATAAATCTATTGTTAAGTCGCCGCGTATGACGAATACAGAAACAGAAATCAACTGCGTTGTGTTTAAAGAAAAGCCAAAAAAGTCTAGACATTAAAAAAATAAAAATAAACCAACTGATAAGGTATTATATGTAGTAACGAAATTAACAAGATATATATTATTCACTGATGGGTATAAAAAACAACAACAAGCACCGATGCAATGAAGTAAAGCTTATTTCATTCGAAATATGTTTAACTAAATGTTTTTAGACGAAAACTGTGATTTTTCTCGCATTTTTATTTTTTATGAATTTTTAAAGAACAAAAAAAAATTTTTTTTAATTGTTATTTTTTTCAAAACTTCAACGATATCTCTGAAACTACTGGGCAAATTTAAAAACAATGTAAGCAGATTCAGATTTTAACTGAATATGGTGAACAGTTTTCAAGTTATTCGAATATATGCAGTGAAAATGCCTTAATTTTGGACATAACGGTATATCTCGAAAAGGCGAGTTGATAGAGCAAAATGGAGATTGGATTTGAAATCAGCGAACTCAAGTTAGTAAAAATTTCAAATAAAGTTCCAGGCCGCAAAATGACTGTTTCCCAGTGTAATCAATGCATGTTATTTTCACATGCAAAATAAAAAATTTTTATTTACACAGCAGGCTTATGGTTTTGTAACAAAGTTGCATACTGTATAAAAAAAGTGAAAAAAGTACTAATATTTCATCCCTGATACCAAAGACAACATGTAATTAGTAGAGAGTTGATGACAAAAATTAAACAATTTAATTCTAAACTAAAAATGACTTAGTACATTTTGCTAATGTGACTATATTGTTAATAATTGGCTTTATTTTTGCCTTTGGTAGCCGCTAATGGATGGCATATATGGTAAATATACTAACATCGCTAAATGGACTATAACTTAAATATTTTATATTAAATTTACTTTTAGTGGCAGCAAAAACAGTTAAAATGGACTGTATCGCTAATGCGACTACAAACGGTAGTGGCTATGAGCGAAAAGTACTGTATACCCGTTTCAAATTTGGACAATTTTTCTCCTACCGTTCTTCAGATATAAGAAATCTCTTTTGTGCCACGCCCATTTTTCCAATCCCGTCCACTTTTTAGTAGATGTCACACATTGACATCGAAGATTCGATCTACGATTCTTCAGATATACTGAAATTTTTCCGGTTCTCTAATCGCCCATATTTTGTCGGATGTTGTGTATTGATAACCCTGAAAAGTTTAACAAATTGGGACAATTTTCGTCTTATGCCTCTTCAGCTATAAATAAATCTATTTTTGTGCCACGTCCACTTCTTCAAACCTGTCCACATTTTGTTGGAAATTGATAACTAAGACGCTTGTACTTAATGTGGAAACTTTAGCTATTAAGGTTCTCCACGTATGTTGAAATCTTTAATGTCTTTTCTCTAATCCACCCAATTTTTTTTAGAGAGGTTGTGGATTGATAACCCAGCTATGTATTCCAAATTTGAAAACATTTTTTCTACCGTTCTCCAGACATACGGAAAACTATATTGTCTTTACTTGTCTGCCCTCTTTTTGACCGATGTTGTGTATTGATAACCAAGTTTTTTGTTTCAAATTTGAAAACTTTTACTGTTAAAGTTATCCATATTATCTTGAAAGTTTCCAAATATTTAAAGCGCCGTGTAATATGGAAATTACTGTGAAAATTTGAAGAAAATCGGTGTAGCGGTTTAGAAGTCTATACACATTTTTATTTTCATATATATATAGATGATATAATTGCTACTAAAAGATTTGGGAGCAATATGTCAAAAACCAAAAAAAGGTAAACTTTCATTAGCGTAGTTCAGTGTTTCATGCAAACGGTGTTTCTAAATTGCGAATGCAAAATATTGTAGCTTTTGTTTGTAATCTAGCAACATAATTGCTTTTGCGCAATACTAAAAGCTTCTTCTGCAACGCGTATTGCGTTTGCATTCCTGGTACTCGAACAGCTGACATTTGTAAATAAAATCTGCCAATGCTGCGATAATATTCTCTTTTACGCTTCTTCGTGGTATTTTAAAACAATTTTAGAAAATAATCAAACACCTCTTTGTAAATTTTCACGACCAATAATTCTGTATCCCAGCTGTTACTTAATTTCCCTCTAGCATTGCAAAGTTGCTTTAAAACACGCTCACTGTCAATGACGAAATTTTTGCAATAAAAATCAGTTGCAACATAAAACGCACCAAACACTGAATACCGCTATTTATTTTTTATTAGTCAACATATGGGCATAAGGCATAATGGAAAAAGTAAAAAATAAAAACTTTTTTAATATTATTCAAGTGAACAATTTTCAAAATTGTGTTTTATTTAACTAATGACAGGAATGATTTTTTCAACCAAAAAATATGTTTTTTTTAGTAAAAATTTACATAGTTTCCATATCTACATATCACCACCTAAAATGCAAAAGGCGTAATAACAAAAAAAATCGAAATAGAGTTTCTGTTTGATTTTTGTTCGTTTTATTAAACTAGATGTTCACAAAAAATTTTAGATCCATGCAATAAAAAATGGCGAATTTATTAAGGCAATTCAAACGACAAGAACATCTTGTTGTTATTAATTTTGTAAAGTTTTTTGTTTCTCCTGTTAAAAAAATAAATAGTGTTATTACGCCGTTTTGCATTTTAGGTGACGATATATGCATTTTTTTAAAATAACTATCAAGAAGACATCTCACATGGGTCCTTCAGTGATCCCTACAGAGCAGTTACACAATAGGCGTAACTGCGGAATTAAACCTCTCCTAATGAAGAGCAGAGAACCAACCTATTTATCTAAGACAAATTATCCAAACAGACAAATACTGGTTTCCCCAGGAATCTTTCCGTAATGTCCTGAATTCCCAGACATCTTCCTCCTTGTCATGACAACTTCTTCAATAGTCATTGGATTCTAGACCCTTTCTCCTTGCATGAGTCCCTACCGGCAGTCCTCAGTTATTACCGGGATCACTGTTATAATCTGTTTCCTGTTGAAAATCAGTAGGAAGCATGTCCTCAGTCCATTTCAATTGTGCAAGTCTATAAGACTCGCGCTGAATAAGTGACATACGGTGAGCCATTGGAAAGCCAACGAGTTCTATAAATTTGTCATCCAGACGACCACCTCGCAGAGATGTAATTACAGCCTTGATATCAGTACATTTATCAATATGCAATAATACCTTAGCCAGTTAGCCCGACCGCCTTATATCAGAGAATTTCGCCTGCCGACACTGCAATCATTTTGCATATCCAGTTTCTCTACATCCTCTTTTGTCTCTAATGTTTTGGCACAAGCAGTTAAAACCCTTTGTACAGTGGGGATTAAAAAAAACTTGGTATGTCATAAAACTGTGCCATGACAAAGATTTTATTTAACATTCTACATTAAGGGTGGGTTTTTAACATAGAGTTTAATCTTCGCAGCAAACTATAATTCATTAATCTGCGAATAAATTTAATTGTGTACTTATTGTGTTTGCCGTTTTTAAGTGGAGGCTTAAACCTCGCAGAATTGCCATACTGAATAACAAAAATGGCACCAAACATATTTTAAAATGTCAACTTTTTACCAGTGCCCTTTGCATTTTATACAGAAGAAGAAGACAATCCACCCTAGTTCTTATAAAAAGAAAATTTCTTCATATAATTGTTTTATTTAAGTTTTCATATTTTTCAGAATCACAAAATTTTTCATATTCACTAGAACGAACCATTTTTCTGTTTTCTAAAAAAATCTTTACTTTTATGTAGACATGTATATTTTTTCTGTGGTTATATACATACAAACATGTGTATGTGTTGACATTTGTTGATTAAGTTTAAACCACCAACATTGGCCGCTTAAACTGGCAAATAAAAGTAATTAATCCTCATCTTAAAAACTACAAGTACAGATTAAAGATGACTAAATCTCTGATCTCCATGTTAAAAACCCACCCTTAATGAGTAAACATAAATTATAAAAAATTATTTAATATATCAAATGCATCAAGTTTTTTGAGATGTGTTTTATTGAAGTTAAACGATTAATTATATTATATTTTGTTTTTTTTCCTTTGACGGAAATGTTTGCTTGGTTATGATGCACATGCATACGTACGTGTATGCATGAACAAAAAAAACCAATTTTTATAAAACAATTTAAGCGCATTCTGTGTCAATGTAAATATTTTTTATTGATTCGTTTTGTAATTATTAAGATGTCTACAATTGTGGTATTTATTTATTTTTTTTTTTTGAAAATGATCATGGATGAAATTCTAATGCAGTCAGCATCAGATGGTTTTTGGAAAATTATTTATCAAATTCAATCGAACAAGCAATTCAATTGATTGGTTTTATTTATTTAATGTTAACATACATCTACATTTATTTGATGCATAAACACAACACTTTTATTATAAGTCACAGCAATTTATTGAAATTAATTATGTGAAAATAAAATTTGTTTTTATTATTGTCTGTTGTGTTTTAATAAAAATGAAAGAAATTATTTTGTGGGTATTTTTAAATTGGTAGTGCCCATTATTAAATTAATTATATAGAGATTAAAATTTTTTTTAAATTTTAGTAAAGTGTAATTATCCTTAATAGAATTTAAGAAACAATTACTTCCATACTTTAATAACTCAATATTTTCCTACAATCTGAGCTATTATCTTAGTTGAAAAAGTAAATTGGGTTCAGGAAGTATTTTTGGTCCTCAACTGGTTAGAACAAGTTTTACTATTTCGACAAAAAAAAAAAAAAATGCTACATTCGGCTGTGCCGTACCATTAATGCCCTTCACCTGGGCTTGCCAGATTCAAATTTGCAAAATTCTTGAAATTCACTAAAAATATATTGATTTTGAAAACAGTTCTTGACAATTAATAACTTCCAAAAATAATCTTTTATAAAGAAAAATCAAAAGTAACAACCAAGTCGAATTAATGTACACGATGGCAAAAATACTGCAACACTACGAAAACAATAGAAAACAAGAAAGAGTGCTATATTCGGCTATGCCGAATCTTATATGCCTTTCACCATGGTGCGATAAGAACGGAGAGTTATAAAAAAAACGTTCTTTAGGTATAAAAAAATCTATTTTATCCCACTTCTCCCATCCCGCCCACATTTTGTCGGATGTTGTCTATTGATAATCAAAATGCTTGTACGTAGTTCGGAAACTTTGGCTCTTGCTATTCTCCAGATATACAGAAAGCTTTAGTACGTGTAGTGAAACGTCCACTTCATCAATCCTGACCACTAGGATGCGTGTACCTACTTTGGAAACTGGCTCTTGCCGTTCTCCAGATAAACAGAAATCTATGATGTCTTTGTATGGAAAGTGCCACGCCCACTTTGCCAATCCCGCCTACTTGTACCTGATTTGGAAACTTTTGCTCTTGGTGTCCTCCAGATGTACATAAAAAAGATAAATAAAGAACATCAAGGGATTTATGCGTAAAATTAGAGACAGTCGTTGTTTTTTGCTCATATTTCAGCTATTGGTGGATTGCTCAGGCTGAATTTTAACAGCAAACAATTCCGGACATATGTGAAATAAATGTATAACTACTAGGGTATTCATTAAATTGGGCTTTTGCTTTAATCGGTTAATCGCTTGATTAATTACTCATATCTCAGCTATTTGTGGATTGCTCAGGTTGAATTTTACCAGCAAACAAATAATACATTTTTTTTTAGTAACGCATAAATATTATCCCCTATATTCATAAAAAATATTTAAGGTTTATAGCAGGTTTATGAAACGAACTTTCTAAAAAAATTTGTTTAATATGCCTGTTATTAATCAAAAATATTTATTATGAATATGGGGGTATGTATTAATTAAAAAATAAGCTATGAAATAATTTTATTAGTTATTTCAATTTGGCTTAAATGTTTAGGACTTAAGCGATTCATTTCTATAGTTTAGATGCACTTGACTTTGAAACAATTCATTTCACTTTTCGTAGATGTTGAAGAAATCTAAAGCAGCCCATAATACAAAATATCTAATATCTCAGTCCTTTTCCTGGATTTCAATGAAAAAATATTTTCTAAACACATACCTTTTGTATATGAGACGAAACAAATAATTAAAAACAAAAAAATGTTTTTCAATTAATCGACTGAAATGAACTGGTTTAATCGTTAATCGAAAATCGAAAATAGCCAATTTTAAATTAACCGATCAGTTAATCGGGTAGTAATTAATCGGTTAACCGTCAATCGGTTATGAAAACCCTAATAACTACCTGGTCCTTGTTATATCTGGGGTTTCGGAAAATCCATTTCAACGGACATACTGATAGACGGACAGATGGGCATCGTGATTTGAGCCAGAATATATATACTTTATAGGTTCTTACATTATTATTGCAGAAATTAAAACAAAATGACAAAAGTCTTAAGTCAAAAATCGCATTTTGAGTTTTTGATTGGCTTTAATTTATTTTTGTCCTCTAGACTTATGGTATTAATAACTTAAGTCTAGCACAACTCCTTCAAATCGTAATCATCTGCTCTTTAGGAAAAATGTCTATGAAATACACCAAATAAATATTTATCAATTAAACATTACGAAAAACAACAGTTTCTGAATTAAGACTTTTTTGCCTAACGCCAAATTTATTTCGTTTTTCCTTCCGTGAGTGGCAATTTTTAGTAACTACCAATTATTGAAGTCGACCAAAACGTTTACGTGTCCGCAACATTTACGTATAAGTAAGGAGACCTTAAGTGTTGTACATTCCTTTGTAGTTTGTTCCAAATATACAAATATAAAGGGTCTTTCGTTAAGCGTTTCCTACCTTTAAATATATATTAAAAAAATTTTGATGGTAGATATCATCGAAATTTCTTATTCGTTTGAAAGACCTATTGATGTCATTGGGTGTGGGATATGCCATCGTTAAAATTGCCCGCCACGGCTTCTCTGGGCCGAAATGTATCCGAAATATTCAACTTTCCATGACTCTGGCGCATAAATCCGGCTGGATTTGACCGATGCATGTTATGAGGTTTTCTTAAGTCGCAGGTGTATGCGAATCAGCCACAAACCACAGCGATCCTCAAGGCCAATATAATCCATGCCATCGGTTTCAGCCTGATTTATTAGCCAGGGTCATGGAAAATTTATCTTTTAAAATTAAAAATACATTTTTTAAATCCGATAATAAAGTAACCAATAAAAACTTGTCTAATAAATTACAAAAATCTCGATTTAATGCAAACATTCCATTTGTGAGAAAAATAAACATCCTTTACAACAGTGAATTTAAATATGTTTAATACAGCCTAAATCTCTTTTCGAAACGATTTCCGTATTTATGTTTGTAACTCATTGTAATTTATAACCGTATCTAAGCTATCGTACGTACAACAAGTAAAAACTTTTTGCGGTTAAAATTAGAAACTATGGATCTAAAATTAAATGAAACAAGTGAGAGTTCTACATTCGGCTGTGCCGAATCATTGATCCCCTTTGCCGACAGAAAGAATATTTTAGGAATCGGTTCTTAATTGGATCTATAAATAATTAACTAATCTTTATAAAAACTGATGTCAGTATCACAATTAGTTGAGGTTTCGACCTTTGTAAATTATTGGTCTTATGCTTTTATTTCTAGTTATATTTGAATAAAATATCATGCTTCGTAACAGTTTAAGCCGCACTAAAATTATTTTCATATGCATCACTCATCACAAATTTCTGGTATTAAAAACTGTGACAACCTAATTGTATCACAACAGCATTATTCGTTACGGACTTACGACGCGTAGTTAAGTGTTTTCCAAGAATGTGATTTATGTGCTTCCTATGGTAAATTACTTCCTATGGTGACTGACCAAATTTTAATACAATAGCATTATTCATTAAAGTTTTAGGCGTACTAAACGGGTTTCCGAGAGCAGCAAAATTATCCAAAAAACGTTTTCAACAGACGGACATGGCTCAGTCGACTTAATATTTCTAAAGGAACCAGAATATATACACAGAAAAAAGTTTTTTATCAAATAAAAAAATGGTTTAAAAAGTATTTAAATATAATTAATGTGATAATTGAATCAATTATATTTTTAGTTGAAAGAAAATTAAAAATATAATTTTGATTTAATTAATATTTAAGTTGTTTTGAAAGAAATTTTTAATTAAAATATTAATTAATTGACTTTTTCGTTTATCCTGAAGTGTCGAGGTGCTTCACGATGGTTTTAATGTACGGTTAGAAAACGTGTGGTTGTTTGTTGGCATCTCCGAAGTATATATTAAGTATAATAGATGCTTCATTGGGGACTCCAGCGTTTATTGTCTGAGGAGAACTTAAAAAATCCCCTTTTTAATAATAATAAATTTTCGAACTAAAGCCTATAGTACACGGCATGTAAAAAGACACATGCGCATGTAGTTCTGACGTAATTTTGACGTCAATGCAAAGCCACAATAAACATTGTGTGTTGTGTGATGACGTCAAAATGACGTCAGAACCACATGCGCATGTGTCTTTTTACATGCCGTGTACTATAGGCTTTAAGCCTATAATACAACATCAAAGAGCGTCATCGTCAATTCTGGAATACCGCAAGTAAGTCACCTTGGACAATCTTTTTCTTACTTTTTTTAAATGATCTGCCAAGTGCAATACACAATTGTGATGTGTTGATGTATGCCGATAATGTAAAAATCTTTTTACGCTACAAAAAATCTTCTGAAATACTCAATATAATCTTAATATAACAAAATGCAAGAGTTTTTGTATAAAATTTATTTCTGTAGGTATCTATACTTTGGGCGACAGCCAACTTGAATTATTTAAAGAGATTTTGATGTTTTAATAGATTCAAAATTAGACTTTATAAAGAAGTTCACTAAGGAGTTCACTGATCCTAAAATTACAAAGCAGCTATTAACATCTTTGGTAAGACTATTATATTAATATATCCTTTGTTTGGGATCCTGATTATAATGTTCACATTAATCGAATAGAATATGTCCAAAAACAAAAAATTTTGACTCCCAAGAAAAACTTTGATAATAAATATGCAAGTGGCAGTGCAATGAAACTGGACTGGCAAATCGCTTAACTCACTGTTTATTGTTTTTGTTTTGCTTAAGCTTTGATATTGTTACAAGTTAAACTTGGAGTGCTTATAATTCTTATATGGTTTGTAGTTTTATTTATATAATATCTTAAGCTTTTCTCAAGTCTTTGGAAAAAGATTCCCTGATTATCTGGCATAAGCAACCAGTGAAATACGCATAGAAACTAGCTAATCCCAACAACAATAAATTTCAGTGTGTTTATCAAGAGTGCGCATTGGGAATTTAGCACATTGAAACGAAATCATATTATTTTATTGTTCTGCTTAGGGGACTGAACCTAAACCCCTTCTGAAGCTCTTACATCCTATTCCGTTAGACTTGAACGTCTTAAATTGCCTTCACTGGAAAGCCGAAAAAAATTCTTAACATTACGTTTTTAGTTAATTTGCTTAATGGTAATGTTTGTTCTGAATTCCTGCTTAATAATATTATAGTCAAAGTGCCTCAACGATCAACTCGCAATACCATTATATCTTCAAGTCTTTCACACAAACTACACAAATTCTGATTCTTTTCGGAGAAATTGCAAAGATTTAAATAAAATGTATAATTTTATTGACTTCTCTTTGAATGTTAGTGTCATTAAACGTAGTATTATCTTGTTTTTAAATACATAACCTAAAAATATTGCTTGTAATTTAATTATAGTCTGTAAGGATATAAATCCGTAGTCTTAAATAAATAAAAATAGCTTGTGTTTGTTTACTATTAAATTTTGCTTTTATTTATGTAATAAGCCTTCATGCCACCCTTTATCAAAAGCTAGAATGTTAGATTTGTTTAAGCCATTAACAACTGGGGGCTAATTCTGACAGTCGTGATCGAATAATTTTTCGATTCGAAAGCAATTTTATTTCTAGTTCTTTAAATCGAATCGAACTTTTTTTCAGTGTTGTAAAGCATTTACTTGAGTTTTCACAACACTGAAAAAATTATATCGATTTGTTCAGTATCGACTGAATGAATTAGAAATAAAATTGCTTTCGAATCGAAAAGTATTAGATCACGGCTGCCATAACTAGCCCCCTGATTTATTTATATTATATTTATTTCGACGAAATTTAATAAGATTTACTTATCTTTTCTTATATATATTCTTGGAATAGTAAACAATATAAACAATATTATTAAATTTTATTAAATAGTTACACACATATATAAATTAAATATGTATATATTAATTTTTTTTTAAAGATTTTATAGACAAAAATAACTTTAAAATTTGGGAATTTATAGTAACGCTAACCTCTTAATAAAACAGGTCTATACAGGTTTAATTGGTGAAGTGGGCGTGGAACAAAATAAATTTCTTTATATCTGGAGAACGGCAATAAGTAATGTTTCCAAATTTAGTACAAATAGCTTGGTTATCATATATAACTTTTTACTGCATGAATTAAATACTAGTGATATTACGAATATTCGTATCGCCGTATATGCGCCTATTTGATGACATTCGTATTCGTCAAATTCAAGCGAAACTTTCGCGAATATTTTACAAAATAATGGTAAGAAAAAAAAAATATTTAATAAGTATGTGATAAACCACCGACAAAGATGGCTCCAGCATCTGCGAAAATTTGTTCCTTTTAAACAATACTGAATTGCTCAATAAAAGCCCAAAAATAGTGAGAAACCCGAAATCTGAAAGTATGTAAGTGGAAGCGTCCAAGCGGAATCAAATCCCTTTGAGTTATTTTAATGACTTCAGGTGAAGTATACAATCTCTCACCGTGTAGAATAATTGGATTTATTTGTAGCCTTAACCTCCTTTAGCGAACACTTAGGCTGCACAAAAGATCCTTTGGGTTGCAGTGCTTATGGGCTTTAGATAATAATAATAATAATGTAAATTTAAAAATGTAACCCTTCTGCATCCCTTCTTACTTTCCCCCATCTGTGAACTTTTACTTCTAACCTATCATATTCATATTGAATTTTTAAATTTCAAACGCTGCATATCTTGTGGCACTGAAAATTTTAAAACGCAGTATGAATTTCTGTAGAAAGAAACAACAAAATTATGAAATATTTTTGCCTTTATTTTTGCTTTCATTGTTATTTTGGCGTTGCGTTGCGTTTTACACAATTAGGCCCTAAGTATTGTGACAGTTTTTTTAATTTATTGTTATCGACGCAAACGTGAGATTTTGTCCAATTAAATTTGAAATATCGAGTGGCACTAGATTTCAGATTGGATATTAGATGTTTATTCAAGTAAAAAATATTAAATAAAAACTATTATTAAAAATAAAAACATACCTACTTGTTTTTATGAGAATATATACATACGTATGTTAGTATAGCTTGAGCAGGTGTTAATGCACGATTATTTCAATATATTCGTATTCGGCAAATATTTGGCGCAGATATTCGTATTCGCGAATATTAAAAATTTATATTCGTAACATCACTACTAAATACATTGCGAGTATATATTTGAATTTTCTTTTTGTATTAACATACAATTAACAGATTAATTTCAATTATCAGCAAAGAAGAAAAACATGTACATACATATGTGCGTATGTATTTACTTATTTAAATAAATTATTTAAACATTTATCATTATTTACAAAATATGACTATAAAAGACAAATTTAAATTTTGCCATAAATGTTGTTGAACTTGTTGAAGAAATAAAAACAAAATGAGTTCAATATTGATAAACTGAAATCAAGAGTGTTTAAAAGAGAATTTAATAAAAAACTGTTCTTTATGGACGTTTACAAATTATTTTTTTTTCTTCCATTGTTTACAATTGTTTCACGGCATTTAACCCTGTTACCTAGAATTTATAGAGAAATATTTTCCAAATTAAATGCAATGACGTATTACTTGTACGTGTTTTTAAATTATTTAAATATGCAATATAAATACAACTGGAAGTTAAAATTGCTTGGTTTGAAACATTTAGCTGTCTGGTATTTTATAAGAATAGATACCTCCTAATACCTACCCTCCTTCTAAATATTTATGCAAGTACTAATTTAATCATATTTTCTTTTTCTATTGACACTTGTAAACGAATTTTGAAACATACTATTTACTTAATGTCTTGCTTTGAAGGTTTCAACCTGATATGTATGTATGAGGGTTTTTGTTCATATAATCTAATATTAAATTATTATATTATGTCAATTATAGTTAAACCCTTGAACCCCATAACGCTTATATTTTTTTCTGTAACATTTTTAAACAATTTTTACATTAAAGTTGACAAGTCGGACAAGCCCAACTAATGATACCATTTACTGGACGCCCTTTAATTTTTGAAACTGTTGCTATTCCCTATACATAGGTATCAACTATTAGGTCTGTCTGCGTACTTTTCCAGTAGCAAATACTCAGTAAATTTTTTTGGGAGAGTAAGACAAATTTTACTCTTTCGGCTGAGAATATCTCAAAAAGTACGCAGACAGTATCCAGTGAAATCTTGCAAGAAAACAGCTGATCGGTGTGTAAACAATTGAAATAACAAACGTGAGCCAAGATAGCGTTGAAGAAATAGCGTCCAATTTGGGAATTTAAAAACCGGGAAACCAAAATACCCAAATAATGGGTATTTGCAGTATAAACAAAAAGTTAGCGTCGAATTTAGGAATTTGAAATAGGGAAGTACAAATATAGTAACAAATCTAGTTTACCGACGCAACTCCAAAAAAAAAAAAAAAAACATTGGGTGATGGAACATGCAAAAAATAAGAAGAAAAAATTAAATAAAAAAGTTGGCGCAAACGCTTAGTTTTCGAGTTATGGACGTTTAAAGTTTTCACATAAATATGTGATTTTCCACTACAATTCTAAACGTATATGGCCAATATTGGTATCATTTTAAAGCTCTTGAACAGATTTTTCTGGATATACATAATTTATTTCAAAATATTAAACTCTTTAGATCACATTACAGTTTTTTTCTTTTTACGTCGAAATGTTACGGAAGTGCACTAGGAAGGAATGTAGTTTATTTAAATAAAAGTGTAATACAAATTTTATAAAATAACAAACACTAGCATCGCAAAAAAATTCTTTGCATAGCCAGCCTTTGGCCGGACGCAAGGATGTTCTTCTCTATGGTATAATAAACACCGGTTTCGCTTACTAAAGCTTCCTTGCATAGCCGGCCTTCGGCCGGGCGCAAATAATTTCTCCCCTATGGTATTACTAATACCGGCTTCGCTAACTAAAGATTCTCTGCATAGACGGCCTTTGCCCATGGGCAAGGATTCTCTCCTCATTAGTATAACATAAACATAAAGAAGGTTTTACTTGTATTTTAATTAAAATTCTTAAATAAATTAGTATGTAGTATATACATACATTAAAGAATTAGAAAAAATTAATAAATTTGTTTTTATGCTTACTAAAAAACTTTTGTATTTTGCAAACTCGTCCCACTTCTTAATAAACTAAAAATATTAAAATAAATTCTGTATGTCCAGAAAGATCTAGTGAAACGCTTTGCAATGATACCAATATTAGCCATATACATTTGGAAATGTACTGCAAAATCACATATTTATATAAAAACTTAAAACGCCTATAACTCGAAAACTAAGCGTTTGCGCCAACTTTCTTATTATAATTTTTTCTTCTTATTTTTCCATTTTCTATCACCCTAGGTACTTTTTTTTTATTTGGAGCTGCGTCGTTAAACTAGATTTAAGCCCAAATATATTTATATTTTTTTTACCACAGGCTTTTGCAGGGTATAAACTATATATTTTCTGAAAGTAAATAGTTTTCTGGACAAAATGAGCGATGCGTGCAAAAAATCGTTCGGAAAGTTTCCGAGAAATCTGGGTTCATCCAAAATGATCAGTAAAAATCTTTACTGATTTATGCAATGAACCACAGGCTTTTGCACGGTATAAACTATATATTTTTTGCACGCATCGCTCATTTTGTCCAGAAAACTATTTACTTTCAGAAAATATACAGTTTATACCGTGCAAAAGCCTGTGGTAAATATTTTTAATATTTTTATTAAAAATATAAATATATTTTTACTTCCCCTTTTTAAATTCCTAAATTCGACGCAAACTTTTTGTTCATATACTGTAAATTCCCATTATTTGGGTATTTTAGTTTTCCGGTTTTTAAATTCCCAAATTCGACGCTATTTCGTCGACGCTATCTTGGCACACGTAAACTCTTTCATTCAAACAGTATATAAAAACAGCTGTTCAAACTAGTTGCAAAATCTTACCAGAGGAAATTTCTCCAGTAACATTTTGCAAGTTCTCTAACTTGCAACTGTCAAAAAATTCTCTTTTTGGCTCTCTCGCTGTAAGAGATTTGGAGTACGCAGACAACATTTTGCAAGATTTTGCGACATTTTGTACAAAATTATGCAAAATATGTGTACGCAGACAGACCTATTGTTCCGCATAAACCAAACTTTTTTGACTTTATAAACATACATACATATGTAAGATGTTCGTTTTTTTTTTTATTTCAGAAACTCTTGGCAATAAAATGTGTCAATCATGGGAAAAGGAATTAGACAAAAAAGCTTATTCAAAAAGGCAACCAAGTCTATTGCGAGCTTCAATGCGAGTATTTGGATGGCGATTTGCATTATTAGGTCTCATATTATTTTTGCTCGAACTGGGATTGAGGTAAGAAAATATTTATTAACATACATATTTAAAATTTGATTCAACAACAACCACAAGGTACGATAATAGGGTATTTAAGGTATATTCACCCATCGCACTATAGGAAATTTCCCCTTTTTTTTGGCCAAAAGTACTTAATTTTTTTCTTGGAGTTTTTGATTTTTTTTTTCACTATGTACTTAAAAACATACTAAAAAAAGCATCCCCGAAGAATAAAGCATCAATGATGCTTTACCGTTATTTTATAAATGCAAAAACATGAGGTTTGTTTATTAAACAAAACGAGGAAGTTACTATATTAAATTAGACGTGTATTTAAGTTTAAAGTTTTTATTCAAAAAATTCATGTAAAAAAGTGAAAAATGAACAATAATGCTAAAAGTGAGTACTTTTATAGTAGTTAAAAAGATATTCAACTCTTTTTTTTAATTTGGTTAAATCGAAGGAAAGAAAAAGACCTTGATGTTATATACTGTAATAATAAATTGCAAATTCACTAAGCTCCGAAAAAAATGATTAAAAGTGATAGATATAACACTTACGCATTTCGATAGAGCCGTAAGTTTTCATCCATTCGCAATTTATTTCAGCTGCATATACTTGCATATGTCTTAAAAAAGCGTATTTTTCCAGGTAACTTCAGCGTACCAAATGCAGACTTACACGTGACAAACTTTTTTCCCCGTGACGGTGCGTGACTAAAAATTTATTAGCTTAAGGAGGAACACTTCCAAAAAGCGAATCTAAAAAATCATTTAGGAGGAACACTTCCAAAAAGCGAATCTAAAAAATCATTTAGTTTGGCCCACTCGTTTGGCTAAAAATTAGTTTTGGCCAAAAAAAAGGGAAAATTTCCTATAGTGCATCGTCGGCTTTCCTCCTGAACCAATTTTCGAAATTGAATTTTTGTTTGCTTTTATGGAAGAAAATAACATTTGCCACATTTTCATGCAAAATAAAATGGTTTTTATATTTAAAGTTGGAAATGTTAAAGTCTCACCCACCAATTTTTTTTTTAGTTCCTAAGATTTAAAAAAAAATGTGAAAAGTTTCAGGCTAATTGGAGCATTTTTAGTGTGTTAAAATCACCCAGTAAAAAATTTTCTTATTTTGCGAAGCACTAATGGTACATTTTAAAAAGTAAGCACACACTTATGCGCTACGCAATAAGACACACAGAGATGCAATAAAGTAATTGAACGAATTCTTAATAAATTTAAAAATAAATATATAACATTTGAAGAGCCACGACATTCCCTTACTACGAAGCAGGTTTGTAAGGGAGCATATTAAAGAATAACGGTAACAAAAAATACAGTGTGCAAACCTCATCGTTACATTCACCAATTTTTATATGCGCTGAATAAAGCGCTTTCTATGTCAAAAATAAATTGCTTCAAAGTGGGAACTCGCCATATAAAATTCATGTCATCCCTAAGCGATATGGTAAGCGAAACTTAAACCTTTTTCCCTTACAAACCTGCTTCGTTGGAAGCACAATTTTATATTGGGCAGTAACTTCGGCAAAAAATGACACTTTTTGTCGAGTAACTCAATATATATCAAATATTTCTCGAGCCCCAGCTCTATCTCGATGACCCTAAGAGGTAGACACATGTTCTTAGGGGGTTAATTTCTTAGACCGACCCCAACTATTTTTATATAACCAATATTTCTTGGATTAAAAGCTCTATCTCTGCTCCCAATAGTAGCTCCCATACAAACCGTATAATGTATTGAAAAAAACATGAAATTTGTCGAATATGAGTTATTTTTGAAAATTTTCGAAAACGAACATTTTCACGGTGCGATGTATAAAACCAAATTTTTTTAAAGTTAATGGCGATTTCTTTTCTGAGAAAAATATGTTACAGTATATACATGTAACACTTTCTAATGTTACCTATAATCACTCATAGTGTTACATGTTGTGCAAATTCAATAGAACAAAATTAGCTGCTTTTATGTACAACTATTATACTATTATCATTTATGTGTTTCAGTAGCGCTTTTTTAAGCTATTTGAGCGCTTTCTTCACACCATTACTATTTGGAAACAAATATTGACATCCCTTATGGCTTGGAAAAAATTAAAACGATAATAATATACATATTTTTTTCCATTTTAATATGTAACATTTTTATATTTTGTTTTTAAACAATCTTTTCACATAATTATAAGCGGTATGTCTTATGACAAACAAAATAAAATCTTGGTTGTAGAAACAAAGTAGTAAGTACCGCAGTTGTAAAATAGGGCAGTATGAGCACAATAAGTAAAAGTGAGGGTAAAATAGGCAACATGTTCTGCATGCTTTTCATCAACATATTCACAAAAGAACTTTAAAATTCCTAACACAGTTGTATTTTTTGTACAAACGAACACAAAAATGTAGAGCATGTAACATTTATGCAACATATTTCTCAGAAAAGAAATCGCCATCAGTCATAATTTTAGAGATAGAGAAATTGGTGTATCTGATTTCATATTTTAACAAAAATAATAAAATTAAAAGTTTGCAAATTGCCGTTTGCGCCAAAAAAGTAATAAATTTTTATGTAACCATTTTTTTTTCAAAAAATGTTTCTACACTCTTCAGTTTTGTAAATAAAATTTGTTTCGAAACGCATATTTAAAAAGTATTTAAATTATTCCGTTATCTAAAAAATGAGTTTATAGCGCTTACGTGGTTAAAGTCGAAACTCGATGATATACAGTATTTAGGTACACACATGGTATAAGCATTTAATGCTTTTATGCATTCCAATTAGTTTGCTATCTAAAATAGCAGAATTTTATTTTGTTTATAAAATATTACGATTTTATGAATCTCAATACAATAAAATTTTAGTTAATAGCTTTCAAAAAATTATATTAGCATCCATGCCCCGAAAATTACAGTTATTTTGAAATTTTAAAACAAAAAAAGCATATAGAAGTAAATGCTGGCAAACTGATATAAGTAAATAAAATATTATGATTTTTAAAGTTTTGATTGTTATTTTTTCGATCAAAAATTACATTTATATTTTTATTTATATTTTCTTGGACAAAAGTAACAGTAAAGCCTCTAGTACACGGAATGTAAAAAGCCACATGCGCATGTGGCTCTGGCGTAATTTTGACGTCAATGCAAAGCCACAATAAGCATTTCGTGTTGTGTGATGACGTCAATTTTACGTCAGAACCACATGCGCATGTGGCTTTTTACATGCCGTGTAATAGAGGCTTTATTTTTTGATTTTTATTTTTTTGAACAACAATAATTTTTTTTGATTTTTATTTTATGATTTTATTCTATGATTTTTATTTTTTTGAACAAAAATAACAATTATTTTCTGATTTTTATTTTTTTGAACAAAAATAAAAGTTATTCTTTAAACAATGTACGTTTTTTAATTATTTAATTGTCTTTAAATATTTATTTAAATGTGTGATCATCATTGGGATATATTATGCGCATTAAAATACATATTTAAAGTCAACTAAATAATTATAACACGTACATTTCTTCAGAAAATAACTTTTAATTTGGCTCGAAAAAATTAAAATCATAAAATAACTGTTATTTTTGATCGAAAAAATAACAATCATAAAATAACTGTTACTTATTTTCTAAAAAATAAAAATCAAAAAATAAGCGTTTTTTTTTGTTCAAAAGAATAAAAATCAAAAAATAACTGTTATCATCTGACTTACATGAAAAAAGGAATAACTATTACGGTCCCTGTTAGCATCGTTTTCAACTTGAGTCAAAAAAAAAAAAACTATTGAAGAGTTATTTTATAAAAAAAAAATAACTAAATTTTAATTACACTTCAAATGCATACATGCCCTTTCGATGCAAGTTAAATAGGCTTTTATAACTATTTAAATGAAATTAAGCGACTTTATATGCATATTATAGATGCATTTCTCGGTAAAAAGCATCAAAAGACATGCAAATAATTAAATGCAAATACGCCATAAATACTGTATTCATACAAACATACATTTTTGTTCAGTGTGATTCGTATCTTTGATTTTAATTTAACTCTAATAATTGCATTTTGTGAACATATGATTTCAATCCACAGAACCCTGCAGCCATTGTTTCTACTGGGATTGATTGCATACTATGCACATGATGAAGGCAATATAAATACCGCTTATCTTTATGCGGCTGGTGTTATATTGTGCTCTGCATTAAATGTGATTATAACGCATCCTTATATGCTGGGCACTATGCATACGGGCATGAAGATACGAGTGGCCATGTGTAGTATGATTTATCGCAAATCTTTGCGTCTTAGTAAAACCGCTTTGGGAAATACCACTGCTGGGCAAGTTGTTAATTTGATATCGAATGATGTGGGACGTTTAGATTTGGCCATGATATTTATACATTATTTATGGGTAGGTCCAGTAGAGACGTTTTTCATAACGTACTTAATGTACAGAGAGGTATGTAAATTTAAAATTTGTAATATTTTCCGGTTTAAAATTGCATTTTTTTTTTTTAATTTAATTTCAGATTGGAATTTCTGCCATATTTGGTGTAGCATTTATGTTGATGTTTATACCTCTTCAAGGTTGGCTGGGCAAAAAGACGTCAGTGCTACGTTTGCGCACAGCTTTGCGCACCGATGAGCGTGTGCGCATGATGAATGAGATTATATCTGGCATACAGGTTATAAAAATGTATGCTTGGGAAATACCTTTTGGCAAAATGGTAGCGCATGCTCGTAAAAAAGAAATCAATACCATAAGACAAGTATCCTACATACGTGGTATATTGTTATCCTTCATAATGTTTCTAACACGTGTTTCGATCTTTCTAAGTTTAGTGGTTTACGTGGTTCTAAGTAACTTTCTAACACCGGAAAAAGCTTTTGTTATAACAGCTTATTATAACACCTTAAGAACTACCATGACTGTATTCTTTCCTCAGGGTAATACTTAAAAACATTACATATTAAATTTTTTTAACTATAAAATAAGCAATAACCGAGCTTTATATTTTTAGGCATTTCGCAGTTGGCTGAAACTTTGGTGTCTATCAAACGCATACAAAATTATATGCAGTATGAAGATACCGATATTGTAGACAAATCCGCAATTGATGGCAGTAACCAGTCTACTGTTAAAGATGGAAATAACGCTTTAGATGAACAATTGGAAAATGAAGATGCCGAAAAAGAGCCTTTAATTTTAAAAAGTCATGCCACTCTTTCGGAAGCTGGCATAATTATTAGCAATGTCAAGGCAAAATGGGATCCAAATTCTACGGAATATACATTGGACGATGTTAACCTGCGTGTGCAACCGGGAACATTAGTAGCAATTATTGGCCCTGTTGGCGCTGGAAAATCAAGGTAATTTGTTGGTTGTGGTTTGAAAAAATATATATTATAAGTGGAATAGGTACATGTATATAGTAGGTGTGACCACGCACTCAACGTTGGGAGTTAAATGAAAATCATTTGCGTCGCATTTTTGCTCATTTGGGCTCATTTAAAACGGGCTGAAGAGGATAATTTTTATCAAAGATTTAGTCCGAGTTAAGACGTGCGAACATTTGGAAGAAACCATCTGGAAATCTCTTGTTTTTGATTCGCTGTCACACAGACGAACATGTTGTCGGCAACATTCTATTACTTTTGTTGCTTTTTTTGTCAAAAAGCAAAGTAAATGTCAACAAAGGAAATGTGAACAAAGCGTGTAGTCGATTATCGAGCACAAAAGCCCTACTCTCTTCCCCACCCGTAATATGCTCCAAGCTTAATGTTTCCGAGTTTAAATGGTGACTTAGTGATGAAGTGATTTCTGGTTAAATGAAGCGAAGGCCATCCTCAAGCCGTTAACGAATCACCATTAATCCGTTAAAATTTACTGTTTGGTACGGTTTAAGGCGTTTGCATCGGCTGTACAGTGTTCTTGAACATCAGGCTTGCCAATACCGATTTCACGTATCGTTTGCCACTTTTTCTTCGAGTCAATGGCAATTGCGAGGCGTAATAGTCAGATTTTTTAATCAGCCTGTTTGTTATCTGCGACTAATCGCCTGTTCTATGTCATGAGAAAACCAGGGCTTATTGTGGCGATTTACAATTTTTGTTCTCAAGGGAATTGTAAGATTGTATAATTAATCTAGATTACTTTGTAGAAAAGCGGGCTGGTCGTCAACAGAAGTTAGGTTATATGGCACACTCCATTCAATACTTCAGAATTCTGCCTCTAAACTACTATAATAAACGTTCCTAAAGTCCCGATATCTAATAAATCGTTCAGGTACATTCAGCTAAAGATTATAAGTAACGAAAATTATATCATGGCGCGAGAAGCAGGAGGCAGACAATTGGTCATAAAGTACACAGACAAAAGTGTTTTATCATTTAAAAAAATGGTTAAAAAGGATTTAAATTTAATTAATGTGATAATTGAATCAATTATTTTATTAGTTGAAAGAAAATTAAATATATAATTTTGATTTAATTAACATTTTAGCTGTTTTGAAATAAATTTTCAATTAAAATTTTAATTCAATAACAAAAAATCTAATTGACTCTTTTCGTTTAAAATAAAATAATTTTAATTAAAATTCATTTATCATTTATTGAAAATATTTTTTCAAAATTTTTAAATGTTTAGTAATCAATACAATCATTTTGGTAATAGGTGCAAAATCAACAACTTGTTTGTTTGATATTATGAATTGTGAATAAATTTGGTGATTGGAGAAATTTAATAATTTTTTCTGTGTAATACCTTCGCAATATCACTGACGAAGAAAAGATCAAGAAGTGTGTATTTGTGTTCGGGGAATTAAGACCAAGTGTGAGCATATTGTCGGTTAGATAAGGCCTTACTAAAATATTCGAATTAAAATCGCAGTAATAATGACATCCTAATAAGAGACTGTGTATGTTTCCAGGGTGTTCATAAAACCCTTTATACAAATATGATTATTAGGTCTATAAATGCAACCTATAAGTAGCATCCTTCCCTCACGACTTACTTCCAGGAATAAATAATCCATAAGGTTTTCAGGTATATTACTACCAGTGACCATAGCATTATCGGAAGATTTACTGATAATTTTAATTGCAATTCCTTTTTTCACATAAATTGCCAAACATCCTTACCCATTTCGGTCAACCCTCCTGATATTGTATCCTTGCAAAGAAACTGATAAATCAGTGAACTCGGGCTTAAACCGCGTCGCAGATACGCATATCAAATCAACGCCGCACACTGGTTCATATTTTGAGAAGGCGGCCAAAACTATTTTTTTTTATGTTCTCCGATTTTGAAATTTTTTTATTCATGTGAAAGTAAATACTAGTGAACCTCGGGAGCCAAAAAATTTCAACCCTATTTCAACTATTTCATTGAGAACAGGGTGGTCACAAATGGACTTTCTCAGTATTTGGTTATAGTTGGTTATAGTAGACAGAATAAGTTTTGTGTATTAGTTTATCTTATTAGCTATACGTGGTTTAAAGCATTAAACTCTGCGACCTGTAGAACTATTTAATTTTCTTTTTTTTTAATGTCAAAATTTCCCGGAAATTTCCTATTTTATAGAACATAAGTCCTGCCCGTCAAAACGCGTCAAAAAAAATCTATACTGTCTTGTAGTCCAGAATCTAACCTACATTTCTATACCCCCATTGTACACACATCTGGATACGGTCTTGCGAACTACAGCAATTTCTGTGACCCAAGGTAAGATATTCGGTTCAAAAAATAAGTCCTGCAAGGAAACATTACTGAAATTAACGAAGGTGAATCTTAAAGAATTTTCGACAAATAAAGCAGTTCAGGCCACATAAATTATCTAGCACGTCAGGTTATCAATTAATTTGGAGAAGGAGAAGAACGGATGCTGCAAAACGAATAGGCGACATAAATAGACTAACACGTTAGATTTCTGAGTAAGTTAAAAGGTTAAACATTAGTAAATAGCCGCAACATAAACTACATAGTTAAATTACCTGAGAATTGCAACTTAATTTAAAAAAATGGTAGAGCAGTTATATTTTACGTGAAAATTACCTACATGTTACCTTTTAAAAAGTGTGAAAACAGGGGTTTTTTATGTTTCAAAAAAAGGGTAATAAAAGATTAAATTTGTATTTAAAAAAGGGTTTTTATGTTTCCAAGAAGTGGTAACAAAAGATCATTTAAAAAAACTTCTATCAAGAGTATAAAAATGCATGCATTCATAATTTTACCTTCATTATTGTTTAAACAATGGCTAAGTTCAGTTATAAAGTTCTCGCAGATATATATTTTCAACAGAAAGGTGAAAAAGATTTTGTGTTACACATAATGAATAATCCATTCTTTAAATTATGCAACGAACAAGAAATCAAAATTCATAAGATAAAAATTAAAAATTTTTCATTTACATTAAGAAAACGGTACCTTAAGTGTTCTAGAAACAAGAAAACGTTTTACTTACGCAACGAAAAATGGCTAACAAATGACCTGATTTTTAAGAAGCTGTCAATAACCGCGGAAACTGGAAAAGTGGGTCGGCCCGCAAAACAAATTGAAAATTGCAGTGAAAGATCACGAAGACGCAAGCTTGTAAATATCAATGAAGAAATTTCTCATAGTATGATATAATAAATTGTTTATAGATAATAATTTGTTTTTGATTTAAGTATATATTTGTATTAATATATAAAAATAAAAACACATACATCTCAAACCAAAAATAAAAGTTGAATTACCTAAAATGTTATCGATAGCCAAGAATGCTATTTGGGCATTTTTCAAAATATTCCTTTTCAGTTTTATCCTAATAACAACTCGTCTCGTCCCAAAAAAGCAAACCTTTGGCCCCTGTGAATATTGGGTCTAAGAAATTTACAGGGGCCAAATATTGGCATTTTCTGACAGGATCTAAGTTCGACAATAAAAAATAAGTATCAGTTGAGAGAAATAATGATAAATTATAAATAAATTCATATTTGAAATATTCAACTTTTACACCGAAACTCACGAAACGTTTTATAGCGCAAATTAAAGCCTAATATCGCACCTATCGAGCAAAAAAAATCGCATAAAAAAATACCGATCCAGTCAAAAGTTATGGAATTTTGACCTCCTTCTTTTAAAATTTCCCACTGTGCGCCGGTGTTATTAATCTAAACTCTTCAATCTTAGGTATCAAGCCTTGGGCGTTGATGTGACAGACTCTAATACTTCTCCTTTGATTAGCAAAAATTTGAATCATCGTTCAGATTTGATCTTATGTAAAAGAAATATATTAAGGAATATTAAAACGGCTATTACAAATACACACACTTGCAAAAAATAAAAAACGAAAGCTCAAAAAAATCTGGGGTGGCCATTCTGCAGGCCAATTAGTTTATTTTTTTTAAAGGCGACTTTTACAAGAAAATACCAAAACTACTCCTATTTTAAAATTAAAGAAAAATATCCTAAAAGTTATTATAAATATAAAATTATTGTACCTTTGCTGTAATTTGCAGAACATTTTAGTTAACATTTTACGATATTGTAGGAACCTTAATAAAATAATACAGCCCTCGGTTACTGCAACCCTTTATGAGTGCAACTTCTCGATTGTTGCAACAACTTTAATATAAACATTATAGGCTCATTTAGTGCAACTTTGCAAATATTTGTGACTCTTTAAACGCAACATTTTACTTTTGTTGTCAGGTTTAATATTTTTTTCTCTTTGCGAACTATTTGTTACCGATATTTATCAGAATTTACAAATATGTATTGTTTGTTAATACAATGTACATACATACATATTTAGTACCAAAAAATAGCCTAACATTTCTGACTTCTTTCTAACAAATACCCCATTGCCGTAGAAACATAATTGCACTGTATGAACTGCACCGTATGAAAGTAGAAGCATAAGACGTAGATGCGTTGTCAAACTATAACGTATAATATCTTATACAAAATGACACAATAGCTAGCGCAAACTTAAAAACGTGTGGTACGATGGCATATATCTAATTATATTTTATACGTTCTTAATATAAGATAGAATTATTTTTGCATTTTCAAATTGGTTATTTAAAAACAAAATAAAAGAAGCGAAAAAAAATAAAAATTTAAAAAAAAATTTTAGTTTTCTAAATGTCCTACGTTCATTACTCATCTTTTTGTACATAACAATAAGCACATTTTCTTTATTTTTTTTAATAACTTTATAGGATCATATAAACTAAATATAGTTTGTGTTTAGATAATTAAAGCAATGTTATATAAAAAATGTGAAAATGGCCTATAAAAATTTGTGACTCAGTCGATGCATCAACCGCGGTTGTTGCAACTGCCTTAGTTTTTATTAGTCGCAGTTACCGAGGTTACACTGTATTCCTGTACCAATGAAAGTTTATATGACAAAATTTTAAAATGGTCTCAATCAGTTTATGTTGTCACTTTTTCCCCATACAAATGTTCAGTATTGTATTCAACTAACTAGCTCTTAAACGAATGCAAATCCTAGATTTAACCACATTTGGCGTCAGGTCCCATATAAGTCCCACTGTCAAAAATACTTTTTAAGGGCACCCTCTTAAAGAGTTTTTAAAAAAATTCCTATTTGGTTAAATGAGAGACTTAACATTTTATTGGGTGTACACCACAATACATAGTGGTGAGGGAATTATGCATTTATGCTGATGTTAGTAACACCTTGAAATATTGATGTTAGATCAACCTTTAAGTATATGATCGGCTCAGAATCACTTTCTATGTTGTATTAGCGATGTCCGTCCGGCTGGCTGGCAGGTTGACTGGCTGTCCATAAAAACCTTGTGCGCAAAGTACAGGTCGCAATTTTGGAGATAATTTGAGGAAATTTGGCACATAAATTCTAGTTAGCACAAGGACCAAGCCTATTGGTCCCTCATTTCACATAGCCCGCATGCAATATTCTTTCCGGAATAGGGTCTTTGTGCCCCTAAACCATCTTATAATGTTGGCATTTAGATTAATTTTGGTCCAAACTAATTTTATTGCAATTAAAATCATCTTACCAAATTTTATTGGAATCGGTCCATATTTTACCATAGCTCCCATACATAACTTCCCATATAAACCTACTTCCTAAAATCACTTAAAGGCAAACAAATTTCATAAAGATCTCTAAATAAAATTCGGCACAAAGATTTTCTATATGAATCTTAAACTCAGTTACATAATTTTGTTCTGGCGGGTTCATGATTGCCCATGCAAACATTTTTGCTTATATACTGTGGTGTAGGGTATCATATGGTCGCGCTTGACCAGAAAACCAAAGAATTGGATTGTGCGGAAAAGAGTTATCTTTGATCGATATTACTAGTAAAACTATTTCGCACAACCAAATATGGACAGCTTTCTTTCTTGTTAAATGTAAACATATTCATATCATTAAACGATATATTATAAATTTTTTTTTTTTTTAATTTTAGCCTTATACAAAGTATACTTGGCGAATTACGTCCTGAATCGGGTACGATTAAAACTAACGGATCTGTTTCATATGCCTCACAAGAACCGTGGCTTTTCACCGGTACAGTACGACAAAATATACTTTTTGGGCAAACTCTGGATAAGAAACGCTATCATCAAGTTGTAAAGAAGTGTGCGCTGGAACGTGATTTTGAGCTTTTACCCTTCGGTGATAAGACTGTGGTAGGTGAAAGGGGTGCCTCGCTGTCAGGTGGACAAAAAGCACGTATTAGTTTAGCCAGAGCTGTTTATCGAAAAACGTCCATATATCTACTAGACGATCCTCTAAGTGCTGTTGATACTCACGTTGGACGCCATTTGTTCGATGAATGTATGCGAGGTTTTCTGCGTGACAATATAGTGGTACTAGTAACACATCAATTGCAATTCTTACAAGCTGCCGACCAAATAGTCATAATGGACAAGGGTCGTGTTAGTGCGGTTGGTTCTTATGAGTCTTTGCGTGAAAGTGGTTTAGATTTTGCACAAATGTTAGCGGATCCTGAAAAAGATGATTCCATGGAAGTAAAATCTCGTTCCGGCAGTCGTATGTTTGATCGACAAAATAGTGAAGCATCAATCAATTCGGCGGCCGATTCAACGCTGGAAGATAATGCCATGCAAGTGCAGGAGAGTCAAGAAGAAGGAAAAATTGGTTTGGACTTGTATAAGAAATATTTCAAAGCTGGTGGCGGCTTCTTTATGTTTATTGTAATGCTAGTATTTTGCATATTGTCACAAGCATTGGCTTCATGTGGTGATTATTTCTTATCATATTGGTAAGCTAAAAATAAAACAATTAGAAAGATGTGCATGCACATTTTGTGTATATTAGACTTAAAAAAAAAATGAATTTAAGAACGCCGAAATTGTCGAATTTCAAGCCTTTTTCAAAGTCGAAATACCAAATTTCGAATTTTTTACAAATTTAATGACTATAAATGTACCTGACAGTACACATTCGGAGATAGGGTGCATGTAAAGTAAACAGCTTACATGATTTGGCTTATTCAAACTAGGGATGTAACGATACGGCTTTTTTCGACCCAACACCGATACCCGAAAAGAAATATCGGCGATACCGATTGCGATACGCATATTAAATTGTAATTCAAGTCAAAATTAACAAAATTCAAGTAGGGTAATTTTTTTGTTATGCAAAATAACAGCGCAAGATATTTTTCACATTAAAAATTGATTTATGGCCAATTTTATCAACTGAAAGTTAAATAAATAGTTAGTTTTAACTCAACTACGTGAAATTGGCCGTAAATATGATTAAAATAATTAACAAAAAAATCAATTATTTTTTTATACAAGAATAAAAAAACGGTGTAAGAGATTACAAATATTTAAAATTAGCATTAATAAGATTTTTGTTTAAAAAACGAAGTTTTCCCAACTTTGAAGAGATTGAAATTTAACAAACCCGTTTGAACCAGATCTGTATTGGAAAAAAGTCTCTCAAATGCGACAGAACTCATTTGAAAACTTAAGTATTTCTGTGCCATTTTTTTTAAGTTTGGGTGTAAAATGTCATTGCACCAGTAAACAAAAGGATCTGCATCTTATAGGAGATCTAAGGCATCTCTTAATTCTTCTTAAATGAAAAAAAGCGGAAATTCTAAAAAGTACAAATAGATACAAGATTTAGCAATGATAGAACATTTCACTTCTATGCAAAGTGGTAGATTTTGGCCAAAATCCTAAAAATTTGTTATTTGTTTTCGTTAAGCAATTAAACTATGTAAGTACGTGGATGAGGTATCTGAAGGTTGTTGTATTAACGTTTTAAAGTTTTTTTTTTGAGGTTTGCTCGATGTATTCAATAAAAACTGTTACTATTTCATAAATTTTTTTTATTTTTATGTTCCTTTCCCACACTGAAAAGTCTTAAATTTGTGATAAGAGGGATCAGGAAATAATTAAAAAAGTAGGCCTAACTTGGGTGCGAAACTCATAGAGTATAATTTTTCATAGACCGAAAAGAAATTAAATTTATGTTGAAAAATTTAAATATTTGTATTAAAAATGAATAACGAAATATGCGTACTTTCCCGCACTCATACGGTCAAAGTGGGTTGTACATTGTGATCGAAGTTTGTAGTTACATGTTTTGAAGTGTCCGAAAAACAATTTTGAGGTTTTGGCCGAAATAAAACTCTGTGCAATGGTACAAAGAAAAACGGCTAAGAATTAAAAGAACGAATTTCTTCATTCTGTTTCAATTTTATGCTCTGCTTTTTACACCCTTCACAACTAGTTGTGAAGAGGGTTACTTAGTTTGTCATTCCGTGGGAAACTTTTTTAATATTCATCCAATACCCAATAAAGTGTAGTATATATTCTGGGTCCTTGAGTTATTTTAAGTCGATTTAGCCATATTCGTCTGTTTGTCCGTCTGTTGAAAACACGCTCACTTTCGAACAACTCAGAAGAAAGGAACAATATTGGTGTCAAATTGTTTCTAGTTATCCTTATCAGTTTGGGATTGAAATCCAACAAACCCGGTTCAATAGGATAAGAGTTTCGAATCAAAATGTAGAACAATCATCCTAAAAAAACAAGCATAGATGGTGGTGGCATGCGCTGATTGATATAAGATTTACCAAAAATTTGTTTTATATAACTACAAATTATACTACTCAACTTCATGAAAATCAGTCCATAATTTACGACAGCCCCATACAAAGCCTACTCTGGGAAAGCTGTTTAGTACGCCTAAAACCGTAACGAAAAATGCAATTGTAACAAAATTTGGCCTGTCACACCTTTATATGACTAGAAATCACACTGTCAAATTTCGTAAAGATCGGTCTATAATTTTCCATAGGGGCCTTATTTCATATGCAATTTAACCCCAATTTTGAAAATAGAATAAACCCTCAACGAAATGAAATAACGTAACAAACAGAAATGAAATAATACCCTAGTTTTTGGGGGCTTATTTCATATGAAATAACAACAACAGCCGGCATTCGGTCGGACGCAAGGATTTTCTACTCTATTATATAAAAAACAACGGATTCGTTAACTAAAGCTTCTCTGCATAACCGGCCTTCGGTCGTGCGCAAGGATTTTGTCTTCTATTGTATAACAAAAACCGGCTCTGTAACTAAAGCTCCTTTAATCGCCCTTGAGCCGGCTACGCACAGAAGCTTTAGTTATCGAAGCCGGTATTTTTTTATATAATAGAGGAGAAAATCCTCGCGCCCGAACGAAGGCCGGCTATGCAGAGTATTTTTGCGCCCAAAAACGTTTTCGCTATAAATTTTAAGATGACATAATCCCCCGAAAATTAATTGGAGCTATATTTCATAATGATTTTTTGGGGGATAAGGTCATATGAAATAATCCCCCAATTAAAAACATGTTATAACACCCCAAACAAAATGAAATAACCTCCCGAAAATCGGTGTTGTTTTTCTCTGAACAAACTTTAGGGGGGTTATCTCATTGTTTTTTTTTTTTTGATGTGCTATATTTTGGAGGGTTATTTCATGCCGCCGTATAAATCGCTAAGACATTTCACTACTGTGTTGACATTTGGTCTAATTTAGTTTTAAATGTGTACCAGAAATTTTGTATACGACAGAATTTTGTAGTGATTGAGCCATAATTTACAGTATCGCACTTGTTCATAAATTTTATTTGTTAATTTTTTGGAAAAAATCAACACAATATGCATATCTACCTGTTTTAAAAATATCGAGCTGTTTTGTCTATATTTTGGGTTGGTTTAGAAATTATTTTTCATGTGCCTGAAATTTTAAAATTGTTTTGCTTCTACTGAAAATTTTTAAATATTGAGGTAATACGCTTTTTATGATCAAGTGCGATATGTCCAATCTAAATTCATTTCCGTTCTAAAAATCATTTTAGTACGGCTAAAACTGTTACGAATCATGATATTTTGATCAATTTAGTTCAAATCAAGTTTTATATGACAAGAAATAAGCATAACACTTTTTGATGGTTCTAATTTAACATGGGCCAAATTAATTTAAAGATTCCATATAGATATGACTCCAGAAATATTCAAACTTCTCATTTTCATACAGTTTAGACGAAACAAACCTAAAGAACGCCAATCTAACACCATCCTTGAAAAGTAGATTAACCCAGTTCGCTTCACTACGCACATTAAAATAAAAGAGGTATTTTTTAACAGATGTTAAAATGTGCATTGTTTACGAAACTATTTGTACCAAGTTGGATATTCTTATTGTTACCATTCTCCAGTTATATATAAATCAGTATTTTCTTTGTATTAAAGGTGTCCGCCTACATATGCATTACAGCCTACTTTTTGACAGATGTTGTGCATTTATCACCCAGCAATTTGTAAACTGTAGCTGTTGCGGTTTTCTAGGTATATATAAATCTAGTTTGCGAAACGTTACTTCCCCAATTTCGCCTATTTTTGACAGATGGTGTGTGTTAATAAACTCCTATTTATTCTAAATTTGGACATTTTTTAAACTTACTGTTATTCAAATATACATAACTCTATTTTATACCACGATCACTTATCTAATTTCGCCTACTTTTTGATTGATGACGCGTATTAATAACCAAGGAATTTGTATTATTTTGATATACAGAATTATTGTTTGTGACACGCCCACTGCTGCAATCCCGCTAAGATTTTGTCTGATGTTGTGTATTGCTTACCAAGATGATTGTACCTTATTTGGAACCTTTGGATATTGCCGTTCTCCAGATATACAGAAATCTATAATATCTTTATATAGGAGGTGCCTCGCCATCTTTTTCTATCCTATAATAGATATAAGGAAATATATTTTGTGCCATGCCCACTTCTTCTATCTCGCCCAGATTTTGTCTGTACCAAATTTGGAAACGCTTCTGCTTCCGTTCTCCAAATATACAGAACAATATATTGTCTCTATGTTATGTGCCGCGGCCACTTGTCCAATCCAACACACTTTTCAGCAGATGTTTTTGTATTGATAACCAAGTTATTTGTTTCAAATTCGAAAACTTTTACTGTAATCTCCAGATATAAGGTTATTCATATTGTCGTTGTGAGATGCCACGCAGCGTTGTATCGACAGTAAAATAATGCCGATATCGGTATAACGGCAAACCTTAACTATCGCCGATATGTCGGTATCGGTATCGGTCTCGGTTACATCCCTAATTTAAATCATCATTTCGATTCAAAATATGTTTTTTGAATTAAAAGATTTACTGTCAGGCCCACAATGTCGACAAGAACATTTCTTTCGCATATTTATATTGAAAACAACAATAAAAAAATAAAATTTGTTAAAGTTATTTGCTGAGATACAAAAAAAAAAAGTAAACACTACGTACGGTATTTAAAATAATTGAAATTCAGAATTTTATTTCTTTAATAAATATGTGTGTACATATGTATGTCAGATTTCTGAACTTTTGGGAATCAGTGGAAATTTAGCCATATTTGCATAACTCTGTTTTGCATGCCTTATTACAAATTACCACCGACACATATTTTAATGTTAATCTGAAAACAAGAGTAGATCCAATTTAACACAATAATTAATTCATACCTTTTTGCAGGGTTAATAAGAAAGGCTCCCTAGAAGCTAAACGTAATGAACTAGACGCCAGTAGTATGAATGATACATCATACAATAACACCGATGCTGTTTCTGGACCAATCTCGGCCTATCGCCTTGAGTCCCAACTTTCCACATTTTTGGAACAATACGATGTTCACCTAGATCCCGAAATGCTTGATATTTACATATTTACCATTATAACAGTTGCCACTATAGTAATTACGGTGGCGAGAAGTTTTCTATTTTTTAATGTGGCCATGAAAGCATCACAGAATCTACACAATTCCATGTTTAGAGGCATTACACGAGCTACCATGTACTTTTTTAATACAAATCCCTCCGGTCGTATTCTTAATCGTTTTTCAAAAGACATGGGTCAAATAGATGAGATACTGCCAGCTGTAATGATGGATGTAATACAGATCTTTCTCTCTCTATTTGGTATAGTTATTGTTATAGCTGTAGTTAATCCACTGTATCTGATACCCACTTTATTATTGGCAATTATTTTCTATAATTTGAGAATATTTTATTTGAAAACATCGAGAAATGTTAAACGTTTGGAAGCGATAAGTAAAATTGAATTTGTAATTATAAGTAACTACAATAACTAAAAAAAAATTATATATATGTTTAAAATTTTAGCTCGTTCGCCCATATACTCCCACTTGGCTGCTTCTTTAACTGGTCTTTCCACCATACGAGCCTACGGAGCCCAACGCGTTTTAATTACTGAATTCGATAATCATCAAGATTTACATAGTTCAGCTTTTTTCATGTTCATTTGTACCTCTCGTGCCTTTGGCTACTGGCTCGATTGCTTCTGTGTTCTTTTCATCGCGATTGTCACCCTGAGTTTCTTTGTATTTACCCCCGAAAACGGTGGCGATGTGGGTTTAGCTATAACTCAGGCCATTGGTATGACTGGTATGGTACAGTGGGGAATGCGACAATCTGCTGAATTAGAAAATACCATGACTGCAGTAGAACGTTTGGTAGAATATGATGACATAGAACCTGAGGGTGAACTAGAATCCAAAGAAGATAAAAAACCACCCAAATCATGGCCAGAACAGGGTAAAATAATATTCGATGAGCTAAGTTTACGATATTTTCCTGATCCTAAATCGGAATATGTTTTGAAATCATTGAATATTGTTATAAAACCCTGTGAAAAAGTGGGTATTGTAGGACGTACTGGTGCTGGTAAATCTTCGCTGATTAATGCTCTCTTCCGTTTGTCCTACAATGACGGAAGTGTTATAATAGATGCTCGTGATACGAACGAAATGGGTTTACACGATTTACGTAGCAAAATATCTATTATTCCCCAAGAACCTGTATTGTTTTCCGGAACTATGCGCTATAATTTAGATCCATTCGATGAATATTCAGATGCCAAATTATGGGAAGCATTAACAGAGGTAATTTTAAATTTTATTTACATATCGCAGTTGTTCAACTATCAATAGTGTATTTACTCTGCAAAAAAAAATTCTGAAAAAAATCGACACGTAATATTCATATCTATCCGCTGCACAGTGGGTTCGATGGTACCCAAAGTGGCGATTAATTCATAGAAGCCTTAATTATAAAATATTATATTTTTTTATTGATGAGTTATTATAAGCACATAAAAACATATCATTTTAGAAAAAAAGGAAAAAATTTAAAACAAATTTTTTTTAACCCGTTAAGCGCATTACTATTTTTTGGGAAAAAATAGTAATAATCATGGAATGAAACGCGATCAATTAATGAATAAAATTGGAAATTAAAGCATAGCTAATATGCTATTAAAAAATTTAAATATTCATTTTTTTTATATGTATTTATATTAGTATAAATTTAATTTAAATTCCAATTTTTGTTTTTCTCAAAATTTTATAAATGTACAAATTTTTTCAAAAAAGTCACAAAAGAGAATATTATAATTTTTTAGTAATGAATAATAATCATAAATACATAAAAACACAACTTTATTAAAATTAAAAAAAAAAAATTTTAACTGTTAGACGTTTTTTGGTTTTCGAAAAAAAAAACAATTTTTGCTGTAACTTTGAAATCAAAATTATTTACAGAATAAGTTAATAATATGTATTCCTATTAGTATAAATTTATATCCAGTTTTTGCTTTCACTAAATTCAGTAAATGTCAAAACTAATCTGAAAAAAAAAATTTAAAACTTTTTGGAAAATCTTTGTTTTCGAGAGTTTATACACAAAAATGAAGGCCGGGCATTGTCTGGTGTTTTTTAGATATAAGCTGATACCCTATACTTCTCTAAAATCCATAAAATTAATTCCAACTCTTACTAACTTAACGCTTGTGGCCTATTAAATGCGGAAATTATCCCAATTTTGGACCTTTTTTAAAAAAACTATTTAAAATATTTACACTTAATTTTTATAAAAAAAATTACTTGTATATACTTTAATACCTGATGTTGAAGGTTTCATTATAAAAAATTTACTTTTAATAGATTTAACACTAATAATAATCTCTTGAATTTTAAAAATTTCCAATTTTTTCACTTTTTTTTTAAACAGCAATAACTTGCTAACTTTGACCGCTCCCTGAAGAAAGTAAACAACTTTAACTAAGTTCACACCTATTAAATATTTGACGTCCTACACGTAACCACTTGTTTTATTAAAAAATTGTTTGCTTCTGCAAAACGTTTGCTGGATCAAACATCATTTAACATTTTCTTAATTGAGTTATACAATTATCTTCTTACAAATAAAGATGACGAAGTCAATCAAAATTTTTAAAAATAAAGCTAAAGTATGATAAAATTTTCTGGTCATGCTTTTTTGGTATTTTTTCGTCAAATATTTGTTAGGTCTGAACATACCTTTAGTTGCTTGATTTTTACAGTTAGTGATGCAGAATTTTATCTACTTTTACCATATACCAAAATTGATTATAAAAACTATTTATTAATTTCAATTAATCTCCACTTTGATACTATTTAAACCCAACGTGCGCTGTAAAAATATCGTGCATTTTTTTTATACTTTTTGGTTATGAGACCGTTGGCTTAAAAATTATTTTTCATATGCCTTTAATGTAAAACAAAAATTTGTTTCTCTTCTTCTGAAAATCTTAAAATTTTGAGTTAATACAGTATTGTTGAACAAGTGCGATATGTTAAAAATATTTCAAAAATAATCATTCATATTCTTGTTGGAGGATACAACACTCGGCACAGCGAATTATGTTATTTTAATTATATTCTTTTTATTTTCTAGGTCAAACTGAAAGAAGTTGTATGTGAATTGCCAAATGGTTTGCAAAGCAAAATCTCTGAAGGAGGAACCAACTTTAGTGTAGGCCAAAGACAACTTGTTTGCTTGGCTCGAGCAATTTTGCGTGAAAATCGTATATTAGTCATGGATGAAGCGACGGCCAATGTTGATCCCCAAACAGATGCCTTGATACAAACAACAATACGCAATAAATTCAAAAATTGTACCGTACTCACCATTGCCCATCGTTTGCATACTGTCATGGATTCAGATAAAGTGTTAGTAATGGATGCCGGCCAAGTGGTAGAATTTGGTTCACCCTTCGAATTATTAACCGAAAGTGAAAAGAGAATATTTCAAAGTATGGTTAAGCAGACAGGAAAATCCACATATGATAACTTATTTAAAATTGCACAAAAGGTAAGAAAATTGAAACCTAGAAAAAAAAATGTGTACTAAATTTTATTCCTTGTTATTTGTTTAGGCCCATGAATACTCTTTAAAACACAAAAGGGACTAGTTTTTTCTTTCGTAAAATACTAAACAGCATTAAGTACAATTATCTTTGTAAACCTTTGCGATTACTTAAATCATGCCAATACGAAAAGACTAAAAATACTACAGGCCTTTGTTTTATAGTGCAATTATTTATAAGAAAATATTTATAGTTAATTATTGTTTTAACTTTATTTTTAATTTTTTATTTTGTTTTTTTTTTGTTTTTTTTTTTTTGTAAGTGTACCTATACAAAATATGGTTTATTTAATGTTTCAAATAATGTGTTATTATGGTTACTGCTGTCCACAAATATTTAAATATTGTTTTTTTCATATGTACTACGATAAAATTGTGAACAAATTGATTTTTAAGTTAAACATAAGTCGTTATAGTTAAAAAAAAAATCCAAGTACTATTACGTGCCTTTATAAGTATATTATTAAATGTAATATTTAATATACATAAGTATATCTATAGAAATAAACAAAAAACGTCCAAAAAAGATTTAACTGTAAGAAATTTAAACAAAGATATTTATTTAGATATATTTTTTTAAAGCTCATACGTATAGTAGCCGGGTAAATATAGACAAAAATCGTCGAATTTAGCGGAAAAAATTCTTATTAGTTTTTAAATATTTCTGTTTCTAATATAATTTCAAACCCTCAAAAGAATAAGCAATATTTGGAATTAATTGTAATGTCGTCTCTTTTTAAACAATTCATTATTAATTAATTATCAGGTGAATTTAACTATTTAGGGGCATGTTCTGAAATCGAAATTGATGGCGGTTTTTCGTTAAATGCGAACGTAGTTTTTCCTGATTTTATGAGTAGTTCTGGTAAACATTAGTTCTCCCCAAAGCATAATGTGTATAAAGGGCAGTATATTAAAATTCGTTTTATAAAAGATTGCATTTAAACAAATTTGAAAATTTGAATCTTTCAAATTAATTCAACGTTTCATAGGAATACAATGATTCGATTTTTCCATACTATATACTATATTCTTTTATATACTTTTTTTAACAATTGTGATTATTAGTTGATTTTTAATCGGGAGAACGCAAAGAATTCTGATGATGGGAATGTGGTTATTCTCCAAACATGTAAATTCAACCCAAGTTCAATCGCGTGTTCAGTCAAGAATTATAAAAAAAATTAATTCATTTCATGTTGTAAATTCCTTCCTTCAATAAAAATAATTTAATGAAAATTAAATTTGATGAACTTAATTAAGCCTAAATAAAATATCAAAAACTTTAATTAAACTTTTTTTTAGTTAAAAACAAACGACCTAAGTTATAAAAACAAATAAAACATCATTTTGTATGAAAATCCGTTTCATAAACCCTTTATTAACCTGGGGTCTTATCACCGCATACGATATAGAGCAAACTCGATCAAACTTTTTTATTTTGGTATCATGACGCTCGATATCAAGTGAAATGTATCGTAATTTCAGATGACAGCATTTGATATCGAGTAACTAAAGACATTACATCTCTCGAGTTTTCATTCGATACGTCAGTGTCTATCAAATGTAGAAAAATACGATAGTTAACTCGATACGATAAATTACTCGATATCTAATGCGGTGATTAGACCCCTGTTCTATGTTATATAACTTAGACCGAAAATCTATATACAGATAGTAACGGATATAAGAAAATAAAAAAAATGCACATATTCTTATAAGCGTTTTTTTCTCTCAAGCAATTACTTTTTATAAGAATTTATTTCTTGTAAAAGTTTTTACTTTTAAAATAAATGGCAAGATAGTTATCCACCTGGATAACTATCTTGCCGCGATGTGGTGGCTTAAGTGTCGGCTGTAGTGTCTGTCTTGGAACTTGAATCCGGACAGCTGAGTCGGAACAAGTTTAAAGGCAGACGCTTTAAGGCCAGCATGACCAAGGGTTATCCATTCCTCATCCTATTCCCTTCACCTACAATCCTTCCCCCCCCCCTTTTTATTCCCACTTCCCCCACTTTTAAGGTCAAGGTGGTTGATAGCAGTGCCGAGGACCTGGATGACTAGTTAGTGGTTAAAGAAACTAGTCGCGAACAGCTTCCCTCTGACGCTGATGGCAAAGGTCAGTTGTAATTCTAGCCTAGTCCGTGCAAGCCGTCACTGCGCGAGATGGTCCTTTGTATACGTGCATACTCGTGGGATTGGAAACTGGACGATTTCAAGATAAAACAAAATACGGACATATTGACAGAAGTTGGTGCAGGGAGTATCACTGACAACTCCACAGGCCCGATGTCAGATTCAGACTCGGATCTGCTTGGGGTTCACAGGGATATTCTGCTGCAAGAAAGTCAGTTAGTGACAGAACTGACAGAGACCAACTGGATGGGCTCGACAATGGACTCACTGACACGCTCTGGGGCTTCGGAAAGACTCGGTGATCTGACCTTGGACTCTGATGATGAGCACGAAATAGCTATGATTTCGGCTCATGGTCAGGAGTTGGGGACTCCGGCCGTCAGTTGTGGGATGGCTGTACACTTCGGTGGTTAGACCCATTCTTACGTATGGATGCTGTGTTTGGTGGGAGGCATTGAAACTAGCTAGTCGGAGGGACCTTCTGTCTAAGGCTCAGAGGTGTGCTTCGATCGGCATGACAGGTGCCTTGAGAAGTACGCCTCAGGCGGCTCTGGATGTTATTCTTCATCTTCTGCCTATAGAGCAGTATGTGTGGGAAATGGCAGCAAGGAGCATTCTTAGGCTGAGGGAGCTAGGACTGTTAGGAAATTTCACGGAGGGTCACTCGCGGATCTTGAGTGAAATTGGTACTAGTGGCTATCACCTAGGCTCGCCCGGCTCTACGGATTATTTGGTCACTAGGGTCGATTTTGGGCGTTTGCCAGAGGTGATATTGCCTTCTAGGGAGAGCTGGTCAGGGCAGGGCAAATTGTATAGGGGATTTGCTATTTTCACTGATGGCTCGAAGATGAAGGGCACGGGTGCGGGGGTCTACATTGAGGATCTGGACATCAGAAGGTCATATAGACTTCCCGACGACTGCAGTGTATTTCAGGCGGAGGTTCTGGGGGTTCTCAGAGCCGTGGAATTGGTAGGAGCTAACATTGCCAAGGGCTCGGAGGTCACCATATATGTGGACAGCCAGGCGGCTCTTAGGGCCTTAATGGGCTGTTATGTGAACTCCAGGCTAGTGGACGATTGCAGGAGGGCTCTAGGAGTAATCTTAGGGAATTATGTTGTGAGGCTCTGCTGGGTACCAGGTCACTGTAACATCACCGGCAATGAGATAGCTGATGAGTTGGCAAGACTGGGCTCGGAAATGGAAGATCCTGACAGTTTGCAAGTGGTCAGGCCTCCAATGGGCTTCTACTTTGGGAGAATTAGGGAATGGATTCTGAACAGGACTAATCGGGCTTGGCGGGGCCGAACGGACTGCCGAGTATCGCGCACTCTGTGGCCGATGCTTAGTAGGTCAAATTCGGACGCGCTGCTGGGTAAGAGTAGGGCCTGCGTCAGGACCATGATAGGTATTATCACGGGCCACTGTATGATAGGCAGAATGGCGGTGAGAATGGGGTCTGGCTTATCGGATATATGTAGGCTGTGTGAGGACCCAGAGGAGCTGGAGACAGTTGAGCACTTTCTGTGCCACTGTCCCAGGCTACAGAACAGCAGGCTGAGGTGGCTAGGTAGCAGATTCCTGCACGAATTAGGAGATGTCTCGGGCTGCGGGCTCGAGAATCTGATGGGATTCGTAATGGGAATGACCTGGCTGCGCGGCAGGAGGCTGGGAAACATGTAGGGCAGTTTTTCCTGTTTGGTAGGGTTGTGTTTTGCTTGTTCTGTCCGATTTCTTATCTTCCACTATCTTCCTTCCCTGTGCTTTCACCATTTACTTCTACTACTCTGTCACACTAGACATCTTTCTCTTCTTTCTTCCTTTGTTTCACTAATTAAAGGCATCACAATGGACCATATTGGTCTCTGGGTGAGGGTGTGAAGTTTGCTTCACACCAGCCTTTCTAACCTAACCAAACCTAAAATAAATGAGTTGCTTTTAAAAGTTTATACTATACTATAAGAAAACATTGCGATGTCCTAGGAGGGGGTTAATTTGAACTTTCGTGGCATTTTGTAGCAGGTCACTTAAATAATAGGTACACATTAAATTTCGTTTAAAATAATGCCTGCGGATATTGTCCCGAGTGAACCATATTACATTTGCAAGCAGTATTCTATAAAAAAGTTCCTAATAAATATTAAAAAAATTATATATAAAAAAATAAAAATAAATTCCTGTTTGATTTTAATTTTAAACAAAGAAAATGTATTTTTACCAAACCAACTAGCAGTTTGTTTATAGATACGAAAAAAAAAATCGGTTATATGTGCATGTTAGCCGGTTCGACTAATGATTAGTGCTAACGCATAAACAAATAACGTTAGGGTTCTAGGGTTAATATGATAGAGCTCCTTCATATAAAAAATGCAAAAAGATAACATCATCCTGTACAAAATCCTGTTTCATGACTAGTTTTGCGTCAATTACCTTTCCTCTGAAGTAACTACACCTTAAACACTTTATTACCAGTTAAGTGATATGTCTTCCAATAACAATTCGTTCCTTTCTAATATATTAGTGTATTCACAGGTCACGGGATAAGTGCTTTAACATCTACCGTCAATTTGCCAAGATGTTGATATTTTTTAGGATGTGAGTATTACATATTTCTTTTTATTAGTTCTTTTTATTAAATTAACCATTTTTATTTTTCGAATGTGTTCAATTAATCAAATTCCCTCAATATTTCACATATAAATTAATACTTTTATTTTTTTCAAGTTTCTTTATTGAATCTTCATATATTAAATATAAACTAACAATAAGTAATCAAATCTAATCCTCATACATTAATTCATGTCGTGCCAGTGCCCGACAAAAAATTTTCTTATCACTGAATACTTTTATAGAACTTAATTTTTTTAAATTTTATTATTATAAATTTAATTTTTTTTTTTTTTTGCCTTGTATCATTTAAATTTTAATTTTATTATTTTCATGCTATTTATTTCTGTTCTATTTTAAAGCATACTTTTGTATTTTAAAACTATGTATATAAGATACATATCGCACTTAATCAACAAGAGGGTATTACCTCAAAACTTTTATTTTTTAACTTTTTCGAAAGAAACCACACGTTATATTCATCTCTACCCGCTGTAAAAATATCCTGTTTTTTTTGTCTACTTTTTGGAAAAGAAACGGTTGGGGTTTAAATTGTTTGTCATATGCCTTCAATGTTAAATTAAAAATAGCTTTGCTTCTGCTTCTACTAATTTTTAAATTTTGAGTTAATACCCTCTTGTTGATTAAGTGCGATAGAATTTGTATGAAAACCCGAAACGAAAATATGTATTTAGTTAAATATCTCAAAAAGTATGTCGCAAGTGGTAAAGTTTTATATACCATTGGATGCTGCTTCAAAAACTCTTTTCGATGCTACCAAATTTTATTTATGTCGTCTTGGAGCAAAGTACAAAAAAATTCGAAAAACTGAAAAAAGACCTTTTTTAAAAATGGTCCAGCTCACGGATGGTCAACGCTAGAATCAAAATATTTTGGGAATCATCATAAAACATATCAACCTTTACTTTCAGAGTGGTAACAAAATCACTTTTTTTTTGAGTCGCTCTAATGTACATACTTTATTTACCCTTTGAATATACGTAGTACGTACATATCGCTATTCACCATAAAGAGGGTATTAAAAATTTTAAGAGTAGTAGAAGCAGATTTATGATCAAGAGCGATATATACAGTACATATCGTCACTTTAAATTCAAACCGACGTAACTATGAAATTGATTTGAGTTCGTTTTATTAAACTACATGTTCACGCTTAGAACTCTGCTTTCAATATGGCGATTTTATTAAGCGCCAAGAATACTGTGTTATTATTTGTTTTTTTTTCTATTTTTTTTTTTTTGTTTCTCCTGCATAAAAATAAAAGTGTAGTAACGTCCGTATGCATTGAAGGTGACGATATGTATTGGTTTTATAACTAAACATAAATAAAAATTTATTGACATATGAATTTTGAAAATATTGTAAGTATTCGCTTTTGTATAAAATTTAATATGATTTTTCGCATTCGCTAAATACACCTTTGCAACACCCTAATTACGAGTAGCATATTCATCAAAAAGTCAGAAAATTGGTAAACCGTAGCCAGGAGGTATTAAACATTAATTTTTCACTACGGAAATCTGGTTTAAAGCTTAAAAAAGCATGGGAATTCGAAGCGTACATATGTAAATGTTTAAATCAAGACCGACGAGCAGAGTGAACGGCAAAATAAATTTTCGTTGCCCTACCATAAAGCGTATTTTGTAGAGCTGTATCAGGGATGTTATACATATATTTTTTTGAAGAGCAGCCCAAAAAATCCATATTTTTCCCTACGCGCTCAAAAAATTGTCGCTACAAATGGAAGATACAATTTTATGACTAAATCTATGTTCGGACATAACAAATATTTTAGAAAAAATACAAAAAATTGCATGTCCAGTAATGTTGTTTTTTTTCTTAGAATTATCTAAGTCAGGCTTTCAAGGTCACAGTTAAAGAAAAATAAAAGACTATTTATTCATAATTTTACTCCTCCGACGTTTCGTTGAGATTTTTTCAACTTCCTCAGGGATTTAAATTTTATTGAATATATAATCTTTACATTATAATTTTAAATAAATTTGTTTTTAAACAATACAACAAGTACCACATAAAACACAAAAATAAATAAAATAAATAATAAAGTAAAATAAAATATATCACAGATGAACTTTCTTTTGGTATCACAGTTTAAAATTGACTAAAATTGATCAAACTTTAGCTTTATTTTTACCAAATTCTATTGATAAACTAACTTTTGTTGAAGAATATACATAATTGTGTAATCTTATTTAGAAACTGTTAAATGATGTTTGATCTAGCCAAACGTTTTGCAAAAGCAAATAATTTTTTAATAAAACTAGTGGTTACGTGTAGGACGTCAAATATTTAATATGTGTGATATGATCTTTCGCTATCTGTATTTTCATGTGGCAGTGATAAATTAAAGATATCTTATTTCGACTGAAGGAGGAAAATGAAATTTTCATTAAAATTTTTCATTTTGGTGACTTTACTAAAAAAAAAATTTGATGCCCATCTTAAAGAAGTTATCTATTTATTGCTCTGAAAAATTAAATTCTTGTAAAAGAGAGTTTCATAAATTTACCTTAAAATCAAAGTTGAAATGGGGGCAAGCGTTCAACAAAGAAATTTGTAATGTTGCCTTATCAACAATTTTATTAGTATTTTGTCACAAATCGGAAAATATTGGCATATATGTACAGTTTTGCTACATTTTTGAAAAGTCCCTACATTTTATTGATTTAAAAATGGCGGACTATTGTGAGGTTACTTTAGAAAATTAAATTTGGTGATTTAATGGGATTATTTTAGCAACGAAGTTGGAGAAAATCTGACAATCCTGCTACCAGTTAACAGTTTCAATTTATGTATTGTATGTATGTAAATAAACCACAGATGACACTGCAATTTAAAAAAATTTAATAGGTACCTATACTTTCTCATTTGTTTAATCACTACCCTATAGAAGTGGCACATAATAAAAATTCGACAGTTTTCGGTAGTTTTTAAACTAACTACCTAAATTGAATAAAGAAAGTGCTTAAGAACCTTATAAAAAATGTTTAAGAACTTACAGCCATATTCATAATAACTTATGCTTATAAACCGTTTTTAAGCCAAATTTTTTAAAGTTGTACATATTCATAAGCGATTAATAGAATCTTAAACCGTTGATAAACCAATTATAAGCCAATAATTTTATTGTTGAATTTACCCTTCTTTAAACCAAAAATAAAATGACAATTTGATCAATGTTTTGCATTTTATTATTTTTGTAAAATATTTTTAAAAATAATGGAAAAAGTTAGTTATTAATTATGTTAAATACATTTCAGTACATTTTTTATAAACAAATGTACACACATACGCCCAATCACGTAAAAGAGTCTTTGCAGATCAATTTTGATGATTACAAACTGATTTTTCATTTAAGTGAATGAAAAAGGATTCATAGGTATATGATTAATTGATGTTTTCGAATAATAATAATTTCTAAATGTTTCAAATTTAAAATTGATTTATGACTAGAGCGATTAAAAAGGATTCACATATAATTCATTCATGTGCTCAAAAACGAATCGCCAAATTTTATCACAAATGATTCTTTTCTTACAACGAGAGTATAATTTTTAGTACCCTACAGATGAGTCACCTCAAAGAATCATACGAGTATGTGATACAATTTTCTGATTCCTTTTTGAGCATATGAAAGAATAATATGGGAATCCTTTTTTAATCACATTAGTGATAAGTCAGTTTTAAATTCAAAACATTTGGAAATCATCATTTGAATATATGAATAAATCATATATGAATCCTTTTTCAATCTTTTAAATGATAAATCAGTTTTTAATCATCATAAGTGATCCGAAAAGGCTCATTTAGGTTATTTTTATTATAAATAATCACCCAAATGCTAGCTGGATGTATATTGGTAAATATTTAAAAACTAAATTTTATGATTTTTATTTTTTTTAATTATTAATTAAATTATTTCAATACTGGCCTGTTCATCGATTTCGAACGAATACTTCGTTCGCTTAACTTTCATGTAAAACAAAAAACAATATTTTATAATTTGTTTTTGTTTTTAATGTAAGTAAAGCGAACGAAGTCTTCGTTAGGATATAGATGAACAGGAAGTGAGTTTTTTTATGGTTTGCTGATCTTATATACCAGATATATATATATATTGCGACATATATTGATGTAAATGTTAAAATTATGTTATCTTTAATGGAGACAGCACCTTTTTGTACATATTTATTGCCGGCAATTTTCGTTGACAATTATTGCTAACATAAATCGTCAAATTTGGTTGTAAATTAAAAAAAAAAAACAAAAATTTATGCAAATTGTGTAAAAAAAGAAATTAGGTTTGTGAAATGGTAGCAAATTATAATGGAAGTAAAAGAATTAAATAATAAAAAATAAATAATTAAAAATAAACACTCAAATAATTTTTTTTTATTTTTTTTTTTTTTTTGAATAAACACTAAAGTAAGTTTTTTTTTTAAAATAAACACTAAAATAAAATTGCAAAAATTGTTTTTGTTAATATAAATTTTTTTATTAGATCTTTTATATTTAAATTTTTATTATTTTTGCTTGAGGTCCTTTTTATATAAAAAAATAAATATTATTTTAACAAGAAATAATATGTTCAATACAATTAATATTTTTATATAAAAATATACCTCAAGCTCAAAAAAAAATTAATATACATTTAAATAATAAAGGCCAAATGAGAAAAAATGTATATGTATTAATAAAATTAATTTTTGTAAAATGGCGTCATTTTTTACACTGCACCTTCTTCCTTAATTTTTTCAAATTATGAGTTAACATAAAAGCTTTTTCCCGAGCCTTTAACATAAGCTGGGCAATAAGAAATAATGCTCTGTTATTCTACCGACATTAAATTTTTAGCTTTGGTGTATACATGGGGTTAAGCAATAAACTGTTGTCCAAAACTATTAAAAAAAAAATAAATAAACAAATCATAAGCGGTTTTCACCCTTTGTATTAAGAGTACAACTCTGTTATATTTAATACGTTTTTATACTTCAAAGCGTGAGTGTCTTTTTCGTATGCATTGTAAATTAATGAATTTGACGAGTGAAAGAAAGAGACAGATAAAGTTTCTTCAACTGTTATATTCTGGTAAATTCACACACTTGCTTACTACTGCTTTGTGTGGGATTTTTCAACCACAGCGTAGTATATTTTAGTCTAATACATTTTGTTGTTGCAATGTTGTAAATGTTAGTATTTTTACTAAAATTATAAGATTAACAAGGTTTACAAGGGACTTTACTATCAAGGGTGAATTCCGCTATAAAAATAGTGAAGTTAATAAAAAGTAAATAAACTTGTTACTCGAAAAACGCCTAATTTAAGGATAAATCGTTGAATCTGGCAACTGTGCTCGTACGCACTGAACGTACTTTTTTGCAGTGTTTTTTTGACAGCAGTGTGACCAGATCTTGAAATTTTTTACAGCTAAAGCTTGCATAAGAAAAGACCAAATATGTAAACTAATGTGTAATTTTTCAGGATTATTGTTTAAAATTTAATAACAATATAAAAATTTATTCGAATCTAAATAAATTTAAGTAGCTAATTTTTAACAAAATTTAAAAATATGATATCTAACAAGTGGGTAGATTTTGGTAAAACATCAGTAGTGCAATTCACTAACTTATTTTTACGATAATCGTATCGTTAAAATATATATAACGAAAAGGTTACGAATTTGCTATTCAGTTAAATTTTTTAATGAATCCACAGCGAATAGTGGATTAAAGTCAGCTGTTACTTTAAGCAGTTTTTTTTCGTTATTTTAACGACAATAATTTACATTGTGTTTATATATTCGATAAAGTGTATTTTATGTTTAAAGTGGCTGTGGCCCGACTTCTTACATACATATGTATATGTATAAATTCAAAATGTACAAACCAAAGCACAATATGCACAAAAACAAAATTCTAAATGTAAAATTCACAAAATAAAGTATAAAAACAGTAAATTAAGCACAATTTCACACTGCTTTTGGTTTATTTTAACATTTTATAGACGGAGATGCTACAAAAACTACAGCTGTTTACAATCGTTAAAAATAAATTACAGAATCACAATATCGTTACTGCAAGCGAATAGCTTAAATTTTAAAAATAAAGGGCCCACAAACCTCTGATGCAAGTAATATACAAACGTTTCTTAGTTTCTTATAGTTAAAAAACTTTTATTATATTTTCAGCAGTTTAAGTAAAAATTTGTTCAGATATTTCGTTGATTAAATACGAAATGTCCAAACATTTATACATAACATAGAATTGTTATCTTGAGGTAAAAAACATATATTTTTTATGCAACAAGATTGCCTTGAACTTTTATATCTATCGTAATAATTAAATGGAAAACAATTTCTAAATATAATTTTTCTACAAAACAGGTAAGACGTTTTATAAGATACAACATTTTTGTTTCAGTGCAACGATTTTAACTCAAAATTTATTATAATTTTTAAAAAAATTAAGTTTAATCAATAAAAGTAACCCTCCAAGTTTTTTAAATATAGTTAAATTTAATTAGTATTGTGGTTATTGTATTGAACTGTTAATGGTTTTCTGTGTTCCCTGGGAATTCCCAACTCAGTCAAGAATGAAAAATTATCAATAATTTTAATTCATTTCATGTTGTAAAATTCCTTTCTTCATAAAAATAAATTAAATGAAAATTAATTTCAGTGAACTTAAGCCAGATTTATATATCGAAATAAAGCTAAAAAAAAGAAAAAATATTTTATTAATATGCTAAATAAATTAAAATTTTGCCGCTAAATCAAAAATTTTAGTTCTCCAAAAACGTCGAAATGGTCACACTGCCCTGAGTGCTGCCTGAAGAAAACTTTACTTTTCGTACTCGGTTAACATTTCGATTCGCCACCAGCGCTTGTCAACTTTTAAATTTTAAAACGGATCATAGTCTGATAAGAACCACAAAATTTAAATTTTTTAGTTTTATTTGAAAATTAATATAAAATTTTAAGTAGCCAATTCACGAAGAATTTTTAAGTTTTAAGTACAAAAGTAGTAACTATATTAGGCTAAATAGCATTCTTATGAACAGCCTGTTTGTTGCATTATCATATGATTAAGTGTATACATCATAATTAAACAAAATAAGCTACGTGAATAAATAATTAAAGAAAAATGGACTTGAAATTGTAAATTTTTAAAAGTTCACAAGCCCCTACTCAAAAATCTGATCTCAGAAAACAGTTAACAAAAAAATTTTGTTTTGTCAAAAACAATGATCTGGCAATACTACTGGTAGTTACAGTTACTCTCTCTTTCCAAAGACAGCTTGTTTTTCTCGCAGTTTTGTCTTATTATCTTTGGTTTTGTTTTGATTCCCATTTTCTTTTTAGTTTATTCAAGTACATAATTTTTGTTACAACGTTTTTATTTCGAGCACCTGAAATTATTTAGTTTTGCACCGTTTTTTATAAATTAAAAAATTAAAATTTATATAAAATTAATAAATTAAAATATTCTTTACACAAATAATCCACAATAAATTTGAAATTAATTTAAAATGTAGTTAAACTACTTTAAGAAAATCAAGAAAAAACCATTGAATTTACCCTCAAGGGGGTGGTTGGCTGTTTTTATTTGAAAAAACATTAGAAAAAATAAAATCTACGAGAAAAATGTAAAAGTGTTTAATGTGTGTGTGTTTCTTGAGGGTATTGAGCAGTTGGTACACAAATGTATTTTTGTTAAGTCTTGTGTTGTGTGCGTGTTGGAATTTGTTTTCCAAATTTTTGTTTATGTGTCTTTAAATAAGGAAAGAAAGTAAAGACATATTACCCTTAAAGGTAAAAATTTAATATAAATTCCCTAAAATTCTATGTTGTTATATTTAATTAGTTAACTGTTAAAAAAAGTAAAAAAAAGCACTACCTTAAGTAAGTTGCTTTCTATTTATTACAAAAAAAAACAACAAAATATGTAGAAAATTTGTTTCCTTTTGCGTTCATTTTTATTATGTCAATGTTTTTTGCGTGTTTCTTTCGCTTGTGCTTTGCAAATAAACGGAAATAGTTGACTGAGCGGAAAATTGGCAAACGGAAACGACTGGTGAATTTAACGTTTTACACAGTGGTCAGAAAGAAAGAAATTATTAAAAAAAACACTAATTTCTTCATCAAAACTATTTGGGGTCTAAATATTCGGATAAATATAAGAAATGAAGAAGCACATAATTTTACCCATTGCACAGCGGGAGATTTCGGAAAAAATTAATATAATTCTGTGCCCACACAGAAAAAATTATTAAATTTCTCCTATTACCAAATTTGTTCTAAATTCATAATATCAAGCAAACAAGTTGTTGATTTTGCACCTATTACCAAAATGATTATATTGATTACTAAAAATTTTAAAATTTTGAAAAAATATTTTCAATAAATGATATTTTTAATTTTAATTAAAAAAGTGATCAAAAAACTTTGAAATTTTAAACAATGTGTTAATTTATTTAAATAAATATTGACAATTCCCAACAACAATTCTACATGTTTAAATTATTTTATTTTAAACGAATAAAGTCAATTAAGATTTTTTGTTATTTAATTAAAATTTTAATTGAAAATTTATTTCAAAACAACTAAAATGTTAATTAAAAATAAAAATTAAATTTTTAATTTTTTTCAGCTAAAAAAATATTGATCCAATTATCACATTAATTAAATTGAAATACATTTTAAACCATTTTTTAATCGATAAAACACTTTTTTCTGTGCATGTTCTGTAACTCTCGCTTCGAGTAACTTTTCTATTGAAATGCGAGAAATGAAACAAAATTGCCATAAATTGAAACAAACAACTGTTTACTGCGCCTCACACAGGGACAAATAACCGAAATACGACGACAAAAATGGAATTTTGTTAAATGTAACCAATATTGCACTTAATATGTTCTATATACCAGTACGCAATCGACCTAGGTATAAATATTTATTTTTTTAACACATCACATTAGTCTGTACGTGCGTGAAAGATATTATTATCTGTTACACGCACTTATGTACATATACCTACCTGTCAGCAACATCTATAGCGTTTATTGTTGCTACACTCTACAATTTTTGTAAGTTTACAGTTTATTAAAGTTTTTTAAATATATTTTTAAGCATCAGGTATCTAATTTAATTTGCAGTTATTATTAAAATAACAATTATATGTAGTGTAGGTATAGTTTACTGTTTTAATTATGAAATATATTGAAAAATTTACTTTAACTAGAGCTACAAAAAAAACTCCAAGCAGTTCTACGACTTTTCCTTATAAGTTAAAAAAAACAACTATTAGTAAGTGTAAAAAATTCAAGTGGAGGTCCCCCCGTTTCCCCTTTCAATAAATAGAGCCTATTTTTCTTAGGTAGTACACCTAATTCTGAAAATCCCACATGAAAATGACAATTTTTTTTTAATTCGCTACATTTTACATTCTGTGCAGTCTCCTCACAAAATACTTGTGTGCACCACTGATGTATACTTAAACTGCTACGAAAAAATGTAATAAGGGGAATTCCGTAACTAAATTGTAACTAACAGAACCGCAATAGCAAAATTTTTCATTTAGTGCCGTGTTCTTACAAGATATTTGTGTGAACGAAAATAAAGGGTCCGCCAAATAACTTTTTTTGTACTTTGGACTTCAAGAAGAATTCTTGACAAAAAGTACGAAAAAACAGAAGTAAGGAAAACATGTGAGATCAATTAAAAATGGATAATCATTCAAAAAGCAAATTTCGATCTACCAAAGGTTAAAATACAATTTGGTTTAAGGATTGATGTTTGACTACTGACGTCAGCAGTCATCGATGACTGCGAGTGTAAGATGGCAAATCCCTCTGAGGAGACCTAGTGGTTGAGGTCGAAACATGTCAGGGTAACCAGCCGCCTGGGTTCGAATCACACGCCAGCCAGCCTGGCTTCGAATCCCAGGTCAGTCAAGAATGAAAATTATCAATAACAATTTTAATTAATTTTCCATGTTGTAAAAATTCCTTTCTTCATAAAAATAATTTAATGAAAATTAAATTTAATGAACTTAAGCCTAATTAAAATAGTAAAAATTTGGATTAAAAACCATGAATAGTTCAACAAAATAACCACAATACTAATTATTTTTTTGTTTTTTTGAAAATGCTATAAAAAAACTACTGAATATTTTCTCAAATTTCTTTTTTTATTTGAAAGTACAATTCTTCCGGTTAATAATGGAAAATAATTTCATTCAATTGGCTGCCGCGGCTGACCATGCAGTAGCCTACACGATCGGTCCAATTTTTAAGCGCATTATCGATTGTGTGCAGCTGTATTTCACCAATGGATTCACGAATATTTTTCTTTAAAGCGTCAATTGTCTCTGGCTTGTCGGCGTAACACTTATCTTTGACAGCACCCCACAAATAATAGTCCAACGGTGTCAAATCGCAGCTTCGAGGTGGCCAAACGACATTAGCTCTGCGGCTGATAATGCGATCTTCAAAAATAGGGCGCAAAACATCGAGTGTAGCTTCGGTTGTGTGGCACGTAGCGCCGTCCTGTTGAAACCAAATGTTGCAAATATCCTCCTCTTCAATTTTTGTGAACAAAAATTCGTTCAACATGGCCCGATAACGATCGCCATTGACTGTAACGGCCACTCCTTGCTCATTTTCGAAGAAAAATGGCCCAATTATGCCTCTGGACCAAAATCCGCACCAAACAGTGACTCGTTTTGGGTGTATCGGCTTTTCAATGTATGCGTGCGGGTTTTCTGTGCTCCAAATGCGACAATTTTGCTTGTTTACATACCCGCCAAGATCAAAATGAGCTTCATCTGAAAAGATGATTTTTTTTTGGCAAAATCGGCATCTTCTGTAAGTCGATCGCAGGCCCACTTAGCGAAGCGAAAACGCATTGGATGGGCAGTTGGCTTCAACTCCTGAACCAATTGGACTTTGTATGGCTTCATACCAAGGTCTTTATGCAAAATTCGTCTCAATGATGTCTCCGAAATTTTCAATTGTTGAGAACGACGGTGAATTGATGTTGATGGCGCTTCACGCACACTTTCTGCCACAGCAGCAATATTCTCGGGTGTACGCACTGTTTTTGGCTTTTCACGCTTTGGTTTATCGATGAGGATGCCAGTTTCTTTCACTTTTTTTCACAAGATAACGAACATACGGAGCTGACGGTGCTTCTTTTTTTCCAAAATCCGTACGCAATTTTCGCACACATTCTGCATCATTACCATGATTTTCAAAGTAATGTCGAAACATTTCCCAGCGTTGTTCAAGCGTATACACAACCATATTCGTTCAGCGGAAGGATAAAACTAATTATCTGTAAAATCAGACATGAACTTAGTGTTATGATTCACGAAATAAGCACTAGTTGAAAAAAAAACGTTAGATGGCGGACCCTTTATATTAGAAAAGGCAATTCCGTAACTACATTGGGTGTATTGAGATCTGTGCTTTAAAGAAGATGAAAACGAAGAGAAAGGAGTTATTTGATGTACTGAAAAAGCAACATTTTTATAATACATATGTCATCATCAAAGTGTAATGACCAACTATTACAGTATATTTTGGTTAAGTAGTATCATCAGCAGTGGATCAAATTTAAATAAAGACTTTTAAAAAATTTAATTTTTAATTCCGTTTTTTATAAGTATTCTCGTTTTAAGTTTTTAATTAGGCCTAATGTTTTGTAATTTGAATTTTGAATTTTTAAAACTAGACATCTAAAATCCGTGTAATAAGTTTTAATTCGATAGATTTTTTAAAAATTGTACGCCATATTGGATCCGCCATTTTGAATTTTTAAAAACTAACATCAGATTCGTAATCAGCGACCCCAAAAAATCCTGTGAAATAAGTTTTAAGCGAATTCGATAAATTTTTTAAAAATTGTCCGCCATCAGCATCCGTTATCAGCGTTCCTAAAAACCTTGAGGTACCTATTTTTATTAAAATATATTGAATCCATATGAAGTAAATATTTTTGTCGCCCTAAATTTTCAATTTGTCCCTGTGTGCGTCTGTAACATTTTTAGCGATTAAAAGCTGTCACGTAAGGAAATTACTCGCCAATTTACAGAAAAAGTGTGTCTGTACAATTGTTGTGAGTAAGTTCCCGCTTTGAACTGTCAAATAAACTCGCGCATAAAAACGGGGTGAGAAAAAATATTACCACAAAAAAATATATTAAATATTCCAAATGCAATGAATAATAACATAGAAGAGATAAGTATTTTGCTTTTGACTGATTTTTTCATTGTTTAATTATTTTACTTTTAACATTTTTGAAAAATATACGAATGTTTTCAAAGCTATTTTTTAAACAACAAAAATTAAAGTCGCACTCTACATTATTTGCAATAGCCGACGGTTGTATTTTCGCCGCAGTCATTGAAAACTTTTCAATTTAATTTATTTTGGCCGCCGTCAACGATATGTGTTACTGGCGTTCTCAACGTCTGCAAGTTCATATCGGCTTCGAGTGAAATAATATGACATTTATAACGTAACGTAATCTCTTTTGATAGCACTGTGCAAGAAATTGACACTTTTTTTGTGGTGCCCGCGGTTTTTTAAGATTGGCTCTGGTTTTCGAGATATACCGTTATTTCGAAAATGGAGGAGGTTGCACAACATATGTTCGCGTAACTCAAAAACCCTTTACCTAATTGAAAAAACTTAAAAAACCGAAATTCCGCAATAAAATTTCATTTAAGAAAACAAAAACTTTTTTTCTAATATCAGTAGTCGTTATTGAAACATCATTTTTTTTTTTTGAAAAAAAATTAAATTTTTTATCAAAATTTCGAAATTTTTGTTTTTTAAAAATTCATAAAAAATTGCTTTTAATTTTTTGCAGACGTATAAAAAACGAAATTCCAAACAAAACAAGCCTAAATGATTAAAATCTGTTTGCAACTTTTGATTTTATTCACAAAAGTCGACAAATTTTAATTAATTTAAGAATTTCATAAAACGCAATATTTGTATGGGAGCCCCCCTAAGGGATGGTGATAAAAGGAAAGTATAATTTGAGAAAATGTTAAGAACAAAAAACTAATGGAGGTCAATCATACATTTTATCCCCCTAGGGGCGACTCCTGGGCATTAATGGGATTTTTTTTTAATATATTTCTAGTCTGCATTGAACATTTTGTATGGAAGCCCCCTTAAGGAATGGAGATAGCGGATGGGTATGTTAGAAATAAATGATTGAGATGAAAAATAAAGTGGGGTTGGTTATACATTTGACCCATCTAGGGGCATCCTAGGCGCTGCAGGGGCCAAATTTAAGAATTTCATTAAACGGCCAAATTTGTATGGGAGCCCCCCTAAGGGGTGGAGATATATTGCGGAATTTCGGTTTTTTAAGTTTTTTTAATAAACTAAACCGTTTTTGAGTTACGCGAAAATGTGTTGTGCAACCTCCTCCATTTTCGAAATAACGGTATATCTCGAAAACCAGAGCCAATCTTAAAAAACCGCGGGCACCACTGGATTCAGCGAATTATGTTAAAACGCCATGTGCCCGGCTTGTCTGTTTTTTCAACTAGCATAGTGTAGTTTTCGACATGAGTTACAGACACACTTTTTTTTCTTATTTTTCGAGAAACGATGGAATATTTTGTTTAACATCTTTTCAATGCGAGAAGTTCTCACCAAAGTTACAGAACGTGTAAACACAATTTTAGGTGGCAATAAAAGACTTGTAGTCGAGAATATCCGACTTTGAAAATTAAAACATGCTTTAGGTATTTCACCTATCTTGATCTAGTATTTTGCAAATATATATCTGATTAAAATTTGCCGCGATTTAATTTTAATTTTTATAAATTACCATCAAATCAATAAATAGAATTGTAAATAAACAGTTATTCCTATGTATTGCATTTGAAGTAGTGATGTAACGATACGCCTTTTTGCCCATACGATGCCGAGACCGATACTCAAAAAGAAATATCGGTGATACCGATACAAATATTAAATTGAAATTCAAGGTAAAATTAGCAAAACTCAAGTAATTCTATATTTTTATTATACAAAATTACAGCGTAAGAGATTAATAATATTTAAAATTTATTTTAATAAGATTTAAAAAACAAAGAATTGAATTTAAATTCATAGTAATAAAATTATTTTTTATACAAAAAACAGTGTAATAGATTATTTAAAATTAATATTAATAAGATTATTATTTAAAAAACAAAGTATTCTCCGCTTTTGCATAGATAGGCGATTTCGCAAATCTGTTTAAAGCACACCTACTGTGGAAATAATAAATTTCTCAGATGCGACAGAATTGATTTGAAATCTTAAGCATTTCTGCTCCATGTTCTTAAATTAAATTTTTCGGATAACATTTAATTGCGACAGTAAACAAGATTTGTATCGAAGGCCAAGAGTTGTAGATAAACAATAGGTTTAATTATTGTCTAAACTCTCAAATCTTTCATTCAGAGCTAATGCTAAAAGTTTTCGCAAATTTTTTGGTTATTTATTATACCTAAATCTGATATTTCTGCCCGAAATTTCTACAAAAAGAAAGCTGATCGTATTCGTAACTTACAGTTATCTATACCTTTTTCAACGTTTATTTGACCTACGTGTTTTTACCTTCAGTTTTCTTTCAAAATATGGCAGCTCTTACACCATAGATTTCTATATACAGCTAGATTTCTTCTTGTAGAATTTACGGGCATTAATAGTTACGGTTAGCTTGAATAATCCGTATCTCTTGTTTTACATATTATGTTTGCAATAATTATAAAATATGTAATTCAAAATAGGACCTTACCTACCTTTTATTTATTTTATATAGATGCTTTCACTTATAGTTACGTCTTTAAATTGAAGTATGTTTTTTTAAGAGCCTACCAAGAACAACTTAAAAATTGCTTGAAAACAATTATACATACAAAATGAATTAAGAGCGTTTAGGATAAATATAGGTATGTATAATGAATAAAAAACAGGTGTTACGGTAGGCTAGTTGGTAGTGAGCTAGTTCACCATTGCGTTGGTTCCCCACTAGACAGTCTGGTCTGTTTCACTACAACGGGCTAAAGGTTTGCGTTACTTTTGCTCGGTTAATTAATTTGAATAAATACTAAAATTTTCTTTTGTAAGAATTGTCAAAGTAATAAAGAGTTTTAGAAACAACAAGTTAAGCAATATAAATTTAATTGAAAATGTTTAAAAAATCCTAAAATGTTAAACTGTTTTCTTAATAAGTAAATTGTTTAACAGTTAAGGTAGAAGTACATAACACGGGTTAGTGCACCCGCGTTCTGTAGACCTTTGTCAAAAAAAGTTAAACTAGTGGTTAACTTCGAATTTTTTAACGCGTTATGTATTTTTAACAACTAATCAGCTGACAACAAAAAAAAAAAATTAAAAAATGTGTGAATCATGGATAAAAAAACTTATTAAAAAGTTTATAAAGCATACAGTATCGTATAAAAACAGAGCTGAAGCTTGGAATTCTATAAAAAAAAGTGTTAAATAAAGTGTGAAATAAAATTTTATTAAAAATATTAATTAAATAACAAATAATCTTAATTGATTTTTTCGTTTAAAATAAAATAATTTAAACTTGTAGAATTGTTATTGGTAATTGTCAAAACCTGTGCTATAACTGACTAAATCGATTATCACATTGTTTGAAACGGCAAAGTTTTTTGATAATTTTTTTTAATAAAATTAAAAATTTCGATATTTTAATTTTCACTAAATTATTTTTATGAAGAAAGGAATTTTACAACATGAAATGAATTAAAATTTATTGATAATTTTTTATTCTTGACTGAGCTGGGAATTGAACCCAGGTTTTCACGGACAGGTTGCCCTGACTAGTTTCGATTGTATCCCCACAGTCTCTTCAGAGGGGTTTGCCGTATATTACTTACCGCCATTGACCACGGATGACGTCAATAGTCAAACAACAATCTTTAAACCAAATGGTATTTTACCTTGGTAGACCGAAATTTGCTTTGAATGAATGATTACATATTTTAATTGATTTACATGTTCTTCCTAACTTCTGTTTTTTCGTACTTTTTGTCAAGAATTCTTCTTGAAATCCAAAGTACATTTTTGATTTTCATGTTTTTGTCTTTCTTTTTTCTTGTTGACCTTTTTTAGCACAACTTAAAGGACAAATGTAAACATAGCTTGTGCCTTAGCTGTACAAAATAATTGGTATTGTGGTTATTTTATTGAACTGTTAATGGTTTTTAATCCAAATTTCAATATTTTAATCAGGCTTAAGTTCATTGCATTTAATTTTCATTAAATTATTTGTCCTTGGAGTTTAAATCACAAAAAGCCATTTCGATTTCTCTTAACTCTTATCTTAGGGGAATAGCTGCTGTAAACAGGTGGTAACTCGACTGCTATATCTTGAGATATATTTGGAGTAAAAATGATTTCAAATGATTAACAAACAATTTTCATTTTTCAATATAATTGTTTGCCCAACTTTCATTCAAGTTTCTTAATAACGGCTAAGAGATAACTGGTCTATTGAAATTTCAAGCTGTTGTGAAATGTGTAGTCTGATTGTGGAGTTGCATCAAGTTCCTTAAGAAAATTTTCCAGTGAATCAGTTTTCTGAGATTTCAGAAACTTTCTTAGTCTTTATGTGCACTCTTTTAATAAATTCTTAAGTTGAGGCGATCTGAGCAATTGCCACTCTCTTCAAACTCTCCTTTTTCAGTCAAGAGGCGCTAAATATGTGAAGAATATATTTTAAAATTTTTGATTTTTTTGAGTGTTATGCTGGAATGTTGAACAGCTATTACAGCGGAATATTTTCTGTGCAATGGTTCATGAGATATTTTCTATATTTTAACCAATTTATTTTTGTGGCTGACGACGACAAGTAACCAGACGGAGATACAATTCTATTGGGGTGCATTACAGTAACATTTGCCGGTGTGTGATCGGAAGATTATTCTAAGGAAGCTTCAACATGAATTGGTTTAATAAGGATGTTTTTAACCACGCCAAAATCATTGATATTTTGATTTTTTTGCTTATCAATATGAAGGCCAATATGTTGGTTGTCCACTCGTAGGACATTTTTAGAAATTGTAATAAACAAAACACGACCCTTTGGTGCTATAAGTCGTGATCCCCAGAAGGTTTGTTTAGCGTTTTAATCGCCAGTAGCTAGCAAACAGGATACTAATGATTTATAATATTGACTTTCTGATATTGAAAATCTAGGTGGAGAGTATAAAGATGAAATTACTATGTTTCGATTTAGCTCTTCAACACAAACGCTTGTTGCTTGCAGATAAGCTTCACAATGATCACACATTAACTAGTGTTTGATTCGAACTTTTAGCGATATGGCAGAACCTCCATAACCTCTATCTCGAGGCTCCATGGTATCCTATAATATATAACCATTGATATTAAACATTTTTCTTGAGGTCAAATGAGTCTAAGAAACCATCGTAACATCAATTTCTTTATTTTTCAGAAAGTATTCTAGTTAATTTTTTTTTCTGGCGGATGCCGCTTGGGCGAGCAAATTAAATGGATTTGTGAGCAAATAGTGCTTTCGTCGTTTTTCATTATCGGAAGTCTTAACAGAGCGAGAGTTGGAGCGACTTATTGATATCTTATTTACCATTTTAAAATTCTCCGAGGAATGTGTCCGACTTCTGGATGAGGACCTATTAATAATCGGTCCATAATTTCACATAGCCCCCATACAGGCATAATTTCGGAATAGAGTCTTTGTGCCCCTAAACCGTATTATTATATCGTTATATAGATTAAATATGGTCCAAACATATTTGTAATCATCTTAACTAATTTTATTGAAATCGGTTGATATTTGACTATAGCTCCAATACAAATGACAATCCCAAAAAAGAAGCTAAATGCCTTATATATGTTGGTATTGGTATGAAATTTGGCGACAATACTTTTACGATAGGTTCTAAATCATGACAACATGTTGGACGGGTGAGTCCAGAATTTACCTTAGGTTCAATATCAACCCCCTCCATAAAATCACTTTGAGTCGAAAATATATCATTTAGATATATTTATCCATATATTATTCGAAAGAACGGAGTTTTACATAAATCTTAAGTTCATAACATAATTTTATTTTGGTGGTTCCATGATTTCTCAGGGCCGACTATATTTATATTTTAATGATTATATTTAAAATATAAATGCTACTTAATGATATTATTTTAATAAGTATAAGATTTTTTGCTTTGACCATCACCCAAATTTGTCTCTTCACAACAGCTGTAATTCCGATAAATAGTATTAAGAAGCGAATACATACAAAACAAAGGCCCTAATTGTGTAAAACGCAACACAAGGCCAAAAACTGCATGGAAAGCAAAAACAAAGTCAAAACAATCTTAAAGTTTTGTTGCTGCTTTCGACAGAAATTCATATTGCGTTTAAAAATGTTCAACTTCACAAGAAAATTTTCAAAGGGTTTTAATGCAATTTTTGGGAAAACTCAAATCCTAATGAACGATACAGAAATTAGTATTAAATTAATCTGAGATTTAAAGGTGTGGTCACTTTTAGAAAATTATGGCTTATTTTCATTAATTATTACTAATAAGTGTTCATGTACTCGAAAAGCTTGCAACGAGAGATTGAAAAAAGACCATAAGAATTTAAAAGAAAAAATTTGGTGAAAATTTCTAATAGTAAAATTTTTACTAGCAAGAATTATTCATCCACCTGTTTCATGTTTGTGTTTACAAAACAAAAATAGTTTTCATCATTTTTAATTTAAAAGTTTCACAACATTACATGCTTGTGTCTAATAATTGTAAATTTTTCTGTACATACATAATACTTCATTGCTATCCAAAGGATAGCTAAGGTAAAATGTAACAAGAAGATACAAGATAATAGTCTGGTAGTGTATAAAGTCATTCCTAAAAATTTAAGAAATGGAACTATTACAAAAAAGCTTTATAAAATACATAACTGAAATTTAACTCATAGAATAAATTCGAAAAAAATAAAAAATGTTGAATATAATAAAGTAACTTGAAAAAGAAATAATTCCCAGATTCTAATTGTTAAACGTTTTTCAATAAAATAAAATGTTTATTTTCCTAAAATTTTGAAACAAAAAAAAAATTTTTTTTTCAAAAGTTACGTCATATTCAAAATGTCATAATTTCGTATAAAACTCATTTAATTTCTTGGAGACGTTACGTGACAAAAACTGTACTTTTCTTTGAACGTGCCCACATTAAGCTCCAACGAAAAATGCAAACAAATGTCGCTACTTTTTTTTAACACCTAAAATCACACAGATCAGGTTAAATAAATACTTATTGCTTAAAATTACAATATTAAAATTTTATTTTAGGATTATTAAAAAAAACACCTCCTTTAAAGTTTCAGGATTATTAAAGAACAGTTTGATGAATTACATAAAAAAAATCAGCAAAAAAATATTTTTAATATACTGTTTGTAGCCCCAAGTATTCTCTTTAAAATGACATACAAATCATTTTCGTATGTGCAGTAGTTTTTGAGATATTGAGAAACACATTCGGCTAATTCGGCGAAATTATGACATTTTAAATATGACGTAACTTTTGAAAACAAATTTAAAATTTTTTTTCGTTAATATATGTTCCTTATAGGGTGAAAGGAACCTTCACACCAAATTTCATTCAAATCGAAAGGGGTCGGGTCCCACTCTTGGTCGATTTGACATGGAATTACCCATAGACGACTTTAAAAATTGGTTCTACTCACATTAAAAAAAACTTTAGTAAGGAAAAAAATTGTTGATTAAACTTTAAGAGAATTGACTGTGTAAATATATGGCTTCCAAACGGACCATCTCTATTAACACCAAACAAGGTATTGGTATGAATCAGACTAATGCCCGTAATTTCTACAAATAATATAACAAATAGCTGTGTATAGATATCTATGGTGTAACGAATTTTAAACCTTCTTTCTTACCTACGGGTTAAAGTGTAGTGTATTTTACACCATCGATTTTCGATAGTTTATTCACGTAGGCCAATTTAACGTTGAAATTACCAAAATAGAGTTACCGGATAAGTAAAGATAACTGTTAGGTACGAACATGACCAGATATCTGTTAGTAAAACTTACGGGCATAAAAGGTTAATTTTTTATTTGGGTGGTAAAAATCCTTAGGGGGAAATTTTTGAGTATAAGTATTCATATTTAAGTGATATACAATTCGGCTGTTTAGTATAGTAGACAGTTTTACCACTGAGCGATTGAAAGATTTGTATATTTTTTTTATTTTTTTTATAAATAAGGCCGTATATCTCTTGTTCTTTTAAGTTTGGCACTAGTCTTCTTTCTTCTGGAGTAATTGTATTGCCAATGCAATTTCAATTAGGTGAATTTTACATAATTATTTAATTAAATGCTATAGCAAAAAAAAAAAGTACAAACCTTCTTGAAAGGATGTAAAATTTACACTTTAAGCACAAAATTAACAAAACAAAATAAAATGTAACTGGATTTTTTGCAAAATTTTTTTTTAACGGTTTTGCTAATATAGAATTTTCGAAAACTATCGAAACTGCCATACCAAATTTATTTTTCTAGGTTCACATTATGAAAGTTTCCTTTCAGAAAGTCTGAGTTTATGGGTTAAGGCCGTGTCAGATACAACTTTATCGCTTTGCGTGACGTTTCTACCTTCGGCAGAAAAACGCAAAGCAAAAGGTGTATGCCACAATGAAAACTTTGACAACACTCACGCATTGTTTGTTTACTTATAAAAGCGATTGGTAATTTGTACATTTAATTATTTGTTACAAAAATAAAAGTTAAAAATTTAATTGGACGGTTTTTTGGAATTGAATTTTGCAAAAAAAAATTAAAAAAAAAAGAAAATTATACTAGCGAATTGTCAAAGCGCGCAAAAAGATGAGAGTTGGCTAACTTTTTGCTTCGCTCCGCTTTGAAAGTACTTTATGTGACATGTTTCGTATAAGTATGTATATTTTATCTTAGATGTCAAAGCGAATCGGTAACGCAACGCGAAGCAAAAGTTTTATCTGACATGGCCTTTAGAGCGGAGAGAGCAATAGCCTGTTCTCTTCCCCTCTCACCAATAAACTCATACTTTCTGAACAGTGTGGCCATTTTGGAATTTTTGCAGCTAAATTTAGCATTGAAAATTTGTATTTATGTAGCTGCAAAATTTTCATTTGGCACTTGGCATTTTATTTAGAATTTTTAGAAAATGTTTCTAGCTTTTTTTAGCATTATTAATTTTAAAAATTGGGACGAATAGTTTTACTGATTTTACTCAAATTTTTTTACAAATCATCATATTAATTCGAATGTGTATTCTTAGTCAAATTACAATTTATAAATATAAAATATTCTTGGAAAATATTGAAGGAGTAAGACTATTAAATTATGAAAGCTTTGTAAATTGTAATTTGACTTAGAATACACATTCGAATTAATATGTTGATTTGTAATGAATGTTAATTCCCAGATTCTATTTGTTAATTTTTTTTATAAATTATAATATCGCACTTAATCAACAAGAGGGTATTAACTCAAAATTTTTATTTTTTTCATTTTTATGGAAAAATCGACAGGTTATATTCATATGGACCCGCTGTAAAAACATCGTCCTGTCTACTTTTTGGTAATGAAACGGTTGGTTGTAAAATGGTTTTTATATGCCTTCAATGTTCAATTAAAAATTGTCTTGCTTCTACTGAACATTTTTAAATTCTGAGTTAATACCCTCGTGTTGATTAAGTGCAGTATGTAAATTTTGACTAAAAATATATGTACCCAAAATGAAATTTCGTATGAAACATTTTACGAGTCTTGTTAAAATAAAAGAAAATATTGAGGAAATATTAGAAATGCCCTTGTAAAACTGATTGATATTGCGATATAAGACAAGAAAACTGCAGTTTGTATTTAGATAAAACTTCGATGGTGTAAATATTAGAAAAATTTACTTGCTCCAAAGCTTCAACTTCTCTTAAACTATAAAAAATAAAATTATCTAAAAAATTTTGTACATCAAAGAAATTAATCGTTTAAATATTGCATGTACCAGGGGTTTGCGGGCCCCCTAAATTTAATCTCAACTATCTTTGCTACATACTTATATGCACCAGGTGCTTTGCCAAAATCTACCCATTGCACTATAGGTAATTTGACCCGAAATCTTGGCCAAAAATAATTTTTTGCACTAACAATAATAATGTTTTTGCTAATGACGTTCGATTAAGAACATATCAAAGCAAATAACTGCATATTAGGTTTTTGTAAAAAACAAATATCAGCTGATTTATGGGAAGTCAAAGCATAAAAAGTGAATTTTAAAATAAATTAAATCGGTTTTTATCAGTTATTAAACAAATAGGAGGAAATCGTGCATAATATGGAGAAGAGAGGGGATAGTAAGTAATTAAAAAAACCCAAAATATTTTGGTGGACGTTATTGCTTTTGGTAAAAAAAAACGTGTATTTCTAACATAACCTCAAATAAATGACTTTTTCCATAAATATAAACTTTGCATAAGCTTTTGATAATGTTGGCCGTGGACTGCCGTGTTTTTCCTTGATGAAAAATGTTAAGAAAAGCATTCTGAATTTATTTATTTTTATTTTAAGTTGCGATTTTTTGCGTTTTTTGAATTATATCATTTTCTTTCAGACAGCCTCAGCTTAAAATATAGCGAACTTTTTAATATTTGGATTTGTGAAAGAAATAAAAAGAAACAAAATGATGCTGTTTACAATGTTATTATCAGTAAAATTGATTTAAATAATGTTTCAAAAAAAGATTTGGCTTCGTTAAAGCAAAAGGTACAAACTTTTTGTAAAAATTTATCTTTAAGGTGGCACAAGGCTCGCAGAAAAATGAAAAATTTCAACTATTACAAAAATCAAAAACCCCAGCGTGCCTGTCCATGAACAACTCTTAAATTCCAAATTTCAGCCATATCGGTCCAAAAGTTTGGCTGTAAATAATTTTGGCCTAAAAAGTGGTTTAAATTACCTTGTGTGCATTGGTTTAAATATAACCAATTCTTTCAATTTCGTTAACAAATAAGTTACTTAAATATATTTAGTTTCGAATAAAATTTCATACTGGTAATAAGTTTTAAACAAAAATCATTAAAAATGTTTAGCATTTTTGAATAGCATTTTTTAAAATCATTTTTTGCATTTTTTGGCCATGTCTAATGCCAGATTTAGCCGTAAAATTATTTTTAGATCTGGCCACACTGTTTCTGAAAGAAAACTTTCATTGTGTGAACCTAAACTTATTAAAATGTCATTTTTTCTCAGGGAATTATTTCTTACAGCCATACCTAAACAAGAGCGGAACGCGTTTTCTAGCTGTCAAAAATCCTCATGCCCATACAATTTGTATGTAGCATACCGACACAACGCGGCGGCAATGCAACGGTAGTGCTTTGCAATTGGAAAATCCGATTTTGACAGCGCGTTAAAATAAACAGGGCTGCTATATTTGTTGTTTTGACAACCCTGTTTTTATTGTTTGATAATAAATAATGGCAAATTAGGTGTTTTTAGGATAAACTAGCGGTTTTAATTCAATTTCTTATGTCTTTTATGAGGGTTTTAGTCGGCACGAAAGTTAACACTACTGTTTATGGCACATCGCTGACGCTCTTATTTAGGTATGACATATCAGCGTAAAAGCTACGGTGAAGAAAACGTTCCGCCTTCCGCTCTTGTTTAGGTACGGCTGTTAGTGCTGTATAAAAAAAACCATAGTTGCAACACTAAGTACTAGTACATTGTGAGTAGATTTCGCAAAAGCTAGTCACAGAGTAGATTTTGTGTTGTATGGAAAATATAATCAAAAACAACTAGATTTGGCTCGAAATCTCGTAAGTACTAGATTTCATTGTAGTGTAAATGTGTAAAAAGCAGTAAATCTACCAGAATTTGTAAAGATAATAATAAAGTTAATAATAATAGCGTATTACTTTGAAACCAACAGTGCTACAAGATTAAATAAGTAATTGTTTGCAAGGTAATAATAAATTTTTTTATGGTATACTTACAGTAGATTAATTTTAGAAGTAAAAAAACTCAATTTCGACATAAATCGAGTTAGGGCCTTTTTACATGAGACCAACAACATTTATTTGTAAAACATACTTAAATACATTGTCGGGTAATTTGTACAAGTTGGAGTTACAAAATTTTGAAAATAAGACCGGCTTGAGGTATGTTCAGACCTAACAAATATTTGACGAATAAAACCAAACCATACTTGACTACACTTTACTTGTAAGAAAATAATTATAGATTGGTATTTAGAAACTTTTAAATGATGTTTGATCCAGCAAACCTTTTGCAAAAGCAAACAATTTTTTAAAAAAACTAGTCTTCACGTGCCAAATATTTGATAGGTGTGAACATAGCTTTACATGGATACTATGATCAGTTTTAAATTTTTGCTATCTTGTTCGGCTTATTAAACCATTTTAAGATATATATTCTAAAAGATCTTATAAAGATCTTAGACAATTTATATTTTGCGAGTTGTAAGTGGCTTAAAAATTAAATTCCAGGTATACATATAAATCTTTTCCACAACTGTATACGTTTGTAGTTTAATATGATAATAATCAGTAATTGGACTACAATTTGTTACACCTATATTTTAAGGACTTAAGGTACGGTCACATATGTCAAATATTTTCCCAATTTTTGTTTGACTGTGTTTTCCTAAAATTTGTTTAAAACAATAAAAGTTTTATTTTCTGGTCACACTACGCACATTTATTTGCCTTTAAATAAAATGTTGGAAAACATGTTTGCCCTCTGTTCACATATTTGCCTAAAAATAAATATTTGATCAAATTGTCAAAAATAAAACAAATAAATAAATACTCGTTTTAATAAATAAATTACTTTTTATTGAAAATAAAAATTTGGAAGCAAAAAACGAAACTTTTTTGGTTTTATGGTACAGGAAAAAGAAAACAGCAATTTTAAAAGTAAAAGATGATTAAAATAGTAAATATAGGGATAAGAAAGGAAACATTTGAAAAGAATTGTTGGAATTTTTGGCTTAATCGATGTACATACATATGTAGAAGTTTTTTGGTATTAACCTAACAAGTGTGTACCATGGGTTTTAAAAATACCAACATTTTTCTGGTATAATCATGTAAGGGTGCTATAATCGGCTGTGCCGAGAATTATAATATTCCAGGACGCCAGTACGCTTTATGTACATATACGGGATCTGCATACATACATACACATGTATGTTAAATAATGAGTCGATTATCACAAAGTTTAATTATTTTTATTATTACGAAATTTGACCAAATAATTTCCGGCCTTATGAAACCAAACTAGACCATATTTCACCACTTAAGCGTTATTCGTTACTGTTTTGGACGTTAAAGTGTTTCCGACAGTGGACCTACTGTTAATTATAAACCGATCTTCGCGAAATTTGGTAGTATGATCTAGTCATAAAAATCGAGTGTACAAAATTTAACGGCAAGCCACGAATATATGTAAGTTTTTTAAAGGAAGGTTGTTTAACATTTGGATCTATAACTCTTTTTCTACTTTACAGATTTTGCTGGATTTCAATCCCAAACTGCTTGGAAGAACTGTAATCAACCTTGGCACCAAAATTGTTACTTTTTGTCAGCATCCATTTCTGAATCAACATAAAAATATCCGTCCGTCCGGCTGGCTGTCCATGTTAACCTCTTTCGCAAAGTTCAAGTTGCAATTTTGGAGACAATGTAATTTAATTTGGTGTATAAGCTTTAATTGTCATAAGAAGTAGAAAGCATTAGTCCATAAGAACTTCTTTTCGGAAAATTCTTCGTGCCAATAAACCATCTTATTAATTTACGGCCTAAGTTATAAAAAATAAAGCATGTCAATAAAAGGTTTATGAAACGGATTTTGTTTAAAAATCCGTATCATAAACCTTTTATTGATATGCTTTATTTTTAATAACTTAGGCCGTTAGTATTTAAAATTAGTTTCCAGCCCTATTCACATTATAAAGTCTTATTGTAATCGTTCCATAGTTTACCAAAGCTCTTATACAAATACTACTTCTGTAAATAGCTTTTAATGCCATAATTACCTTATAAATGTTGGACTTGACGATAATTCCTATCCATAATAGATTGTATGTCATATCAAAATTTTGTCTAGGTAGGTTCATATAAGTCCACTCCCTACAATCACTCCAAGATAAAACAAAATCTCTAAAAGATGACGATGTCGGTAAATTGTTCGGCACAAATAAGTTTTATATAAATATTTATCTGATAATATTATTAAATTTTGGCGGTTCCATCATTGTCCATGGGTCCCAAAGTGGGCACACTCTTTAAAATTGTCCTGTATATACAGATGCGCCATGCTTGGATTGTATAATTAGTAACATAGATTTGTATATTATACCCAAAATAAATAAATTGTTTATTTACTTAGGAAAAATGTATTTTGTAACATATTGAATCATAGAGAACACAGGAAAATTTTTTACAAAAATCATTAAAAATTTCGTCATTAAAAAATAGTTTAATTCTGTTAATTTTTTCAATATTTCTTTTTTAACTTTTTGTTTGACGCTGTTTGATCTTACAAAATTTTTGTAAGAACAAATATTTATTTGCCCAAACTTGAGGAAAATATTTGATACTTACTGGTCACATTAGAATCATTTTTGTTTGGTGACAAATAATTTTGTTTACCCAAAATCAGCTGTGTTTTTGTTTCCCCTCAAAAATATTATATGGTCAGATTAAGGCAAACAAATATTTGAAATTTTTTGGCAAATGTTTGCCGTATGTGACCGTACCTTTAGCATCAATAAATATTAGACAAAATTTATTTTAGCCTCAACGATAAATTAATTAAAATATACGTTTTAGGACTTTGACCATTCACAGAAAAAATTATTAAATTTCTCCAATCACCAAATTTGTTCTAAATTCATAATATCAAGCAAACAATTTGTTGATTTTGCACCTATTACCAAAATGATTATATTGATTACTAAAAATTTTAAAATTTTGAAAAAATATTTTCAATAAATGATATTTTTAATTTTAATTAAAAAAGTGATCAAAAAACTTTGCCATTTCAAACAATGTGTTAATTTATTTAAATAAATATTGACAACTCCCAACAACAATTAAGATTTTTTGTTATTTAATTAAAATTTTAATTGAAAATTTATTTCAAAACAACTAAAATGTTAATTAAATCAAAATTAAATTTTTAATTTTCTTTCAACAAAAAAAATAATTGATTCAATTATCACAATAATTAAATTTTAATACTTTTTAAACTATTTTTTTAATTGATAAAACACTTTTTTCTGTGTTACGAACTGCCCTAGTATTGCAAGCATGTAATCGTTTTTGCTCTTTTTTATCAAAACTTCCTGATTGTTTAATTCTATTTAAAACTTCACTTAAAAGCTTCTAAGCTTTCTTACAATCTTATATTAGAGAGTGTAAATGGAGCATTAGTGAAATATTCAGCGCCGAACTTAACCGTTAAGCCTACTCACTTAATATTATAAATTAAAAGCAATTTTACATTCGCATATTATTCACCAATTATTGTTGTTTTATGATCATGTACATTTTGGCGTCATAATTAAAAAAAATCTCAGATAAGAGAAAACTAACACTTTAACGAATGTTGAAAATATAATATAATAAAAAAGAGATATCATTTTGGCACACAGTTAAATAGTACGAGTGTGTATTTAACAGATACATTTCAATTTTAGATGAAACTAATAAAACTCAATAGGAACCTCCAACAAGTTTGGCCCATGAGAGAGAATTTCTGATTTAATAGCAAACCGACCGACCGCTCACGCCATCGTCTCACTACATTTGAATTGCTTTTTAAAAGAAAAAAAAAACAATAATTGGTAGAAAAAGCAGAACATTAGACAGAGTAAAGTTGATACTACAAGTGTTTAGTTGTTAAAGCGGTTTGACACAAATCACATGGAATTTTTAAACTACTAAGTGGGATACTTTTTTGTTTATTATTATTATTTTGGAAAATTGTGCGTAAAAGAATCCATTACAATAAATTATGCATACAAAAAGAAAAGTGCATTTTTTTACAAGAATAAATAAAATTCAAATAAAACATTTTGATAAATTAATGGCAAAAAGTTTAATAAAATTACCACAAACATGACAAAGCAAATTTTTAAATCATTATTAATAATAAAACACTTATAAATTTTACAAAAATTTATGTGTAATAAAATACGAGAAAGTGTTAATGTGCAATTTTATTTACTTAAGACTGATTACAAGTTTATTTCTAACCCCCGATTAAGTGTAAATAAATTTAAGTGTCAAATCATCAAACAATTAGAAAACAAAGCGATATTAATAAACAAAACAAAAATTACAAATAAATCATTACAACAGTACAAAAATCTTGGTTTTTCGTTTTGAACTTCAGAATGGCTTAACATTAAAATTTGAGCGACTTTTTACGATCTATACCTACAGAATTTCTTTTTTAAATAAAAATAATTAATTTTCTTAATAAAAAACACACTTAAGGTACTTTTTTCAATATGTGTGAAGTACCCAACCCAATTCCTTTACCGAAAAATTACCACTAAACACGGTACTTTCTTATTCTCTGTGTTTTATCAGTTAGTTGATTTGAAAAACATTATAATCCTTCATTAACAAACACAATTCAGTGATCAAAAAGCGTTTTCGATTTGTAGACATTTTATAAAATATGTGCTGATTCACATCATGTTTTGTGTCGTCAACTCTTAAGTTTTAACAAGATAGGGGTAAGAAGAGTTAAAAGGGGCACAAACTCGACCGTACTCCTCAATATTCTTTTTTTTCTTTCCTATTCGTAGTATTCCTTATGAGTTTAAGTTTTAGGTAAAGAAAACGAAAACTGAGATAACCAACTAATTGCGTAGGTACGTACAGGCAGGTCCAAAAGAAAATTAATGAAAAACTGATCAGCTAATCCTGATGCGTTTGGATCAGCACTACCTATTACGTTTTAAGAGTTGTGCAGACTCAGGTTTTGTGTTTTAAAAAAATAAAGTTTTTATTCAATACTATCTATTATTTAGACAGAGTTATAATTTAAGTAATATTAATGAGAGCGTAGAAAATTGTTAAATAACGACAGCTTTTGTCATATCCAAAGTTCGTTACAGATTTGTCAAAGATTTACACAAGCACCTAGCCTTACCTCATGGTGGATCTTAACCAAATAATGCGTTTACCAACCGAATCTGAGTGTAAGAGCAACCAGCACACACAGGTATAAATTTTAGTGCAGAATCCGGCAAGATTAAAAACTCGCCCCTTGTTTATGATCTGGAGTTATCTTACCTACGCTACTTTTAAAAAAATGCCAGCAGCCTCTGTTGCGAAGCAACAGCACCTAGGGATGATCCGTCTGGGCGAACTCTCCCACAAGTGCTGAAAAATCAGCCCTTGAATGGGGTTTTCAAGATCTCCCTTCTCCCGACTTTGGGTAAAACCACAACCTCCAAGTGATCACCGAAAGTTTTTTCAACGAAAAATAATAAATCCCCTCAAAGACAATCTTTCTGAAATAAAGAATGCATTTTCGCAGGAAGTATACTTCCAGTGGTCTTAACCAATAGTCAGACCAGTGCCTGCTCAACGGGGGCTACTAACTCCTGTGGTCAGCCGCGATTTCAAGAGATTATAATAGATCTCCTAAGATCAGCTAATTTCGGTGTTTTGCCGTATCTCTGCACCTGATTGCCCCGGAGGAGTTAACAGCAGTAGGTGAAATATGCTTAAGACGATCCCTACAAAGCCCGGAGGATCCGATATTCGTTACAATATATATATGGCACCAAGGTTAGTTCTGCTATCTGAACATCTAAAGGTTCTGTAGTTTTTGGAGTCAGTTTTCGCATTTATCCTCCTTCCAAGTCCTTTCAGGAGAGCAGGTGAGGTTGACATTGAAAAAGGATTGCCTGTGATGAATCAATTTCTGTCCGGACCACATACATAAATGTGCTTGATCTTCTTAAATGGATTGAACAGCTTTTACGACCTTAAACGCGTTTATGCTTCGTCATGCTTTTCAATTATTTATTACATTATTTAGATTATTAAAGCATTTACTATGTGCTCTCTTGGTGCCCATCACCAAATATTATTTTTAGATAAAATATCAGCGTCAGCTCTTCAAAGTTATACAGTTGGAATAAACTGAACACATACCAATATTTTCCTTTACATAACAAAACCCCTCTTGTCTTATCTACTGATGAAGTGCTTGACAATGATTTACAATTTATTTATGTGCAAACTCATTCATTTAAGTCCTTTCATATTATCTCCAAACAGTAGTGTAATTAATCAATGATAATTACATATGTATGTATGTATATACATTTTTATATTTCTTTTATGTCAAATACCGTTTAATCGCAACAGTTTAAGTTAATATCCAAACAAATAGTTTAATTATTATAGTTTATAGAAATAAAAAAGTTAAATTTCAATAAAATAAAAACTCGGAAATGGAAATAGAATACACACTTTATTTTCGAAGAAGGTCGATATTCTTTTCGTAGTTTATGTAGCGTAATGTATTGCTTAGACTCCCAAAGGAAATCGTGTGATGAGTATTGGATTTATTTTAACCAAAAAGGTTTTGATCAGCTGACAAAGCATTAAGAATGAAATCAATTCTTCAGTTTTTCGATTAAGCATTTTTATTAAGTACGATTAATTTTTTTCTTCGAAAAACTTGAAATTTCCCGGGATTTCTGCTCTTAAGAAAATTAACGAAATCATTTTACAACCTTAAAAAAATGTTGAAGACTGGTATTAAACATAATTAATCCTAAAATTTCAAGGTTTCGTTGATATAGAACGCACACATATGTAAAGATGAGAAAAGTGTAAATACCCAATTGGTAAATTACCGGCAAAATAGGTAAATTGGACAAAAATGGTTAAACAACCTGGCATTTATTTTATTTTTGGTTATTTATTTATGCATTTAATTATGTAGTATTAAGCCTTTCTGGCCAAAAATCACTTTGGTTGGCACGAGTTTTATGGCTGGACAGAATTTGACGAAAGATCACTAGATTGAGTTGATATTTCATCACTGTTGTCAGTTTATCTACGTAAGTAAAGAGTGTTGTTTTATAGAGGTAAACAACTTTGAAATGGAATAAAAAAAAGATGAATTTTTTAAATTGTCACTAAATTTACTTTATTCGAAAGATAATCTTCTGGCATGGTTATTTATATATGACTTCTGGCATATGACCGCCACGGCTGGCTCGAACGTAGTCTAATCTGGAGGTCCAATTTTCGACGACTTTTTCAAACATTTGTGGCCGTATATCGGCAATAACGCGGCGAATGTTATCTCCCAAGTGATCAATCGTTTCGGGCTTATCGGCGTAGACCAGCGACTTCGCATATGCCCATGGGAAATATTCTAGCGGCGTTAAATCGCACGACCTTGGTGGCCAATTCACGGGTCCGAAACGTGAAACTATGCGGTTACCAAACGAATCTTTCAATAAATCAATTGTGGCACGAGCTGTGTGACATGTTGCTCCGTATTGTTGAAACCACAGCTCATTCATATCATGGGTGTTCAATTGATGAACGAAACAGTCAGTAATCATGGCTCTATAGCGGTCAAAGAAGTACGGACCAATGGTTCCAACAGCCCATGAAGCATACCAAACAGCCAGGTTTTCTGGATGTAATGGTGTCTCAACATACACTTGAGGATTATCATTACCCCAAATATGGCAGATTTATTTATTGGCGTATTTTTTAACAATCTAATCACTTGACAGCTGACAAAATGGTCGCCAGTTAAAAAAGTGTTGCCAACTTACAGTTTTATACCTCTATAAAAAAACAACCTATATTTCTTTTGCAAATTTCTTGGATCACCATAATTGGACACTTAAGACAAGTCATTAAATATTTCGTCGCAATATGTATCTACAAAAAACTAATGATGTGTTACTGGTGCTTCTTGCAATACGTTTCCATATTTCTCAAGTCGCACTTTCCCAGGAATAAATTTAAAATCGATTAAAGCTTATAGTTGAATTTCATCAATATTAGATTCGCTAACAAACGCAAACCTTTTTTACAATTTAGTTCAATATATGGGCACTTCCACAGAAGTGTCACGTTACGCCACCAAGCAATTAATTTGTATTTTCGACCCATGTCGTTAAAATTTTTCGTTTTTCACTAAATTGGTGTAAAACGCACCAAAATACAAAAATATTAAAAAATATTTAAATAATTTTTTGAGAAACTATTTAAAAAGCTTGGTGGCGTAACATGACAAAAACTTTCCTGTGGAAATACCAATATTCCGGTTTAAAGTAGTTTAAGTCCAATCCGCTTTTTAATATTCAATAGCACACGACATATCTCAAACACTAAAACCCATTTAAAATGACTTACCAGGGGTTTTACAATTATTGAATTATTGATTGATGCAACATTTTTAAGATTATTATAAATACCAAAAAAATTAAATATACCTGGTATTAACACGGTATTAACCCATTTTTCGAGTAAAAATCGGGTAGAATCAAATCTATACACATATGCAGAATTTTAACGTACATATTTCTATATGCTGTTATTATTTATATATATTATATACATAATACAATTTTTAAAACATTTTATTGATATCGCGTTCTATCTAATATCATTATCAAGCGTGCTTTTCAATACGGTTTGCATGGCGAATGTGAGATTAAATTCAGTTTTTGGATGAAAGTTAGAAAATTGTTAAGAAAAAAATGTTGAGTCAAAACATTTCATACAGTATAAATGTTTCTCAAATTAGTTTTATATGAACCCTGTTAAATACTTTTTGTGTTTTCCATATATCAACCGAACAGAACAGTATATACTTATGCCTGTATTCACAAAAAAAAAATTAAATTTTATTAATGTTTACAAAACAAATTTTTTTTGAAAAAAGTCCCATAAAAAAAGTTTGTTAAATTTAATAATCGTTTATGAATACGGAGGATAACGTTTATTTTCGAACATTGATATTAGCAAATGTTTAACTCATACTATAAACATGGTTTTTTTGAACCAATTAGATGTGACATAAACATAATGCCGTAGCCGTAACCATGGCCATAGAACCCAAAATTCAGTTGATTTGCATGGTTATGATTATGTCTAGTCTAATTTGAGCTTTAAGCATTTAAGAACTTTGAGACATTTCCATTTTAGAAGCACAAAAACCAAAAAAATTTGATCACAAAGCAATTTGTTTGTTTACTTAATTAGCTGTTTAAAAGTCGTCGTATTTCGTAAATTCATTGCTACGACATCGCTTCATTCGAAAAAAGTTTGTGTATATTTTAGACTTTTAATATTTATTTTTTGCTTTTTGAATCTGACTTTATAATATTCTTTGTTGTTTTAATATTCTTTGTTGTTTGAATATTCTTTGTAGTTTTAATATTCTTTCTTGTTTTTAAATCGTTTTACTATAAATTATAATTAAAGATCGTAAAATAAATAAACCATATAATAGGTGCGTTCGAGAACTAAAAACTTTTTATTTTTTTTACTGAACTTTACTGCAAATTGTTAAATAAAACAAAAATTTAAATAAAAATTAAACAAATAGTGAATAAATATCAATAAATTAAACTTCTTTGTGATGCATTTATATCGCTAAATACCATTTTTTGAAACTTTGTTTTGTTATGCTAATTTTTTAATGTTTCAAGAGTGAAAAGTATTTAGAACTGCACTTGTTTTTTAAGTAATCAATAGCAAAAAAAAATTATTAATGTTAATTTGCATAAATTAACACAGACGCAAATTTGCAAAATCAAATAAAATCAAAAACAAATATTAAATAATTTGTTTGTATTTTCCTAAACTGTTCCTGTTATAAAAAGTATAACGAGTTAAGCAGTCAAAAGTGTAAAATAATGTCAACACTTTATTTATTTGCAATCAGCTGTCCCCTAAATTTGACAAATTTTCGAAATTTCCGTTCACGTACTTTTTTGACCTTTCTTTTTGAGAATTATTTTTCAGCTTACTCAGTAATTACTCATTAACTGAATTTTACTGTAAAAGTTCTCGAACGCACCTAATGATATAAACATTAACTGCCCGTTCGCCGATATCGAACGTTAGCGTTCCCATAGTAAATAACATTTAAAACAAAAACAAAATTTCAAAAATAGTTTTTGTTTTAAATGTAATTTTCTATGCGAACGTTAACGTTCGATATCGGAGAACGAGCAGTAAAACTCTTTGATAAACAATAATTCGATTAAACGCTAAGCTCAAGCAATTAAAAGTTTAGTGTTGTTTATATTTGAAAAATGTTTAAACATACATACATGCATATTTATTGTAAAGTCACTCAATGACAAAGTATCAATTTTATCAAATATTCTATATTTTTCTTTTCTTCTTTTTTTCTCTGCCTCTCTTTTGACCACGTGTTCTTTAGGTTGTGTTTTAACTTAAAAACTAAAAAGATTAAATAACGATTACCGAGTTAAACTGTTAAATATACTGCCAAAATGCAGTCTTTTAAAGCGGATGAACTGCCAGAAAATCCACGGGAGACTGCAAATCCATTATCAGCATTAATGTTTTGGTAAGTATAAATTCATTGTTTACTAGTTGTATTATAGTTAATATTCATAAAACTACACATGCTGAAATATCTTTAGCACTAAATTCATACAAGTAATTTGAAGAAGACGAAATGGACTTTATAGTTAATTGTTGAAAGTATTATGTTGAACTTTGTAATGGTCTGTTAAAAAAAGCTAAATTACGGAAACGACTTCCTTAGGCCGTGCTTTTGAGATGTGGACTTAGTACTCTGAAACTCGGATTTTTCAGGCGAAATGTGATTTTTTTTATTTCATTAAAAACCAACATTTAAAGCAAAACTTAGCTGTTCCGTCAAAATTTTGTATATAGACTTGGTAATGCTGGCAGATTAACTAGCAAGATTAAGTGGTGAGATCTAAAAAACCCAGTCTTAGACACGTTGAAGTTTTAGTTTAACAACTTTAAGTTTAATAAAAGGTAACCAGTTGAGTTTTTCCCAATTAAATATGTGATTTAAATACAAATAAAAAATTTCAATTTCCACTAAGAAAAAGTCTAGTCAGTTTCGTGCAAGAGAAAGACGTAGAATTTTGATTTCTAAAACCTCTCCCTTTTATACAAATTTAAAGTATGGAAAAGCTTTTCGTGCAAATTGGGATACCGCGGAACCTAAACTAGAGTAAAGCAACAGATCTAGTGTGAAAACAATCTGTTAAAAAATTAAAAAAAACGATAATAAATTGACAGTCGAACGGCTCTCGCCATTTTTGAAATTTTTAAAAGCAATTGCATTTTTTTATTTCGTCAGAGTTGTATTTTTACCAAAGCACAAGATGGAAAATTGAAATTTTGTTCATCTTTTTTAATCAAAATTTTTATTTTTTAATCCGGCTAAGGTTTCCCAATAAAAAATGGAGTTTCCAACGAAGCAGGGAGAAACGTAAACGTTTCGCTTACCATATCGCATACGTAAGACATAAATTTTATATGGCGGGTTCCCACTTTCAAGCAATACATTTTTAATTGGTGAATGTAACGATTAGCTTTGCACTCTGATTTTTTGTTACCGTTGTTCTTTTTTATGCTCCCTTACAAACTTGCTTCGTAGTAAGGGAATGTCGTGGCTCTTCAAATTTTATATATTTATTAAGAAGTCGTTCACTTACCATACTGCTTACTTTTTAAAGTGTACCATTAGTGCTTTGCAAAATAGTAAAATTATTTATTGGGTTATTAAATTTAATTTTTATTAGCCCATATCATCCTAGTGTTCCATTTTTGGAGCGTTTGCTTTTAGTACTCATAATTTTATGTGTGAATGCAGTTGTACATATTTTTATGCTGTGGTAGCCCTGAGGTGTTCACCTAACAAACTTAAGTGCTGTTATTTTTTCAAATACTCAATTTTCGTTTTGTTGCGTGTTGTTTGTTTTAGTTTTTTGCAAAAAATGTCCCGACGCAAAATGTGAGCTATTTTGGTTTGGGCACAATGCAATCGAATATTTTTCTTAAAACTCATATATTTATTTGATGTAATAAATATTCAAGCGCAAGGTCAATTATATAAAAAATGATTTATTTTTTATCCAATATTTCGCTATCTCAATGGATAGCTTCTTCAAGGATTCAGATATTTGATTTTTTTCTTTAATAAAATTTTAAACAAATTCTTGAATCAAAATTTCAGTAAAACAACAAAATTGTCAATTATGAAAAATAATAAAAATTATACACAGGAAACAAAAATTATTCTATTACATTTTTATAAACTTTTTTAATTTCCTATCTTATTCTTATAAATTAAATGTCTATAATTTTGAGCTACATTGTCTGTATCTGTTTTAAAATTGATTTTTTGTTCTATTGGTGTATTGATAATTTGTAACATTTCTAACATGAAGCGTTGTTTGTAGTTTTTTTCTGTATTTAAAACTATCGTATTTTCAAAATCTGGTGTATGATTGAAATTGGCACAATGTGATGAAAATGCAGTTTTTTGAGAAGATGTATAAAAAAGTTCTAAAACAAAACAAGATATGAAATTTTTTGTGTTTTCTTTTTTTCACATATGTATATGCAAATATGTAAAGTAAAACTTGACTTGGTAAAACAGTGTGTTTGTATTTGTTTTGCTCAAATATTTAATTATTATAAATAATATTAATTAATATTATTGTTTAGGAGGGTACTTACATACCATTTTACAATTTTTACTAAAATCTGATGACTAGAAGATCGCTTGGGATAATATGGGTTAAATTCTTTTTATGTAGAAAGAATTTTACAACATAAACTGATTTAAAATTTCATTGATAATTTTTCATTCTTGACTGACTGGCATTTTTTTTTTAATAAAAATATGCAAAATTATAAAAATGAATATAAAATTTCAAGTTCTTTTATTAAGTTATAAATAAACTACAAATATTTGTTGTAAAAAATAATTGAAAAAAGTACGCAGACGAAAAATTATGACCGTATCAGTTTTCCACCCTTGAAGATAACAATAAAAACAGCTGTTATAAAAATTGCTGCCAGCATCAGAATAAAAATGATTAAATATTAAAAAAATATTACATTTTATATTGTTAGCTTTTCAATTTTATTTATTTTTAATATCTTTAATATTAATTAAATATTAAACTCTACTCAGCTGTTTATATTGAATATTTAGAGTCTAAAAAAAATTTTTATTTGATTTTTTGACAATCAGACCAAAAATCATGGGATTTTGTGAGTGCAAAAATATTAAGCCTTGTAGAATATTGTGAAAGGGTCTTTAGTACGTAATCATGTGCACGTAAGAATTTTTAAAAGCGATCGAAGTTCTACAAGACAACCTTAGAATTATGATGGTATTTTTGTAGTATTTTCATACTGACTTCTTCTTAACATCAAATCAGGAAAAATGATTTGATATTTTTTTATTTCTTGTTAGTTAAGTTTTTATAGATCGCTTAAAAAGTAAAAAGAGGCCCTAATAATCTAAAAGATTATCTGAAACTTTTAAAACCCCCGTCGAGCGATACATTAGTCGTGGGGGAAAGAAAGCGAGCAATACTGGTCATGAAAAATATTTCACTGAAGCTATCTTATTTTTTTATTGACTGCTGAGTTTAAGTGTATACAAAAATTAATGTAAAACTTTAGGTAAAAAACTATAATATAACTAGATTTGTTTTGTCGGTCGCAGAGGGTTAAACAATCTTTAAATTTATTTAAAAAAAACTAATTCTTTGAAACTGGTTTATGCTAAAAAGAAAAATTTAACAAAAAACCCATTCGATTTGTTGTGCAAAACTTCAAAACATTTCTGGTAACCCACTTTCAAGTATTTCATAAAAAATGTTTAGTAATAAAAATATACAAGTGACAATTATTTTAAGGAATAACAGTTTTATTGCTTGTTCGTTTTAAGCTGAAATTTAATATAATTTAAAATAATTTAAACTTCTTGGCTTCATTTAGAATTTATAATCTTCAAAAATCTATTTAAATCATTTTATTTTATTCTAAATTAATTATATATAATTGTCACAGTTCTTAAAAGAAGAAAGAATAATCCATTCTAATACCGATTAAACATTGTCCGTTTGCCGGAAATACGAATTTGGCACGATAGCGACTAATATTTGAACTTTGTTTTGAAAATGAGCCAAATGGACCAATTATTTTATTAACTTTACATACAAATTTCATCTTTGAAAACGGTGGTTTGACTAGGGATTTAACCGATACAGAGATTGTTTTTTTTTTTTTTTGAACAGATATTTTAATTTTGAATGCTTATTTTTTGCATAATAACTAAGAGAAATAACATATTAAAAAGCAGATAATAAAATTAAAATAGAATATTAAAATTGTTTCATTTAATTCTTAGCCGTTTAGAAAATATAATGACTTAGAACTTAGCATTAGCTCTGAATGAAGGATTTGTGGGTTTAAAAAAAATGTAGATAAGCAATAGGTTTCAGTATGACCCTCGATACTAAGCTCAAATATTTCAAAGACAATAGACTTCAATAGTACCGAAAAAACAACTTATTAAGCTACTTAACATGACTCTGCATTCCAAAGGTTTTGAAGACACGGCCACCCCTACCGCTAGTAAAAGTTTTTACAAGTCTACGAGAACTGGCCTTTGGAGCATTTGCAAAATCTTATAAGATAATCCGAGGAGGGTGAGCCTCTGTCTATTCTAAGCTGTGGTTCTGCTAAAGAAGAAGTCAAGAGATAAATACCTAAGACATATACGTTAACGTAGGGGAAAAATAAATATTCGTAAAGGTGTTATGATACTTGCTATTTTTTGTATTGGATTTTTTTAGGATTGACTGAATGAAACAACAAATGCGAGAAAGAACAAGAAATACAATACAATATAAAATGTAAATAAAACAAACAATATTGCCCACGTTTTGTTCCCACAAAAACCGTCAAAAAAGCTATAAATCGCAAAAAAAAAGTTAAAACCCGCTACTTTCGATCAAAAACTAAAAAAGTTAGCAGCAGTAATAACATTTAATCTGGAAATGTCAATTTTAAGTTACAAATTTTTATATTTTTTTTGACAGTCTAAGATTATTTATCGATAACACACGTATATTTTTTTGACATTTCATGATTTTTTATGGTATAATCAAACTCTTTACACTTAGTCAGTTTTCCTATGCAAATATATTTGCACTGTTCTCCAATATAGAAAAAATACAAAAAATAGCAAGTATCATAACACCTTAGACCCCTTTCAGACAAGCAAAGTTTACTTTGCAAAGTCTTGAGTTTATAGAAGAGAAGGGAAAAGAGTATAGCGTGGGAGTACATACTTTGCTGTACTCGCAAAGTCGTTTTGTTTTTCGTTCGTAGATTATACCTGAAGTTGGCTGCAACTTTATATTTATATACAGCGTTACCAGAATCTTTGGAATAAAAATTGTCATATGGCGAAAGAAATCATATTTTGAAAAGGAAAATCTTAAATTTTTTTTTCTTAATTTAAATTTTTTAAAACAAGGGCAAAATAGTAAGAATTATTAATTTTTTATAAAACCATACTTCTTATTACTTAAATTGAAATACAAAAAAACATAATTCGTCAGTATATGAAACTTTATAAAAATACATTTTTTCTTTTTACAAACATTTTTTTTATCAATATTCTAAATGCCTATTTCCGATGTACGAAAGAATTATTTACTTCTTAAGGTACGTTCAGACTAATGAAATATTTAACGAAAATATTTGTTCTGATATTTGCTTCAAACTGTGTGAAACAAAAAAATATTTTGTTAATGTTCAAACTAAGCTCAAATATTTGATAATTTTTGTTTGATGAAACAGTTGGCAAACAGTGTTAATAAAATAAATTAATTCATGTTTGCCATGCGTTCAGACTAAAAGAAATATTTGCATCAAATAATAATTTAATGTAAGTGTTCAAAAATAAAAATATATTTCTCAAATGGTAAAAATGAGCGCAAAAGCTAATTTTTTTATTTTATTCTGTGGATCAGCATCTCTTTTAGTGTTAGAACAGGAGAATGTAGAAGAAGAAAAAAATGGAAGCCACTGGGTAACGGGAACATGGCTAAAATTTGTGAAAAATTGCAAAGTTGGAAACAAACACTTAAATATATTTGAAGTCGCTAAATCAGTTAAAAAACAAAATGTCGAGAAAAAAGAATTTTTGCAAAAATAGCGAAAATTTGCGAAAAATTGAGATATTTCAAACAAGCCATTCAATTGATTAAAAGTGCCTAAAACTATAAGGAATGTCAAAAATTCTATAAAAATTGCTAAATTAGCGGTAATTCGCAAAAATTTGCTAATAGCGGCATGATACCAAAGCTTAGTACTCATAATTATTAAAAATAGTTAAAGCTGCAAAGAATCACAGAAAGAAATCGCTTCTTTTGCGAACATGGCTAAAATTCGCGAAAAATTGCAAACTTGGAAACAAACCCTAAAATATATTTGAAATTACGAAATCGGTTAAAAACAAAAAAAATGGAAAAACAAAAAAAATGTTGCAAAATAGCGAAAATTCGCGATCCATTTTAATATTTCAAACAAGCCATAAAATTTAGTAAAAGTGCCTAAAACTATAAGGAATGGCAAAAATTCTATAAAAATTGCTAAATTAGCGGTAATTCGCAAAAATTTGCTAAAAGCGGCACGATAGCAAAGTCTAATAATTATAAAAAATCTTTAAAATTGTAAAGAATTCGAAAACTTACAGGAAAAATTGCTTCTATCCAGAACATGGCTAAAATTATTTGTCGTTGTTTGCTCTTACAATTTTTTTGTAATATCAAATAAATGTTTTCTCAAAAATTACTAAAATATTTGATTTTTTGTGTTCACATTGGACAAATATTTGTTTGCCGGCAAATACTTTTATTTGCTCAAAATCAGCTGTTATTTTATTTGATACTCAAAAATATTTTATATTCAGACTACGTTAATGAAATATTTGATGTTTGCTTTCAAATATTTTATCAGTCTGAACGTACCTTTACAAATACATTTAAAACAAAAACAAAGTTTTTAGAATTTGTTTTTGTTTTAAATGTAGTTGTTCGAAAGAAGGAATTCTTTCGCACATTGGAAATAGGTTATAATATGCCTTTTTTAATATTTTTATGTCCAGAAATAATGATGCAATTTTGTGTATTCTAGATACTGGGTACAAAAGTGTGCAGCACCAACACACATCAAGCTGATGCAAAACTTCATTGTTTTAAAATTGACTGTTTAAATAAAAGTGTATTTTCTATAAGCAAAATTAAAGTAAAAATCAGAATTTCTAAAAATAAAAAATCATCATTTGAGAAAAAAATCTTTAACCAATATATGATAAAATCATCATCCTGGCAACGCTGGTTATATATTATATTCAAACAAGAGAAAACAAAAATTTGTCAAATTAAACTTTGTGTGTCTGAGCACCAAACAAAGTTTAAAAGAGAATTCAACAGACTTTTTCAAAGTAAACTTTGCCTGTCTGAAAGGGGACTTAAGGATTTTCTTCTTAAAACTTGACAATCTTTTTCGATTTATTGTCAACATACTAAGAATAAGTTGCTAAATTTTTTGAAGTAATCGCTTGTCGCCATTTCAACTTTGCTTTTAAAGTACAGCTGGACAAATAATTCTTTTCAAAATAAAAATATTACAAAGCATTTGTTAGCTTGAAGATTTATATAAGATTTATATAAAAACTATAAGGTTAAAAAAAAAAATTATTACTATATTTTATTATTTGCTTATCTCTTACTTAAATAGTAAAAACCAGGAACTGCTATTAACATCGAGTGTTAGAAAACGGAAAAATTAAAAAAAAACGTGAATTAATATGGTGTCAAACAATTTTTTTCAAATTCTCCAAACCGATTTTGCTAACTTGTCAATACTTGCCGCAGATTGAAAACCGTTTGCCTTCAATTATTTTTGTATACATACATACGCCTAACTACAAAAGTTAAAAATATTAATATTTGAGGTATGCCTGACTAACGGACAGATTCCAAATCTATTAAATTAGTTTATTATCACTTTTACAAAGTCAAATCTCCGAAAGAATTATCTGAAATGTTTAAATTGCAATTGCGAACTGGGGCCTATTTCACTAAGCTACAATTCTACAAGTTTACAAGTTACAAACACAAGTCTAATTATTACAAGTGCTGATGAGTTGTGTTTCATTAACATTTTCACAATACTTGAAGCTTTTTGCACTTGTAAACTACAATTACAAGTTCTTGCATATATTGTGATATTAATTTTACTATTCTTATTTTTTATTCCTCAAAATGCTAAAATAACCTATAAACAGGCAATATAACCCATTTTAATAATATTTCTTATTTTTTACACCCAATCTATCGTAAAATGTGCGCGGGGCAATAAAAATAAATATTTTTGCCATTATGGGTACTCTAATGTATATCGATAAGTTGTTTTGATTGTTAGCACACCACTTATCAATCAAAACATATGAGGGGATAAAAGGCATTAGTAGGCTAAGTTCAGAGAAGTTCAGAACACAAGAGGTGAATGTGGAATTCGCATCAGGTAGCGAGATATGGGAACCAATTTCAGCAGTTGTCATTAAAATACCTGTTTCGCTTGGAACACACGCGATATATGAGCACTTAATCTCAATTGTTAAATAAAGAACTTCAACCCCTAGTGCTTTAAGTCCATCATATGTTGTTTGTGTTTAAAGTTGTTCGCAACTTGTGTTAAAAAAGTTGAAAATTTTTGTTTTGTAATGGCAAATCAACATAATAAAATTAGTGAGGTGCGGTAGATCTCATGCAAGCGATAAACTTGACGAAGGGATAAAAATGAAAGAATGTGCGAGGTGTCCTGACTTTGACTGATGTTAAGTGCAAAAGACGCCAAATACGCGCGTCATGTTTTTTGGGCAAAGATCAAAAGGGCGACACTGGTAAGTTGGTTTTTTAAAGTGTTAACTTTATTTGTTTATAACATATGATTAGTGGTGTTGCCGCTTATCGATAATTTCTAATAAGCAAACAATGTCATATAGTTTATTTTATTACATATAATCACATTTTTAAAAAAATAAATTATTAAAAATAAACAAAATAAATAATACATGCTAATTATCATGAAATCAAATTTTAATTCAATTTATCATTCACTTGTAACTTGTAAAACTTTTGCTGAGGGTCACCGTCGACCCTAAGCTTTTTTTCTACAATTCTATACAAATGTACTAAAAATGTAAATTTAGTTTTGCGAAACAAAACCACTTGTAGAAGTATGAATTGTAGACTTGTAACTTGTAAGACTTGTAATTGTATTTTTATGAAACACAATTATTCACAATTTTACAGGCAAAAACGCTTGTAATTGTGAACTTGTAGTTTCGTGCAATAGGCCCCTGTTTATTACATTATAAATCGTGCCGAAAATGAAGGAAGATTAGACCTGAAGAACTCAAGTGGACAAAAAAAAAAAGACAATTACTTAACGGGCTGAAAGGAATATAATAAGGGATATCGAGAAAACCCCCCAACTAAGCACAAAACATTAGAAGCGGACCTTAAAATTTAATGTGGTGTAACAGTGTCGCATGAAACAGTTAGAAATTTCTAAACAAAAACAAATATTCATCGCGTATAGCTAGAAAGAAACCTTTACTTTCAGCCAGTGTGGCCAGGTCTCAAAAAATTTTACAGCTAAATCTGGCATTAGACATGACCAAAAAATGCTAAAAATTATTTTAAAAATGCTAAAAAATGCTACATTTTTTTAAAAAATTTATTACCAGTGTGAAATTTTATTCGAAACTTAATACAAATGGAAATAAATAGTAGTTGACATTAAATTTTAAATTTAGGGAGGCGGTAAACCTCTGATATATGCAAAATTTAAACGATTTATTTCCATGATATACAAAATAAATTTTTTAGATTATTTAATTTTTTATAGTTTCTGTTCTTAGTTGAAGCTTTAAAATAATTATTTTTTCAGCAGTATAGAGCAAACAATTTTTTAAAACATTTACACCATTGAATTTTTATCTAAATACAAAGTGAAATTTCCTTGTACTTTTTTATCGTAATAAAAGGGCAAATAATATTTACAATCGACATGATAAGGGCATTTCTAATATTCCCCGAATACTGTTTTTTTAACAAGACAGGTAAGATGTTTCTTAAAATATGAATTATCCATTTTCATACGAAATTTCATTTTGGGTACAACTATTTTTAGTTTAAGCTAAATTAAGCTGCAAAAATGCCAAAATGGACAGTAGTGCGATTCACGAACTTTTTTTTTTAAATAAATATAACGAAAATTTATCGAATTTGCTATTCAGTAACATTTTAAACGATATTCGCTGTCGGTTAAAGTCAGCTGTTACCTTAAGCAGTTTTTTTCGTTATTTTAACGACAATAATATACGGTGTGTTTATTTAATCGATAAAGTGTATTTTATGATTAAAGTGGCAGAGGCCCGACTTCTTACATACATATGGACATGCTTATGTATTTGTATGAACAAAAACAAAATTCTAAATTCAAAATGTACAAAACAAAGCAAATTATGAACAAAAATAAAATTCACAAAATAAAATATAAAAGCAGTCAATTAAGCACAATATCATTTGTTTTTTCTTTATTCTCTTTTGTGCTTTTCGTTTATTTTAACATTTTGTAGACAGAGATGTTACAAAAACTACAACTGCTTACAATCGTTAAAAATAAATTACAGAATCACACTATCGTTACTGCAAGCGAATATATATGTCGACAAAAATTACGATTGTCGGATCGCTAAAAGTTAGTGAATCGCAGATGTGGCGATTTCTTGCCAAACTTGGCGATTTTCAAACTTGTTTGGCGACCTAATTTTCGATTTCGCGATACGGCGTTTTTTTTTTGCCATTTTTAAAATAATTGGCGATTTTGTTGGCTATTTTCGATGAGCCATGAATTTGTTTTGAAATTGGATAAATTCAATACGAAGAAATAATATTTTTTTTATTCTAGTATTTCAATGTATGAAATTTGACGCATTCATATGTATGACCAGTAGAGATGAGCGATTCCGTGATTTTTAAAGATCACCGTGATTAGTGAATGTGATTTAAAAATCACTGCTCCCTTAAACTGTGATTGTGATCACGGTTTATCAGTTTTCTGTTCTTTTAAAGCAATTGCGGCCAAGGTATATGTACAATGCGCGAGCTTTTGTAAGAGCAAAGACTATAGATTTATAAAGATATTGGCACTGTCATACAAAGTGTATACATTTTTCTGTCTATATTAATTTTTCTGGTGGATTTAGCCGCTAAATCCACTTGTGAGAGTAAATTATAGTTATTGTTTTTACTCTCAGAGAACTTTTAATTCTCATCTATCAGCGTATATGTACGTGCACGCGTGTGTGTATGTATGTAGGCACAATGTACATTGTACATATATGGCAATTAAAAAAATATAAAAAACGAAAAGAAGTCTTGTTTTTCTCGTTGAAAACACATTTAGGTAATAAAAGAAGTTTTGTTTTCATGCCATTTATGTGCAAGAAACCTATGTAAAAGCAAATGTGACAGATTTTTAAATGTAGGGCAATGATATGTGTTTTATTGTTGTACAGATGAAATTATATCGATTTGCACCGAAGTTCAAATGCTGTTATTGTCTAAATTTAAACAATTGTAGGAATATAAGAAATAATTTTTCTAAAAAAATTAACTTCTTTGTTTATAAAAGATATTTTATGTTTACTAAAGCGACATAATCAGAATACTTTTGATTTTCATAAAAATTTGCAGCCAGTTTGATGTGTGTGCACGTTATTTCTTGAAATTTTATTTATTTTTTGTTTAAAAATGTAGGAAAAAATTAATTTTCAAAGTTTTTTATAAAAATTGTATTATTTGACATATTATTAAATTGTTTCCGACGAAAAATACAATTTTATTTATTATTACAACAAATAATTATTACAAATTATGATAAATAATCAGGCTTTGGAGGTCTTACTTTTAGAAGTTTGTAAATAAAAAATTTTTTGTTGAACAATGCGTAAATTGAACCAAAATTTAAATTTATTCTTTTTGGTTTACGGAGAATAACGTATGTTATAACACAGAATGGAGATGTTAAATTTACTATTCCTTATATTATGACAGAAGGAATACACATGGGAAACATTTAAATACCTTCAAATCATCGATTACATACTTGAAAAGTTAAAATTTACAACCATTAAACTTGTAAAGAGCCTATAAGTAAAATTATTTCCCAAATACTCGTAGTAAATAGTTCGGGCCTATGTAAAACGGTAACAAAGTATTTCTGTGTGGGGAAAAATTCATGTTTCTGCTGTGTAAAATGATATATTTTAACGAAATAAAGAATGCTTTTTCATCGTAAACCTAGATAAACAAAATATACCAGTGCTCGAACACGGGACAGTCTATGTTATATTAACTACTATTTGTTTGTTTATGGTCTACGTTATAAGAAATTTTTTGTAAAATAACGTTGAAAAAATTATATCTTTTTTGACTTTATAAAATTTGGATGTTTTTGCAAAAATACTATGTACAGTACTTTTTGCTTATAGTCACAAATCGTGGACTATGTCGCTAGTATGACTATACGCCTAGTTCACATATATGTGTGCCACTATGAGCAGGGCTGTCAGATGTGGCGATTTATAAACCTATTTGGCGACGAAATTTTGTGTTTGCCGAAATGTCGATTTTTTTTGGCAAAATTTAAAAAAGTTAGCGATTTATGAAACGCATTTTACTTTTCTTTCTTAATTATATATAAAAAAAAAATTTTGTACGACTATAGTTTTTTCTTTAAATTTCTAACAAATTTTAAAATCGCAATACGAATGAGAATGTTTTAGATGACAAATTGATAATATTGCCAGATAATTACATTGAACACATTAAAAAATTGTTGCTTAAGAAACTTGGAATAAAGCTTAAGCTTTATTTGATTTTCAGACATTTTCCTTGCCAAAAGTTATCAAACTTCGGATCTCTACAAGAAAACAAGTAAATTTTTAATTTATTTTGGAAAATAAATTCTAAAAACTGAATCACTTTTGATTGCATATTAAATGGAATTTTAAAAATTTCTTAAAATTAATATTTTTTGCAAACTTCAATTAACTGATATCCCAAGTTCTAGGTTTTAAGATATTCAGCCTTGTTATGATATTCGCACGATTTAAAAAAGCAAAACGCCAGATTTATATTAGTGTTCTGAAACTGTAGCGCAATGCTTGCGATCTGCTATAGTTTCTAACAAAAATTCTAGTTTCCTTCAGCATACTTTTGTAATTTACATTCGCCAAACTTCCTGCCATTGTGATTTACAGAACACATATTATACGATTTTAAGTCAGAATCGCAAATGTTTAGCGTTTTACGATTGTCAGAGCTTGGCCGATTTATATTAAATCGTTCAAAATACTATAACATAAACACACTACTGGAATAATGTTAAATATTGAACATTTTATTAAAGGTAAAATACACTTGTACTCCTCTTTGCCGATTTTTTGGCAAATTTCAAAAGAATTTAAAAAAATAAAAAATCATATTAACAATACTGACAGCGGGCTTATAACTTTGAAACAGAGTTGCAAACTGTTTTTAAAAAGTTGAAACAATAATAGCGGTTTTCACACTTTGTATTAAGTGTACCACTTTTTATATTTAATACGATTTTATACTTCAAAGCGCGAGTGTCTTTTTCGTATGCATTGTAAATTAATGAATTTGCTGAGTGAGAGAAAGAGACAGATAAAGTTTCTTCAACTGTTTTATTCTGGTAAATTCACACACTTTGTTTACTACTGCTTTTTGTGGGATTTTTCAACCACAGCGTAGTATATTTTAGTCTAATACATTTTGTTGTTGGAGTGTTGTAAATGTTAGTATTTTTACTAAAATTATAAGATTAACAAGGTCTACAAGGGACTTTACAATCAAGGGTGAATTCCGCTAATAAGATATTTCATCACTGTTACCAAACACAAAAACTAATTTTTTTTCGAGTTGGTTAGAAAAAGAAAACGATTAATTTCTTGGTTCTTTGATATGGCTTGTAACTTCGAAAACAAACAAAAAACTTAGGCTTATGTGACTATAACGTTAATAATTTGCTTTACTTTTGCCTTTTCTAGCCGCTGATAGATGGTAAATGTGCTTATATCGCTAAATGGACTATAACGTAAATACTTTCAATTAATCTTGTGTATAGCGGCAAAAATAAAGATTAAATGACCTATATGGCTAATGTGACTAACAACGTAAATGACTATTAACGAAAAGTACTGTATAAAATAATGAACAAATTAGGAAAATACATTTTTTTTGCAGGTGGCTCTATGCATTTAATTTAATTTTTTTTTTTTTTTTTTTTTTGAATTCACAAAATTTTTTAAATGTTTTTATTTGACTTTTTCAATTAAAATTATTAAAATCTGCTTGTCAGAAATTTTGTTGGTTGTTTCATAAATTCTACTAGCCCCCAGAGCTATTGAAATGTAATTAATTTTAGAAGTGTCAACATTTTTCTTACATTAGCACTTTTCTATCGCCTCACACACGCCCTAAGAAAAAACACTTGTTTTATAATAAATTCCTTTAATACAAACATACACATAGGTATTATAAGTAAAAAATTTAATTATAGTTCGGCTCGAATCGTTATAATTTCATTTGTACAACAATAAAACACATATTCTTACCCTACCAATTAAACAATCGGTCGCATTTGTTCCTACGTAGATTATTTGCACATAAATTGCTTGAAAACAAAAACAAAATCACATTAAAAAAAATACCGAAAACCGGTTTTAACAAAAAAAAAATATACACACACACACGTTGGTTGACAAAAACAGCAAACATGTGTATGTATGTATTAATGCATGTGGTTTTTTGCTCTCTTCAGTTTTCTGAATGTGAGCACGAAGTTTTTGCTTTCCTTGTTACTTTCCCCCCTCATCAATAAGAAACGCAACATTTTTGTCAATTCCAAATGTACTAAGTGCAACATCTTTATAAATCTATAGTCTTTGGTAAGAGCCTTTTTAAGCACTTTACAAAGAAACAACAACAAATTGTAAGAACTTTCAAATCTGTTTACTTTCATATACATACATACTTGAACAAATAAATTTTGGCATAAAAAATTCTAATAAGATAGAAGAGAGAATGAAAGGAACAGCAATATCATTCGACATTTCATTCAAAAAACGCTACTACCCACACAAACAGTGAAATATCATAAATTTGTATATGTAACAAAATACAAAAAGAACGACTTAGAAAGTACCTGTTACTCGACAAACTTGGTCACAACTGTGATTCGTGATTTTTCAGTAACAGTGATTAAATCACAGGTACAGAAATATCGCTCATCTCTAATGACCAGTATTTAAAACTAAGGCCCTAATCATGTACAACGCAGCGCAACGCCACAGAACTAACGCAACGCCAAAGAATAACATTGAAAGCACAAACAATGTCATAAATATTTTGTAATTTTGTTGTTGCTTTATACAGAAATTCACATTGCGTCTTAAAATTTCAAACGCTCCATTGCTTGTGTCGTTGAAAATTTTAAAACGGTACATGAATTTCTGTTGAAATCAACAACAAAATTACAAAATATTTATGACATTGTGCTTTCAATGTTATTGTTTGGCGTTGCGCTGCGTTGTACATGATTAGGGCCTAAATTATGTTGAAATGGCTGATGAAGATAATGAAAAATCTTCAAGAATTTTTTTCACATTTAATTGTGCTCTTGAAAGAAGTTATAAGTAGAATTCTTTAAAAAATGAATATAATTAAAGTTTATGAACATTTTTCTATTATAAAATGTGACAAATTATGACAGATAAAATTCGTTGTTGTTAAAGATATTTTAAAGATTTTTATTAATCCTAACGTACATTTGGATGTTAATGAAACACAATGGAAAAAATACCGTTTGTTAAAAGTGAGTTTTAATGATGATATTCATTCTAATTTAAATCAGTTTAGACCAACAATTTATATAATTATAGGTACGTACCATTTTAAGGAACTTGCGTTGGCTGTACTTTATATTCTGGTTATTACAACTAGTAATGCCTGTGTTGAAATAATGAACTCCACTAAAACTCGCCTTCGAAGTAGAATGCGATATGAAGTTTTCGACACGTTTTTACGCGTTAAAAGTTATATGAATATAAATAGTACATGTTGCATCTCTTTTGCATCTTCACAATGTATTCCAAAAAAGAAGACAAAATGGGAGTCTTCTCGGTGAAGTATATAGCGTTTTAGATATAAAATAGAACTGCAACTACATACAAATGTATTATATATCAAATATTTGTTTAATACTTACCGCAAAAATTCTTTTTTTGTTGCTTTATGTAGACATTTTAGTGTTCACTTATAATATTTTACTTTGTTCTAAATAAAAATTAAACAAAATATATCATGGCGACTTTTTTGAATCTTTGGCGGATTTTAGCGATACGGAACAAATTTTTTTTTTGGGAAACATTTTTAGTTATTCTAAAAATACATACATTATTGTCAAAAACTAAAAAAAAATAAATGCTTTGGCGATTTTGCCGATTTTTGACATTGAATTTGGGGAAAAAGTACAAAATCAACCTGACAACCCTGTTGAGTATTGGAATAAAGTTATTTTTTGTAACGAAACAAAAATAATTCTGTATAGTCACAATGGGCCGAAAAGAGTGTGGAGAAAACCTCTGAGTGCTATGGTAAGTAAGAATATAATACCTACCGCCAAATTTGGTAAACTCTCCGTTATGGGTTGGGGTTGCATTTCAAGCCAAGAAGTTGGAGAAATAAGAATTCTCAAAGAAGTAATGACGAAAGAAGTATACTTAAGCATTTTTAAAGAGGAATTAACAAAAAGTTCCCAGAATTTGGGATTTTTTGACTCAAAAAATGGAGAAAAATTAAAATACAAACTCTACCAGGACAACGATCCGAAGCACAAATCATATGTCTGGTGGAGAAACATATAAAACCCAGACGTTTACTGGAAACCAAAAATACTCTGGAGCGGAAGCTCTCGCCTCAATATGAGAAGGCTTAGGTCGAACGAGGACTTGCGGTTGAGGGTACTGTGTGATACCCTGGCATTATAACTTAAACAGTTAGCCAAAAACTTTTACTTTTAAGCAAAATAAAAAAAAAAAAATATTTAAAAAAGTGAAAAAAATCTTACCTTATGCCCAATTTATTATAAGGAGCACTTCAGGCACATAAGCACTACTTTAGACACCAACGAAATAAAAATAATTAATTTTAAAAATTAAAAAAGAAATGAGAGTTCTTAAGTTTCCACGAATGTTTTAAACAGAATTTCGAAATCATACCCATTGAAAATTATGTAAATTTAGTGATGGAGATTAATATTAAAATACTCAATCCTTCTAAGATCGTTAATACTCTTTTTGATTATCGACAAATCTATTTTCGATAATTTTCTAACTTGAAGTTTATATTGTTGTTTTTCTACTTGAAATCCGAAATTTAAGGAAATTAGAGTGTAATTTTCAAAAGTTTGGTCCTCATGAAATCGTTTAAAATTGCAGTTTGTCCAAATTGGCAAACTTTTGAGACTTCTTTAATGAAGCCCCTTTTGAACTTTTGCGCAATATTCATCAATTAATGACAGTTTGTAAGAAACGTAAAGTAATTGCTTTAGATATTTCCAAGGCATTTGACAGAGCTTGGCATGGTGCACTCCTGTCAAAACTTGTTGCATTCGGTGTCGGTGATAATTTCTCTCGATTTATATCGAGCTTTCTCAGAGATCGCACTATACGAGTTGTTATAGATGGGGTTTCTTCAAACGAGTTCATGACTCATTCAGGGGTGCCGCAAGGCTCCAAAGTTTCTCCCACTATATTTCTTATTTTTCTAAATGACCTTCTAAGTCAAACTTCCAACCCTTTCTACCCTTTTGCAGATGACAGCAATCTTTGCCATTCGTATTCATTTGATTATAGACCAAGCGTATCCGGTGCTATGAGACAGAACATGAATGATACGCTTGGCCGAAACCTTGATATAGTCTCGGAATGGGGTCGCGCGAACAGGGTCGATTTTAATGCCCAAAAATCCAATGTTGCGTGCTGACGCATAAACGCGCGAGGGATCAAGGACCCCCATCTGTATGTATGGGTGGTATAATTATTGAGGAATCAGAATCTCTTGATGTTCTGGGCATGAGGATACAATGTGATATACGATGGACAGAACATATATTTAAAGTGTCGAAAGAAGCATTCAAGTGCCTCGGCTTTTTGTAACGGTGTAAGACATACTTCACTCCATCTGATCTCCTTACTATTCATTCCGACCGCGAATGGAATACAGCTCTCATGTATGGGCCGGTGCTTCAAAGTCCATGTTGGAGCTTCTCGACCGTGTGCAGGAGAGGTCGAAGGTTCTCATTGGTGACAGTAGGGTATCTAATTCTATTGACTCCCTTGAGCACCGTCGCAATGTGGGTTGTATTTGCCTGTTTTATCGTTACTACAATGGGATGTGTTCTGATGAGATGTTCGTAATACACGTTTTTTATAAAGAGCCCATCCTTTTGTGGTCGATTGGCCGGTAAATCGTACAACGCATTACAGATAAAATTCGTTTTTTGGCCGGACTGTTCGCATGTGGAACAACCTTCCTGATGAAGTCTTCCCTCTCACTTTCAACATGAATAAGTTAAAGTCGAATGTTCACAAACACTACTCCCTCTATCATCCTTCCCATAACCTTTTTTCCTAGTTCCAACACAATTCATTTCATTTGTGGGGGTCATCCCCTGAGTGCTAACCAAAAAAAAAATGACGGTCAGCATAAAAACATCTGTTTTATTAAATTTCAATAGAACTGCGAGTTTACGAGCTAAAATTGTTATGCAAATTTACAAAGTTTGTGTATAGGAATTTTCTTATAACTTTTGACGTATTTTTGCCATTTTACCTCACACTTGAAGTTCTTTGTAAATCAGATACAAATATAAGCCGAAGGTATGCTTTCATTTTTGCATAAAAATTGGAAGAACAAAATACAGTTATAGCAAACAAGATGCTATTCACCCCTAATAATAAGTTGCAACAAAGGCAAAATATAAATCTTATAAACTATTTATATCTATATAAATAAAATTGTAGCGTTACTGACTGGCTGATTCATCATCGCACAGCCTAAATGCCTGAAACTAAAAACTTGGAATTTGGAGCGGAGGTTGGTCTCTCCCTAAATCGATCCACTAAGACGGAGTTTTTGAAAATTCGAAATAAAAAAGGGTAAATTCGGTAACCCTATAACTCCAAAACTAAAAGAGATACTTTCGGCCATTTTTGGAAGTAAACGGGTAATCCTGTATATTGATACATTTCTGTCACCCCATCTATCTTTTAATACAATAAGTACAAAAACTAAGAATATATCACATTCGAAACTTATCTAATAAATACAAATTTGGTACTTTTGCGAAATTCGAAGGTTTAAGGGGTGAAAATCATAACTATTTTTGTTACTTTATTCAACCTTAAGCGACATTTAAAAGATACATTTAACTTCTCAATTAGATTAAAAAATTATTTTTAAATTTATTGAAAATGTTATTAATCTTAAGAGCTACTTTAATTTAAACCCTGGCTCTGTTTCTAGACGGCTTATGAATGAACATAATCCTGAGGCAAAGAAAAAAGGCTGACGCTAGAGCAGGCTTAATAGCATTTTTTTATTATACCAATTATAAAGTCTAACAACAACATAATACAAACCAAAAATTATCAACAACATAAAACATTTTTTTTTTAATTTTTCAAGACTTTGTATCTCTCCCAGGTTTTTGAAAAATCTGCATGTACCCACTCAGCGGACAATTTATTTAAATCTTTATCAACAGTATTTATTGTGTTAGTAAAGTTACACATGTACTTAATACCACGTCCAAATAATCCCAAACATTTTGTTGATCTCTTTTAAAATTTAGATCCCGTGCTTTTTTACTTTTCTAAATTCTTTTATTATTTTTAAGTGTCTATTTTAATCTTCCATTTTGAACTTTAAGTTTTAGCAAATTTGCTTCTCCGAGGTCCTTAAGTTTAGTACAGAGATATGAAAGGCAATTTTCACAAGCCGTATATGAACGCGTTCGTCCTTTGATTGACCCAAACTTGCTAAAGTCCGGTAATTTAAAGTATATGTTTTATTATTTATATATATAAAGATGTATTACAGTCAAAACATATAACAACAGGAAATTTCTCATCGGAAAAATCAAAATATATCAAAACCATATTCAACTTGGACAGAATTTTTCCTTGAACTATAAACATTCTCTTACTTTTCTTTAAACACTGCAAACATATTTTAAAGCGATTTTTAGTAGGGTGTTCCGATTTATTAAAGTTTGGGAAAAACATTTTTAACAAGAAAATTAAAACTTATGTACTAGTTTATTTTGTAAACTGATATGAATTATTAACGTCTCAAGCGTGGCGACTTTGTTGTTTGCTGTCCGTCTGTATAGTTCAGTATAGTTCTTAATAACAACTTACATTTTCAAGTAATTTACAATGGATAATGAAGTTATTCTTCTAAGTCTCATATCTCAAAATATACATATGTCAAATATAATATTAAATCTCACTCATAGTTGAATACGTGATGAATTTTCATCTCTGTTAAGAAATTTAAATGCGTTTGAAAGAATAAATTCTTTTTATTTTTATTTTTTGCCAGCCAAAAAGCGCATAGTACTTTTATTTCTTTTTAGGCTCAATCCTGTTCTTTCATCGTCTAAAAACAGAATCAGCTTACAAATTGGAGTAACACCTACATTTTATTTAAATCTTCCTGAGTAAATGAGAATTAGTAAGAGGGCTTTGTGGTACTTTTTTGTTCATTAACTGGTACTTTTTGAACATCTGTTAGTATTGGACCTAGAAACATAAACTTAAAGATGCAAGGCCCTGAGTGAATGAGAATCTGTAAGGGGGATCTTTATGGCACCTTTTCGTTCTTTGATAAGTACGTTTCTTTTTTTTCGTTAATATTGACTCTTGAAACATAAAATTAAACATACAATGCCCTGAGTGAATGTAAATCATTAAGAGGGGTTTTTTGATCTTTAACTGGTACTTTTTGAAACTAGAAACATAAAATTAAACATGTATGCTCTTGAGTGAGAAAGAATCTGTAAGAGGAATTTTTTGGTATTTTCTTTCTATAACAGGTTCTTTTTAATTTTCGTTTATATTGAACCGGATGCCATTCTATAAGAGGGTTTTTTAGTACTTTTTTGTTCTTCAACTGGGACTTTTTGAATTTCCGTTAATATTGAAGCTAAAAACATAAAATTCAACATGCTGGAACTTTTTGTCACGCCATCTATCTTTCAAACCAATATGCATAGAAATAAAAGTTAAATCGCACTCGTAACTTATCTAAAAAATACAAATACATATTTGGAAGTTTTTCTAAAATCGAACGTTTTAAGAGTGAAACATACGTAATGTTGTTACTTTTTTTCAGTCAGTATATAAAGGTACATTTTAAAAACTGAATTTTGCCATGTTTAAAGGAGCGATATGTATTAATTTTGTTCTGCTTCTTATGACAAACCAATTTTATTTATGTTTAAAATTAAAATGTATATCAAATACTAAAACTAAATTTGCGATTAATCTATAATCAAACCCTACGGTTAATGATATAAACAAATAAGTATAACAATAGTTATGTTAAAAGAAAAGTTTATCGTACGCGACACTGTGAATATATGTATGTAAAACTGCAAAAAAAAAACTGTTTATTATATATTTTTGGGTAAAAATCTCATTTCTTTTGTTAAAAAATGGTCTCCCTAACAAATGTGTATACTAAAAGGGTGCAATTAATGTGTTGATTGATGATTTTATAAGTTAACAATAAAGTTGAAGGTTAAAATTAAAAGGTCTGAAAAATAGAGTTTTCTAACAAGAAAATCATGTATGAAACTGGTTCGTTGGCCAGTAAAATAATTATATGATAACTAAAAGTGATCAACTAGATTATTACCAAAAATACAAAATTATGAACTATAAATATTGAGAAACCAGTATTTAAAAAATATATTAAAACAAATTTGATTTTCAAGTTCGACCCTCGTAGCATATTCATTACTTACATTATCTGGTCTAGATTAGACGAAAATAAAAGCTAGATAAATTATCTACAAAGCAATTTTTATTTGTTTGTAATACGCGGTTTCATTTTAAAGAAATGCACTTTTGAATTTTAATGTTAGGAGTCACACCTCAGTATATCGACTAGGGAGATTTTTAACCGGCTATTTTAGTTTTTAAAATGCCCATTTTTCGAATATCGAATAAACCGGTTATTTTGGTTTAATAGATCGGTTATAATAATGTGTAATTAATAAACGTTTTCCTTACTCTTGTTGTAAAGGTACCTGTAATTTAAGTATTTTTCTAATTGAATATTGGACAAACTTAAACTTTATATGAAAAATGTCAAAACAAAATTTTCTTATAAAAGCGTGTGTTCTTGTACAAAATACCAAAAACAATTCAAAGTACTAAAAAAAAGTGTTCAGTAAATATTTTTTTAATCCAAATTTAGATATTTTTAATTAGGCTTAAGTTCATTGAATTTAATTTTCATTAAATTATTTTTATGAAGACAGGAATTTTACAACATGAAATTAATTAAATTTTTTTTTTTTTTTTTTTTTTTTTTTTTTTTTATAAAAAAATAACCACAATACTAATTATTAAAAATATTTTTATATAGAGATGGAGATATTTCAAACTGGATTAAAAAGACAAAGTTAGTTGCCTGAAGTGCCAAATGATAAGTTGCAAAGGTTCTTCCACGTCACGACTTATTAATCACCTTCAATTAGTCACAATGCTTGACACTAATGGACTCCAAATAATACTTTAGTCCGTTCGAAGTAGTTTTAAAGATATAACAAATAATACTTAACTAAAATACGAAGCCAAAAAGAAATCATTAGGTGAAATATTAACCCGTTGTGTTGCCGAGGACGGAATGCCCGTGAATACACTAAAAACTCTTAAGAAGCCTTAGCATATATTCATTCTTAAAACTACAACATTCCGGCGGAATCAATGATATGAAAAAAATTCATCAGTTTTATTTATTACTACTAAAAAACAAAATTGAAGAAATCAAACAATGTCACGGAAGGTTTTAAATTGTGGTCGACGAATTGACAAATATTTCATACAAAAAACAGGTTCATATTACTATTCGTTTCTCTAATGCTGATACGAAATAATTTGAAATATATATTTCTGGCTAAGAGGTTTTGTTTGCAACTTTTCAAAAATATAATTGAAGTCTACTGATTAACCACCAACAAATAAAAACTCATTTATAATAAATTTCTGATAATATCTCAAAAAATAAATTTATTAAATTCCTATAATTTTTTATTTGCTTTTGCAAAACGCTTGTCTAGATCAAACATCATTTAACAGTTTCTAAATTACATTATACAATTATCCTCTTACAAATAAAGTTTAGTAAATAAATATAAATTGTAAAAACTAAACCAAAGGTTGATCAATTTGGTCACACTTTTCTTTGATTTTATCGTCAAATAGTTGTTAGGTGTAAACAAACCTTAAGTCATCTATGTAATTTGTTGAATCCTTACCTTTGTGAATTGTTTTGTTTTTATTCAAATTAATGTTTTATTACAAAAACTTACTTGATTTTTGTTTAAAATCGGTTTAAAACCGGTTAGCTGGTTATTTTAAAAATGCTTAACCGAAAACTGGGTTTTTTAAAATAGCAACTATTAGGAATATTCGAAAACCGGTTTTTGAAAAAGGCGAATAATCGATATCCCTAATATCTACACAACTGTTGCCAATTCAGCATATTTAATGCTAGATCTAACATTTTTTTTAAACTCATTTAGCATGAGGAAGGTTTCTTTCTAGCATATAGTACTTTTTCAGGATTTTCCCAAATTATTATATATTACAATATATTATTTTTATAATTTTTTAGTTTAAGTGATAAATTTTTATTTTTCCATTAAATTTAATCTTTTTTCTAAATGTACAAATATGTAAATCTTAATACTGTTTTTTCCAATATAAAATTATATTATTATTTCTCATCTTTTACAAATAAATTGTAAACGTGGAACTTGACTATTTAAACCAAAAAAAGTTAACTATTAAATGTGATTCAATATGAATATTTTAAATTTGCATTATATTTTTATTAAATATAATCATATTTTATATAATCATATTTATTTTTAATGCTTAAAAAAATTAACTGATTTGTATACCCTCTACAACTAGTTGGGAATGAGGGTATACTAAGTTTGTCATTCCGTTTGAAATTTTTTTTATATTCATCTTAAACGCCATTAGGTATGAATATTTTGGTTCCTAAAGTTGTTTTTAGTCGATTTAGTCATATCCGTCTAACTCTCCGTCTGACCATCTGTTGAAAATAAGCTTACTTACGAAAGGCTCAAGACAAAATATTGGTGTGAAATTCTTTCTAGTTCACCTAAGCAGTTAAGCATACTCGGTTCAATAGAAAAAGATGTATGAACTCAAATGTGGAACAACCTCCCCATAAATTCACATTACATATTGCTCAAATGCGTTTTATATGACTGGAAATCGCACTAAAATTTTGTGAAAACGGGTCTACAATTTACCATATGTCCATATAAAGTGGCATTCCGAAAAGCATTAAATTTTTATTTGGTCTAAAATAAGTTTTTTTTATATTTGTGATGAACGATCTACAATATACGATCGATTTAATATAAAATTCCCTCCTGAAAATCACTTTAATAGGCATTTTTTTTAAATTAGGTAATGAACCATAACACTGTGAGGTCAGGTTGTATGAAGATTGAAGATATATTCATATACATACTCTCGGTGGAGGGTATTTAAGATTCGGCACAGCCGAATATAGCATTCTGACTTCTTTAATATATATTATATTATTTATTTTGTTCTGGCAAATTAAAAGGGATTTTTTCTTTGTATTTTTTATAACTTTTTTGCACTTTTTAAGACATAACTTAAGAATTCTTTGCGCTATTGAGTGAACTAAAAAATTTTATATTCGAAAACAAAATTATCTTAAATACGGGCAAACATTATTTCAAAATTAGAACAGTGGCTTCATACATGTCGTAAAAGTTTGACCAAACCAAAATAATTATTAAAAAAAATTCTTTATGATGTACTAAATTCCCAATTTTTATTTTTGATAAATACACTGAAATTTATTGCTGAGTGAAAGCTAGTTTCTATGCGCAGTTCACTGGTTGCTTAGGCTAGATCATCAGGAAACCTTTTTCAAAAGACTTTAGAAAAGCCAAAAATATTATACAAATAAAACTGTAAAGCGAATAAGAATTATAAACAATCAGGTTTTACTTGTAGCAATATCAAAGCTTAAACAAAACAACAACAATAAACAGTAAGTTTATCTTTTTGAACATTCCCCAACAATTGGTTGGTTTTTTCCGACCCAAATTGTAGTTGTAAGTGGGTAAATTTTTCATAAAATAGTTTTACATTTTTGTTTTAAGAAATTCATAAAAAATAAAAATACAACCATGAGTCAGCTGTTTGTCCAGTTGCATGTAGCTAAATATATTTTTCAAAGGAATGGATCTATTTTTCATTGAAATTGGTGCACATCATTTGATTTTATTCACAATCTCGTGACAGAACAAAACTGGTAGAAATTTAAATTTCCATACAGCAGTAACACTCAAACACAAATTCAAAAGTTTTACCGAATATCTATTGCTTTGAAGTTTTTAGCTGTTCTATCACTAATTAATGGGTATTATTTCAAGATTATGTTCAAAACGTTCCTGTAATATCACTGTAATTAAATTTAACAATTTTCGAGTACGTTGAATCCAGTGGTGCTAGCCGTTTTTTTTAGGTTATTTCAAAAGTGGAGGAGGTTGCACAACATATATATATATTAAATGACCGCCCTCCATTTGTTTTTTATCCTTAACATTTCCTCACATACTTATAACATAAACATTCTTGCCTTTTATCTGCACACTTTAGGAGGGCTATCAGACAAATAAGGCCGATTATTTAAATTCTTAAAGTTGGCCCCTGCAGCACTTAGGATGCCCCTATACGGGTCAAACCCCACTTAATTCTTCATTTTTGCTTTTTCCAATTTTTTACGCGTTTGAAAAAACAGAAATTTCGAAATGTTGCCAATAAATTATTTGTTATCTACCAAAAACAAATTATGGTTCTAATACGACTGCGCAGATTAGAAAAAAGTTTAGTCATGCTTAACGGTACAAATTATATTGAGGAATTTTTGGAGTTACACGATTATATGCTGTGCAACCTCCACCATTTTCGAAATAACGGTATATCTCGAAAACAAGAGCTAATCTAAAAAAAAAACGGTTAGCACCACTGGATTCAGCGTGCCCGAATTAGGTTAAAACGCCGGGTGCCCCGCTTGACAGTTTTTTTAACTAGCACAGTGTACTTAATGTATTTAATAAAATGTAAAATAAATTCATAAAAATACAGAACAATTAAAGGTTTTTGACTAGAAAATTATTTACACAGAACAAAGCTCTGAAATACTATTCTGTTCTGCATAATACAGGACGGATGTTCACCGTAGCATATAACATTTTTTAGGTTTGGTTTGTTTTTTTTTTTAGAATTTAATGTAAAGTTTAAATTTACTATATGATTTGCTAAAAAATGGCACTGACCTAACGGATATAAAGAAATGTAATTGTTGTTCCCTTTGAGTTCGTTATAATCAAATGTTGCACTATTTATTTCTATTACATATTAAATTTATTTTCAAAACTTTTTTTAAACATATTTATATTTAGCTTAAATGCAAATAACACTTGTAAATAATAATTAATGCAAAATATCAATACAAAGAATAAACGTACAAATATTACAGACTCTTAACATCTGTAGATCAAATTGGACAGTGGGGCATAATTAAAAATCGGGGAAAAGAAATGTATCCTTTACACGGAAAGAAGTTAATTGTATAAAGTAATCAATTTCGTTTCTTAAAACAAGAAAATCAAAAAAAAAAAATATTCTTGATATTAACTTATTTCTCTCGTAGTTAGTAAAATTTCTTAAATATAGAAAAAATTTCTCATGATCAAAAATTTCACGTATTTTTATATAATAAAAAAATTTCTGAAAACAAGAAATACAAAAATAGCTAATTTTTATTAAATAAAGAAAAATATTTCGGAGTTAAAGTTGCATTTATTTAATACTAGCTGAACCCGGTCCACTTTGCAGTCCCTTGGTAAAGATTTTAAATTTTATAAAATTTTTATTGCAACCCTGGGGCTTCTTTTTTGTACTTCAACGCTTTACAGTGGGCACATACTTGATCCATTCTACCAATATCAATATTGTTATGAGCATTGTAATCAACTGTTGGCTCGTAGTTTAATGCAAGATGCATTAATGTTATAAGATTAGTGTCATGAATAGCTATTCTTGCCATGTTCTTAGACGTTGCTCTTCATTTCCTATCTCGCGTTTTTGCTCTATGTAATTTCCTCGTAAACGTGATACCCGATATCTAGTTCCTTCAATTACTTCTGCGCCTTATTCTTGACTCTGTTGGAATGTTATGAACGTTCACGATTTGTTCGTCGTGTATTGCGACCAATACTTGCACGTGGCCGTGGCATTTTGATTTAATATGTAATTGATTTATTTTAAATTCTAAATTTCAATAAATACTGACATGTACGTGTATATTTTTAAACTAATTAAATTTGAAAGGATACACATGAAGGATCGTTAGTTGGTTTTGCTTTGACGTATTATTTTTTTTAGCTTAATAATATTGGTTTGAACGTATTTAATTGCTTTTGAAAACTTATATATTGAAAAACATCTAATAAAATTAATTGAACGAACGCGAAACTACACAAAAACACGACTCGCGGTCCACGTCTAAATTTACTATATGGAGATTAGTCTGGTTTTCTTGATTTTTAAATAGAATCGAATTTCTTGCATTAAGAAACAAATGCTATGGATTTATAAAATTTTTTCAGAAAATACTCCAGAAAACTTGGTTTGAATCAAATAATTTTTATTTGAATCGCCATATCAAGAAAATCCTTAAAAAGTTTCTTAAAGGCTATTTTACACGGTAATACAATGTATTACGACTTTGTAGAACCAAAATATTATGAAATTCTCTCCGTGTTTAAAAAAAAAATCTGTATTTTTCGTGTTTACACGGATGGTATAAGTAAAATCATAGCAAAGATATTAAACAGCTGAGTTAATAACAAAGTTTTACAATATTTACAAAAAACAACATGAAAATTTCCTGAGTTCAGTTAAAGTTGGTTTTGTAATTGTATAAAAATGTTACCACCTCCAATATATATAATGTTAAAATACACCTCTGGTGTAATGAGAAAACATAAGCTTCTAAAATGGTTTAGAAAATTATCATTTACCCACCGCTTGTCAAATTGCGTTTCCGTATTCCCTCTTAATACATTTAGCTTTTCAATGGTAAGATTTTTCTCATTCTCCACCATTCTTTGACATGACGTAATACATTGTATTACCGTGTAAACTAGCCTTAATTCATATTAAGATTTCTATAACACAACACAAGAAGATAAAAACGATTTTCTTGTTTTGTGTAGACAGAAGAACAACAACAGAACAAGAAGAAAAACGTACATTATTTTTATGTTTAAAAAGTAAAACTGGAAGAAAAAGTTCCAACTTAGTTCATATTATGTTTAATACATAATGTCGGGCATGATGCTGGTGTTTTATACCCTCCACCACCACTAGTCATGAATGAGGGTATACTAAGTTTGTCATTCCGTGTGAAACTTTTTAATATACATCTAACACCATAAAGTATATATATTCTGGCACCTTGAGTAATTCTAAGTCGATTTGGCAATGTCCGTCTATTGAAAACACGCTCACTTTCGAAAAACGCAAAAGAAACGAACAAACTTGGTCTCAAATTGCTTGTAGTTATCCTAAGCAGTTTGGGATTGATATCCAGCAACATCGGTTCACTAGGATCAGAGCTATAAATCAAAATGTGAACCCACCACCCTAAAAAATTGATAATTTTGTTACAAAAACAAACATAAATAGTGGAGTAATGCATATTACATTTTGCACATATCCTTTTTATACGACTGCAAATCATACTGTGAAATTTCGTAAAGATCGGTGCATAACTTACCCTAGGCCCCATATAAACCCTATTCTCAAAACCGTAATAAATAATGATATCATAATTAAATTCGGTACGAAATTACTCTGCCAAATTTCGTGAACATCGGTCCATAATTAACCTTAGGGCCCATATAAACCCTTCTCTCGGAAAACAGGCCTAAAACCGTAATATATATCATAATCATACCTATATTAATAGGCAAGTGGATTTCTTTGGATCCCTTTTACGCCCAAACTATATATTGTATTTTAACAAATGATATACCAATCGAAAGAAAGTGGTACTAATACATTGAAACAATTCACATGCGTGTGAGCAAAAACAATATAAACACATAACAGAAGCAGTATGCTTTGTTTTTGTGTTTACATAGTAATAAGAACAACAACATGCAGAGTTTGCATTAAATTGGAGAACAGTAGAGATTAAGAAATAAAAAAGAGAAAGACAATTTTAAATATTTTGTTTTCTTTTTGGGAGAGTTGTTGTTTTAAATGTTACCGTTGATTTCTTAAATTTTGCGCTTATGAATAATTTTAATGTTATTGTTACATTATTAATATGGTTACATTGTAAAGAATGTGTATATTGCATTTTTTTTTTTAAATAAAGTGCGATGTTTTGATGGGCTGCGATTTTATATAACAGACTCTACCGATCATGGTCATTTGTTATATGATAATCATGTATTTACAAAACATACATATATATATATAGAGGTTATAAGAACATAATTCATAAACGAAATAAATATAAATGGAAAATATATAAAAGGCTTTGTTATAAACATTGAGGTTAGGGAACTTATGTTATATATACATTTTTAGAAAAATTGTCACTAAATTTTATATGCCTAAAAGAAATATGCCTCATAAAATTAAAAATTGTTCTGCTCTACTGAGAATTATTAAATTTTGAGTTACTTCTCTGTTTATAATCAGGTGCGATATGTTTTTTAACATTAAATAATTATATTTCTACATATGTATATTAGTGTGTCCTAAAAAAAATTTTTTTTTTTGATTTATATAGGTACCCCAGCATTTTTTGAGAGCTTATAGGGTAGAGTATTTTTGTGATTTTTTTCAGATTTTTCGGAAGAGATTTAGAGGTCGCTAAAATCGAATTTAACCCGAAAATCGGGTTTTCTCGACTTTTTTTAATTTTGCTGATTACTCGGCCAATTAGCACGATTTTCTTTGTTACTAAGTCAATTTTTTTAAATAAAACTTCTCAAACTTTACTTCTCTGTGCAGATATTAAAAGTTTCGGTTATTTTTTTGCTCATTTGGGTCCCCTTAATCACATTTTTTTGGAAAATTTACCATAACATTGAAAAATAATGCTCTGTAACTTGTAAAATTTATATTGAAGTTAAAAAACCAATGATTCAGTTTAAAAGGTGGATAAATTCTGAGTCATTGCAAAAAAAAATAATTGAATTTGCTCTTACTGTTCCAAAGTTATACCCTTTTTCAGTTTTGTACCCATTTTGTGAAATTAAAAATATTGTAATATGTTTGCCAGTTATGCTTCGGATTTGTTTTAATGTTAGATATTTAGATATATTCTTTTAAAATAATAAATATGGGTGGTTTTTTGTTTTGTTGCACAGACTTCAGCAATGCGAGTCCAAAAAATTCTAGGCAGCTTACTTCTCATACCCAAAAAAAAAAAATATTAAAAAACTATTTTTTTTAGCTATCAATTATTTATTACAGCTTTTACGATGAAGCTCTATGCCCTCCAATAAATTCTGAAAGTCTGTTGCAGAGGTTGTTAGATTCATGTAAGTATTAGCTAAGGCCACGCCGCGTTCTGTGACATCATTTACCACGTGCAATTGCTGAACTTTGTTCTTTGCTTCATTAAATGATTTGTTTGTATGCCTTTTAAACTGAATCATTAGTTTTTTTAACTTCAATATAAATTTTAAAAGTTACAGAGATTTATTTTTTAAATTTATGCTAAATTTACAAAAAAATGTGATTAAGGGGACCCAAATGAACAAAAAAATAACCGAAACTTTTAATATCTGCACAGGGAAGTAAAGTTTGAGAAGTTTTCTTTAAAAAAATTGACTAAGTAACAAAGAAAATCGTGCTAATGGGCCGAGTAATCAGCAAAATTCAAAAAAGTCGAGAAAACCCGATTTTTGGGATAAATTCGATTTTAGCGACCTCTAAACCTCTTCCAAAAAATCTGAAAAAAATCACAAAAATACTTCACACTATAAGATTTCAAAAAAAGGTGGGGCATAAAATAATATTTTTTTTGGGACACACTAATGTACATATATACATATTTAATAAAGTTTTAGATTAAATAAATATTAGAAATAACGGTACAAATAAGTTATTTCTAGATTGCAGTCGATTGTGTCGACTGCTGGCCCATACTAGTAACATTTAATACTTCACAGTTTTATAGGACTAGAAACCGCACTAATAAATTTCGTTATGGTCGGTCCATAATTTACCATAGGCCCCATACAAAGCCCACTTTGGGAATATAATTAAATTTTCCTAAAACCGTAGCAGATATAGATATTGAGGTAAAATTAGTCCAACTAAGTTTCATATGGTCATAAAAAATGGCCTGCAATTTTGTAATATACGGCCCATAATTTACCAAAGAAACCATATAAGGAAGCCTTCTGAAATTTACTGTAAACGCTTAAACTTTTTTCACTGCTGTATTAAAATTTATTCTAATTTAGGTTTTTTAATACCACCAATCAGTCTTTTGAATTTTGGGATAATTGGTCCATAATTTACCATAGATCCTATACAAATTATACTCTTAAAAATCATTTTAGTTCGGCTAAAACTGTTACGAATCATGATATTTTACTCAACCCAGTTTAAAGTTCTAAAAAGAATCGTATAAAACTTTCTAATTGTCGGTTAATAATTTAATATAGATCTAAACCTTAACCAATCTTAATGCTGACGTTCGTTTTTGTGAAGATTAGAAGATATTATATAGAGCCCACTCCTGTCGGTGGATGATATCAAAGATTCGGCACAGCCATGTTTTATAATTTAAATTGAATATCACTGAATTTTAAAGGTCAAACATGTATTTGAATCGAGTAAGTATTGCTTAGTTTTTTAGAAAACTTAAATTTTATATATAATTTCTTAAGTTTTTCAAGAAATATTTTACTAAAGCAATTTGCTTAGGTGTATTGTGAGAAACTTTTGATTGAAAATTTAAGGCATTAACATTAAAACTTTATTCGATTCAAGAAATTTTGTAAAATATATAGCAACGAAAACTTAGTTTAAGAAACTATGGAATTAAAATGTTTTTTTTTTTTTTTTGCTGTATTCGACTGAATTTTTGTTAGATTTGAGTAATAACGTTTTGCATTGGCTTGGACATGCAAAATTTTTTAGGTTCAAGCCATATTTTCTGGTAACTTAGTAAATAATTCTTTCCGTGTATAAACAGTTGCTTTGACAAATTGAATAGACATATCAAGCTTAAGTTTTTACAGTGAAGTCCACAAATCTTTTTGGATAATCGCTTTAGGACCTCAAAAAAAGGCACCTCAGACGTTTTAAATTATAATATTATTTAAATTCACGCCATTTTTCTTGTTACCATCTATCCGATGTTAAAATTTATTTACTATTATTATGGCCAACTATAAAATACAAGTATGAATGTAGATATAGGTCCGATGGTCATTTGCTATCTCTGTCTTAAGTTTCATGTCAATCAAGGATAACCCTTTTTAGAAATAGCAGATTTATTTTCAAAAAATGCTGATTCAGCCCGACTGTATAGTACATTGGTACTGTTCATATATTTTCTTTGTTCCACAGTTTTTTTTCCATAACATACATATAAATATGTACGTACGAGTATACAATTAATTACGTTTAAATAAATTAAACAAATAAATAATCAATGCTGTTACGGAATATCAAAAATAAATAAAACAATCGTCTGTTATAAACTTTCCATCACTCGACTATCGATTAACGGCTAAGTGACACTTGAATTGAAGAATTTTGTTGATTTTTAAATTTTTAATTGCGACTACAAATACAAAAACAATTATAAACATTGTTATCTTGAGTATTTTATTTAACAGATTAACTTAATAAATTAGAGTTGTAAAAATGACGAAATGGATGTTGACCAACTTTTTATTTGTTTTTTGTTTAACAATTTTATTTAGATTCTTTAAAAAAGTTAACGATATAGTTTATCTTTAAGGAAATATTTGAAAATTAATGATTGCAGTCTTTAGAATTTTGGGATAATTGGTCCATAATTTACCATAGATCCAATACAAATTATACTCTTAAAAATCATTTTAGTTCGGCTAAAACTGTTACGAATCATGATATTTTACTCAAACCAGTTCAAAGTTCTAAATACGACTACAAATACAAAAACAATAATAAACATTGTTATCTTGAGTATTTTATTTAACAGATTAACTTAATAAATTAGAGTTGTAAAAATGACGAAATGGATGTTGACCAACTTTTTATTTGTTTTTTGTTTAACAATTTTATTTAGATTCTTTAAAAAAGTTAACGATATAGTTTATCTTTAAGGAAATATTTGAAAATTAATGATTGCAGTCTTTAGAATTTTGGGATAATTGGTCCATAATTTACCATAGATCCAATACAAATTATACTCTTAAAAATCATTTTAGTTCGGCTAAAACTGTTACGAATCATGATATTTTACTCAAACCAGTTCAAAGTTCTAAATACGACTACAAATACAAAAACAATTATAAACATTGTTATCTTGAGTATTATATTTAACAGATTAACTTAATAAATTAGAGTTGTAAAAATGACGAAATGGATGTTGACCAACTTTTTATTTGTTTTTTGTTTAACAATTTTATTTAGATTCTTTAAAAAAGTTAACGATATAGTTTATCTTTAAGGAAATATTTGAAAATTAATGATTGCAGTCTTTAGAATTTTGGGATAATTGGTCCATAATTTACCATAGATCCAATACAAATTATACTCTTAAAAATCATTTTAGTTCGGCTAAAACTGTTACGAATCATGATATTCTACTCAAACCAGTTCAAAGTTCTAAATACGACTACAAATACAAAAACAATTATAAACATTGTTATCTTGAGTATTTTATTTAACAGATTAACTTAATAAATTAGAGTTGTAAAAATGACGAAATGGATGTTGACCAACTTTTTATTTGTTTTTTGTTTAACAATTTTATTTAGATTCTTTAAAAAAGTTAACGATATAGTTTATCTTTAAGGAAATATTTGAAAATGAATGATTGCAAAGCATGTATTTAATCTATTTCATATTAAAAACAAGTAAAAGTTCTCTATTACCTTTTCCGATTCGACAATTTGATACACCTTTGTGTTTTGTTAGAAATTTTCCATTAACCAAATTTGTTAAGGTTAATACTTCTGATTATGGACCGATTTTTCTATTGATGTATCAAACATATCATAGGTAGTACCTTTTTTCTAATTTTAAATATACGCACGGACAGACGGACATGGTTGAATCAACTTCGCTCCAGAATATATATACCTTATAGGGTCTTAGATAAATATTGTAGAAATTACAAACGAAATGACGAACTTATTTATACCCTTTCCACCTGTGGTGAAGAGTATTAAAACAAGCAAGAAAGTATAATGGCGTAATGTGATGCATCATGTATTGAAGTAAGTAAAGAATATAGTTAACCAACTTGGACATTAATCTTTTACGAGTTCTGGTTATTTGTGGTTTCATGGTGATGCATCTTAGTTCGAATTTAGGATTAGAATGATTAGGTTATGGTTTTTTTAATGTTTCAAGGCGATGAATCTAGTTTCGAATTTAGGAAAGAATCTTGTTTAACAACTCCAAACAAGAAAATTAAATATTGTGATTCAAAATTGAGAAATAAAAAGAATCTATTAAGTGGAGCGAGTCCAGGATCGTCATCCATCGTTTTCGAGTTTTGGTTTTTTTAATTTTTCATAGTGATGCTTATACATTAGAATTTAGGTAAAAATCTAGTTAAGCAACTCCAAATAGGTATATTACATATGGTGACGGAAAATTGAAAAATAATAAGAATATATTAAGAAGAGTGTCTCCTAATTGGGACCCATGGGAAATTATGGACTTACCAGAACAAAACGATGTTATTCATAGCGAGTGGACAACGATGTAATCGATTTTAGCTTTGCTAAAAACATCCCGTTGGAAACGATTTATGTTGAAGCTTCCCTTAAACTATCATCCAAACACACCGACACTATAGTTCTTATAACAAACCCTTCAAAAAATTGTGTTCTTAGCCGATTATTTAGCGACATCTGGCTCACGGATAAATTGTTTTAAATATAAAAAAGATATCACTACGCTACGAGCGCCAGAAGAAAAAGAGCTGCCTTTTGCTGATATTGATATACATAAATCTCAAACAAGCTGTTCAATATTCTCTCATATCCCGTTAACAAACCAGAAATAAGAAAATACATATATGTTGCAGATGTCAAACGACTCTTCATTTAAGAGAATGACAGCTTCAAAGATCTCCTCAGCTTAAAAATTTACTAAAATAATGCACGAAAAAGCTTAGAAAGTTACTTCAGAGTGAAAAAACTACATCCCTGCAAAATAATCTTAAGAAACTTGATGCAACTCCGCAATCTGAATACTCATTATGGCGGTCAACTAAAAAACTTGCAAAACTCGAATGCAAGTTAGGCAAGAAACAGTGCTTCCAGGCTATATTTTTTCTTCCACCTAAAAATTTTTTTAAAACCCCCCCAAATTTGATGTATTTTGGAAAAAATCCCTCCAAATTTAAAAGTTTAGATAAATATTTCATTTCAACTAATTTTACTTGACTAAATTTCAATTTTCGTACTTATTTTATTAACATTTTGCTGAAACTTCCCCAAAAATATTTTGTTAATAGTTTCTCGAATATTTTTATTTAATTAAATTAATTAAACACAATAATTTATAAGCAGTTTAAAAAATTGTAACGTATGTACATTTATTAAAATTATTATGTATCTGATCGAAGTAGATTTAGTAGAAATCTTTATAAATATTTATAAATTTGTAAATATTGGAATCAAGTTTCTTCAAAAATATCAAGTGTCAAGTGCCAAATCATTTCATGTGTTGGATTAAAGATGTGAAAAGTATCATTACACTGTGCAAGAAATTGACACTTTTTTTCGTGACAAGCTGGGCACCTAGCGTTTCAACATAATTCGGGTACGCTGAGTCCAGTGGTGCCCGCGGTTTTTTAAGATTGGCTCTGGTTTTCGAGATATACCGTTATTTCCAAAATGGAGGAGGTTGCACAACATATTTTAGCGTAACTCGAAAACCCTTTATCTAATTGAAAAAACCGAAATTCCGCAATAAAATTTCCTTTAAGAAAAGTAGAACTTGTTTCTAATATCCGCAGTCGTTATTGAAACATAATTTTTTTTTTTTTGAAAAAAAAATTAATTTTTTTATCAAAATTTCGAAATTTTTGTTTTTTAAAAATTCATAAAAAAATGGAAAATGCAGCTATGCTTCTAATGTTTTGCAGACGTATAAAAAACGAAATTCCAAACAAAACAAGCCATAAATGATTAAAATCTGTTAGCAACTTTTGATTTTATTCACAAAAGTCGACAAATTTTAATTAATTTAAGAATTTCATAAAACGCAATATTTGTATGGGAGACCCCCTAAGGGATGGTGATAAAAGGAAAGTATAATTTGAGAAAATGTTAAGAACAAAAAACTAATGGAGGTCAGTTATACATTTTATCCCCCTAGGGGTGATTCCTAGGCCTTAGAAACAAATGATAGGAATGAAAAATAAAGTTGCGCTGGTCATACATTTGGCTCGTATAGGGGTATCTTAGGCGCTGCAGGTGCAATATTTAAGGCTAGGGTTCTACGCGTATTTGTGGCTTGTTTGGTTTGCAGCTTCGTTTTTGATATGTCTGCAAAAAATTAGAAGCCTGGCTGCAGTTTCCAATTTTTTATGAATTTTTAAAAAACAAAAATTTCGAAATTTTGATAAAAAAATTATTTTTTTTTTCAAAAAAAAAAATTATGTTTCAATAACGACTGCGGATATTAGAAACAATTGCGTTTTAGAAACAATTAAGTTTTTTCAATTATCTAAACGGTTTTTGAGTTACGCGAACATATGTTGTGCAACCTCCTCTATTTTGGAAATAACGGTATATCTCGAAAACCAGAGCCAATCTTAAAAAACCGCGGGCACCACTGGATTCAGCGTACCCGAATTATGTTAAAACGCCATGTGCCCGGCTTGTCTGTTTTTTCAACTAGCATAGTGTTATTAAAAGCTTTCTTTTTTTATATCTTTTCCAAAAGATTTATTTTGAAATTTTACTTTTTCAAATACCACGAAAAAAGAAAAAAATTGAACTTGAGTCAGCAGGACCCACTTTAAAAATTTTGATACTAAATTTTCTACTACGAAGCGTACTCGAGCAGTTGCAAAATATGGTTCTTTTAAGGCCTAATTATAATATGCATGAGCTAGCTCAAGTTACTGTCAAAAATTAAAGAAAAATCTCGTTAAATAAATGCATATAAAAAATAAAACCAAAAAACAGTTTCATAAAACTTAACAAGAAGTTTTATAAAGTTCAATATGGTTTGACACATATGATTTACATGTATTGGCACAGTTCCTTAAGCTAGCTCATGCACATTATGGTTTGGTCTTTAGGCATTATATTCAAAAATGGTAATTTAGCTATTACCCTGTAAAATGTAGAGACTTTCAGACACGTACAGCGATTATCTACTAATTTATGCTCAACCAAAAGCAAGCTGTAAAATATAGTATTACTTAGGTATTGTACAGAAAAACAAATCGTGAAACCCCCTAAAACCCCCCTTAATTTATCGCTCAGAATTTGTGGCCCTTAAAATTGCCTCTAAATAAAATAAAACCCCTTTAATCTGGGGGCTAAAACCCCTAACTGCCAATTCTGGCAATAAATGCTTATGAAAGAGGAAACTTTTTGTTAAACAAGCGATATGTTATACGGGTTGCCAAGTATCGTTCCTGGAACAGCTGTACCACTAAGATTTATTATAAGGGAAAATGAAAGCAACTGGTATTAATAAAATAATAATAAAATGATTATGGAGCTACCCCGTATCGCAATAAAAATAGTTTTTTTAATTTTTAATGCTTTTTTGCAAATTAAATACTATCCTCCAGGATTGAAGGCCATGATACCTAGGCCAGGAAATGATCATAGAAAAGTTGAGTCATAGACCTATTTTCTTATTATCCAACATTTGAAAGCTTTTTGAGAAACTTTTACTGCCAGGCCCACAATATCGATAAGAACATTTCTTTCGCATTTTTATATTGAAAACAATAATAAAAAATTTAAATTTGTTTTTGTTTTCAATATAAATATAAGAAAGAAATGTTCTTGTCGACATTGTGGGCCAGGCTAATAGTTTCTAACTTTACCCCAATGAGGGAAGTAAATAGTCGTATGGATTTCAAATCATCAATTTGAATTTAGAAGAAAACATGGCATAATCGAACAAACACATAGACTAGTAAACGCATTCTTCATTGATGTTTCTTTAGCTTTTGATAGAGTGTGGCATTAAGGATTAACTAACTCACAATCTTAAACCTATAAACACTCAAAAGCTGATGGAGAGTTATTTGATTGGTCGAAACTTTGTTACAGAATTCACCGAATCTTATTGATTTTGCAAAAATTCGTTTAACCAATATTATCCTAGCGTTCCATTTTTGGAGCGTTTGCTTTTAGTACTCATAATTTTTTGTGTGAATGCAGTTGTAAATATTTTTATGCTGTGATAGCCCTAAGGTGTTCACCTAAAACACAAGTGCTGTTATTTTTTTAGTACTTAATTTTTGTTTTGTTGTGTGTTGTTTGTTTGTGTTTTTTTTTTTTTTTAAATGTCTCGTCGCAAAATTTAAGTTATTTTGGTTTGGTCGCAATGTAATCGAATATTTTTCTTGAAACTCATATGTTTATAATAAATTTATAAAATAGTTCAAAAACAAATCAAAATATGAACTTTTTTTGTGTTTCGGTTTTCACATAAATTATGGTTTAAGAGGGTATTTACTAGGGTATTCATTTAATCGGGCTTTTTTTTTAATCGGTTAATCGCTCGATTAATTAACCGAGGTTTTGGTTTAATCGGTTAATTTTGGTCTTGATCGGTTAGTCAATTAATAAAGTTTTTTTTAAAAATTAAGTAATTTCAATAAATAAAAATGCATAAATTATTTATTATTTGGAGTTTATTAGTAAAAAAAAACAATAACATAACAAATATAACAATTCTTGAACTAAGAGGAGCAAACAGAAAAATAATTTATAAATGTGATCATTTTTTTAGTTAGTGTGAGATCATTTTATTAGGTATTGCAATAGTTTAAGGTGATCTTATAAAATAATCTTTTAGACAAATAATTTGGGTTAAATGCTTAGGATTTAAGCGATTCTTAGGCCCCTATTACGGTTTACAACTCAACCCAGTTGAGTTGTCATTAAAACAACTGGTTGTGATGAGTTGTAATTTTTTGATGTTTTTGTTCGCCGCAATATAGCAAAGTTGTAAACCATAATACAAAAATTAAGAAATTACAACTCAAGGGGCCTTATTTTACTTTTAAAAATCTTAGCTTGGAAAAATTTCTTTAATTTATCCTACATGTTGAAAAAATCGAAAGAAACCCATAAAACAGAATATCTAACACTTCTAATTGTTTTTGTTAATTCTGTTAAAAGATTGAGTTGATTGATATACATACCTATTAAAAGTACGTACAGCAAAAAGCGGTTGAAAGCAAACACTTCCCAGATAACAATTTCTGTCATTATCGAATCTTTTAGGAATCAGCTTCAGAGCAAAATAACCACATATGAGCTAATTTTGCGATCATAAATAATACTCTCTTGTGAGAAAATGGTACCCTACCGATGAATCACCTCAAAGAATCATTTGTGATACAATTTGCTGATTCCTTTTTAATCATATGTGACAAATCAGTTTTAAATTCAAAACATTTAGAAATCATTATTTGAACATATGAATGAATCCATTTTTAATCATATTAAAGAATAACGGTAACAAAAATTCAGTGTGCAAAGCTGATCGTTGCATTCACCAATTTTTATATGAGCTGAATAAAGCACTTTCTGTATTAAAAATGTATTGCTTCAGGGTGGGAACTCGCCATATAAAATTCATGTCTTCCGTAAGCGATGTGCTAAGCGAAACTTTTACATTTCTCCCTTACAAACGTGCTTTGTTCGAAGCTCCATTTTTATTGGGATGTTATAATACTACAAAAAATTAAAAAATTTTGTAACATCGGTTAATCGACTGAAATTAACCGGTTTAATCGTTAATCGAAAATCATCGTTAATCGGTAAATCACTCTACCGAATTATGTGATGAACGATCCACAATTTCCGATACATCCAATATAAAATCACCTCCCGAAAATCCCTTTAATGCGCCTAATAATATTTCCGATACAAATCATGATATTTTATACTTTTTGATTCTAATTCTGCCACTCAATACTAAACGAATCGTAATTATTTTTTTAGTGTTGTGAAAACTCCAATAAAGACTATACAACATCGAAAAAATTATTTCAATTCGTTCAGTATCGACTAAAAGAATTTGAAATAAAATTGCTTTCGAATCGAAGAAGTATTCGATCGCGTCTGCCAGAATTAGCCCCATGATGTGTGAAACACTAAACATTTAGGTCTTATACCCACCTTTCAGTACACCGATCGAGTTAGAATCACTTTTTGAATCGATATCGTTATGTTGGTATTAAGATTCAATTGGGTTCAAACTTATTTAAATGCGATCTAAATCTTCTTACCAAATTTTATTGGAATCGGTCCATATGTTGGCATGACATTTGGCGAAAAAAACTTCCGCGATAGCTACTTTATAATGCCAAAATGTAGTGATGCAAGGTCCTGAATGGACCTTAAATCACTTAAAGACGAAAAAAACCTCATATATGTATGTGTAGGTTTATCTATATAATATTCAACACAAAGAACTTTTACATGATTCTTAACCTCATAATATATTTTTGATCTGGCGGATCCATGAATGCCCATGGGTTCTAAATAGATTACACTCGAAAATTTGTCTATAAATACTGTGGTGTAATGACCGACTACATTTTGTTATTCGTTTTTAATACGCAAAAGCCCAGCAAAAGTGTTTGGGCTTTAACTTTATTTCAACAATGGGATAAGTCTTTATTTCACCCATTGTTATTCTCATTGTGTTTATACAAAGAGAAAATACAACTTAAATTGTAATAAAAAATACTTTTCTTTTTTACAGTTTTGCAATGCCAACATTTTTTAAGGGTCGCAAAAAAATATTAGACGAAAGTGATCTCTACAAAGCTTTAAAAGAACATAAATCCGGTAAGTAAATATTGGTACATATGGTAATTTATCTGAATCAAAAATTTACAGTACTAAATATTAGGTGTGTTCATTTACCTTACTAGTAGAAACTTGCAAGGAGAGAGTAAATTTGAAGTTTACAAAATTTTTCTCAAAACTACTCAAAAAAATAAAAAAGTAAATGAACGCTTTACCAGGTAAAATTAGTTATGGCCGTTTTCTCATTCGGCCCTTACCTTTTTCACCAACGACAAACTGTACATTGCAGAAGTTTTGTTTTCTCAGTGTCTCATTTGCTGCTATATGTCGTGAAGTTAACCGGCACTCAACTGCTTAAATTTTAGAAAAATAAATATCTTATTTTATGGAAAAACTTTTAATTAAGAAATTTTGAAACTTATATTTATTTTGTAAGCAAAAACATGAAACATGTGGTTGAATAATTCTTTCTACACCATTTTTCATTGAAATTGAGAAAATTCCAAATGAAAATGAGAATTTATATTTGAAATTGAGAACATTCCAATTGAAATTGAGAATTTCAATTAGAAATTGAGAAAATTCCAAATGAAATTGAGAAAAATCCAAATGTAATTGAGGAATTTTAATTTTAAATTGGTAAAACTGAATTATATGATTTTTATTATATTCATACAACAAACATAAGGATGAAGAAATGAAAATAAAATAAATCGCAGTATTATTGACCAACAGGCATATCTTCCAGATCCAGAGCAGATTGATAAAACGCTGCAGTATGTTGTATGGTTTTATTGCAATCTCCAGTAGTTATACATGTCTTAGAAGCCTTAATCACCTCTTCTAAAAAGGCAAGCCTCTGCTCTCCTACATTGGAGGGAATTTCTTTCGGTATATTCATCTTTGTTTTCGCCATTCTTTTTATTTTTGACCAAATAATTTCAATGGGGTTAAGCATCAGTGAATAGGGGCTCAATCGCAGGAGTGTAGCTGGAGAGTATGGTGCAAACAAAGATGAATGTACCAAACGTTATTCCCCCAATTGAGTAGAAGAGCAAAAACTTGACTTTTTAGAAGAGGTGATTAAGGCTTCTAATACAAGTATAACTACTGGAGATTGCAGTACATACTACGCCATACAACATACTACAAGGTTTTACCAATCTGCTCTGGATCTGGAAGATATGCCTGTTGGTCAATAATACTGCGATTTGTATTTATTTTCATTTTTTCATCCTTATATTTGTTGTATGAATATAATAAAAATCATATAATTCAGTTCTACCAATTTAAAATTAAAATTTCTCAATTTCATTTGGAATTTTCTGAATTTCAAATTGATTTTCTCAATTTCAATTGGAATTTTCTCAACTTCAAATTGATATTCTCAATTTCAATTGGAATTTTCTAAACTTCAAATTGATATTCTCAATTTAAATTGGAATTTTCTCAATTTCCAATTGATATTCTCAATTTCAATGGGAATTTTCTCAATTTCAAATTGAAATTCTCATTTTCATTTGGAATTTTCTCAATTTCATCTGGAATTTTTATGCTCTTTTTCCATTCTCTTCTTGAGAGTTTTTCGGGTACGTGAACACTTACTAGTAACAATTGAAGCACAGCCGCGAACAACGTTGTAAGCTACAAAATAATTATTTTTCAGGAGAGCAAAAAAACGTTTTTAACAGGCAGGACTATTTTTTTTTTAATTTTTCTTTTTAGATTATCAAAAATAATGACAATCAAAACTTTTTTGCAAAATGTCAAGAAAATCGAATTTTAAATGAATGCAAAATTGCAGTTTATAATGTTTTTTTTAGCGGAAAAACGTTTCATATCCACAATCGCGATGTCATTTGAAACGTTTTTCCACTATGCAAGCGGCTTTTAAAACGTTATTCCACGTTACAAAACCATTTCATTTGTATCAATTTGTTTGTAACTTACAACGTTCTTCCACTGCCTGACTCGTTGTATCGCATTTTGACGGCATTAAGGTGCATAATTTTGGGTGATTTGATGTTTAAACAGTGTAGGAGAGTAATTTTAACGATAATCTGTAAAAAAACAGTTTTTGCAAAAAGTGGCTTTTACAACGTTATTCGCGGCTTTGCTTCAATTATTAAAAATAAGCAATAATTTTCTTTAAATGAACACACCTATTGGAAAGGCTAAGAGTAAAAATATTTAAAAATTTGTTTGTCTTTTCAATTGAAATTTCACGTTATTTAAATTTTATAGGCTAAAGAATTTAATTTAAATTTAAAACTTCTTGATGCTGTAGCGAATTCAATAGTAAAAATTTTGGTACTGCAACTACAATTTCACACCACATATGGACTTAAGAGAAAAAAATTCATTTTTGTGCATTTATTAACGTCCAATTTCACCAAGTTCAGTTTAAACTAATTATTACTTCAACCTTCAGTTAACAATATGTTTCTGACAGTAATAACTGCTAGTTAATTGTAACTGAACTTGGTAAAATTGGGCGTCAGTAATATTTCTTAAATTTATTCTATAAACTATAATATTTTAATAAAAATCAAAGCCACATTCATTTACATAGTCTGTTATTTGATTCTCATAAGATATTAAATTTCCAATATCCAGGTTATTTAAAGAATTAATTGGCGGAAAAAAAATATTAAATATGATTTATAATTCCATTACATGCTTAATGATTAATATCATTTTCATTTTAAAATGATCCAAAAATATGGTTGGTTTTTTGACAAATTGTTTCCTAAAATTTCTTGCCAAAAATTTATTGATTATTAATTTTTTATTTATGTAGTCTTTTATGTTTTTTAATTCTTGGTAATTTAATTTTACATGTGAGTATGTGCTTATGTGCTGATATGTCTCACCCCAAGTATTGTAATGTATCGAATGTATCCATTGAATTCAATTAAATATTCTACACATATCACATTTCTTCTTTCCAATTAACAAAAAGCATTTGTCATAAAAACAATACATTGGATGTCATACTTGTTTTATGCATTTGTATTTTAAATTGTGTACGTACAGTGTGACAAAAATTACTAACCAAAGTAGCGATTTAATATTGCTAAATAAAATAGTTTTTAACAAAATGCAGTTAAAAATAAATTTTTTTTTTTCTTTTCGTTATTTATTTATTGAATCTTCATATATTTAATATGAACTAACAATAATTTATCAAATCTTAACCTAATACTTTATTTATGTCCTGCCAGTGCCAGACAAAAATTTTCTTCATCACGGGTTCTGTTCACTTATATAGGTGTTTATCTCTCATCTAGTTGGGTAAGTGCTGCAGTGTCTCTTCTCCTTAAGCGAGTGTGGCCGCCATGATTTAAAATATTTCGAGCTAAAGGATTTGGGTGTTGTTCAAGTCTTTTTAAATATTTTACTGCATATTTTGTAATCATAGTTTTTACTAATGGCACGTTGAGATCCTTATGAATGTTTGAGTTTTTAACATACCAGGGGGCGGCTGTGATTATACGAAGAAGTTTATTTTGGCGCCTTTGAATTTTTTCGATATTAGAGGCCGAGGCAGTGCCCCATAGTTGAATACCGTAGCACCAGATAGGCTTTAAGATAGAGTTGTAAAGTAGAAGCTTGCAATCGAGTCTAAGAACAGAATTTCTTCCAATAAGCCAATGAATTTGGATGGCTTTTAGTTTCATTTGAGTTAATTTTGCCTCTATATGGCATTTCCACGTTAATCGCCGATCCAGATGTATACCGAGATATTTTACATGCGAATGTTGAGGAATAATTTGATTATTGATTGTAATAGGGGGCAAGATTCCCGGCGCAGGGTGAATGTTATATGTACGCATTTTTGCTCATTGACCATTATCCTCCATTGTCTTAGCCATATTTCTAGTTGAAATATATGATGCTGTAGGTAACGAGATGCTTCATAACGGTTTTCGTGGACGCTTAGAAAAGCTGTGTCGTCTGCAAATGTTGAAGTTTGGGTGTAGTTGTTTGTTGGCATGTCCGAAGTATAAATTAAGTATAATAGAGGGCCCAGGATGCTGCCCTGTGGGACTCCAGCGCCAATCGGCTGAGGTGAACTTAAGAAATTTCCTTCTTTAATAATAAATTGACGACCGACTAAGTAGCTTTCTAACAGTTTGTGTGTGTTTGCTGGTAAATTTTGCTTCAATTTGTGTAATAAGCCTTCATGCCAGACTTTGTCAAAAGCTTGCGAAACATCGATGAAGAGTGCTGAGCAATATTTTTTTTCTTCAAATGTTTTTCTTATGACATTTACTATTCGATGAGTTTGTTCAATTGTGCTGTGTTTTCTTCTAAATCCGAATTGATGGTTTGGAATACATCTATTTTCACTTAAAATCGGTGTTAATTTTGAAACTAATAATTTCTCAAATAGCTTTGACATATTTGACAATAAGCTAATAGGCCTATAAGACTCAACTTTCGTATGATCTTTACCTGGCTTTGGTATCATGGTAACTAAGGAAACCTTCCATTTTTGAGGAAAGTATTCAAGGCGTAAAATAGCATTAAAAATAAAAAGAATAATTTTCTTTGCTACGCGAGGTAGCTCTAATAGCATTTTATTGCTGATCTTATCAATGCCAGGTGCCTTCTTAGTGTTTAAGTCACATATAACCTTTTCGATTTCTCTCATCTCAAATCTTAGGGGAATAGCTGCTCTAGCAGCAACAGGTGGTAAATCGACCGCAATATTGTGAGATATATTAGGTGTAAATACGTTTTTCAAGTGACTTACAAACAGATTTCCTTTTTCAACATCATTTCTTGCCCAACTTCCATTCAAGTTTCTTAATGGTGGTTTAGAGACAACTGGCCTTTTGAGGTTTCTAGCTGCACGCCATAATGAGTAGTCCGATTGTGGAGTTGCATCAAGTTCCTTAAGATATTTTTCCAGAGAAGCCGTTTTCTGAGTCTGCAATAACTTTCTTAATCTTTTTGTACACTCTTTTAGCAAGTTCTTAAGTTGAGGAGATCTGTGCAATTGCCACTCTCTTCGTGCCCTCCTTTTTTCAGACAAGAGACGCTCGACATCTGTGGAATATATTTTAATAGTTTTTGTTTTTTTGGGGGCAATATTGGAATGTTGAACAGCTAGTTTCAGAAAACTGTCAAAATTATCAATAGAGCGATCTACATACTCCGGTGTACTGAGCGGAATATTTTCTGTGCAATGGGCACTGAGATATTTTTTATATTTTAACCAATTTATTTGTGTGGCTGACGTCGCTAGGTAACCAGTCGGAGATACAATTCTATTGGGGTTCATTATAGTAACAATTGTAGGTGTGTGGTCGGAAGATAATTCTAGGGAAGCTTCAACGTGAATCGTTTCTGTGGGGATGTTTTTAACCACGCCAAAATCGATGACATCTGGAATTTTTTGCGGGTCAGCAGGCCAATATGTTGGTTGGCCGCTCGCGACAACATTTAAATTCATTTTAGAGATTGTATTAAACAAAACACGACCCTTTGGTGTTATTAGTCGTGACCCCCAGAAGGTATGTTTAGCGTTATAATCGCCAGCGGCCAGGAAACAGGGTCCTAGTGATTTATAATATTCACAATATTGGCTTTCTGATATTGAAAATCTAGGTGGAGAGTATAAAGATGAGATTACAATGCTACGATTCAGCTCTTCAACACAAATGTTCGTTGATTGGAGATAATCCTCACGATGATCACACATTAGGTAGTGTTTGACTCGATTTTTTATCAAAATGGCAGAACCACCACAAGCTCTATCTCGAGGGTCCTTGGTATCATATAGTATATAACCATTGATGTTAAACGTATTTCTTGAGGTCAAATGAGTTTCAGAAACCATCATGACATCAATTTGTTTATTTTTAAGAAAGTATTCTAATTCATTTTTATGTTGGCGGATGCCGTTCGCGTTCCAAAAACAGATTTTTAAACAGTTCATGGCCTGTTAAGTACAGATTGCAATAACATCGATTGCATTCTAAGAATTTCCTGCATCATATTACCCATTGTGTTCGTAAAATTAGTTACTGTTTGCACTAATGTTTCCATGGTTTTTTCCAGACGACTTAAATTTGAAACTGGAGTTTCATCATTACTTGGCGCAGCACCTTGCGTTGGCGCATGGTTTGATTTTACGACGTTAGCATAAGAGGTTCTGTTATAACTAGGCTGCGGGGCCTGAATGTCACCAGTGCTTACTTGATTTGTTACCTGCATTTGAGGGGGATTAGTTTTCGGTCCAACTGACTGCTTGACGATGGTATATACAGGGCATCCTCTATAATTGGCAGTGTGATTACCGCCACAGTTGCTACATTTTTTTACGTTGGGGTCGGTTTTAGACTTATCGCAAAGATCTGTACCATGTAATTCACCACATACTACGCAAACAGGGGGTAAATAGCAATATGCCTTAGTATGACCATATTCTTGACAGTTTAAACACTGAACGGGACCATTTCTTTTGTGTGGCTCTTCTATAGTTACTCTTCTATAGAGAATATATTTCAAATTGTAAATAGGGTGCGTTTCATTTTTTTTAAGCTTTACGTCGCCGGGTTCAAACTCCACTCGAAAAAGTGGTTGGGGGTTTTTTTCTCTATTTTTTATATTTACTACATGTTTTATTTTGAAGCCTTTTTCTTCGAGGAATGTTTTTACCTCTTCTGGGTCCACACATGAGTCAATTCCCTTAATCACTACCTGGAGACCTTTACTGCTTTTCAGTTGGTATGTATAAAAGTTTTTTTTAAGTACTTCAAATTTGTTTATAATTTTGCGAAAATCATTCTCATTATTGACTTGTATTTTTGTCTCGTTTATACTACCACGCTTAATAGCAGCTACGTAAAACGAATTTTCACCTATCACCGATATCAAACTCTTTATGAGCTCATTTGAGTTTTGCTCCCTAAGATATATCGGGGGAGGCTTGGACGATTTTATGACGTTTGGTGCTTCAGAGGATTCATCCTCCAGAATTGCAAATCGATTTTGAGAATTTATTTTATCAAAAGATGGTACTTTTGAGGCCGAAGCAACTGCTGCAGAGGTAGGGCTGCGACCCCGTTTAAGCACTGTTATGTACCTGTCCATACCAACTTGTACTTGAGGCTTTTGACCACTTTTTACTTGTGGAGCTGAGTTTTCCATCATGCCTGATTTGAGGGTAATATTTTCATCACTTATTAAAATCGTTTTGGCCGCTGAGGCACCGCTTGCAGGTTTTATATTTTTTATTGTATTAATATCAACCGTATTATTAGACACCGAAGGTGATACTGAGTTTTCTATTATGCCTGATTGGGGGTTAATATTTACATCACTTATTAAAATTGTTTTTGCTGTTGAGGCAACGCTAGCAGGTTTTGTATTTGTTATTGTATCAACCGTGTTATTAAATACAGACGGCGAGAGGGATCGCGTACGAGTAATAGGTTTAGCCGTTAGGTATTTGCTATCATCGATTCATTTTTTTTATTTCTGTATTTTTTTCGCTAACACTCACTGTTATATATACATTTCTACTGTTTGCACTCATAAGAGTTTTTTTTTTTCTTTTACTGTTTACAGTTGTGCTCTTCTTATTTGTTATTGTTTATCAACACCGATAATGAAAAAATGTGTGTTTATGTATGTATGTACATACATGTAATTTTTTTTTTTTTTTTTTCTTTTTCTTGTATTTACTTTTTTTATACTTTATTTGTTCAAAAAAAAATAAACCGTATGCCGAGTTTAGAAAACACGTCTATCTTCAACGACCGCGACAGACAGAGTGAAAAATAAATTGACGTTCTACAGTGGGTAACGTTTAATCAAGTTCTTGATTGCTTTTGATCTCTAAAAGTTTTAAAAACATTTTAATTCATTTAACATTTAACAAAGAAGGCCATTAACTTCTTAGAAATTATAGAGAACTAACTCATCAGTGAATAAATTAAAACAAGTTCCATAAAAAATGCATTGATTGAATCAAAATTCCCCAGGAGTTTTTAAATTCTCCCAATTTTGCATATTTAAATTCAATTGTAAAAATTGGAAGAGAAAAAGCAGAGACCGTATTTTAATACCTTCCAAACAAAATATTTTTTTCTTTTCTTTTCGAAACAAAATTAAATAAAAATCATTAAATTAGATTTTATTTCAGCTAATGCGGCCTAAAGTTCTATATGTAATTAAAAATGCATTTAACAATAATATTACAACAAACATTTTTCAACAATTAATTATGACTTACAATAAGAAAAAAGAATTTTTTATTACATTGAACAATAACTTGTTGTAGACAAACATAAAAAACCATTAAACATGAAATATTAGGTTAAACACAAACTTAAAAAATTAAATCACTGGTTAGATATTGCAACACTGTAACTGGCATTAATGTTTTGTGTGTCTTCTTTTAAGTTCATTGTCTTTTTTATTTGCTGTTGTATCCTTAACGTCTCTATTGTGAATCTTTTCTTTTCGATTTTTTCTCTATCCAATATTCGTACTTTGTGTTGTACTTATGTGTTGTGCTAAAGCAGTAATTTCCTTCAATTCGTTTATGTCCATTTAAGTTCTGTTATTCTTGTTTCTAATGTTCTCTTTGTGGTACCAATATAACAATACGTTTACATTTGACAGTACTGGCAAGACAGTAAGCAAATACATATTAGTTGCCAAAAACACTACTTGCTGTCTTTGTGACGTAGGCGTCCAGACAGTTCACTTTTAAAAAAATGTCTAACGTGAATGTCGCAAGTACAAGTTCTTGCTAAACGTGTTTTATATGGTCTTAACAAATTAAAAATATCATTTAACAACTATTTTTTGTGAACATAGATAACCCTTAAGTAGAACATGCAAAACCAAAGCATAATTTATTAATTTTCTTTTAATTGTTGATTTTTTTTACTTTTGCGAACAAAACTTCAAATTACTGTCAGCAAATGTCAAATTACTGTCCATTTTACTATCTGCAAAATTTGCAAGACAGTAGACAAGACAGTTGGAAAAGTGTACATGTATTAGTGAAAAAGTTTGCATGTATTGCAACTGTCTTGCCAGTACTGGCAAATGTAAACACCGTGTAAATCAAATCGCAGATTTGATCTTTTTTCCCCTTACATGGTATTTCGTAAACAACATTGCTTTGTTGTTGTTTATTTATTGGTGTTTATATGTTTGTAAATATTGTGCTTAAAGTTTTGTTAGGTTTGTAAGCAAACCATATGTTTTTCTTCTCTATTGCGTCTTTGATGTTCTGTTTATCCGTAAGTCCAGGTATGTATTTTACACTATAAAATTGTTTTTTCTCCTTTTCAGCATTAGATCGTTTATGAAAAATTCATAGAAAAATTGTCAGTAGTCTTTTATCAATTAAAAAAATTGCTTAAAAAGTATTTCAATTTAATTAATGTGATAATTGAATCAATTATTTTTTTAGTTGAAAGAAAATCAACAATTTAATTTTGATTCAATGAATATTTTAGTTGTATTGAAATAAATGTTTGATTAAAATATTAATCAAATAACAAAAAATCTTAATTGACTTTTTTTTATTTAAAAAAAATAATTTAAACTTGTAGAATTGTTGTTGGGAATTGTCAAAACCAAAGCTATATTTAATGAAATCAATTAACACATTGTTTGAAACGGCAAAGTTTTTTGATTGGTAATATGTGCGAAATCAACAAATTGTTTGCTTGATTCTATGAATTTGGTATGAATGTGGTGATTGGAGACAATTTTTAATTTTTTCTGTGTTGAAAATTATTTTCAACTTTTTTCATCGGATAAAAAAACTTAAATATAATAAAAATGTGCTGTATGAAAAAATCATTTAAGGAAAATAGGAAAATAAAAGAATGTTTATATGCACATTTAAGCATGTTTTCACAACTTTCCGATAGCTTAAGCTATATTTTGTTCAGCCGTATAAAAAAGACAAAATTTTTATAACTTTACTTTAACCTAAAGTGAGCGATAAGTTAACGGAAGGTTCATCCTACGATTTAAATTAATGACTACAAGAACATTTTGTATAAAGCCACCATTCAAACAAAAACTAAATTAAAATCGATGTAGGCGTTTGGAAGCAACGGTGACACAAACAGACATATTCAAAAGGATACAGCTAGAAAAGAGGAGACAACTTATAATCGGTTGAACCGATTTTCTTCAAACAAAGTTAAGTACACTCTTCATCGCCACCTTTCAAACAAACAAACTAAAATCAAAATCGGACCAGCCGTTTTGACTGTACGATGGAACAGATACATAGATATACAAATATACACAGATGAATGAACACTACAAACTTGTAACATGCCTCTTTTTGGTGGGGTTATAAACGATTAGAGTTCTATAATTTACGAATTTTAGTTGCTTAATATAAGACTTTTTTGTTTTAAAATAAATTTAATTTAAGATTTGAAAAATTTAAGGAAAATCATAGTATTATAAGTACCAGGTAGGTTCATTAGGGAGAATTGGCATTATATACCCATGTAATGTCAAACAACGAAACATTACTCAATTGCAAATATTGAAATATATTTTGCACTTTTAACATATTTGCAAACTTACTTTTTTATATATTGTTCAATTTTTTGTCTATTTGAAATTGATTTTTGATTAAAATTTGGTATTACAAAATTTTTATATTAAGAAATTTATAAAAAAAAATATTAATTTATTTGATTTTTGACGCTTGTTTTAATTTTTTTCTTATGGGTTTTAAAATTGAGAACAAACTTTCTAATGATTATACCTTGTACTTATTCTACCACGAGGAAAATAATTATTTGACAATTTTTTTTTTGATATTTATCGTTTAAGGATTTGAAAATAAATATCTATATTTTATTTAATTTTTTTTTTCAATAAATGAAAATAAATTTTATCAACAAAGATATCTTTATGATATGGAACTAAAAAATAAAAAGTTTTTGGGAAAAAACAATCTCCCGGGGAATTTTTTTCAATTGGGCTGATTGCGTTTCGATTTTCTGGCCTCTAGTCAAGATACCCTAATCAAACTCTCTGACAGCGTGAGTAGCAGCCAAAACACGCCACTGCCCATACAAAACCAGGCTGCTAAGCTCGTCTGATATACAATTCAGCGAGAAAGTTAACAAAAAAGGGGCGTAATTCATTCTCAACAAGATTGCGAACGGTACTCCACATGAACGCGGTGAGGAAGATCGGGTCAAATAACAGGCTGTAGTAGACGAGTACTTTAACTAGTAGTTAATAACTACCTTAGAACCATAATTTATGTCCCTGCGCAAATGGACCATTACGGCAATGAAAAGGCCGTAGTATTGGAAACCTGGCCAATACTAGAGCTTCTTCTGATATTTTGCAGGGAACTATCAGAAGCGAAATCTTCAGACACTTTCTGGATATGGCTAATGCAAATGGAAGAAACTGGATGGCTGGATTGGACTTCTTTACCCTAGTTGCAGGGAAATTTTTTTTCCAGCGCTGATAGACTAGCTTACTACAAACTAGCCTACCGGGGCAAGAGACTGGTATACGTACTTACTGATTACTGGACACGCTATGAGATACGTTATCCCTTTTAATGAATGCTGCCGCAGCTGCAGAGAGCCTGGAACTGAGGTGACAGTATTTCATCTCCTATGTGATTCCTCACTGTTTAATTCATCCCGACATGGATAATTTGGAAATTACCTTCTACAAGGACTCTCTGCGATATCTCGGGTGAAACTCAGCAATTTGGTGAAATATCTTAACGCAACGGGCTGGCTCCAGCCAACTCCGGCAACCTCGTTAACCAACCAACCTTCAGGGATGCAAACGCAATACGCAGCATTTTATTATTGATGTACAAGATATTTCAACGCCGTTGTTTCATATAAATAAGCGTATTATCAAGCAAAATATACCGCAGTCAAACGATTTTTTGCTTAAGTGGATTTTATTTTAAGCTAACAAAAGTGCTTTGAAATTCATTCAAACTAATACAGAATAATATTTCATTGCAATTAAGCGATTTTTTCAATTTAACAGCGTCATGTCGTTTATTAAAGAATGCACTTTGCCATGCGCTATATTAAAAGTATTCACGTCATAAGTTGCACTCTTGCGAAGAATCAAAAGTGCAAAAACATAACAGCAACCACATAGACAATTATTTCGCACAAACGATGCAAAATTGTCGGAATCTAAGCAAGTGCAAGATTATCAGAGTAAGCCATCGTCCAGACTTGCAATTTTCGTTTCTGCAATTTTTTAAAATTCTGCTTTAAAATTGCACTAGTGTCCAGATTATAAAATAATAGCTTTGCAATTGCTGTATTTTTATAATGTCTATCCTCTTCTCCTTTATATATTTTATACAAATACATACAAGTTAAAAATTGTGATTTGCATCTATGCAAATTTGCATAATTGCAAGAGTGAAAACAGTTGACGTGAATACCTTTATTAAATATTTTTGTTTTTGTTTGATTTGTATGATTTATTATTTGCCACCATAAACATTATTTTATAAAAACATAAACTTATGTGTTAATAATTGGTAAACTTTTTTCCATTCTATTGTGTTTGAGTATTTTTATTTTCTCCTCTCGAAATCAATTGAAATCTTAAGTAAGAATTGTTTTGACTTGTGTTGTGCCAACTTCTTTAAACAAATGTGTTCATTAACCCATTTAAATAAATAATAATAAAAATAATATTGTAAAATAAAGTTCTAAAAATTAGAATTCAAATAACATACCCGTATACGAGTAATTATTGCCTTATTTTATAATTTCTAGCTGTTAAGCAATAAATTTATATGGGGTGTAAATAGATAATAAAAAAAAATCCCTTGCAAGAAGTACAGTAGAATCGCGAAAAAGTTAAGCGAAATATCCCAAGGGTTGTTTACTTTTTCGAATTATTAACTTTTTTTAAACATACTCGTACCTAGATTTTTTGGAAACAACATACAAAATTTTTTTGAATGACTTAGTTTTCATCATTATAAAAAAGAAACTTGGATTTAATTTGTACCGGCTGGCTTCAAGTTCACAATAGCTCTTGAGCTACAATATTGAATTAATAATTAATTTACAATCAGTCATGTGTGTAAATTAAAGGTGCTACATCCGACAAATGTCATAAAATGAGTTCTGGCTAAATTTTCAAATAGTGAATTCTGTGTATTTTCTAAAAATTGCCAGCCATCCATTACTGACATTATTGTCCTTTCAGATTGCACTAACTCGAACTCGTGCTTAGCTATTGATATTGAAATTGGACTTGTCATTGCGCTTTTAGGTTCTCGTTTCTTCAAGAAAACCATTTATACAAACTTGTTTTAAGAATAATATATTTCGGTCTATGATGTTTTCTTATGTGTATTTCCTGTGTGTTCTCCAAAACCTCGAGAGTTTTGTGACGTTTCTTTTTTATTTTTGAATGTCTACTTCAGATATGTATACAATAATGCATGTTTTTCAATTTTGTTTAAACTCACCTCTTTCGGCTTAAAATATAATCTTATTTTCGATATTTTAATCAGGCTTAAGTTCATTGAATTTAATTTTCATTAAATTGTTTCTTTGAAGAAAGGAATTTTACAACATGAAATTAATTAAAATTTATTGATAATTCTTCATTCTTGACTGAGCTGGTAATCGAACCCAGGTTTCAACGGACAGGTTGCCCTGACTAGTTTCGATTGTAACCACACAATCTCTTCAGAGGGGTTCGCCGTTTAACACTCACCGCCATTGACGGCGGATGACGTCAATAGTCAAACATCAATCTTTAAACCAAATGCACAGAAAAAAGTGTTTTATCAATTAAAAAAATGGTTTAAAAAGTATTTTAATTTAATTAATGTGATAATTGAATCAACAATTTTTTTGGCTGAAAAAATTTAAAAATTAAATTTTGATTAAATTAACATTTTAGTTGTTTTGAAATAAATTTTCAATTAAAATTTTAATTAAATAACAAAAAATCTTAATTGACTTTTTTCGTTTAAAATTAAATAATTTAAACATGTAGAATTGTTGTTGGGAATTGTCAATATTTATTTAAATAAATTAACACATTGTTTAAAATTTCAAAGTTTTTTGATTACTTTTTTAATTAAAATTAAAAATATCATTCATTGAAAATATTTTTTCAAAATTTTAAAATTTTTAGTAATCAATATAATCATTTTGGTAATAGGTGCAAAATCAACAACTTGTTTGCTTGATATTATGAATTTAGAACAAATTTGGTGATAGGAGAAATTTAATAATTTTTTCTGTGTGGTATTTACCCTGGTAGATCGAAATTTGCTTTGAATGAATGATTATCTATTTAATTGATTTACATGTTCCTCCTCTTTTCTGTTCTTCATGTAAATAAAAACCTGGGTTCGATTTCCAGCTCAGTCAAGAATGAAGAATTATCTATAAATTTTAAATAATTTCATGTTGTAAAATTCCTTTCTTCAAAGAAATAATTTAATGAAAATTAAATTCAATGAACTTAAGCCTGATTAAAATATCGAAATTTGGACTGAAACCCCATTAACAGTTCAATAAAATAACCACAATACCAATTATAATCTGATTTGTTATGTTTTGTACTGATTTTTTGACTTTTTCATTAATACGCCAGAAAAGTTATTTTTTTTTAGAGCGGCATATGGGCGCCTCAATTTGGTTAACTTAACCGCAAGATTAACTTTTACGAGAGTTAACTTTTTCGCGATTCTACTGTATATGAAATGCCACAAATGCAAAAGATTTTGAATGGCTTCTAAATGCTTGTGTACATCGATTTACGCAATTTTTAATTGATCGTATTAATAAACAAGTATAAGTGCTATATTCGGCTATGCCGATAATAAGAACAGAAAGTTACATAAATACCACACTTTAGATATAAATAAATCAATTTTGTGCCACGCCTTCTTATCTTATCTACGTGTGTCTTATTGGAAAACTTTGGATCTTGCTGTTCTCCAGATAAAAATTAAAAAGAAAAAAACAGCAACAAGGGATTTATGGCTAAAATAAGAGGCATTCGTGGTTTATTTAATATCAAGCAACTACGGACTATATGCCTTTGGAAACCCCATTACAACTGAAAGACGAATATCGTTAAATAAACTCCCCATAAGGACCCAGAATATACATATACACATTATAGTGTCTAAGATCAATATTATAGGAATTACAAACGGAATGACAAACTTATATGTATACGCTTTTGTCTTCGGTGAAGAGTATAAACCCAAAAATGTTATTTACATACAAAGGGTATTTTTTTAGGAAATTAAAATTCTAAAATGCAACACATAAATTACATATTAATATAAAAATTTTTTTTAAAGATTTGAAAATAATTTAGAGCGGTGCGCGAACTCCGGCTTAATTTTTTAAGATATAAGGTCCGATGCTGCATTCAGCGTTAAAACCTCACCAAACGGTGTATTTTTATAAATGTAATTGAGAACTGTTGTAAATTTGTCTCACTCCGTATTCGGCAACTTTGTTTATTAACAAATCGGCTAAGCCAAAAATAACACGCACTGATTTTCAAAGAAAATTGATGAGTTGTCAGACTATTCTGACAAAAGGGAGCGCAGTATGACACTTTGTTTGACAGCTAGCCCGGTCGTAAGTTATTTAAGCTTAAAAACCACCCTTTATGAAAACATTTCGTTTTCTTATTTTTTCAAAGTGTGTAATTATTGAAAAAACTGTTTTTTTTATACAAAATCATTTAAATTCATTGAAAATTTTAAATGGTTTTAAATTATATTAATAATTACCAGTGTGACAATGAAAATACATTTTCCCTATGTTCCTAATCATTTGTTGGTGCTTTTTCCAAAATCGGACAAATCGTTCTCAAGATCTGATGAAATGTGATAAAGGTGATAAAATACCTTTTTTTGGCGAAATATTAGTCCAGCCTATAAAAAAATCAGAGCCCGATAGAAAAAAACTGAGAACGGATTTAGCGCGTTAAAATCTTTAAAGTCCACCTATTTTTATTTAAAGACGGCTTATGCTATAGACGGGTGTAATTTATTTCACTTTGTAGAATTTATTTAATAAAGGCTAAATATATATTCATTATAAATATATCATTATAAATAAAATCGCCATAAATTAATCGATATTCGTGGAATATAAATAAAGTCCATTTAAGGTATATGTAGTTTCATGATCCAGAAATAAAATTATTATTAGCTTTTTGCCATTTATTATTTTTTTAGTATTTAAAAAATTCAAAATTGTACAATATTTTTAATTTTGCACCATAAAAATGTTTGTCTTTATTTATTTCGTCGAAAATAGCTTGGTAACCTTTAAGCATACAAACAATAACTTTAAATTTGCTTCAAGACGACTTAAATTCTAATCATTTAAATTTATTTTTAACAAAATTGGGAAATCTGTCTCAAGCTATAAAAAAAATCTGTGGAGCGCTCTCTTTAAATGTTCGCTAAAATCAGGATATTTCACTTTATTGTGAATAAAATCAATATGTATCCATCGGTTTTTAAGAAATAAATTTTTTTTTTTTAATTAGTCGTGCCTCGGCGTAAATTTTTGTTTGAAGGAGTTAATTTTTGACTAACTGTAAAAGTAAAATTCAAATCGGTTTGATAGATTGGGAGAGGCAGAAATTATATTTCTGTCCTAGCGTTCCTATAAACCCCGTGTGTTTTATTTACGCTGATCTATCTATGATTCAAATTTCATCGAAATCGGTTCGATATTTTCGGAGAGGAAATAATTCTCCCTATGACCCCTCTTGGTTCTCGTTTTGAAAAATAATAAGCCTATATTTCCAATTTAAGTAAAATCCGTTCAGCTATTAAGACGATAAAACGTAGCAAACTCAAGTCACTTTTGCGTGGTCGAGCGGACAGATAGACTGGATGCGGAATGGAGGGGTCTCACTTTAAAATGGCGTTGTTTTTCTTTTGAGTATGGAAACTATTGCTTTAATAGATCTCTTCTAAAACGATAGATTATATTTTCTCAGTATAGCAGGGGTAGCACCCTTAGTCCCTATTCTTAGCACCTTAGTGGAACCTTGTCCGTTAAATTTGTTGAAAACCTTTTTTATCGGAGGGGCAGCTCAAACATATAAACATACAAACTTTTCAGCTTTATAATATAATATTATAATATATATTATATTATGTTATATTTCCAATATACCTGCGTTGTTTTAAAGAAATTTAATAGAAATAATATATAGTAAGTTTTTTTTATTTTAAATTCTTTATAAGTTTTGAAAAATAAAAATTTTCCAATTTTTCCAAAAAAATATAGTACATATGTATAAGTTATTTAGCTTTCTTGTAATAAAATTGTATATCCCCTTCATAAGTTATGAAAAAATCGGTATAACAACCTCTTCAAAACCACAAATTTTAGAAAAAAAAATTATCCATAGAATTTTAAATTTCGACTGTTTTTGTAGTTCGGGGACCATAACACTTAAAAAAAATATAGTGGACATCAAATGTCATGACAAAAGTTCAAATGTATTGCATAGTATTAATTTTCTAATTTATTCATTAAGACTTATTCCAAGACGTTATTTTATGACCTGCCACTGCCGGACGAAAAAATTCCCCTTCACAGCTTCTGTTCACATACATATGTAGGTGTTTAGCGCTCTCCTAATCGGAGACCTGCATTATATCTTCGAGTGTGGCCGGCATGATTTAAAATACTTCAAGCTAGTGAATTCGAGTGTTATTCTAGCCTCTTTAAATATTTCACTGCATATTTCTTAATCACAGCTTTAACCAATGACACATTGAGATCCCTGTGAATATTTGAGTTTTTAACTAACTTCGAAATGATTTTATGGCCAAATTTTCATACAAATTTATCTCAAAATACAATTTAAATCCATTTGAATTTTTTATGAATACGGCAGTTAAGCTTTCAATATATATGTATTAGGAAGAGTAGCTAATGCATGGAGAAAAAAGTTATTTATTCATATGGCAACCGATTCCAATAAAATTCAGTTTTCAATAAAAAAAAATACGGACATTACTAGATGGTTTATAGGCACAAAGACTCTATTTTGGAGAAGCCATATGTTAACCAAATTTTAACAAGTATGTTATGGAAATGCTACAAAAAGCTGAAATATGCGCTATAAACTCGAAATTTTTTTTCACATATACTCTTTTAACTGAAATATGCAAGAATGGTCTGAAAAGGATAAATTTATTCTTTCTGCCTTCATTTGTCAAACAAGCAAAAACATGAAATTCCATATTTATGGCTTCCCTCGTGGTCATTACATCTTAAATTTATGTCAAACTTTAAGACCAAAACGCAGACTCTTACAGTTAAAGTAAATTAATAACACAGTACAGCATTTTTCAGGAGATTGATTCGGGACTCAATTCTGATAATTGTTTATGAAAGTAGACCCAACACGAAGAACTTCTGCATGATAAGTTTGGTCAAGGTACATCAAATAATAATTTAAAAATTTATTTATAATAATAGTAAGTATCGTATAGGGGAATTTGTCACGTTTAAGGCTCTTTTCCTTGTCATAACTTGAGAACGACTAGTCCGAATAAGCTGAAAAAAATTTAAACAAATTAAGAATTACAATTCCTTTAATCTGTTCATACAACGTTTCGCTACATAAGCAACAGTTTCGCAGTTATAAATAAATGTATGAAGAAAAAAAATATTTGTTGCCCAAAAAATTGAAATTTTTTGTTATAATACCCTTATAATGTGGATACATGGAAAAGGTGGACAGTTTTCTTTTATGAAGCCAGTAATTTGGTTGGAAGACCTAACTGGACACGATGAATCCAGGTGCTACGCATGCATAAATTCTTGTCATGGATTAAACAGAAAACAATTGAAAACAACAGTATACATTGCTGCTTTTACTGCCACACTTCCAGTTAAACGCGCTGCTGGTACCGATACACCTAAACCTCCGAGTCTGGATACTGTGTCCCTGCAAGCCGAAAGGTTTTTTACCAATCCGGCCAATGTGAATGATGCTGATTGGACACCCGATATTGAAAATAGTGGACCACAACCGCTAACACAAATCGAAATGGATTACATTGTGGCTAAGATAGGACTATCACAACAAAACTCCGAAATGTTGACATCATTTTTGAAAAGCAGAAAACTGACACAGCAAAATGTCAGCGCAACATCATGCCGACAACACCAAGCTGATTTTCAGAAATTTTATTCCGTTGACGAAGCAAATACGTGCACCTACTCCCATGATATCCCAGGTTTAGTGAACAAATTGGGAATGGATTATATCGCTGGCGACTGGCGTTTATTCATCGATGGTTCAGTTTCAAGCTTAAAGGCTGTGCTATTGCACAAAACGAACAAAAAACCGTTTATTCCATTGGGATTCAGCACAACTATGAAGGAAACGTATGAAACATTGGGCGAAATTTTTTAGAAAATCAACTACAATGTACACAAATGATAGATTTGTTGCGATCTAAAGGTTGTCAACATAATACAAGGCATTGTATTAAAGGGCGGTTTTCCAAAATACTTCTGCTTCCTTTGTAATTGGGATTCACGATACACAGGAAATCAATATCAATGTAAAGATTGGAAAGCAAGAACTCCCGAGGTCGAGAAACAATTAAAATTACGGAATAAACCTTTGAGAAAGGATCTAGATGATATTTTGTTGCCATCGCTCCACATGAAATTAGGAATAGCTGGGAAATTCGTCGAAGTGGTAGTCAAAGATATTGATGACGCCTATGACTGTTTGAAATCCATCTTTCCAAAACTCAGTGAAGCTTAAATTAGAAAAGGCACGTATCGTCGTCAGTATTTTAATATTGTCATATCTAAATTTGTTCACTTCGATATATTCGCATTACCAATCATTTTTTCGTAAATGTTTTTTTTTATATTTCAAACAGGTATTCTCAATGGACCGGATATACGAAAATTAATGAAAAGCGAATCTTTCACAAATATGCTTTCGAACCATTATAACCACCTAAATGCATGGGACGCATTGTAACAAGTCATCGAAGGCGTTTTAGGAAAGAACCGTGTTCAGCAAGATGACATACAGACACGAGTGGACAACTTGCTGTGTTATTTTGAAAAAATCAATGCATCCATGACGTTAAAATTACATTTCTTGCATTTTCACCTTGAAACCTTTTTGACACAATTACCTCAGGAATCGGACGAACAGGGAGAAAAGTTCCACCAGGTGACCATGCCAATGAAAAAGCGATTCAAAGGCAAAAAGTTGGATGCATTACTTGCGGAGGTTTGTTGGTGGAGTTCTAAAATTATGCAGTTTGAAATTTGTGGACATACTGAACAAAACATGCCCTTGAATATCACGTCTATCTCGAATGATGATGCAGACTCAGAACATGAATATGAACAACCTACGAAGAAAATAAGGTCATCAGAACCACAAGCGTCAACTTCAACGAGGATGGATAGTGACAATAATTGAAAATATTCTAAATTTTGTTTCCATGCATAGATAATATATAAAAATCGCATATTTTCTGTGTAAGAATGGCTGTAATATGAATCGGAATGTTTATTGTCATGCAAAATAAAGAATCAATAAAAAAGTCATCAATGTTTTTTCCAAAGGATTTTTAATGAATTAAAAATTAAAAATTTTTTTGGGCAAAAATATTTATTTTCTTTATACATTTATTTATAACTGCGAAACTGTTGATTATGTAGCGAAACGTTGTATGAACAGATAAAAGGAATTGTAATTCTTAATTTTTAAATTTGTTTTAGCTTATTCGGACTAGTGGTTCCCGAGTTATGACAAAGAAAAGAGCCTTAAACGTGACAAATTCCCCTATACGATACTTACTATTATTATAAATTAATTTTTAAATTATTATTTGATGTTCCTTGACCAAACTAATGATGCAGAAGATCTTCTTTTTGGGTCTACTTTCATAAACAATTATCAGAATTGAGTCCCGAAATCATGTGTTGTACTGTGTAATATTTAACATGTTTTTAATTAAGCCAACATCACAACTTATTTCCACTATTAGACAGGGATATGAGAGAAAAAAATGTTGACCCACCGCAATATGTTCTCTTAATGGGTATTTTTTTTTTTTTTTTTTTATTGTTAAACAAACTTTTATAGAAAAACTTATTTGAAATAGATTACAACAGGATTTGCATTTTATCGCCATTACAATTAAACCAGTGTTCATTAATTGTGCTTATCGATTAATCCACTTTTAACGATTTTAATTTCAAATTACAGGTGAATATAGTTAAAATGTAAATTTTGATTGAAATATAATTAAAAGTTCAATAAGAAGCCAAAAAAATGTTCATTTATTAAAATTACTAATGTAAAAACTTCATATTTCGATTGATGTTAAATTTGTATTTGAGCTTAACAAAGGTGTTCGAAATCTGAAAGGAAGTTATGCCCATTTTTGTATTTATTTCAATTTCAAAAATGTATGTATATGAAATTTAAAAGGTCCTACTTAGATCTTTAAATTCGGTTTGTTTATAGCAATTGTTTAAGATTTCTAATAAGATTAAATATTATGTTTTCAAATTAAATGAACAATTTTAATCCACTTATGGCTTATAAACCTGTGAATGTTTTAACGTTGATTTAGTTAAACTAAGCTTATATTAGTATGTATTTAGTTTAAACTGAACAGCTGTAAATCAGGCCCCATATATTCTCTGCAGTGTAAAAATATTAATGTGGTAACTCTACAGTAATTGTTGTCAAATTCATATGGTTTGTATTGGTAGTTTGTGTTGGTAGTTAACTCTAATGGCTAATAAATCAGTGAGTGCTTAAACGCTGGCTTAGTTAAACTTAACTTAAATTTATATGTTGTTTAAACTCAACAGTTGTAAATTAGTGGCGTATGTATTATATATAGTTTAAAAAGTAACATGTGGCAGCACTACGATAAATGTTATTAAATTCATATTGTCTGTATTGGTAGTTTAAACGCCCAATTTTATATGTTTAGAGATGGTTTATATGTTTACTGATTTATAGATTTGTTGGTTTAAACGCATTTTAAACCAAAAAGAGAGTTTAACTTGCTTTGATTTATTAGCCCTTAAGGCCATGTCAGATAAAACTTTTGCTTCGCGTTGCGTTACCGATTCGCTTTGACATCTAAGATAAAATATACATACTTATACGAAATATGACACATAAAGTACTTTCAAAGCGAAGCGAAGCAAAAAGTTAGCCAACTCTCATCTTTTAGCGCGCTTTGGCAATTGGCTAGTATAATTTTCTTTTTTTTTTAATTTTTTTGCCAAATTCAATTCTAAAAAACCGTCCAATTGAATTTTTAACTTTTATTTTTATAACAAATAATTAAATGTACAAATTACCAACCGCTTTTATCAGTAAATAAACAATGCGTGAGAGTTGTCAAAGTTTTCATTGTGTCATATACCTTTTGCTTTGCGTTTTTCTGCCAAAGGTAGAAACGTCACGCAAAGCGACAAAGTTGTATCTGACACGGCCTTTAGAGGTGGTTTATATTGTATGTTTATTGATTTATAGATTTGTTACTTTAACCTTTGTGTCAACAACTACATATCTGGGTAAGTTTTGAATTTTAAAAACGCTGTATATCTGAAAGTGGCTATCATATCGCTCTGAAATTTCAAAATATTCTCGTTAGAAGTGTTTTCTAACATATTCTTCAAAATTGGACAAATAAGACCATGGATGTGGTAAGTTTTTTGTTCCTACCATACCCGGATATGTATATGAAAAAATTAAAATAAAGTTATATTGCATGTTTATTTCATAAGATTAAGAGTTTTACAAGTCTGCTTAAACTCAAAGTAGGAAAAATACAAACAAAAATGTGCTTGCATACCCAGGTATGCTTGCTGTTGACGTAAGTATAATTTTTCAGCTGTTTACATAAAGGTTAAACACATTTTAAGCCAAAAACATGCCATGATTTATTAGCCCTTAGAGTGAGTTTTACACTATTAGATTAAGCCAAGATATCTAATTCGATTGGTTTATCTATATAATACAATAATCTTACTTTTATCCTCTTTCATGCTTTTGAGATGAAGAATAAAGCTTTTAGCGTTGCCATATGAATGGACAATTATTTTAAGTTTAAAGGCCTAACTATAATGTGCTTAATGAACCTTAAGCAAATGTGCGAATACACACAATCAAATGTATACAACTATAATGTACTTAAGACACTTTTCGTTAAGTTTCGTCAAGTGACATTTGCTTAAGGAAAGTGCGGTCAATTTCGCTCTTCCTTAAGCAAATGACACATAATAGATACATACATGATGAAATAAACAGGTGGCATTACTACGCCAGATGACGATTTTTTGCTCTTGTATTGTTTGTCTAGTCTTATGTCAAAGTTTTGTTTATGTTTACAAAAAGTCCACGTTTTGTGCTGTGATTATTGTATTGTATTAAAATTGTTGATTAGTTAAATTAAAATTAAATAAGATAGTAGCCATATTGAAATAAAAATTGGCTAAAAATTAATTTATTTCATTGCGTTCGGTGGCAAAATTTGATTTTGGTTAAATATAATTTTTGACGTATACGGAGACTTATTTTTCATTTTTGTTGTAATGTTGTATTTGTTGCCGTAGCGCTGCCACCTACTTATTCCACCATGGATACATATAATTGTTTACAATTAAAAGATGCAACCGCAGTTGCTTTTTTAGTACTTTTTTATTTTAGTTTTCGTTTACTTTAAAAATTAATAAAAGATAAACATAGATTTACTTGTTTATGGTAATATATTTATAACTTTTACAAATTAAATGACATTTCGTCAAAAATATTACATTTTAAAGAAATAAAAACGAAAATAGTTTTCCAAAAGTACAAATGTTTTCAACTAAGTGTAGAAAGTCTTTAAGCTCAATAAGTACAATATAGCCACCTAAAAGTCTTCAGTAATTTACTTAAGCATTTGACATGCTTTTCGTTGAATTTTGACACTAGCTTAAGTTTGGTTAAGCACATTTTAGTTGGGCCTTAAGTACGACAGTTTTAAGCATATGTCAAAAAATTTATCCAAATTAGTTCTCGTAACTTGAAAAAGAAGAAGAAAAGACGAACAGTTTGTTTTGAGATAAAAAATATTATATTTAAATAACTAAATAAATAAAATACAAATATAAACAAAACCGCTAACTTTGGGAGTTAAAACTAGCAAACAAAATGAAATAATCGACTACTCAAAAACAACTTTCAAAGTCTTTTTTTGATTTAATCGTTGGTCTTTAAGCCCGACTCTTATTTATAACGAATTTTTTTAACCTGAAATATTTTGTATGAGAAATGCCGTTACAATTTCTTACTTTTAGCTTTGAATGAATTTGTTTGAATGTATATTGAAACTTGTAAAGGGCCAAATTCGAGATAGCGTATAGAAAGCACCGTTAAATATTCAAAATTTACTTATATTTTTCAACCGCATATCATATACAAACTGTGAAAATATATTTTAATAATTTTGATAATAACAAAACGACTAGAAAAAATGAAATTATTTTGTTTTTTTCATAAGTCTATCTACACGTCTACATATAAACTGTCTAGATATGTTTGTCATTGAAATTAAAAAATAAATTATATCCTTATGGTTATAAAACTCGTAAGCAAAAAATAAACAGTTATAAAGAGTCATATAGCTACTTTTATATTTTTTGAAGACTACTGTTTTAAAAGTAATTTATGCACTATATATTTATAATTATTTGTTGTTTATTTAATTTGATATTACCCGCTAAAGAAAAAAGTGTGACATATTTAATTTGTCTAAAAGATATGTGAGATACAAAAGCTTAAGTTACAATAAATATTTTGCACATAATTAAAAAATAATTAAATAAAATTGATTAAATGCGCTATATAATAAAAGCTTTTAGTTTTACGAAGAGTTTACAGTAAAGAAAACTATAGTACACAAGAGCCCCGATTTGCGTCGTCAATGGGCACCGGGGAAATGTGACGCAAACCGAAACGACGCAAATAGGGACGCATGCGGTGAGAATAGGTCTTGATTGTAATGGCTACTGTAGAAGTTGTCATGATGAGGAGGAGGACGATACGGTGTTTCATTTTCTCTGCCAATGCCCCGGTCTCGAGAATAGTATATTTAGGCATTTTTGGAGGCCGGAATTTCCATATGTCTAATATGGGACTGAAATCGAATTTATCTGTTCTGCAGGGAGTCGGGGTGGTTCGAGGCTGCAGTGACTTCTGGGGAATAGGCTGTTGAATATTGGCTGACTATTGTCACTGGCTAAGGGTATCACAAAGGGACCGCTATAAGGACCCAAGTAAGCCGTCCTCGTGTCAGCTGCCCATTGAACCTAACCTATACCCAAATCCTTTACCTCATTACAAATTTCAACCAATTCTAAATGATATTTGAAGAGGAATGCGCAAATTTGTATTAAATATATATATGTACGCATTTATCCAAATTTATTTTTAATTTATTATTAACGCACCAAGTTGTTAAACGATCTTAATCCTATTGTAATTAAGGCCCCCATCGTTTACTGTTTTTAATTTTATAAACATTTTTAAGTCATCCGCATATAATAAATAATTCGAGTTGTATGTTTTTACGATCCGATTTAAAAAGTTTCTTCAACAAAAGGAAGAATGGATACTCCTTAAGCTGTATAAGGTCCCACTTAAGGGCTTAGGATAGGGCCCAGTGGCGCTACACATCCTATTCTAACCTCATTTGTATCTCCAAAAATACAAGAGACAGAAAAAAATGTAATACTTATCGTTGGTCTTTAGAAAAATAAGCGGGCAGGTGTCTGGTATTTATTTGAAATTCGGCCCTTTAGGGAGTAAACGGGTAAAACCTGAATTTTGGTACTTTTTGTCACCCCGTCTATCTTTTAAGCCAATAAATGTAAAAATAAACATTATATCACGATCGAAACTTATCTAAAAAATACAAATACAGATTTGGTACCTTTAGACATTTGAACGTTTAAGGGGTTAAATTCGTAACTATTTTACAAAGTATTTTCTCCATTCTTTGGCATATACAAACATATTTAATGGGCTCCCACTACATTATTGAAATTTTTGATACTTCAATGGGGAGAAAAAAGTACCAAAAAGGGTAAATACGGATAGTTATATTTCCTTTTTTTAGCTTTTTGGTTCTACAACTGGTACTTTTCTTAATTACCGTTAATATTGGCCATAAAAACATAAAATGCAACATGCAATATCCTGAGTTATAAGACTCTATGGGGGAACTAAGTGGTACTTTTTTGTTTTTTAACTGGTACTTTCTGAATTTCCGTAAGTATTTGACTTAACACATAAAATTTAACGTGCAAGTTCCTGAGTGAATGAGAATATGTAAAGGGAACTATTTGGTACTTGTTCGTTCTATAACTGATAGTTTTTGTTTCCTTAATATTGGACCTATGAACATAAAGTTAAACATGCAAGGTTCTCAGTGGATGGGAATCTGTAACAGGGCTTTTTGGTAGTTATTGCTCTTTAACTGTTACTTTTTTTAGTTTTCATTAGTATTGGGCCTAGAAACATAAAATTAAACATGCAATTTCCTGAGTGAATACGAATCTGTAAGAGAGGGTTTTTGGTACTTTCTTGTTCTTTAACTTGTACTTTTTGATTTACCGTTAATATTAGACCTAGAAACGTCAATTTTAACATGCAAGATCCTGAGTGAATAAGAATCTGTAAGAGGGATTTTTCTCTAGCTGGTACTTACTTCAGAAAATATTAATTATCGTCTTTAAGTACGTTGCCGTACTTAAAAGAAAAAGAAACCCATTTTAACGTGAGTACGCTGTTCACCCTCATTCCGACCGTCCCCTAACCGAATGCGAAAGCGACCGAAAGGGGACATACGGAGAATTGCTGCCACTCCGAATATATCTAACCAATTTTGATGATATTCGAATAGATAGGTTCGCGTAATTAAAACACACAGGGTTTATATGTTTTTCCAAACTAGGAATAGGAAGGGACAGATGGGCAATTTCGATTTTGATGAAATATAAAACTTACATATGTAGATCGATCTACACACAATAAAACACACAGGCTTTATATTTCTTTATAGTTAGTCAAAAATTCATTCTGGCCGGGCAACGTTGCGGGACCGGCTAGTCATGAATAAAAATATTAAAACATAGTATAATAACTAACAGGTTCATTAGGAAGAGTTGTCATTATTTACCCATGTAATGTCAAACAACGAAACATTACTCAATTGCAAATATTTAAATCTCAACATATTTTGCACTTTTTAGATACTGCAACTTACTTTTTTATATAAAATTATAATTTATTCAATATATTGTCTATTTGAAATGGATTTTTGATTAAAATTTGGTATTACAAAATTTTTATGTTAAGATATTTAAAAAAAATAAAGTTAATTTTTTTGATTTTTGACGCTTGTTTTAATTTTTTCGTTATTTTCTTTTGTTTGACATAACATGATTATTAAAATTGAGAACAAACTTTCTAATGACTATACCTTGTACTTATTCTATTATGGTACCCACAGACGATGCAACATTTGTCGAAAATGACACTAAAAACGAAACATCAGTATTGGGTGTTTTTTTAAATATACTACTACTACTACTAAAATTTATTTATTTTCTTTGTGTACCTATCATATTTTATATCTCATAAATTTAGAAAAATTTTATATTCCACTTTCCGATATCTTTCTTCACATTTTTTTCTACGAGCGTTGTAAAAGCACCTCACTCAACAACTGCTCTCAACAAAATGAAAAAGAAAAAATAGTCAACATCGCCACACACGGTGAAACATTGTATTTGGAAACATGAAATATCAAAAATGTTTGATATTTGAGAAACCAAAAAGGTAACAAGAATTTCAACCAGAAACATCCCCACACACGTAGCAACATTTAGTGAAACCTGCCCATGTTTCGACAAATGTATTAAACAATAAAGAATACTACCCTGAGGCCAACGTTGCCATTTGTCAAGTTTTCCCTCTTCGCGCAAGTTTTTTGAGATGCAAAAATGTTTTCAATTTATATAAAATTTTTTCAAGTTTTTTCTTAATACATAATAAAAAATTTGCAGTATATTGTATGAAAATATTTAGGGTTTTTTGTGCAATTAAACGATCTAACTATATATTTTCTCTGACCTTTTTAATTCCAACAGTGCTTAATTTCGCTTACTCCTTCCTACCTAAAAGATCCCAACTGAAGTATCTTTAATACTAGATACATATAAGTTATCTGATAAGATATCACGTAAAAGTTTAAACACCTTTTAGGTTTTTAATAAGTGTTTCCTTGTAAACTAATTAATTGGTTAAAAAGAAAAAAAATAACTTTATTTACTTTTTTCTACAAAATGAACTCAAAATAAATTTTTGAGTATTTTTTTATTTAATTTTTCTTTTTAATTTTTAAACAAAATTAATTTCATATAAATTTTTGTGTTTTCTTTTTTTTTTTTGAGAAAAGTTTGTTTTTCAGATATAAGAAGTTTTAAAAAAAAATGTATGGCAACGCTGTCTGAGACATGCCCGATGTTTGTTCATATTGTGCAGATTTGTAATCTTCAACAATAACAACACAAGTTCTATTTTGTAAATATGAGGATAACCAAGAAAGAAAATTGAAATGAATTCCAATTCTAAAAATTTTTGGGTAAAATTGTATGGGATACTTTATCAAAAGCGTTGCTTTAGTCAGTGTATATTGTTTCAAATTGAACCCCAGATTTCATTGAATGCACTCATAGAAAAATGCGTTTTCATATTGATGATGCTCTAACATCAGAATTGTGACATCAATGTAATTACAAATGGCATCAACGAGGCAAAAAGAGACATCAATCCAATAACGAACGTTAACCTAAAATTTTGTCATATTTTATGAGTCATCTATGCTATGACTACAGTGACATCAATTCGATGCCACATTTTGTGTACGCTTATAGAAAAGATGCTGATGTATTTTGATATCAGTACAGACAAACTATCATCAGTGCGCTGAAAAACTGTCATCAGTGTGCTGACAAACTGTCATCAGCGCGATGACATAATATATTATGCCAATAGTGTAATGACATAATATACCATGCCTTCAGTGTGATGGCAAACTGTCATTAGTGTGATGACAAACTGTCGTCAGTGCAATGACAAACTGTCATCAGTGCGATGACATAATATATCATGTCATAATATTTTATTAACATTATTTCATGTCTAGAACGTAAAATTATAAGCAAAAATTCCCATATTCTATTTTTTTAATTTTTTTTTAGATACATAAAATTTTTAAAGTATAATTATTACGAAAATCAGATCGGGCATGCTGCTGGTATCTTATAATTGAGAGTTCTTCTATTAACTAACAGCGGAATATAACAAATACAAATTACAACAAGCATGTGTAATGAGTAAGTAAATAACGTTATTCTCTCAGTTTGACTTAAGGTCAATTACAATGACTCAATTTGATGACAGTTTGTCATCACATTGATGACATACTTTATGAAACCGACTCCAATTCATAATTTCTGTGATGACAATGTGTAATCTCATTGTTGATATAATTTAAATTTTTGACTCTGATGACAATTTGGCCAAGTGATGTTAAGGCTGACATCACAGTGGTGTAGTGTCATGGGGTCACAAACGAAGACGCTTGTCATAGTACTGATGTCAAAATACATTAGCGTTATGACGCCTTTTCTATCAGTGTGGAAACAATTACCCATAAATACTACTTTTTGCCCTTACCACATAAATAGCTTAAGCAGCACTTGCATCATCTCAAATGGCATGGTCACACAACATGGGGTCTTCACCTGAGATAATATCTGATATAATATGTGAGAGAACCTTCGCAGCATGAGAGAGCAAATTTCGTCATGTTAATCTTAATTTTAAGCAAGGGGAACATGTATCTTATAAGATTTCATAATTTACGGATTTTCATACAGTAAACTTGTGTATTTTGTATTCTTTTTTAGTTTTTTCTTTGTTTTTAGTGTTTAATATTGTTTTTAGGCACTTTTCACAGTATTTCCACTATTTGCATTAAAAAAATTAAACATTTTGATCATTATTAATTTATATGTATGTATGCAGTGTATTTTTGACAGATCATCTTATAAGATAGTTGTTATAAGATTTCTCATAACAACTGTCTCATAATATTTATTATAATATTAATACTAACACTATTTGAGAGTCCACACGTAGATAATACTCTCTGCGGTTGAATTTGACGTTTGCTGATACAAAAATCTTATCTCAGGTCAGGCGCGGATTCAGGGGGGATGAAAAAAGGAAATTTCCCCCCTAAATTATAAAAATATGTTTTGCTTTTTTCGATAATACACGAATTTCCGAATGTCCAAATTTTTCCGAATGTACAAAGTTTTTTTTTTGCTTTTTATAGAATCTATAATCAAATTTTCAATAAGTATCCAAGTACTTATCCTAATAGTTATTTATTATATATTTCCAATGAAACATCTAGTTTACTGTATTTAAATAGATATTATTCTACATTTAGTCCCAGAAAGTCCATCTATATCCGAATAATAAACGTTTGGGTTGAAAATGCGAGCGGTTGAATTATTAATAAGCTTTAGTATATGCAATATTTTTATTTGTGTTATAATAATTAATTATTATATACATTTGAATATAACCGTTTTTCGTATCATATTTTCATCATATTAGGCTTTGAATTTGAATTTTATATGCATTGCCATTCTACCTTCCCATATATAGATATGAATATATGTATTGGTCTAGTAAAAGTTCACCAAAGAAGAATTATATAACTGCCAAATTTCAAGTGCATTAATAAGAAAAGTTCTTTGATAGACAAAAATACATAAAAATGAGTGAAACAATGGTGAGTCTGTAATTTTTTTTTTAATATAATGCACCTTTATAAGTATATATATATATAAAAATGGATTATGTATGTTTGTTTGTTTGTTTGTTTGTCGCTTTATAGACTCCGAAACTACTGAACCGATTTTCCTGAAATTTTTACAGTAACATCACGTGAGCCCTAAAAATAAAATAGGCTACTTATTTTTTCGATAGGGGCAGGGGAATTGATACCCCCCATAGGATGCCAATGTTAATTATCGCACGATTTTCCTGAAATTTTTACAGTAACATCACGTGAGCCCTAAAAATAAAATAGGCTACTTATTTTTTTGATAGGGGCAGGGGAATTGGTACCCCCCATAGGATGCCAATATTAATTATCGCACGATTTTCCTGAAATTTTTACAGTAACATCACGTGAGCCCTAAAAATAAAATAGGCTACTTATTTTTTCGATAGGGGCAGGGGAATTGGTACCCCCCATAGGATGCCAATATTAATTATCGCACGATTTTCCTGAAATTTTTACAGTAACATCACGTGAGCCCTAAAAATAAAATAGGCTACTTATTTTTTCGATAGGGGCAGGGGAATTGGTACCCCCCATAGGATGCCAATATTAATTATCGCACGATTTTCCTGAAATTTTTACAGTAACATCACGTGAGCCCTAAAAATAAAATAGGCTACTTATTTTTTCAATAGGGGCAGGGGAATTGGTACCCCCCATAGGATGCCAATATTAATTATCGCATATCTTAAGAGCCGCTGCACGCATTTTGCTGAACTTTTTGTAGTAGGATCTTCTGAGCCCCGGAATTGAAATAAAATAGCAGCGGGGGTATAGGTACCCCATAGGACGCCAATGTTTAACATCGCATATCTTAAGAACTGTAATAGTGAGAATGTTCAAACTTTCTAAAAGTCACTCTTATGGTATACTACACTTTTGAAAATAAAAATAAAGCGGGTAGGCGCAGGGGGGGAAATACCTCCCATAGGATGCATACATTAAATATCGCTCAACTGAAGAACTATTAAAGGGAGAGTCTTCAAACGTGGTTAAAGCTACTATTATAGTAAACTATAAATTTCAATATAAAAATGTGCGGGGTCAGTGTAGCGAAGCGCACCGGGTTAAGCTAGTAAGTATATATAATTACCTTCAGTCGATAATTTTATAGGAGAGAGAAAAATCTTTCTATGGTCTTTAGTTCTGAATATATTTTAAGTCTGTAAATCCAGTTTTGCTTCATTGCCGACTCTTTATTGGCTTGCAAACCAACTAAATATAATACATTTATGTTTTACATAGCTTTTTGTGACATCACTTTTTCTATTATATATTGTTTACTTTTATTGTACATTTTAGTATGTCAATTTGCAAAAAATAAAATATACTATAAAACTATTTTATTTGTTTCAATGTTGACTATTAACAAATATTTACAAATTTTTTTTTGATATTTTTACATTTTTATTGCAAACGATGTATTTTTGTTTACTCTATTGAACTGCATCAAAAACTTAATTTTCAAAAATTGTGGCATTAGCGCATTTATGACTGAAGGTACATACATATGTATGTATGTATGTAAAGCCAAAATTATTTTTGTCTTTCCATTGTTATAAGCTTTAAAATTCCTTTCTAAATAAAAATAATTTAAATAAAAAAATTAGCTGTAATCAACTTAAACCAGAATAATTATATATGTATCTTTAGATTAAAACCCAAACAGTTCGACTAAAATTCATAACTTAATTTTAAAATTAGTGAAGCATATTCCTTCTTCCAAAATTTTGTTACCAATTGCATGTTTTTTTTTTTTGTTCGAATAATTGTTCAAACAATTTAGTATGATGTAGTCAAATAAATTGTTTCAAATAAAAAAAAAAACATTAAAAATAAATAAAATTATTTTTATAGCCAAAACGTTATTTAAAAAGATTAATTTATTTTAATTTATATTGAACTGATATTATATTTTATTTTACCTTATTGTTGAGTTTTTTTTAATCTATATGTATAAAATTGTAACGTTACTGACTGACTGACTGACTGATTCATCATCGCACAGCCTAAGCGCCTGAAGCTAAAAACTTGAAATTTGGACCAGGGGTTGGTCTCTCCCCAAATCGATCCACTAAGACGGGATTTTTGGAAATTCGAATGTTTAGGGGGTAAAAAAGGGCAAAAACGGGTAAATTCGGTAACCTTATATCTCTAAAAATAAAAGAGATACAAAAAAAATGTAATACTTATCGTTGTTCTTTAGAAAAATAAGCGGACAGGTGTATGGTACTTTTTGGAAATTCAGCCCTTTAACGGAGTAAACGGGTAAAACCTGTATTTTGGTACTTTTTTGTCACCCCATCTATCTTTTAAACCCATAAACATAGAAATAAGGGTTATATCACATTTGAAACTTATCTAAAAAATCCAAATACGAATTTGGTACTTTTTCGAAATTCGGACGTTTAAGGGGTAAAAAGCGTAACTATTTTTGGTACTTTTTTTATAAAACATTTTTTTTTATTTATTGACATAAACGTATTAAATTATGGGCTCCCACTACAATATTGAAATTTTTCATGCTTCAATGGGGAGAAAAAAAGTACCAAAAAGGGGATATACGGAGTAAACGGGTAAAATCTGTATTTTGGTACTTTTTTGTCACCCCATCTATCTTTTAAACTAATAAACATAGAAATATAACCCTTATTACATTTGAAACTTATCTAAAAAATCCAAATACAAATTTGGTACTTTTTCGAAATTCGGACGTTTAGGGGGTAAAAACCGTTACCATTTTTGGTACTTTTTTACAAAAAATTTTTTTTTATTCATTGACATATACGTATTAAATTAAGGGCTCCTACTACAATATTGAAATTTTTTATGCTTCAATGGGAAGAAAAAAGTACCATAAAGGGGAAATACGGGAAATTTTATTTCTTACTTTAGGTTTTGGTTCCACAACTGACAATTTTTTTAATTATCGTTAATATTGGACCTAGAAACATAAACTTCAACATGCAATGTCCTAAATGGATAAGAACCTCTAAGGGTACTTTTTGGTATTTTTTGATCTTTAACTGGTACTTTTTTAATTTCCGTTAGTATTAGACCTAGAAATATAAAACTAAGCATGCAAAGTCCTGAGTGAATAAGAATTTGTTAGAGGGATCTTTTTGGTACTTTTTTATTGTTTAACTGGTACTTTTTTAATTTTCGTTAAAATTAGACCTATTGACATAAAATCAAACATGCAAGGTCCTGAGTGAATGAGAATTCGTTAGAGGGGCTTCTTGGTACCTTTTGGTCTTTAACTGGTACTATTTGAAGTTCCGTTAGTATTGGACCTAAAATCATAAAATTCAACATTAAATGTCCTGAGTGGACAAGAACCTATAAGAGGGATCTTCTTGGTACTTTTACGTTTTTTAACTGGTACCTTTTTCATTTTCGTTAATATTGGATCTACAAACATAAAATTAAAAATGCAATGTCCTGAGTGAATGAGAATCTGTAAGAGGGGCGTTTTGGTACTTTTTCTTATTTACCTGTTACTTTTTGAATTTCCGTTAAAATTGGACCTATAAACATAAAATTAAACATGCAAGTTCCCAAGTGAATGAAAATCTGTAAGAGTGGTTTTTTTGGTACTTTTTCGTACTGTATTATTTGCCAACAGGTACTTATTAAATTTTTGTTAGTATTGCAGCTACAAACATAACATTAAACAAGCAAAGCGTTGAATGATCATCTGTAAGAGGCAATTTTTGGTACTTTTTGTACTTTATTTTGTGCTTTTATTGTTAGTCATTAAATAAAAAAGAGAACAGGTGTCTGGTACTATTTCGAAATTCGGCTCTTTTAGGGAGTAAAAGTGTAAAACCTGAATTTTGGTTCTTTTTTGTCCCCCATCTACCGTTTAAATCAATGCACATAGAAATAAAAATTATATAAAATTCGTAACTTATCTAAAATATGCCAAGTGAAAATGTTGTTCTTTTTCTGAATTCGAACGTTTAAGGGGTAAAAATCGTACGTAATTTTGTTACCTTTTCCAAGATATTTTTTCTTCATCTATTTATTTTCATTGCACAGCCTAAACGCCTGAAGCTAAAAAGTTGACATTTGGACCTGAGGCAGGCCTCTCGCCAAATCGATCACGCTGACCTCATATCTGCTAAGCTAAAGGAGATACAAAAAAATTTAATACTTATTGTGGTTCAATTAAAAAAGGCGGTGAAAACAGAAATTCGCTAACCTCATATCTGCTAAACTAAAAGAGATACCAAAAAATTTAAACCTATTATTGTTCATTAAAAATAAGCGGACAGGTGTTTAGCACTTTTTTGAAATAAGGAGTAAACGGGTAAAACATGAATTTTAAAACTTTTTTGCTCTACCATCTATATTTTAAACCAATAAACATTAAAATAAAAAATATATCACATTCGTAACTTATCTAAAAAATACAAATTTGATGCGTTTCGAAATTCGAACGTTTAAGGAGTGAAAATCGTACCTAATTGTGTTATTTTTTTCAAAACATTTTTCTTCATCTACCTATATAATATAAAATTGTAATGTTACTGCATGATTCATCATCGCACGACCTAAACGCCTGAACTAAAATGCTGAAATTTGCCCGGGAGGTTGGCCTGTCGCGAAATCGATTACCTATGATGGGAGTTTTGGAAATTGTTATGGTTAGAGGGTAAAAGAGGTTAAAACGGGAAATTCCCTAACCTGATGTTCATTAAAATAATAAGCGGTTAGGTGTCTGGTACTTTTTTGAAATTATACCATTTTGGGGAGTAAACCTGTATCTTTAAACTTTTTTGCCACTACATCTATCTATTAAACCAATAAACATTGAAATAAAAAAATATCACATTCGTAACGTATCTAAAAAATACAAATAAAAATTTTCGAAATACGAACATTTAGAGATACAAATCGTCCCATTACAAAGTAGCGGGTTTAAACCTAGAAACATAAACTTTGGCGTAAAAATATGTTCACATAAGAAAAAGGGGCGCTAACGAAGTAGCGGGTTAAATGCTAGTATAATATAAACATATCGTTTTTAATATACTTTTAAAAACAAATTTTTTACTTGTTTTGTATCATACTTTTTTCGATACTTTTTTATAGTTTTTTTCGAAAAAAGAATTTAATTTTCAATGCTTATTTTTTGCATAACAACTAATAGCAAAATATCAAACAGAATAATAAATTGTTTCTTAGGATTCTTAAGTTGGAGTTCGGTCCACGCCACGCGTTTGTCTATTTTTCGAGACGCATGCTAAAGTAGAAAGTAATCCTACTTCATGCCTTCGATGTGTATATGTATTTTCCGCGTTTTTTGTTTAACATATCAATACAATTTTACACTTTGACTTTTTGGGCATAAACGCATTGAACGCTCGGTGTGGACCTGCGGCATCAGCCGTTTTGTTTTTTCCATAATGGTAAAACGTTATTTTATTAATATTAATTTGGAATATAATTAATCGCATGCACTAAAAGTTTTCATGATATCGCTTAAAATTGCCATCTGTGCAAATGGGTAAACTTGTGAGACTCGTTTTATAAAGACACTTTTTAATATTTTTGTAATTTTAAACAATCAATGTCAGTTTGTAAGAAACGTCAATGCAGAAAAAAATTAAAAATATAAAAATAAAAGTTGAAATTTGTGATTTAAATGTGAAATTTGTTTTTTAAAATGCATAAGGAAAGCCAAAAGACTAATTTGTTCAAATTATTGGAAGAATTTGTTGTTTGTGATTTATAAACACTTGAATTTTTCATTGAAAACGACGGTAATCATTGCAAAATTCCGTTTATATAAATGCACATTTGAACAGCGCAAGTTTGAGAGTCAAAATTGTTGGGCAAATTAACAAAGTTTGTGTATGAGAATTATCATACAATTGTTGACAGTTTATTTCGTTTAAAAAAAAAATTAATTTAGCATGAATTTAAATTTAATTCGTTGTTTTTAAAATCTTATTAGAATCAATTTTAAATATTAATAATCTCTTACACTGTAATTTTGTATAATAAAGAAATTACTCTACTTGAGTTTTGTTAGTTTACCTTGAATTTAAATCTTATATTCGTATCGGTATCGGCGATATTTCTTCTTGAGTACCGGTATAGGCCAAAAGGCGTATCTTTAGTTCCCTAATTCTAACGAACGAACAAAATATCTGTGAAAGTGTAGAAGAAAAAAGCAAATGATTCTCTATAATAGAAGTCAAATCAGAAGCGGAAATTTGGAATATTCTAAAAATTTAACAATGAAATGAAAAATAATCGCCGAAATGAGAGTGGGATTAACAAATACACACATTCTCTTTTCTTTTTAATGTGGGTTTGGGATATGTGTGTATAAAATATTTTGTACAAAAATCAATTCTTGGAGACTGCAAGATGTAATTTTTAAATACTAGGAGTATAAGCAAAAATTGTTTACTGTATTAACACGTTTTGAAAAAAAAAACAATAACTGCTTGGAGTGTATGAATTTCTTTAAGTTCTTGTACTCTCACAACACTATTTTAATTGTGGGATGAACAGTAACGCAAAGCATTTGACAATGTCGTTGTAACCAAACGTTTTATTGCTTGTTTGATTTGAAAACACAATTTAATAGATATTAAATTGAAGTTGATATTGTTACGAAAGTAACTTTAGTAAAGAATTATTTTAATTTATTAGTTATCTTGTATTTATTAGTTATTTTGTATTTGTTAGTAATTTTATTAGTTTAAATTGTTATTGTATTAGTTTTGCATATTTATAATGTAAAAATCACTGTACGGAATTTTCAAGTACAAATGAAATGCTAAAATTTTTATACATAATTTTTATAACAACAAAAATGTTAAAATTATTGTTCATCCATAAAGTATGCTTTAGCTTATTGATGTATAATAGCTCAATTTAAATTCAGCCATAATGTTAATGCATAATGATATTAGCTGAGTAAGTTTAGATAATTAGACGCTAGAGAGCTTTTGACGGAAACAATTCGAATAATCTAGAGCCATCTAGACGCTTGGGTTAAAGTCAGTATTGCCTTGTATATATTTTTGAAAAATCTGACAATTTCCAAAAAAAAAATCTGTTATTATGGGCAAAAAACTGCTTCTTAATAAAAAAAAAAGTAAAATACGTTGTTGTATTGACAAAATTGCACATTTTTATTTAATTCGCAACATTAGATGTGCATTTTTTCTTTTAAAAGAGAATATACGTTATAACATTTATTCTAATTGCATTAGAATAAATGTTGGTGTTTTTATTATAGGATGTTTATTTTTATCTGATTTCGATCCATTATGGCTTCAAACTTTTGTAATGGACTATACAATAAAATTATAACACTGTGGACTTTGTTATTAATTGTGGAAAAAAACATTTTTTGAAATGACACAATTGGTGATACACGTTACAATTTTTAGAAAATCTTAGATTTAATCCACTCTGGATGGCGCCTGAAAGAGAAGTACACATCGAGAAACGTGCTATGAATCATATTAATATCGTTTCCCGCTACGTTTACGAAAATAACTTCAAATAATAATAGTTTGAGCAAAAAACAAAAAACCATAATTTCGCAGGTCTGTATTATTCGAATAAAATTAAAAAAAACCGCAATGATTTATAAAAAAAGTTTTTTTAAGTAAAAATCTGCAAAAAACAGATAAATCTGCACATTTGGCAACGCTGGTTAGAGTATAAATACTACTCTCAGATGGCACTAAACATCAGCAATTAGTACAACGTTTACGTGTGTAGATCGCAATTTTAAATTGTTAAAGTGACTAAGTTCTAAATAAAGTTGTATGAATAGATTATAATACCAGGTATAAATAAAGTGTTTATAGTGTTTTATTTAGTTTATTAAAGTTGCAATAAAAGTACTCTAGAGGTTAATTATAAAGGAAATAAATCAAAAAAAGTTATTGAAAAGGCAGTAACGTAACAATATTTTTGATAAGTTTTATCAAATTGCAGTGCCTAGATTCCCCATTAAAACCATCAGCGAAAACGCTCACTGTCATAAAACTCATTTAAAAGTTGGTGTAGAGATAAAGTTTTGCATAGACAACTTTGTGTGATTAAATATCGCATTAAATCTAAATAAAGTTCGCATTAAATTACCAAATCTCTCACACAAAACTTTTGTATTTTACTCAACTACAAAAAATTTGAAATGCCATAAGGGACCAGAATTCCCAGAAAATTCCAATTCTCGTAAATCAATCTTGCTTTAAAAAATCACATTTACGTCGATAATACTGTTACGAAATTAGATTTGTCTAAGAACTATTTATGGTTTTAGTTATAAGTTATCTTGTTAATTATAGTTTTATGTCATATAAGTTACTATTTTTATGAACGCAACTGTAACAAAATTTTCTAGCAATTGTAATTGTAGACTTTAGATTTAAAATAATTCGAACATAATTTTCTAGAAACTACTAGACGGTTCTTGAACCAACTAGGAATAGTTTTGAACTATAAATACAGGCTAACTCATAAAAGCTTAGTTTAGTTTGATTGGAGACATTAAACGGTTCAAATCGATACGTACAATTGTAGAAAAGTAAATAGTCTTCAATACCAAGAAGGAGCGGTGCGAGTTTTTCCAGAAGTCTCAAATAGAATAAGAGCTCCAAGTTTTGACGGCAGCTCACCATTGAATGTGTTCAAGTTCCAGTTTGACACAGTTGCCAACAAAAATGCATGGAACAATGAAGAAAAAGCCATAGAGTTGATTCTGGCTTTAAAAGGAACTGCAGCTGAAATTCTAGAAAGTGTACCAGTAAGTTGCAGAAACAATTATGACGACATTATGGTGGCACTGCAACGTAAGTATGGTGGTGAACACAGCAAAGAAATATTCAGAATGGAATTACGGGGCAGAGTACAAAAGGCAAACGAGACGCTACAGGATTTTGCACTAGAGATCGAACGTTTGGTGCAGCTTACTTATCCAGGTGAAAGTCATCCATTGTTAGATCACTTCAAGACCGAAGCATTTGTAAATGGTATACGAGATGCTGATGTAAAACTCGCGGTATGTGCATCACAGAAATCATCGTTTGCAGAAACGGTATCATTTGCCTTAGCCCAAGAAACCGCCAGGATAATTTCAAGGCCACAAGCGTATAAGGTACGAAAGCTTGATTTCTCTGCTGAGGATGAAGGAGATATTTTAAAGGAAGTGAGAAACATGACGGAGGCAGTTTTGCAAGCTTTGGGCGACAAGCAAAATAAAACCAAAAGCAAAGTAAAATGCTATAACTGTGGTAAGACTGGTCATATTCAAAGAAACTGCAAGTCACCTAGAAAACGATCCCGATCTGCTTCGCCACAAAAAGACAACCAGAGTGCTTATCGACATTCATCACAAGAGTCACTTTTAAACTAGAAGGAGCTAGCGCTGCGGGGCACAGTGGAAAATCGTAGAGTAAGACCAGCCCATAATTCATTTTTAAAAAGGTTCGAATTACACCAAAAATTGTTTTTTATCGAAAAGCTAAGATGTCGAACTTAATAATTTGAGGAAAATATTTGATGTTTGGTCAATAGCAATACTCGGAAATAAAGACCGTATTCTCATCTTTTTACGACAACGATTTATAACTATAAAAATAAAACGTATTTTAGAGCATATTTTTAATATAATTCACATTACAATTAAGGAGTTATATACCTTATTGGAAAGGTGATTTAATCTAGATTCCGATTTTATAAATAGCGGATCAGGTTTTAGTGAAAACGTTTGAAGTTTTAGCTTCTGAATGATGTAATGTTGTTTTGGCTGCATGTAAAAACTTCGGTAAGGCTTTTAATTAGGAGCTCTGCTTAGCTCTGCGCTCATATGTAAAAAATTGTAAAGCTTAATATATTAGTAAAATACTATAAAAATATTAGCTGCGTATTCCTGCCTAAACAGAAGTTACATTCAATAATGTTAAAAAACTCAATTATTTAGATAATTGAACAAATGATTTTTGTTAAAGTAGCTTTGCATTGTTATGTAATTTTTTTTTGCTAGATTAAAAAAAAATTTAAAAATTGAGCAAAAAATAAAAATTCCGTTATATAAAAAAGTTATATAACTAGTAGGCTATTGATGGAAAGTTTAAGAATTATCAAAATTAATATATGTTTTTTGGTTATACTGTGTTTTTTTTTGTTAAGAGATTATTAAAATTCAGTACTTCATTAATTAAAAATGAATAATTTTAAGTGTTCAGTGCGTCAAATAATTGAAACATATATTGAAAGTGGGAGAAATACACAAAGTATTAACTTATTTGTTGAAAAAAATTATCAACTTTCTGAAGAAAATATAAAATATATATAGTGAATAATATAAAAAAAACTGTCATACCAAGTTTTAATAATCGGTGGAAGAAATCAAACAGATCTTTAAAAATATTTAAAAAAAAATGCTGAGTGGTTAAATGGAGACTTTTGCAGAACTTTGCCAGCAATAGTGAAACCTTCAATATGTACGGCGAATCGAGGAAGACCCTGTAACTCTTATGAAACATCATCAAAATCATCAAAGAAACGTAAAAATACTTCTCTATGTAAAGATAATGGGTTCCAACATATTTATGGCGGTTATATCCAAGGCTTGCGATCGATGGGAGAATTAGAAGAGGCAAAAATTATTGAATTGCTAAGATCTTCTTCTAAGCTTGAAAAGAAGGAGATTCTTACATCACTCTCGAAAATGTTCGCGATCAGCCACTAACGAAGATGTTTTCAACAGACTTCTTTACACCTCTGATCCATATGTAACAAGTATAAGAAAACCATCCGCCAAACTTGCAAAAGATTTGGATGAAGATACGCTTAAGCTGATGAAGTAACCACAAAAATGTCACGGTTAAAGTATTACTTAAATATTTAAAGTTACACTATACCTAACAGAATATGTAAATTTAATTTTATAAAATCAAAAGCCAGTTAAAAATGGGAAAAGTGCAAATCAATAAAATTATATTAAGTAAGGTGTGGGTTTAAGTTACATCACAACAATTAAAAACATTACAAATGTTAATATAATAAAAAAAATTTATTTCAAGTTAAAGTTACTATTTGGTACCAAATACATATTCAAGTCATCTCTATATACAAAAAATAAATTTCTTACCCTTATTGTGAAATAAGTTCTGGTTTAATTTGGCTCATATTTTATAGAATAATAGCAAATACATTTAAGATTATTCGTGCAAAATTTCAAAACTCTATCTCTAAGAACAAAAAAGTTACAGATTTTTGATCCGATAAGGGCTAAAATATTCCACTGTGCGGGGCATGGGCTAGCTTCCACATCTGATGGCCCCACAATTTCTATATCAGTTGTGCAACATAGTAACAGTAATCTTCACATTCTATTATAAGGCCCGATTTAATACAAAAACCTATTGAACCACTGAGCGGGGTAAGACTGCGAACAGCTACGGGAGAGTCTGCCACAGTCTATGGAAAAGTAAAAGTACAATTAAAAATGGCTAATATAATCGTCCATCACGTATTTATAGTGGCTGATATTGTAGACGAGGTAATCATTGGCGCAGATTTTATGATTGGACAGAGTATCCGCTTGGATATGGGTCAGCAAATTATGTATTGGCGTGATGTTGAAATACCCCTTGAAGTTGGATACGAAATCAAGGCCCATGTAAGACAATTAATCGCCCTTGAATGTGAAAAATTGCCACCCAAATCAGAATGTGAGGACAACAGCTTGTGGGTGGTGGAGCCAGCAGAAATTAAAGCGATGTCGTAACAGCAAATGCCCTCGTAACACCTAGCAAGAGTTTAGTTCCCGTGAGAAAATTAAATTTATCCAGTAGTGAAAAAGTCCTTGCGCAGAACTGCAAGATTGGACAATGTACTTCAACAGAGGCAATAATTAATTGCGAGCAGCATTAAGTCGCAGCAAGAAAGAGTTTTAAGGACCACGAATCACTAGAGGAACATGTGCGAAAATGGACCCAAAAACTAACTCCGCCTAGTAAAAATAAGGCCAAACAACTACTACGTAAATATACCTCTGTATTTGCTTTGAAAGGTCAAAAACAAGGTAGAACTTCAATGGTAAAACACGAAATCAACACCGGCGGCGCTAAGCCAATAAAACAGGCACCTAGAAGCATTCCTCTAGCAAAGCGAGCTGAAGTAAGAGAGCTGGTTAGCGAGATGGAAAAGAGCGGAGTTATTAAACCATCATCAAGTCCATGGAGCTCACCAGTGGTGCTAGTGAAAAAGAAAGATGGAAGTACCAGATTCTGCGTAGACTACAGAAAACTTAATGACGTCACGAAAAAAGATAGTTATCCATTGCCTAGAATTGACGATACCTTGGACACGCTAGCCGGAACCGAATGGTTTTCTACATTAGATTTGCAGAGCGGTTATTGGCAAGTGGAAATTTCAGAAAATGATAAGGAGAAAACTGCGTTTAGCGCAAGTGATGTTTTATGGCAGTTTAATGTGATGCCATTTGGACTCTGCAATGCTCCGGCTACGTTCGAGCGTTTAATGGAGCAGGTGTTAAAAGGTCTTCACCAGAAGACATGTTTGGTGTACCTTGACGACATTATTGTCATGGGGAAAACATTTGATGAACACCTTAAAAATCTGGAAGAAGTGTTGAAACGTGTATCCATGGCAGGACTTAAGCTAAGTGCTAAGAAATGTTCGCTGTTCCAGAAGGAAGTAAAGTACCTAGGACATCGAGTAACCTCTAAAGGCATTTCAACGGATGAATATGAAATAAAAGCTGTAATGGAGTGGCCTCGTCCGAGAAATCTACATGAATTTCGCAGTTTTCTAGGGTTATGTACATACTACAGGCGTTTCGTACCGAACTTTGCAAATATTGCTGCAAACTTACACGAGTTGACTAAAAAGGCGCAAAAATACATATGGGGTGAAGCACAGGAAGCAGCATTTCAGAGACTGAAGGCATTATTGTGTTTAGCACCAATTTTGGCTTATCCCATTACTGGAGAGAAATTTGTGCTAGATACCGATGCGAGCGGATACGGAATTGGAGGTGTGCTTTCCCAAGTGGTCAATGGCATAGATCGAGTCGTAGGCTTTTACAGTCGAATACTTTCAAAGGCCGAGAGGAACTACTGCGTGACGCGAAGAGAGCTCGTGGCAGTACTGGAGTGCATAAAACATTTCCACAAGTATTTGTATGGTCAACATTTTGAGTTAAGAACAGACCATTCTGCACTCAGGTGGTTACTTCAATTCAAGAATCCGGAAGGACAGATAGCTCGATGGATTGAGCGCCTTCAGAGTTACGTTTTTCGCATTGAGCACAGAAAAGGCGTGAAACATGGAAATGCGGATGCCCTATCAAGGCGGCCCTGCAAACTGGAATGCAAGTATTGTGTTAAAGCTGAAGGTAAAGAATATAGCTGTGAAGTTCGCCTATTACAGATAGAGTCCAGCGAAGACTGGACAATGGCACAGAAAACTGACCCTATATTAAAAAAAATTATGAAGGCCAAAGAAGAATGCAGAAGGCCGACTCGAAACGAAATTTCATCTGAAAGTCCACTAACAAAAGCATATTGGGCCCTATGGAACAGCCTCCAGTTGATAAACGGCTGCCTTTACCGTACATGGAAAAGTACCGATGGAAAGTCAGTTCAGAACCTTATTGTAGTGCCGTCGTCGAAAGTACATGAAGTCTTAAATGAATACCATAACGGTCCTAGTGGTGGCCATCTTGGCGTAACAAAAACACTAGTGAAATTAAAACAACGTTTCTACTGGGTTGGGTGGCAACAAGCTGTGGCTGATTGGATATCAAATTGCACCCAATGCATTGCTGCAAAAGGTCCAGCAAAGAGAAGTCGGGGACCGCTACAGCAGTACAATTCAGGCGCCCCATTTGAACGAATCGCAATGGACCGGTAACCGTTATGTGTTAGTAGTCATCGATTACTTTAGTAAGTGGCTAGAGGTGTATGCCATCCCAAATCAAGAAGCCAGAACCGTTGTGGACGTATTTGTGAATAACTGGGTGTGCCGCTACGGAGTTCCAATAGAATTACACTCCGACCAAGGAAGGAATTTTGAATCCGCTGTGTTCAAAGAAATGTGTGAATTGTACGGTATAAGGAAAACTAGAACAACTCCTTTGCATCCACAATCCGATGGCATGGTTGAAAGATTTAACCGCACATTAAAAGAACACTTACGTAAAGTAGTGAGCACACATCAGAAGGACTGGGATGAACACATTCCAAAGTTTCTGTTGGCATACAGATCAGCTGTTCACAATTCCACCTCTCGTACACCTGCCAAAATTGTCTTTGGAACAGAGCTCAGACTACCTGGAGATCTAGAATTTGGCGTTAAGCCTGGACTAAAAGATGAAAATAATGAAGGCTCTAACTCAAAAGAACAAGATAACCTTAATGAACTTCATGAGTTCGTACGAAGCCGGATCAAGCTGTCCAGTGACAAGATGAAAGCAAGATACGATCGAGCGGCAAATTCGGAAGGCTTTACAGAAGGCCAGTTTGTCTTACTTTTTAATCCACAACGCAAGAAAGGATTATCTCCCAAGCTGCAGACTCATTGGGATGGACCATATAAGGTGATAAAGAAACTAAATGACGTGGTGTATCGAATTCAGAAATATAAGAGTCCAAGATCAAAAATGAAGGTGGTACGAAATAAGATTTGTCTAAGAATTATTTATGGTTTTAGTTATAAGTTATCTTGTTAATTATAGTTTTATGTCATATAAGTTACTATTTTTATGAACGCAACTGTAACAAAATTTTCTAGCAATTGTAATTGTAGACTTTAGATTTAAAATAATTCGAACATAATTTTCTAGAAACTACTAGACGGTTCTTGAACCAACTAGGAATAGTTTTGAACTATAAATACAGGCTAACTCATAAAAGTTTAGTTTAGTTTGATTGGAGACATTAAACGGTTCAAATCGATACTTACAATTGTGGTTAAAATTTGTGAACATTATAATTAATTTCAATAAAGTTTGTTAAGTTGAACTCGTGTTTGTATTTATTTTGATTTGCAATTAAAAGAACTCAAAGGTTAAAAACCTTAACGCGTTTTATTAAATAAAAACGTAACAATACGATTAAATTGATTTAAATAGTCTCATAAGAAAACTAATACGTCACTAGAATTTTTTGTCAATTATTTACTCCTTTTCGTTTTTTGTAATTTCAGATTTTCTTGGCCAAAAACTTAGCGTAGCATGGGAGGAGGAATGCAATAGAAAACAAATAAAACACAAGGAACCCAGCCTTTTAAAAGCGGTTTTGCGTGTGTTTGGTTTACGGTTTGCAACCCTGGGTATTGTGCTTTTTATATTGGAAATAGGTTTACGGTAAATATATAATATTATATGTAATATTTCGATATGCATACATAAACAAAGATAGTTTTTAAAAGATAATTATCTTTCTTCTTATTGCAGTGTCACTCAACCTTTATTTTTGGGCGGCTTAGTTTCTTACTATGCAAAGCCAGAAAATAATGCGAGTGGCGATCAATCCACTGCGTATTTATACGCAATGGGTGTGATCTTATGCAGTGCATTTAATGTTTTCTTTATGCACCCTTACATGTTAGGCATACTGCATACGGGCATGAAAATTCGAGTGGCCATGTGCAGCATGATATATCGTAAGGCACTGCGTTTGAGCAAAACAGCACTGGGTAATACGACATCTGGCCAAGTGGTTAATCTAATTTCGAACGATGTTGGTCGCTTGGACACTTCAATGATACACATGCACTATTTGTGGTTGGGTCCAGTTGAAATATTTATTATAACTTATTTGATGTACAGAGAGGTAAGTTAAAGTTGATTTAAAATTTTGTGAATATAAACATTTAAAAGATTTTTTTTGTAAGTCTCGTTTGCATTTCATAACCTTTAAAATCATTGTTCAAGGAATTATGTTTTAAGGAAAACAATTTTATAAACCTTTTAAATTTCAATACTAACATATGTACATAAATCATTAATGATAAAGCATTTTTTAAATTCATTCATCTCTCACCTCCATATTTCTAGTTTTGTATGCCTTTTTGAAATCCTAAGATCCTTTAAATGTTTTTGGTCCAACCATTTATAGATTGGTGTGTCTTCCCTTTTTGGTGTTGCCATTATGATTCTATTCCTGCCTCTACAAGCCTTTTTGGGCAAAAAGACTTCAGTATTACGTCTACGTACCGCTTTGCGTACCGATGAGCGTGTGCGCATGATGAACGAAATCATCTCCGGCATACAAGTTATTAAAATGTATGCTTGGGAATTACCCTTTGGTAAAATGGTAGAATATGCTAGAAAGAAAGAAATGAATGCTATACGTTATGTAAATTACATACGTGGTATTTTACAATCCTTTATTATGTTCTTAACCCGCATCTCAGTGTTTGCCAGTTTGGTTGGCTTTGTACTTTTAGGCAAACTGCTAACGGCCGAAAAAGCTTTTGTAATTACAGCATACTACAATATTTTGCGCAACACCATGACTATCTACTTCCCCATGGGAATTTCACAATTCGCCGAAACTATGGTTTCCTTTAAGAGAATTCAGAAGTATATGATGCATGAGGAGACAAAAGTTCGAGATAAATCTTTAGATGTTGACTGCGAGAATAATAAACTACAATCCACTGCCATAATAGAAGAAAACGGTAAAGCTATTGCCATGAATGGCGTTATCAAACCGATGGCCAATCATCAAGCACATCATATGGATGCTGGAGTAGTGATAAGTAAGTTGAAGGCCAAATGGGATCCGCAGGCTACAGAATACACTTTGGATGGTATAGATTTAAAGATTAAACCACGTACGCTGGTAGCGGTAATTGGTCCTGTGGGTTCGGGTAAATCAAGGTAATTTCAATACAAAGATATTATTTGTTTAATTAAATCCTAAGTAGGGATTCATCTAATCTGATTTTAATAAAACTTGACTCATCCATAACTCTTCATTTTGCATATACCTTTGGTATCCTCTGAAAATTTTAAAATTTGAAATAACATTCTCTTACATTAAGTTTTGATAATTCGCTGTACATTCAAACATTTAAATTTCACTTTAATTAAATTTAGTTATAATGTGTAATTATGTTTTACATTATTATTTTAAAATTTCCATCTCTCAAGCTTAATACAAGCCATACTTTGTGAATTACCCGCCGAATCTGGTGCGGTTAATGTCAACGGCACTTTGTCCTATGCTTCCCAAGAGCCCTGGCTATTCACAGGTACGGTGCGTCAAAATATTTTGTTTGGATTGCCAATGGATAAGCATCGCTATCGCACAGTTGTTAAAAAGTGTGCGCTGGAACGAGACTTTGAACTATTGCCCTACGGTGATAAGACAATTGTTGGCGAACGCGGCGCTTCACTGTCTGGTGGCCAAAAAGCCCGTATAAGTTTAGCCAGGGCTGTATATCGCAAAACAGACGTGTATCTTCTAGATGATCCCCTAAGTGCTGTTGACACGCATGTAGGACGTCATTTATTTGATCAATGTATGCGTGGTTTTCTGCGTGATGACATTGTTCTGCTCGTTACACATCAATTGCAATTTATGGAACAAGCTGATCTTATTGTAATTATGGATAAGGGGCGTGTAAGTGCAGTAGGAACTTTTGAATCCATGCGAAAAAGTGGTTTAGACTTTGCTAAACTTTTAATGAAAGCTGATCAGCAGGAAGAATCAAATGTCAAGTCATCATCTGGCGACGCTCTGGAGAATAATAAATTACCGTTATCACGACAAAATAGCAAGATGCGTTCACGCCAAAATAGTGTATCATCGATGAGTTCAGCAGCGGATTCTGCCCCCGGCGATTCACCCATGCAAGTTCAAGAAAATCGTGAAGGAGGTAAAATTGGAATGAAGCTATATAAGAAATATTTTGGCGCCAGTGGTGGATATATCTTATTCGCTATTATGGCTTTCTTCTGTGTTGCTGCCCAAGTATTGGCTTCCGGTGGTGATTATTTCTTATCGTATTGGTGAGTTTTCTTAATTTGTTAAGTTTTAAAATACAATTTACAAAAATAAAAAAAAATTTGCTTCATACAAATACTCATATTTTCCCTTTCCCATTATATTCAAAACTTTCTAATACTACATAAATATGTACATTAGACCGTACCTCAAAAAAAAATTTCTCCGTACACCCTCTAATATAAAGAATTTTTGCAAGGAGGGACATGTCAATGTTTTTATCTCGAGAATAAAAATGTTTTGCCTTTAGGAGCAATATACTCGTAATTAGAGACTTCTTTACAACGATTAAAGTGTAATAAAAATTTTCTGAAAATTCAAATGTACAATTAGAAATGGAAAAAAAGAACTTAAATTTATATTAAAAATGCAAAAGACATTCCTTCACTAATTGTTTTTAAATTTTTTATTAGGGTCAATAAGAACGGCCAAGCACAAAGTCAAATCACGGATGCATATCGAAGACCAGAGGCGCGTTTAGACAGCAACACTGATCCTGTGGATTTATATATTTTTACAGCTCTTAATGTCTCCATTATATTCTTTGCCCTCACCCGATCCCTGCTCTTTTTCAATTTGGCCAAAAGATCTTCTACAAATTTACACAATACAATGTTCAAAGGTGTGACCAGAGCTGCGATGTATTTCTTTAACACCAATCCTTCGGGACGTATACTTAATCGTTTCTCAAAGGATTTGGGTCAAGTTGATGAAATTTTGCCGGGTGTCATGATGGATGTAACACAAATCTTTTTGGCTCTGCTCGGTATAGTGGTAGTATTGTGTATAGTTAATCCTTGGTATTTGTTAGCAACAGCCCTGTTATGTGTTATATTCTACTTTTTGAGATCTTTCTATTTAAATACTTCAAGAGATGTAAAACGTTTGGAGGCTATAAGTAAGTTGTTAAAATAATTATGTATCTCATATGTTGTTTTCAAATTGATTTCCCTTTTCTCTTAAGCGCGTTCGCCCATTTACTCACATTTAGGGGCCTCTCTAAATGGTCTCTCCACCATAAGAGCATTTGGTGCCCAAAAAGTATTAATAGCCGAATTTGACAATTATCAAGATATGCATAGTTCGGGTTATTATATGTTTTTGGCAACGAGTCGTGCTTTTGGTTATTGGCTAGATTGCTGTTGTGTTCTTTATATTGCCATTATCACTTTGAGTTTCTTCCTTTTCTCACCTGAAAATGGCGGCGATGTTGGTTTGGCCATTACTCAGGCTATGGGTATGACCGGCATGGTCCAATGGGGCATGCGGCAATCGGCTGAGTTAGAAAACACTATGACTTGTGTGGAACGTGTTGTAGAATATGAAGATTTGGAGCCTGAAGGTGAAATGGAATCGCGACCGAATAAAAAACCACCAAAATCTTGGCCTGAAGAAGGTCATATAATTTTTGACAATTTAAGTCTACGCTATTTTCCCGATCCCAAATCAGAGTGCGTTTTAAAATCTCTTAATTTATCTATTAAAGCCAGGGAGAAAGTGGGCATTGTTGGCCGTACTGGTGCAGGAAAGTCTTCGTTAATTAATGCACTCTTTAGGCTGTCATATAATGAAGGTGCAGTCATAATCGATAAACGGGATACGACCAATATGGGTCTTCATGATTTGCGAAGTAAAATTTCAATTATACCACAAGAGCCAGTATTATTTTCGGGTACTATGCGTTATAATTTAGATCCATTTGATGAATATTCTGATGCAAAGTTATGGGAGTCGTTAGATGAGGTAAGTGAAAAAAAGAAAAGCTTCATATTTCGCTTAAAAAATATTATTGAAATCAACAGTAACAACAGTTTTATTAATGCAGGGGCCTAATCACAGCATACGAAATCGAGCAAAATTTATAGCAATTTTTTGTTTTGTTATCATGATACTCGATATCGAATGAAATGTATCGTAATTTGAGATGATAGCATTCGATATCGAATAACCAAAGGCATTACATCTCTCGAGTTTCTATTCGTATGCAGAAAAATACGATAGTTTACTCGATATCGAATGCGGTGATTAGACCCCTAAATAGCCGACATAAATGTTGAAATTCAAAATTTTATGTGAAAATTAAGAAAATTAATTAATAAGTTTTAGAAAAATACAAACTGCCTGCTCATCGATTTCGAACGTTAACGTTCTAATAAAAAATTTCTTTGAAATACACTCAGTTTTTAAAATAATTTCCATACAAAATTCTATACGAATGTTTACGTTCAAAATTTTTAAACAGGTAGATAAAGCATAAGAATTAGATACTTTCGAATAACATAATAATTTCTGAATAATATATTTAATATCTACAATATTAAAATGATATAAGATGAACATTTTTGTGTTGAACATTTTTGCATATCAAAATTTTTTGAATGTTTAAAAATTTGTATGAAAATCTTTTTCAAGTGAGGTGAAGAAGTGTTTTACAAAATAAGCCCATAAATATTAATGTGATCTTTTTACAACACAAGTTATGGGAAAAGTAGTAAAATTTATATGAAAAGCTCTCAGTTTTTTTCAGTGTTATTCAAATAAATTTTACTACACGTTCAATCACTTGTGTGGTGAAAACAGCACATCAGTAGTAGAACAAAAATATTTTTAAATTAAATAGATAGAGTAATTTTACTTTATAAAATTTAAATTAAAGATTAATTAGTTTTGTCTATATCCTCTCATTTATCTAGGTCAAATTAAAAGAAGTGGTTTCCGAATTACCTTGTGGTTTACAAAGTAAAATATCTGAAGGTGGAACTAATTTCTCCGTGGGACAAAGACAGCTGGTATGTTTAGCCCGCGCTATATTACGAGAAAATCGCATATTAGTTATGGACGAAGCTACTGCAAATGTTGACCCACAAACAGATGCCTTAATTCAAACCACCATACGAAATAAATTCCGACAATGTACAGTCCTAACAATAGCACATCGTTTGCATACCGTTATGGATTCGGATAAAGTTTTAGTAATGGATGCCGGTCGTGCTGTCGAATTTGGTTCACCTTTTGAATTATTAACACAAAGCAAAACAAATATCTTCAATGGAATGGTTAAGCAAACGGGAAATACAACATTTGATAGTTTGTTAAAAGTAGCGCAGAAGGTGAGCATAGAATTTTTTCCTTATTAAATAATATTATAGTTGTGCAATTTTTTTTTTAATTTTTTTTAGGCCCATGAGGAGAATTTAAAGGCGAAAAAAGATTCTTGACATTTTGTTACAGTACCTAAAGTATTCAAAGATTATATATTAAAAATATTAGAACCAATAACAAATCATCCAGCAAATGCTAGAATACAAAAAACACTATTTTTTGACAACAATACAATATCAACAACAGCATCATCTATAACAACAATTACAAAACCAAAATTTTTGGGCTAACATTTTCTTGATTGTATAGAAAGTATCTAAGAAATATGTATGTATAAACAAAAAAACATTCGGCTGGGCCGAATTTAATATATTCTCCATAATTAGCAAAAAGTCAACGTAAGCAAATTCAAATTTTCATAAATGTTACTCAAACTATGCACTTTTTCCCTGAAACAAAAAGTGAAACTTCTTTCTGAAATTAAATATATAATAACGTTTTATATTTATCTACATTCCTTATAAAAAAGATTAATTAGGAAAATTGTTTTAATATACATATTTCTAAAAAAACTACCAAGAATAGTTCAGAAGTATTTCACTATGTTCCCGTACTCAAAATTGGGTCCTCGCGCGATACCAATGTTACCGAAATTATGCCAAGTTATAACATTCGATATCATATGCAGTAATTTGGGAACATTTTTACTATTGAGAATTATTCAAACACCTGTTTCATGTTTTCGTTTCAAAAGAAACTTTTGAAAATGTGAAAAAAAATAATTTCATAATTCTTAAGAAATTAAAAGTTTTCCAAAGATAAATAATATAAAATACTAGCTGACCCGGCAAATGTTGTTCTACCATACAAATTATTACAAGGGAATATTTTGGTTGTTAAATAAAAAATAACGAATGTATTTTAAGTGTGTGGAGATGAGATCTATGACAGCAAGAGAAACATACCATTGAAGACGATGAAGTTGATGTCTTAAATACAGACAAATAATTTTATTCAAGCAAATAGGAACAAATTTTCTGGATAGGGTCATCCTAATGACTAATGAAATATATATACTTCACTACATATTCTTATACTTAACAAATATACATAAAAAATTTCGTACAAATTTTTTTTTTTTTGCAAATAAAAATTTAAATAAAACTTTACAAATATACATACAGTGTATTTTTAAACTGTACATATAGTTTTAAAAAATACAGGTGCATTTGTTCCATTGTCTACTGATTAGACTCTTGGTATCTAGCAACCCTACTAAATGATTTACGGTCCAACTATAATATGCTTAAGTTGGCTACAATACTAACATATATGTGTCAAAACCAGTGTTTAAAAATGCTTGACTATTTTTAATGTTTTTGTAATTGCTTAACTTAACTTAAGAAAAAGAACACAGTAAAAGCAAAAAGCAAAAGCAAACGCAGAAAAAGTGAGAGTAAATAATTTATTTATTCTCACCATGTTTATGTTCTCAGCTTAAAAAGCCAGCCAAGCAACCACTTGAAAAAAAAAATTGCTGTTGCTGTAAGTAATAAGTTTTTGTTTATTTTTTTTTTGCTTTGGCTTAACTGTAAATTGATGTGCTTAAATTCAGCGAGTATTAACTTCTTTGCTGTTTTTGACTTCATTGCTGTTGCTTGCTGTTGCAGGCGTTAGTTTCCTAGAATATATACATAATTACATAACACAAAATAAACAAATTAGTTTAAAAAAACGTGTAGTTTCATTTACGTATGTATGTACCTATTTATTAAAAAAAAAAAACGCAAAATACCAAAAAAATTCGAAACAAATTCGACAGCAACAGCAAAGAAGTTAACTTGCTGACTTTAAGCGCATTAAAAGCAAAAAAAAAACAATCAAAAACTTAATACTTACAGCAACAGAAATTTTGTTTTCTTAAGTGGCTTCTTTGCTGACAGATTAAGCAGAGTACATGCACATAGCGAGTTTAAACAAATTATTTACTCTCTTTGTTTTGCTTTTGCTTTTTTGCTTTTGCTGACTCGTAATCAAAGAGTTAAGTAAACACTTAGACACACAGTTTTTTAATTTGCTGCAAAAAATGTAAACAAAGCAAAAATGTGCGACTGTTGCTATTTTAAAGCAAGCAATTTAAACACTGGTCAAAACATATTGAACTTAAGAAAACTTTATGTGAAATTTTATGAAACTGTCATTTGCTTAAGCAAAGTGCGAAACCGATCGCACTTTCCGTACGGAATTAATTATTTTTTGATTTGGTTTTTGTTTTTTTAAATGCAAGTGAGAGGCTTTTTGTTAATATTTGACTGTAGCTTAATCAAGCTTATGCATATTATAGTTAAGGCTTTAGTTTTATCTATAATTTTTGTAAGCAAAAAGTGTGAGAAAATAAAGCGTTTTAATTTACTTTACCAAAAACATTTTTTTATTAAACGCGCTACGACTGCAAAGTAAAAACGCGCTAAACTGGTATCGCTGTTTATGGTAGTAAAGAAATTGAGCCCCCCTATTTTTAAAAAGTTTTGTTATTCTGTTTAATAAATAAACTCTTTTTAAAAAGAAATATATTAACACAAAAATTTCAACGATTTTCTGAGCAAAACGACATATACATAATCTGTCTTATGCAAAAAAATTAAAAGTTCACATTTAGTTAAACAATACATTACGCCTGTACACTTTTGTTGAGTGTCATTATTACAAATTGCCGTTAGTTAAAGGTAGGATTTTGTCCCACGTATAAAAAGTTTTTTACTATCAGGCCTGTTTTGGAAATCACATTTTATCAAAGTGATTTGTAATCACAAGAAAGGTGTTCTGGGAAAATTATCTTGTGATTTCAAAACGTTCAGCTAAGTAAACAACTTTTTAAAATCACTTTCTTATTTTTGCGACTATTGTCATAATAAATTACCTAATAAAATATTCAATGTGTTGTTAATAATTTTTTTATGCAATAAGCTGTTTTATTTACAACAAATCATTTAAAATTAAGAAAACTCGCGGACAGTACAAAAATAAAATTTGCTTTTGTGACTTCTGTTGTAATTTTAGGCTTGTCTTTTTAGTTGAATAAAAGATCGCTAATTTGCTAACAGCGACATGATAGCAAAGTCTAATATTTATTAAAAATCGTAAAAGCTGTGAAGAATCACAGGAAAAAAATCGCGAATATGGCAAGAATTCACGAAATATTGCAAACATGTAAATAAACCCTAAAACTTATATGAAATCGCTAAATGGGCAAAGAAAAAATATCGGAAAAAAACAAAATATTTTTGCAAAAATAGCCAAAATTCGCGACAATTTTTAATATTACAAACAAGCCATAAAATTGATTAAAAGTCCCTAAAACTATAAGGAATGGCAAAAATTCGGTAAAAATTGATAAATTAGTGGAAATTCGCAAAAATTTGCTATCAGCGGCAAGATAGCAGAGTCTTCGATTTACTATAAATCTTTAAAGCTGTAAAGAATCAGAAAACTTACAGGAACAAATCGCGAACATGGCTAAAATTCGCGAAAAATTACAAAATTTGAAACAAGCCCTAAAACCAACTTGAGACCGGCAAATCGGTTAAAAAAAAACAAATTATTGGAAAAGAGCATAAAAAGCGTTAAAAAATGAACTACTCCTTTGTAGAACAAGCTGGAGTTAAGAACTTGTGCTTTCGACAATTGAAAATCACACCAAAAAACACAAAAACGGTGTGATTTACAGAACACCACAAAATCACATGTGTGATTTTAAAAGCACATGTGATTTGAAATCACGTGATTTTCAGAACAGACCGGTATACTAACTTTGCTTTAAACTAAAGTTAAAGGCAAGTTCATCCTACCAGGAAGGTTAAAGTAAAGTTGAAATAATAAATTCGACAAAATCTTAACTTTAACAAACGGCAAGTTGTAATAATGGCCCTTAATTTATGGGTTTACTAATGTGAACTTTAACTTTTTTGCATATGGGGGAATATCTATAAAGAAATAATATTTTTTAACTATGTAAATACAAGCTATTATATGCAAGTGAATCCAAATAAAAACATGATGGAGAATATATTAAATATTGCTAAGAAATACAAATCAAAAGAACTAAATATCAAAATAACACAACAGAAACTTAATGTACAATTTTATTTTAAATATATAACGCCAGTAGACAGACAATTTGTAAAATAAAATAACTTAAGTGATTTATTTTTAACGGCCTTATTTATAAAAAAAAAAGTTCTAGGCTTAATAAATCTCTTATAAACGTAAAATGTTTTTCTATGAACAAGGGGTTAAGAAGTTTAAGCCATAATTACAGTGATAGCAACATTTTAACTGGGTGTTGACAATGAAAGTCACAATTTTTTCACAAGCACAAACACATTTTCAGTAAAAAAAAAAATATTTGCAATTGTTGCCCTAAACATGAAACTTGCATTTAAAAAAATTAATAAAAAATTATTATAATTAACGTCAATAACAATTTGGTACAAGTTGTTACTGAAGTAGACTCAATTTTTTTAAAAAACTTTAGTTACATTTTTTTTTTAGAAAATTAAAGAAATTACTTTAAGAAAACATAACAAAGAAAAAACAAATTGTTGCTATCATTGTTAATGAACCTTTATACTTTTGAATTGTAAAAAAAAAAAAAAAAAATGCTTTATAACTAAATAAAAACCAATTTTTATAAGACAATAAATTAAAACACCCTACAAAATGTAGATATTAATGTGAAAAATAAAGTAGCTATAAATATACATAGTATATATTAATTAATGTTAAGATTATTGACTTTTTATACTAAATTGTATTCTGAATAAGAAAAAAAATCAAACACAAGCTGTTAAAAAGTTTCTAAAAAAAAGAAACAAAGTATTCAATTAATAATTAATTAGATTTTCGTTCCAGTGAAAATGACAATATTTTACATTTGTGGGCCTTTATTAATATTTTATTATTTGTTTGTATGTTTGTTATTTTGTTTGTTTTTTTTCCTTATAAATATATATATTTTTTATGGTTTTTAACACAATAATACAATTATTATGTCAAACAAAAAACAAAAATAATAATAAAAACTACCAAAACTTAAAACAACATGGGCTTTCCAATGTACTTACGAGTGCGTACATAAATTATTAAAAATATTATTTCAAATCACATATTTATCAAAAATGTTTTAGATTTATAAAAGCATAATTAAAAAACTTTCTTTAAATCCTTATTTAATTAATTAATGTTTCTTATGAACAATGTTTAAGATCGGAAATTATTTAAAAAACTACACTACTTACGAACAATTTCACCAAGCTCATTAAAATTGGCTTTCAGTTATAACTGTCAAAAACTTATTGTTAACTGGAAGTTAATGTAACCGTACTTTTCGCTTATAGTCACATCCATTATGTGCAATAATATCGTGGACTATATCGCTAATGTGAATATAAGCCTAGTTCACATATATGCCACTATGAGGCATATAACCGAATTCGAATATAATCAATTTATATGAATATAGAAAATAAAAAATTCATTGTTATTACACCAACAGAAGGTTTATTTATGGCTTTGAAACAGAGTTGCTTACGGTATAAAAAAATAGTTAAAATAATAATAAAATATTTCATCCCTGATCCTAATTGCCGTTTTCTCAATGTATCGACAAACTGCCTGTTACTTAATGTCGACATAAATTTCTTATACCGATAAACTGACCGTTAACGATTTTCGTTTTCTCAATATAGCGAGAAAAACGTTGTTTTCAGTTGGCACCACCTCCCGAAATACATGTAAAAAGGTGGGAGTCAGGTGCAGCGTTACCGTTCAACATTTTCAAAGAGGGGCGCAAAAAGGGGACTTTCAAAATTCTGAGAAAAAAAAGGGGCAACTTTAAAAACAAACATATTTATTAATATGTATTATAAAAATATATGTTAAAATATCGTACTACTCGTATTATCGAATACACACACTGTTGAAGAACAAATGATATATATGTATGCATATATACAGTGAAAATGCACGTCTTGTTTGCAAGCAAGGCGAATTCAACTACAGGTGGTGTCGAAACGCCATCTGATGTTGACAGTTCGAGCTACTTTGTTTTGATTTGTTAGTGTTTTGTTAGGAATGGTTGACATTTTGGACAGTAAACACTAACAATGCAATGCAAAAAACCCTGTGTTGTTTCTGTTGTTTTTGGATTGTTGTAGTATCGACACCACCTGTAGTTGAATTCGCCTTGTTTGCAAGTAAACGGTTTTGAACTGTTGCATATAATTCGTATTTAATAATTTTTATAAAAACAGTTACTGAATACTTGTAAATAGGACGATCTTAAAAGTAATAGTTTTATAATATGATTTCAAATTTGTTTGTCTTCAAATGATCTTGAAGTCCGTGTTTATATGAGGCATATGTTCAATACCATCATATACATATTGGCAATTATAAAAGTTTCGGTAGCCAAATTTGATATCAATACTCATATTTACAACACACAACACAATTAAAAATATGGTTTCAAAAGTATTTAAATCTAATTAATGTGATAATTGAAACAATTATTTTTTAGTTGAAAGAAAATTAAAAATTTAATTTTGATATAATTAACATTTTAGTTGTTTTGAAATAAATTTCCAATTCAAATTTTAATTAAATAACCAAAAATCTTAATGGACTTTTTTGTTGTTGGGAATTTTCAATATTTATTTAAATAAATTAACACATTGTTTGAAATGGCAAAGTTTTTTGATCACTTTTTTAATTAAAATTAAAAATATCATTTATTGTAAATAATATTTCAAAATTTTAAAATTTTTGATAATCAATATAATGATTTTGGTAATAGGTGCAAAATCAACAACTTGTTTGCTTGATATTATGAATTTGGAATAAATTTGGTGATTGGAGAAATTTAATAATTTTTTCTGTGAATATTTTCGGATGTGGTATTTTTATAGGAGCTATGGTCATATATGACCCTATTGTAATAACATTTTATTGCAATAGGTCCATATTTGAATAGATACTTGGTTACATAAATAAGGTAGCAATAAAATATTTTTAAGTCGAATTTAATCTATGTATGTAATACTAATAATAATACTAATAATACTATGTATATACCAACAAAATTATATGTGTATTGGCCAAAAAGATTTCCGCAAAGAAGTTTGTTGTGACCTATGTATGTGAAATTATGGACCGATTCTTACCAGTTTGAAAATTAAGTACCAAATTCAAAAAAGTGTCTCACCAACCAACCAGCCGGATGTACATAGTTTAATAGATTCAAATGTTACAATCATTAGCACACACGCATAATAGTCTATTCGCCTACATACGAAAATTCGTGTACAGTATAAATAAAAAATTATTTGATGCTAAGCATAAAATAGGTTTTAAAAAAATTTTTTTCCATGCATATTTAGATTGATGATACGTTATTTTTTTTTTTTTTAAGAAATAACAATTCTAAATAACGTAAGCCACACAGCATTAAGGATATTAAAAACAGATTTTTTCATCCGATATAAATTTCTGGTTTCACTTTAATTGCAAATATTTTCTATTTTATGTTTTTTCTTTCACTTGTCAACTTTTGAAAATACGTTGTTTGGGATTTTAAGTGACGATACCCAATAAGCAATTTTGATGGAATAAAAGTATAAATCAAGTGTAATTCCAGTCCTGTTTTCCATTTTCAAGCCTTGAATTATACTTGAATTACAGTGGAATTCAATATCATACTCCAGCAAAACGGGTACTGGAAATCCAGTCAAACACAACAATGTAAATACAGTAAAATTCAAGCATTGAACTACAGTGAAATTCCAGTCTCAAACACGTAATAATTATACTTGAATTCAAGTATTGAAGCCAATTATAAATCAAACCTATAATTCCAATATAAATCAAGCCTACAATTTCAATGGAATTAATTTATTAATTTTTTTTAACATGACATAAAGAAAAAAATGGTATGTATATGAAATTCCTAATCATCATCATAATGGTTCCATTTTTTTCGAAAGCTTAAAATCCTTTCGGTACACAGAAATATTTACAAATATTTGTTCACTAATATTTTTTTTTTTTTTTTTTTTTTTGATACTTAAGCAATACAAAAGTAAAAAAATAGTTTCAAACATTTTTGTATGAACTGGAATTCTACTTGAAAATAGGGCATAAATCAAAGCTAGATTCCATCAATATTTAGAGCACTTGAATTTTTAAAATTTCAGTGCTTATTGGGTATGTAAATGTTTGGCACTTGGTTTATTTTACTTTTTTGCCCAAAAAATTAAAATTACAAAACGACTTTAAAAAAAAGCATATAAAAGTTTTGATTAAACTAAACAGATCCATTTTTTATGCATTGCCGTGTTATGTTGTTTTTTAATTATTATATACCTATTTTTTTATATACCTATTATATTTTAAATGTACATTTATATATATTAATTAGTTTATAACTTGGAATCAAAACTTCCAAGTCATGTTGAAACAAATTTAAAGCGGATAACATGGACGGACAGGTATATGCGTTCAGTATATTTGACAAATTATTTTTTAAAACTGCTTATTTAGAAAAAATCCGATCGGATTCACTACTATAAACATACGAACATATAAAAGCTGATAGGCACATCTGCATTAATTCATTGCCAATATAAAAAATATTTTGTTGAAAAAGGGGCAAAAGGAGCACAAAATTATACAAAAGGGGATTTAAAACAAAGGGGCAAATAAAGTGCGACTTTAGTCGCATAACGTCGCATAATAATTGTCAGATAAGTGTCGGTTAGCTTTGCGACAGAATATGAGCAAATTAGACATTGAGAAAATCAAATTTCGTTAATGTGCAGTTTTTCGTTGGGAAAAAGTAATAATCGGCTAATGAGAAAACGGCCATAATAAGACAAAAACTTAATTTTTCGAGTTGATAACAAAATGTAAACGATTTTAGTGTTACAGTATTATCCGCCAAAAATGCCAATATTTTTGGGTAATTATTCGGCGTTAGCATTTAAACGAATACGTTTAACTACCTCATTGAGGCAATTAAACGAATACGTTTAAATACCTCAGTTAGGTAATTAAATTGCACGTTTTTTCTTGTGCTACTAATGAAATCAGAAACAATAAATTTATCCGGTTAAGAGCTTTTTGTGAGTCTTAGCATCGATTTCTTATTGAATAATTTGCTTATGTCACCCATTGCTGCATTTTTTGTTGCACATTTTTTGTTAAAAGAGCATTTTTTAAAATGATAGCGCATAATTGAAGTATTCGAAACATGTTTTAATACATTTTCAGCAAATAACAAAAATTGCTTAAAATTATGGTCAAGAAATGGATTTTCTGTTGCTTTAATTTCGTCATCTACATTTAATTTTCACTCTACAACTGTAAGCCAAACCAAGTTTAATCAATTGAAAAACATGATGAGCAGGAGCTGTGTTTCAACAAGACGGCACAACATGTCACACAGCTCGTGCCACAATTTGTTTATTAAAGGAAACGTTTGGTAACCGCATAGTTTCACGTTTCGGTTCGATTTAACGCCGCAAGACTATTTTCTGTGGGCAAATGAGAAGTCGCTAGTCTACGCCGATAAGCCCGAATCGATTGACCACTTGGAGAACAACACAAAATGTTTGAAAAACTCACCGAAAATTGGACCTCCAAAAGATTCTACGTCCGAGCCAGCCGTGGCGGTCATATGCCATAAGCCATTTCTATATTATAATACCAGAAGATTATCTTTTGAATAAAGTAAATTTCATGTCAATTTTATGTCAATTCATCTTTATTTTATTCCATTTCAAAGTTCAATACTTCTATAAAAAAAACCCTTTACAAGTAAAAAGCAATTATATAAATTTGTGCTGATGGGTGTAATACATAGGAGATCGAACGTCTATTATTCGACCGGTTTTAACCGGTTATTTTAGCTTTGCCCAAGTCGGAATTTAAAATATATTAATTATAATATATAAATTTAATCACGGCCACGCGTAAGAAATCACGACATTTGCACATCTCTAATAAAAATTATAGCAGAAGTCGTGAAGCGCTTTTTGTTGGTAATACAACGCGTGTTGCTACGCACCCTAATTTTTTCTAAAACAACGCTGATTTATTCAACCTTTAAAATAAAGTTAAAATCTCTAGTTAATGAAGCCTAATTAATAACTTTATGTCCACTTAAATTGAGAAAATTAATTTTTTTTTGCATTTCCCATATAAACTTAAAAAATAAAAGCACTTCCACAAATGATTTTTTTACCAATTTAAGCTACACATTTGAATAAATACCTGAGCTTGATGGTTGCATGGTTACATTAATTACTTTTTGAATTCACTTTCGGTAAATCGGATTTATTTGCTAAAAATAATTTAGCTTTTATACCAATTTTTAAAATATATTGTTACAATGTTTAATTTCAACGCGTCAGTACAAAAGCACCGTAACATATTTGACATTTATTTTTTTCCTACTGATGCAGAATTTTGTGCACTTTAACCGAGTACTTTTAGTTTTCAATTAATCCGTGAAATCCCTGCCTTTGGCCCCTGTGTGCATCGGTTCCAAATAGGGTCAAATTTTAAAAATTCTTATGTAAATACTATGGTTGTTTTTTTAATGCAATTATTAAATTTTTGAATATTTTGCTTTCAAATAAGCTATATTTTGTTTTTTGGGTCATATTTTTTTAAAAAATTAAATAAAACCCTTTTTTAAATCATCGGTTACCCTGCTAATGATTAACATGTAAACTTGGTTGCATTTCTTCCAGTATTGTTGTCAAATAGTGCTGATGCAATTATACGAATGAAATTAATGTGACTTTTTATTTTGGGAATTAAATTTTTAAGGCAATTAATTACTAGTTGTTTTTGTTTGGCTGTAGGTCCACGTAAATAAATAAAATAAAAAATAAAAATTCGTGATATTTTCGTTTTTTATATTTTTATTCTTTTCCCAATATTTCGGTAGGCATCGCTAACCATCTTCAGGGGTATGTAAACAATTAAAAATATAATAAACACAAAACTTCACAATAACACTTGAGCCACTTCTTATTAGATTTTATTAACTCGAATTACATACTCGAATCAAGTAATTAGGCGTATGTCAAATGAACTTGGTTTTTTGTTTGAAAAATGGAAGAAAAAATACGGGCATTCAAAACTCAAGGTAAATAAGCGTGAAAGGCATTTAAGCGTGGGGAAATTAAGCGGGTTATACTGTAGTTAGTTATTTTTCTTGGTTTGTGATTTCGAAAACAAAAAGGAACTTAGTACATATTGATAATGGACTAAACGTAAATAATTTCTATTAAATTTACTTATAGCGGCAGAAAATAAAGATAAAATGAACTACATATATATCTAATGTGACTAAAAGCAGTGGTGACTGTAAACGAAAAGTTAGTTTTAACTGAACTTGGTGAAATTAGCCTTCAAAAATAAAATAATAAAACTATGTTAGTTTTACAAAATACAAATTTTTATTAAGAAAATTATATTTAAGAATATTCTTATTGAGTAAATATGAAAACTCGATTTTTTTCGAAATGTAGTTTCCTAGTGATTCCAATACATTTCGCACAAGCACACCTCGTCCAAAAAATTTAATGAATAGTATCAAAAATAACGGTTTTGCAAGCAATTTTATATTTTGAAACCCTTGGACAATCATGGACCCACCAAACCCAAATTATGTTATGAGGTTAAGATTCATATAAGAGTTCTATGTAGCGAATATTTTTTATATGTATGTAAGATTTTTTTCGTCTTAAAGTGATTTTAGGGAGTGGGTTCCTGTAGGACGTAAGGTCAATTCTGTTTAAGCCAGTGCATGACATAGTAGCTTTAAAAGAAATTATTGTCGGTAAATTTTATATTAATGCCAACATTTATAGAAAGGTTATGGCATTAAGGTTAAGGTTATGGCTCAATTGAATCGTTCAGTGATCCCTTTGTGATACCCAGGGCCAATGCCCATCATACAGAGCAGTTTTTCAATATGCATCACTGCAGAATTCATTCAACTCATCTTCTTCATGAAGGAAAAATGCAACCTAAGTTCTTTCCTAGATAGATCCTCCAAGCAGGCAAACGCCGGTTTTCCCAGGTATTTTTACCTAATGCCCCGAATTCCAAGGCATTGACAAAGAAAATAAATCACAGATTCCTTTTACACCTCGTCATGACAACTTCTGCAGTAGTTATTGAATCCCATTCTCTTCGCATGAGTCCCCACAGGCCGGTGCCCAATCACAACTGAGACCACTGTTCTAATCTGGTCCCTATTAAACCTAAGTAGAGAGCTAGTTCTTCGTTCATCAGGCCATAGGTCCCTGGATATGTAGCAGGTGTATTTGTAAATCCATCCCATCTGGGTAACTCTATAACACTCGCGCTTGATAAGTGACTTACAGTGAGCCAATGGAAGGCCAATGAATTGATCAATGAACGTGTCATTCAAACGACCATCTCGCTTGGTACGCTCATCTGATATCTGGTTGCCCAGGCAGTACGCATGCCCTGGTACCCACATTAGCGTTACCTTCGAATGCTTCGCAATCTCATTCAGACATCCGACATTCTACAGTTAAACTAGGTTTCATATAGGTAACCGCTTGGGAAGCAATGGCATCCTTGCTATCAGTAAATATATGTACATATATCCCTCGATATGCGATAATGCCTAAGCCAGTAAGCCGCCCGCCTTATAGCAGAAATTTCCGCCTGCAGGACACTACAGTCGTCCGGCAGAAGAAAGGGAACTGCTATATCCAGTTCCTCTATAAATACACCCTCGCCCACTCTACCTCCTTCCCCGAACCAGCAGTGTAGACCCTTAGAGGTAGTCCCGGGAAAGTCCTTTCACCTGACAGCACACCACCGTGCAGTCTGTGTACCCCACAACAAAGAAAGGTTCCGGGGTACATTAATCCACCCCGTCAAGAACAATCGAATGCTTGATTAGGCTGGTGTGGCCATAATCATGAGTCGACCACCTGTGCGGTATCCACCGGGAGCCCTTTTAACAATATAAACAGCGCCCTCGTGGGAGTGGAAGGCATTGATCCAGTGGTCATCAACGCGACCAATATGTGTACCTTTTCAAGCATCGCGCGGTACCTGCCTTTATCCACCGCAGCCCACCATACAACAACCCCGTAAAACAGAGTCGGCTTAACTGCAGCCTCAAAGATCCAATTGACAGACCGCGGGTCCATACCCCAGTTTCTGCCGATCGCATCCCTTCACGCATATATATACAGGGGTGTTCTGGAAATCGAAAACCCATGAATTTAAAAGTCGTTTTTTTCATGAGATTTTTGTTGCAAAATAAAAACAAATACAATACACTTTCTACCCTCATTTGGACATTCAGTCCCCATGACAGTTTACTGTCCAGAGCCACGTTCAGATACTTGCTCTCTTAGAGATCTGAAGCTCAGTCCCATTTAGCCTTGGAAGTCAGAAGCTATCGGTCCTATACTTTCTTCTGAAGAGTAACAGTTCCGCCTTAGACGGATTAACGCTTAATTCACTTGATTAAATTTTTTTATTTTTGATTAATGCTTTAATTGGGGCGAAAAAAAAATTTGTTTTGTGCACCTTCGAAGAAATATCTCTTTCACGATCAAAACAAAAATTACAAAACAAAAACCATGACAAACAATAGTATTCAGCATTATCAGCTCAATGCGTTTCGCACCATTTTGGGTGCTTATTTTAATTTTGTGTGCGAAAATTTCTTTGTTAGTGCGTGGTACGCGTTTTTTAAATTTCTGTGCCTTTTTTAATTTTTGGTGGCACCAAAGCAAATTCAACACAACTTTTTGTTGTGTGAGAAAAAATATTTGTACAATAAAATACACCTGTCTCAATATCATTTCATTCGACAGTGCAAAATTTTTATCAACAATTTTACAGACCACAATAAGAACATCAAGTAATTATGCTTAAAACGTACCAAATCATATGTACAAAGTACTCTTAAAAAAACGTAAACAAATAAAAAGCAAAATAAAAAAATGGTTTAGTTTTTCTTTTGACTCTTGCAACAAGAGGGAAATGCAATCCTTTTTTATTTAAAAATAAATTATAATCATAGGTGCCTATTATGAACTTAATTCGATTTTCGACAGCAGTCGAATAAGTTGATCGAACGAATTTTCATTTGGTATTATGGCACACATTCGATAAAAAAAAAGTACTATTGTGATTTATTTTATTCACAGTGGTAAATTTTCTATCAGATGTCACTTTAAATAAAAAATTTTTGTTATCAAATTTAAAAAATAAAACTAATATAAATCATGATTTCGACAGAATTATGGCCCGAAGATTCATCTGATGCAGATGAACGCTTACTGCAACTGGCCTGTACATGTAGCTGAACTTTTTAAAAATTCCTTTTGCCAACAAAGGATTTTGTTCCATAAGGGAAACAAGCTTTTCCAACTGCTGCCTACTACTGACGACTTTAGACCTGCATAAAATAATCAAAAATAATTAAGAATGTGGAATTTGCACACCAAAACTAATAAATTAACAAAAACTTACATTTTCAACAATATTTTTTTAAATTATTTACACCGTCGAAAGCAAATTTGTTTTCGTTGAAAAATTCGATGCACAACGAAATTTTCGACAGTGCTGCCAACTCATAATACCAAATTAACATTCGATAGTCGATGTTCGATAGCCAACGAAAATCGTTTATCGAATGTAACTCATAATACGGGCCATATTTTTCACACATTGAATAATATTTAATATTTCTTTTGTCTTCGGATTTGTTTATCCATTTTTGTATTTTAAAAGCAGTCCTACTAACTTTTTATCAAATGACCCATTTGCTTATAATAAGGACTCTGGCATCGTTTTGAACAAGTTACGCACTATGGTTGAACTTTCGAATCGAAAATAGCTTAAGAAAAATTTTACTTTTCGAATCGAAATACACGGTAGACCCCTGTTCGTTTTGTTTTTCTTTGTCTGTTGTTGTGGTTTGCATAAACTCATTTTTTAGTAAAACATTTTGAGTGCTAATTTAATAGCCTTATGCAGACCTTTAGCCTACAGTTACAAAACTCCAATTGGTTTTCTTGATATAGTCGCGAAAAATTGCATGTTCTGCGGAAAAATAAAGTTTTAGCCAAAATATACATAAAAGATGCCATAAAATCCGAACAGCAGCCTAACTAGAAAAACCCAAACGGCGTTTTATTAGTTTCGATAAGTACTTCGATAAATTCCGCACTAGGAGTTTGCATTTTGCACCATTTTTGTAATTATACATAGGTTTATACGTTTTTTTTTTTGTTTTTTTATTGAAACTACAATTTTTAGATTTTTATCATTTAGAACTTTGGTATTTATTTAAGAGATTCTTGGGCATAAAAATTCATACAAAGACCTTACTTTTGTTATAAACGTTTTTTAAAAAGCACTGAAATTCTAAATTTAATTTTAAGAACAATTGTCACCCGTTGAAAATTTTCAAAGAACAACCTTTTGAATAATAATAGTTTGATAATTATATGAAATAAAGTAAATACATATATTGAATGAATATATAAAATTTAACAACAAAACTGAAATTATTTAGAAAAAAAAACTATGTGCACAAAAATTCTATACACTACCCCTAAAATAACAATAAAAACTTAATTAATTTACAGACTTCAACTAAACTATGAAGCACTTATTATACAAAAGGAAAGCACAGAAAATTTATATATAAAACTAAAAATAAAAAAAAATAGCTTAAAAACAAAAACTGAATAATTCAATTAAAATTTACATTACTGATATTCAAATTTACCATCTATAAGAGTATTAAAATATAAATCTTAACATAAATTTCACGTTTTTTGTTTGTGTATATGTACATATATGTAATTAACTAGAGCAGCAGAAACAACTTGTGTGAATAAAAGATATTCTTTAATCGGAAATTGCATTAAACAAATTTTAAAAATAGACAATAAAACGTGCATAAATATTTTCTTTTTAAAAAAAAAAGTTTTTTAGAAGATTAATGAAGCCCAAGCTGCAATTAAACAAAATCCTCCACAAGTAGCAACTTGTATAAAAGTTTTGTCGCCCGTCAAAGCACGATAATACATGGGGCCACAAAATAACAAACAACCAGCTGCCATTAAGGATCCAGTCTGTAAAAAAAATAATTATAATTAAGTTTAAGTAATTAATTCAAAAATGGTTTGTCAAACTAACAAATAAAATGCCTAAAATCAGAATTAAAATGTATCTTGAAAAATTCTTAACTTGAATGCTTTACAAAAAACAAAACAACAGAAATATCTTCCCTTAAATATACACATACATACATATTTAAGTAAAAATATTTAAAAAAAAGAAACAAAACCAATTTAAACTGCATTTAATGTTGTAACAAAATTCTAAAGATATAAAAAGATATTTACAAATTAAATAATTACCTCCCTATTTTCCCCCTCACATACTTTAATGCATATGTAAAAAAAAAGAGTACAGAATTTAAAAATAAAAAAAAACTCTATCTAGTGGTTGTTATTAGCAAAATAAAAATGTATGTATATACATATGTATCTATAATGATAGTAAATGATGTATTTAGCACAGTTATTTGTAATTATAAAATATTCTTCATTGCTTTAAAACAAACAACAAAACTTTATAAAATAGTAAAAGTCAATTATAACTGTTAAAAATTAATACCTACAATTATTTGTAATAAATTAAATTCTAAATTGTCTTAGAAATTAAGTATTCATTTGGTCATTTAGGGAGTAGCAAGTAGTTTCAAAGAAAAATACTTTATTTTTAAATAAAATCAGTTGTATATTAAAAAAGAAAAGGAAACCAAGAAATTAAAAAGAAAATTTTTGTACAACCTTTTTAAATAAAATTAAAAACAAAACAAGTTACCATATCATAATTTAAACTTCCATATAAGCAGCATTTTATTTATGTTCAACTGCTCACTTTCATTTAAAATAAACGACTATAAGAAAAATGTAAATACCTATTGAGTGGTGTTAAATTTATTTAAATAAGTTTTTTTTTAAGAAGTTTTTTTTTTAAATTTTCAAAAGGAGGAGAAAAATAGTGTTTTTAGAGACCGGTAGAACCTTAAAATGACAGACATAACACAAAAACTTTTAATTAAATATAATTTTTTTTCAATATATGGTATTAACAGTTGACATAGATTTCGGGAATAAGGGCACGCCGCACATTGGGACAAACCATATAGTGAATCGGCAAAACTGGATTAATTTGCGTACAACGATGAATTTGCGTACTTTATGTCTAAGATAATAAAAATTTTAGTTTGAGAAGAATCGGTGCAAGCATATGCCTAGTGATGTTACGAATATTCATATCGCCGATTATTCGCCAAATTCAAGCGAATATTTCTTTCTCAAAAGTGTAAAAAATTACATTAAACAAAACAAAAGTTGTTAGCGTTTTTATTCTTGGTAGTAAAGAACCCTTAAAGACCTTGTTAATCTTATTAATGTATTAAACTTAAATTTACAATATATTTAAGCTAGTCAACATTGTTGAGCTAAATCAGATAAGTAATAAAAACACGTACACATTCATCAACAGTTTGTTTTATAAGCTCTCAAGCTTAGGACTGTCTTCGAAATTGGTTAGAATTTTGCAGAATTCGTATGAAAACACGTCAAGAAATATTTCGGATGGTTCCTCTTTTTTCGAGTCACTCTCGGCGAATTTAGGTATAAAACAAGGATGTATCTTAAGCCCAGTTTAATTCTCCTTGTATCGTTTATCAGACTCGCGCTTGAGATGGTGATGTCTGGCGAGCTAGCGTAGTAATGATTCCACATTGTACACAATGGGGCATCGTCATTCATTGTGTACAATGTGGAATCATCAATCTGTTCCGACAGTGCTATCCCTCTCTGGTCGTCCCCTACGTACGAGTGCCAGGGCTTATGGTGGGCATTGAAGTCTCCCATAGCCATGCGGTTTTCGCCTTTGAGTAGGAAACCTATGGCGGGTCGATAACCGGTAGGGCAGCTGTTCACTGGTGGGATGTACATATTTCACAACTCTATCTCAGCAGTCAACTCTATCTGACCGCAATCCCTTGGTGTTCGAGGTAGGGATCTTGCGTATTTCGGTCGAGCGACATAGACCTGTATTGTGTATCCTCACGCAGGATGTTGTAATTATTACACCCCCATAGGCTGCAGTTGGCATTTTGCTTTGTTTCTTGGACCGCCGCGACCATGACTTTATTACAACGCAAAACCCGCTACCCAGTGGCCTTTCTTGTTGCTATAATTAACAATATCTAACTTTTAATTTGGTTTTTTATTTATTTTTTAACGTTTTCCATACCATTAAAATTTCGTAGATACATAGTTTATTGAGCATACATTTCATCAATCTTCTTTTCTTCTATATCTAGCTTGATTTGATAGTATCGAAGTGACTCGGCAATATTTGAAGAATCTTACATACCAATAAAATGTCCGGCAATATATTTTCATTTCTCACTTTTAAATCGTTATTAAGATCTACCCACAAGCTTTTTAGTTTAACAAATGTAAACTTACGTCTTCGTGTTGATTCCACATAAATGAATGCTTCAAACGAAATTATTACGGACTTCCAAGTTTCGGCAGCAGTTTCTTTATCCATTATTTTTTCACAAGAGCAAATTCGGGTAATGCTGACTACCGTTTTATATTTTACAAATTTTGTCCACAGTATACATATGTATAAGGATATTAAATAAGTTGTTTACCAATAAATAAGCAAATGTTTTCCGTTTTTGTTTTTATAGTTGAAGATTGTTTAGGAGAAATATTTCAAGTGCAAATATTGGAACCCAAACACCAGCATTAAAAAATTGTATCGTAATGTGGCGAAAGCATTTATTAAATAAAATACATGAACCAATTAAAACAATTTTTAATAGATAAATAAGATTTAAAATATAAAGATTGTATTTTATTAATACTGTCAGGATCGCCATATACAGATTGTATTTTATGAATACTTTTCTTTTATGTTTTGGACAACAAAACTTGTTCACTATTTATTATTTAAATTATTTTCTTTATTATTGTTTTAACTACGAACAGCTGCCTGAGCGACCCTTTTGTTGACATGTTGTATTAAAAATTATTCTACACAAATTATTCTTAAATCTAAGTACCTAAAAATATACTAACACTATTACGCTTATAATGAAAATAATTCTACTTAATAATGCTGGGAATTTTCCAGTCAGCATATTCCCAACAATGAGTTTGGTGTGTGCGGACATTGTAGCTTACACAAAGTGTGAAGCTCGTGTTGCATACAGATGGTATGGTAACAAAGACTAGTCAAACACACTATTGGATAAATTACTAATTAATAAATATCCTTTCGGGTTATTAATAATAACAGCGGACGTGATTTTATTAATAATTGAAATAAATTGTAAAAGTTTATTAACAATAGAAATTCAGACACAATATAATAACTAGAAAAATCAATTATAAATTGTTTTCTTTCAATAATATAATATTCAAATACGAAAAGGATTATAAAAAATTATTGTTTTAGAAAGTGTATTTAAACAAGTACATATATAAAAACATTTTGTTCAACACCCCTTCTAAATTTGAAAAACATTTAAATAAGACCAATCATTTTTCGAAATTTAGTTATTTTTACATTTGTTAATGGTTTTGTTAATAGGTCTGCTAACATTTCTTCGGTAGGGCAGTATTCAAATTTAACTTCCTTAGCCTCTTTGATTTCACGAATAAAATAGTATTTAATATCAATGTGTTTTGTACGCGAATTAATTTTATCGATATCTAATAACTTCAAACAGCTTTGATTATCTTCCATTACAGTAATGTCTGATATATGTAAGTTTAAATCTTTAAATAACAATTTTAACCACGAAAGTTCTTGAGTAGCATCTGCCAGTGAGACAAATTCAGCTTCTGTTGAAGACAATGTTACTTGCTTTTGTTTTCTACTTGCTTATGAAATAGTAGCTCCACCGAGTTGAAATACGTATCCACTTGTAGACTTTCTGTCTTTCACATCTCCTGCAAAGTATGCATCAGCATATCCAATTAGTTTAAGATCATTTGCTTCAATTCATAGCTTTAAGTTTTTAGTACCATTTAAATATTTAAATTTTCTCTTAACTTCATTCCAATCTCTTTTGGTGGGACATGATACTTTGCGACTTAGTATGGATACAGCAACAGTAATATCAGGTCTGGTATTATTTGATAAATATAATAATGATCCAATTGCTCGTCTATATAAATCATTTGAATCTAATTGATCATTTGATAATAAATTTTCTTTTATATATCCAACATCCAAAGGTATTTTTGAACTTTTTGAATTCACCACTCCATAGGCTTCAAGAATTTTGTTTATATAGGTTTTTTGGTGTACATAAAATTTTTCACAAGCTCTCTCAACTTCTATCCCTAGAAATAGTTTAAGAGCTCCGAGATTAGTAATTTTAAATAATTTAGAAATTTCTTTTACAATTTCATTTATAATAATTTCATTTTTTCCAATGATGAGAATATCATCCAAATATACTAGTAAATATATAATATATTCATTATCTCCTTTGGTATATAAACAACTGTCAGTATTTCCCCTTCTGAATCCTAAACTTATCAACGATTCATTAAGTTTTTTATTCCAACATCTAGCTGACTGTTTTAAACCATAAATACTTCTATTTAATTTACATACTAGATTCTTCTTTGTGGAAATTTCATATCCTTTTGGTTGTTTCAAAAAAAATTTCATTTTCCAAATCACCATTTAAAAACGCAGTTTTAAAATCAATGTGATGGACAAGTATTTTTTTATAAGACGCAACAGCTAAGAGTGTTCTAAATGTTGACTGTTTAATTACAGGAGCAAATACTTCGTCATAATCTTGACCATATTTTTGAGAAAAACCTTTTGCTACGAGACGTGCTTTATATTTGACAGTTCCATCAGCCATCGTCTTTACTTTATAAAGCCATTTGCACCCTATGGGCTTCCTTTCTTTAGGCAATTCCACCAAATCCCAAGTATTATTGGAATACATTGCTTGTATTTCTTTACTATTAGAACATTCAATTGCTTCTTTATAGGTTGTTGGTTCAAATATAAAAGCTTTACAATTATATCTTGTTGTTAGTTCTTGATGATTTTCTAACAGCTGATTGAATTTCATTAACACTTTGGGTTATATTATTTTGTTTCATTAAATCATCAGTATTTGATCTGTTATTTGAAAAATTTGTTTCAGGTTCAATCTCACTATCAGCAGTATCATAATCATCTTCACAGATCTCATCTAATAAATTGTTATTTTCATATTCTTTGTCATTAGCATTCAATAGTTCTATAGGAACTAAACTGGTACTATAGTTTTTGTTACTATTACAAAATTCAATATTTTCTATAAACTTGACATCTCTAGAGATAACTATTTTGTTTTTTTCTTTATCAAGTATTCTGTATGCCTTTGATTCATCACAAAATCCAACAAGAGATCCCTTTTTAGCAACTTTATCCAATTTTTGACGAAATTTTTTATTAATGTGAAAATATACCTTACAACCAAACGATTTTATATGCTTCATAGATGGTTGTTTTGAATACCATAATTAATAAGGAGTTTTATTACTTGACTTCGATGGCAATCTGTTTTGTAAATAATTCGCAGTATTCACTGCCTCTGCCCAATACTTAAGTTCTAATCCGGATTCTATTAGCAAACAGCGAGTCATTTCTATAAGACTTCTATTTTTACGTTCAGCTACCCCATTTTGTTCTGGAGTATATGGTGCTGTAAATTGTTGACTAATTCCCTTGTTTTTCAAAAAATAACTTAGGGATTTATTTTTGAATTCACCTCCTCTGTCAGTTCTCAAAGTTTTTATAGATATTTTAAATAAATTTTCCACATAGGCCACATATTCTTTTATCTTCTCAAATGCACTACTCTTATTTGTTAAAAAATAAACAACACAGTACCTGGAGTAATCATCAATCATAGTTAAAAAATATTTGTTTCCACTGGGAGTAACTTCCTGCATTGGTCCACATAGGTCTGCATGTATCAAGTCCAAAATATTTTCTGATCGACTTTGCGTTTCTTTAGGAAATTTTTGTCTAGTCATCTTGTCTTTAAAACAAGTTTCACATTCACCAGAACAATTGCAATTCTTTAATTTTATGTTTAATACTAAATTGTTATTAACTGCATATTTAATAATTTTATGATCTCGATGACCAAATCTGCGATGAAATGTATGTATGCATTCGATTTCACATACTTTGGCTATGTTTGCTTCTTCTGTTTTTTTAAGTATATACAAGTTATTAACTAATTCTGCAGTAACTAAAATAATTCCATTTTTCGAAATTTCACATCTTTTGTTTTTGAATAAAACTTGAATATCATTTTGAACCATTTTAGCTACCGACAATAAATTTCCATCTAGATCCGGCACAAACAAAACTTCTGTTATCTTTAATTTCTTCCCTTGACTGTAAATAAATCCTTCTCCAGAACCTTGAGCAGTTATCTTTTTGACATTGGCTAAATAAATATCACCACCAATTTCAAGATTTAATGTTGTAAAAAATTCTCTATTGCTACTCATATGACAACTTGCACCAGAATCTACATACCATTCATATTGACTTAATTTCTCACCAGAATTTAAACAGAATTTAGTATTATCGTCACTATTAACAGTTTTCTTTGCTTTATTTATTGAAGGTTTATTTTCAGGTTTCTTGACACGACAATCACGTTTAAGATGCCCAGGTTTACCACAGCCGTAACATTTTTTTGTTATTTTTGAGTTTTGCATTTTTAGTGCTAGATTCATGGAACTTGATTCTTGATCACCATTTTGTTTTCGCCTAAACTCTTGGATTAACTTCTCCTTCACAAGATCTAATGTTAATTCTTCCTCTGATCTTATTTGCAAAGCAGTAATAGTATTATTATACTCATCTGGCAAACTTCCTAATAAAAATGCCACCTGGAGATGATTCGCCAAATTCTCTCCTAAGCCATTTAATCGGTTTAGGGTTTCAAGCATTTCAGAAATATGCGCTTCCATGTCTTGGCTGCTTTTTAATTGCATACGACATAACTTCTTTAAAAGCATCACTTTATTTGATAAAGTTGATTTTTCATGTATTTTCCGTAAAGCTTCCCAATAATCGTGTGCAGTATTCAAATTACGAAGATGTACTAATTGAGAGTCTTCAACTAATAGTCCAATTGTTGCACGAGCTTTACCATCTTTTTGTGTCCAAAATGCATTTGGTTTAGTCGGTTTTTCATTGGAAACTATTTCCCATAAGTCCTCTTTTATTAATAAGAGTTCCAACTTGTATTTCCAAATTTGATAATTCTCTCCATTTAGCTTCTTTACACACGTCTTGAAGTCTTCCATTTCGTTAAATTGAAAAGTTTACAATATATGTACTTATAAAATCAAATAATCACTAACGCACTAAAGGCCCATAACCTATTGGATAAATTACTAATTAATAAATATCCTTTCGGGTTATTAATAATAACAGCGGATGTGATTTTATTAATACATAATTGAAATAAATTGTAAAAGTTTATTAACAATAGAAATTCAGAAACAATATAACTAGAAAAATCTATTATAAATTTTTTTCTTTCAATAATATAATATTCAAATACGAAAAGGATTATAAAAAATTATTGTTTTACAAAGTGTATTTAAACAAGTATATAAAAACATTTTGTTCAACACACACTACAAAAATAACTTTTTTTAATACAAACGAAAAGTGCGCGTTCTTGACATAAAAAAGTAACACAATAAATTCAGAAAATAAACTACTTTAACAGCCTGTTTTAAGAAAATTTCGTGTGAGAAATTATATTTAAAACAACAATAAATTTCAAAATTTGTTTTGGTTTTAAATGTAATTTTTTATGCGAACGTTAACGTTCGAAATCGATGTAGAGGCAGTAAATATGAAAATTTGTTTTTGTGTTCAATATAACTTCTTATATGAAATTTGGTTCTCATTATCTAAAAACAAGCAGTTAGTGTCTCACATTAGAAAAACTTGGGTTACAGTGGTAAACAATTATTTTTGAATATCTTATACATATATAAATCGGCAAAGGCAAACCAGTTAAGAAAACTTTCCTCCTCTATTTGCCCAACGACTAGAACAAAATATACACAATTTTAAAGGTATTAACTTACAAAAGTGAACAATACGTATATATTTTATTAAAATCCGTTCAATATTTTCGGAGTTTTATGCGTTCAAACTTGCTACTAAAGGCCATTATACAATATCCCACAAATTCTGAAGTATTTTTCGAATATGCGGACAACACGAATAGATGGCTTGTGAATTATTTGTGTGGACGACAGTCGTTTGTGGATTTTAGAAACAAGAAGTCCATAGAAACAAGTTTCCATAATATATTATATATTGTATTGTTAAAATTACTAATTATTTTAATAAAAATTAATATTCGTGTTACTTAAAGCAAAGTCTTAAATGGTTTTCAATACAGATCATTGTCGTTTTTGTTCAAATAGTGCTATCTGCTTATTTCATTTAATTTTTGGTATTTAATTTGTAAATAGTGCTATCAGACATATAAGCGCGAATATCTGGAATAATAAAAAATGTTCATATGTTGGATTTAAACTTTGTTTTTAGATAACGTTATCAAATAAAGGAAGGAATTTACAACATGAATTAAAATTTTTTGATATTTCTTGACTAAACACGGGATTGAACTCGGGTCGAATTTACATGTTTCGAGAATAACCACATTCCCATCATCAGAATTATTTGCGTTATACCGTTTGCGCCACTGCGGCGCCTGCCGGTCTTTAAATAAAAAGTCTATGTAAATAAAAATTAAAAATTGATAATCAATTACAGCAAATTACGAAATCAGAAAAACGAGCCAGTGGATTTAAAGCCTGCAAGCTCGTTCTTACTATGCAGCAATGCTTCAGGAGATAAAATGTTAAAGCCTCTAGTAGTAAATAGGTTTCTAAAGCGACGAGCTCTTAAAGGTAATGATTTGACTCGTTTGCCAGTTCATTGGATGGCAAATTCTAAATCATGGGTGTCAACTTCAGTGTTTACTGAATGGTTTTAAAAATGCTTTGTTAAAGGAGTTGAATCTTATATGAAGAAAAAAGGTCTTGAATTAAAATTTTTGCTGATTGTAGACAATGCAGCCGGTCATTCTCATTTGGAACATCCAAACATTGAAGTCGAATTTTTACCACCCAACACAACTAGCATTCTTCAGCCTATAGAACAAGGAATAATTTCCACTTTTAAAAAAAAAAACATTTAAAGCACTTCTCAATTCATTTTAAACAAACTTGAAAACGAATCACGTTAAATGAAGCTTGGAAAAAATTTACAATTTTGGATGGCATTATTCAGGCAACATCATCGTTTTCTAACATTAAATGCATGCTGGAAAACTACATGGTCAGATTGTGTTGTTAGAAGTACTGGTGGGGATATATCGACACTGACTTATCAAATTATAGATTTAGCACATCAAAATGAAGGAGATGGATTAGACTCGCTAAACCACGATGATTTAGAAGAACTTCTAGCTGAAGAAATATTAACCTATAACAACGTTATTAGTTTAGTTATTGAGACTGAGAAAAACGTTGATAGTGAAGACAGTGATACCTAGGAAATTGTTGAACACTTGACTTCAAAAAATAATTGGTGACATCCTTAGCACAGTTAATGCTTTACAAAATCAAATTCTTAATATGGATCCAGATACGGAAAGAGCATTAAACATTCAACGCGGACTGACTTATCTGTTTTCGAGATATCAAGAGTTGCATAATAAAGGGCTGCATGAATAACTTCATTCATGAACAAACTGAAATGTTTATTCCATGAAGTTCGTATTCAAACAAACTTCAGACCACTGAAAAAACTGTTGTTTTATTCATGCTACGTGTTTTCTAAGCTCGGCATACGGTTTATTTTTTTTTTATAAAATCGTGAAAAAATAAAGTATACAAAAAAAAAAAGTAAATAAAAGAAAAGAAAAAATACATGTATGTACATTAGACCGTCTCACTTTTCATTTTTTTTTCGAAATTCCTTCATGAACATCGATTTTCTATATCTACTATAAAAACCAAGAATTTTGGTGTATAACACTTAAATATTGATGAATGGGAAGTGGTCTCTCAAATCGTTTTTTCATTTTTTTAGGCAAAATACCTTTTTTTCAAAAAATGGAAAAATCTTGATTTAGTAATTTGCCTCAAACTCAAGCAGTTCTGAATGGATTTGAACATCATTTCATGCATTAGAAAGCTTATTAAATTTCCTAAATGTTCCTTAAAGCAATATTGCCATTTTGTTCGATGGTTTTTTATTCATAGCACTACAAATTCAGATTTTCAAATACAAACTTAACATTTTTTTTAATTTTTGCTTACCTTTTCATATATAAAAATTGAACGAGGCAAAACTTTTATATTCTGTAAATGCAGTATGGTAGGAAATTTTAAAATAAAGATTTTGGTGTAAATAACAGTCGTATTCTGTTAAGAAAAACTGCAGTTTTAGTTGAAATGTGTAAAGTTGTTTATTTCTAAATTTTCTTCTATTGCATAAATATATTATAAAGTAAGAACATATTGGTTTTTTTATTTTTTCAAATTTGGTAAAATTATGCTTTTGTTGGAGTTTGGATGCGTTTTGTGAAAATTCTCGATGAATTGAATTAAATCATTTTGGGTGTGGCACTTCCCATACAAAGACGTTATACATTTCTGTATATCTGGAGAACGAAGCGAGCTAAAGTTCCCAAATTAGGTACAAACATATCGGTTATCAATACACAGCATCCCTCAAAATATGGGCGGGATTGGAAAAGTGGGCATGGTACCTCCCGTACAAAGATATTATTGAAAATACTCAAAATTTTAAATTTTAGGGCTCTAGTATGACATATGAACACGTTTTATATATCAAAATATCAGAAATTTTTAGCAGCATATATTTCCCGAAAACCCTGCAAGTTTTTTCCCAAAAATGGAAGAGTAATACCCAAAATAAAATTTTTTATTTAAACATACCCATTTTCGGAAACAATAGATCTTTCCGAGTCCAAGCGTTATAATCTAAGTAAATGGTAAATTTCTTCCTTAAGACGTGGGCATATAAATCTGCCAAATCGGTTAAGCAATGGTTAAGTTATTAGCAAAATACTCCAAAAATGGGCTAAAAAGCATCAACATTTTTATAAAAACTAAAATTTTAGAGCTGTTATATGACATATGGATACGTCTAATATATCAAAAGATCGGAAATCTTTAGTAAAACATATTTGCTGAAAAACTCGGAAAAATCGGTTCAGATACAAAAAAGTTATTACCAAAATATTATTTTTTTTTTTTATATTTAGAAATAAACAACTTTACAAATTTCAACTAAAACTGCAGTTTTTCTTAACAGAATACGACTGTTATTTACACCAAAATCTTTATTTTAAAATTTCCTACCATACTGCATTTACAGAATATAAAAGTTTTGCCTCGTTCAATTTTTGTATATGAAAAGGTAAGCAAAAATTAAAAAAAATGTTAAGTTTGTATTTGAAAATCTGAATTTGTAGTGCTATGAATAAAAAACCATCGAACAAAATGGCAATGTTGCTTTAAGGAACATTTAGGAAATTTAATAAGCTTTCTAATGCATGAAATGATGTTCAAATCCATTCAGAACTGCTTGAGTTTGAGGCAAATTACTAAATCAAGATTTTTCCATTTTTTGAAAAAAAGGTATTTTGCCTAAAAAAATGAAAAAACGATTTGAGAGACCACTTCCCATTCATCAATATTTAAGTGTTATACACCAAAATTCTTGGGTTTTATAGTAGATATAGAAAATCGATGTTCATGAAGGAATTTCGAAAAAAGTATAAAAAGTGAGACGGTCTAATGTACATACAAACATAAACATACACATTTTTTATTCTCGGTGTTGATAAACAATAACAAATAAGAAGATCACAACTGTAAACAGTAAAAAAAAAAAACTCTTATGAGTGCAAACAGTGCAAAAACAATTAAACATAATGATAGAAATGCATATATCACAGTGAGTGTTAACGAAACAAATGCAGAAATAAAAAAAAGAATCGATGATGGCAAATACCTAACGGCTAAACCTATTACTCGCACGCGATCCCTCTCACCCACTGTATTTAATAATAATGTTGATACATTAACAAATATAAAACCTGCAATCATTGCCTCAACGGCAAAAGCAATTTTAATAAGTGATGAAAATATTAACCCCAAATCGGGCATAATAGAAAAATCAGTATCACCTTCTGTGTCTAATAATACGGTTAATTTGAATACAATAAAAAATATTAAAACTGCAAGCAATGCCTCAGCGGCAAAAACAATTTTAATAAGTGATAAAAATATAAATCCCAAATCAGGCATAATAGAAAACTCAGTATCACCTTCTGTGTCTAATAATACGGTTGATTTTAATACAATAAAAAATATAAAACCTACAAGCGGTGCCTCAGTGGCAGAAACGATTTTAACAAGTGATGAAAAGATTACCCCCAAATCAGGCATGTTGGAAAACTCAGTATCACAGGTAAAAAGTAGTCAAAAGCCTCAAGTACAAGTTGGAATGGATAGGTACATAACAGTGCTAAAACGGGGTCGCAGCCCAACCTCTTCTGCAGTTGCTTCGGTCCCAAAAGTTTTTAAAAAAGGGTACATCAGATAGAATAAGTTCTCAAAATCGGTTTGCAATTTTGGAAGAGGAATCCTCGGAAGCACAAAACATTACCAAATCTTCTAAGCCACCCCCGATATATCTTAGAGCAAAACTCAAGTGATTTAATAAAGAATTTGATCTCGGTAATAGGTGAAAATTCTTTTTATGTAGCTGCAATACAACGTGGTAGTATTAATGAAACGAAAATACAAGTTAATCGTGAAGATGATTTTCGTAAAGTAATAACTAAATTAGAAGCACTAAAAAAACTTTTATACATACCAACTGAAGAGCAGTAAAGGTCTACAGGTAGTGATAAAGGGCATTGATTCATGCGTAGACCCAGGTGAGATAAAAACGTTTTTAGAAGAGAAGGGCTTTAAAATTAAAAATGTAATATATATTAAAAATAGAGAAAAAAATCCTAAGCCACTATTTCGAGTGGAGTTAGAACCCGGCGACGTTAAGCTTAAAAAAACGAAACTCATCCCATTTACAATCTGAAATATATCCTGTATAGGAAAATAATGATAGAGGAGCCGCACAAAAGGAACCGTCCCGTGCAATGTTTAAACTGCCAAGAATTTGGTCACACTAAGGCATACTGACATTTAACCCCTGTTTGCGTTGTATGTGGAGAATTGCATGGAACAGCTCTCTGAGATAAGTCTAAAAATGACCCTAATGTAAAAAAATGCAGCAACTGTGGTGGTAATCATACTGCCAACTATAGAGGATGCCCTGTATACTCTATCGTCAAGCGCTCGGTTGGGCCGAAACCTAATCCCCCTCAAATTCAGGTAACACATCAAGTTAACACTAATGACATTCAGGTACCGCAGCCTAGCAATAACAGAACATCCTACGCTAACGTCCTAAAATCAAACCATATGCCAATGCAAGGTGATTTGCCAAATAATGATGAGACTCCAGTTTCTAATTTAAGTCGTCTAGAAAAGACCATGGAAACACTAGTGCAAACAGTAAATAACTTTACGAACACAATGGGTAATATGATGCAGGAAATGTTAAGAATGCAATCGATTTTATTGCAAGCTGTACTTAACAAGCCATGAATTGTTTAAAAATTTGTTTTTGGAACGCAAACGGCATTCGCCAACATAAAAATGAACTAGAATACTATCTTAAAAGTAAACAAATTGATGTAATGATGGTTTCTGAAACTCATTTGACCTTCTATATTCCACTCTAAAGAGAAGAATTAAATTTTTAGATGCTAGAAATTCAAATTTGAGTTATGACTCTATTGCAGAAAAGGCCCGATATGAAGAATGTGCCAATGCAGAAAATTTGTTTTCAATGACATTTCGACGTAAAATTTTTTAAATGCGGTTTTTGTGCCATTTACAATACAAAACAAAAGAACAAATATTCAAATTTATGCTTTTCCAAAGAAATATGCATGCATTATTACCACACTTTCACTTTTCGGTAGGAATTTTGGAAAATCCACAGTTACCGATTAAAAAATTCTTAGAATTAAGAAACAAAGTCATAAATGCCCCACATCAAACTGGGTATTGTAAAAAATTTTATAAAAGCATTGAGCCCAGATGGTGTTGCTTTTACCGAATTGCGCCGAATTTTTCCACGATTAAGCGGCATGAAAGTAGAAGAAGGTATGAACTCTAACTTCTTTATTAAATTAGATTTATATTTCATATCATAATGTTTTTATTTTACAGGAACTCTTAATGGACCGGACATTCGTCGTCTTATGAAGGACCATCAATTTGAGGTTGCATTGAATGATATCGAGCACACCCAGAGAAAAACTATGTTTAATATGGTCATCTCCAACAAAACTATTTTTAAAGAAACTTGTAAACATATTTTGCTTAAATTTAACAATATTATTATCACCAACAACCATATTATGGTTAAATGTGTCCTCCATCAACAAGGCACAAAAATATTTTGGTTGCCTCCGAACATGCTTTGGTCAATAATAACTAAAATATGTTTAACATTTATAATAGCATGGTTGGTTTTCAACCATAGCTTGTTGCTCTTGGAGAAGAGGAAAATACTATTGTTAATGTAAAAACAAATTATTGTCATATTTAACCATAACATGTTTAGAGGCAACCATAATATGGTTGTAGCTTATTGTTGGAGATCACATTTAACCATAATATGGTTGTCGGTGATCAAAATATGGTTAAATTTAAACATAATATGTTTAAAATTCTCTTTAAAAATAGTTTTGTTGGAGGTGACCATATTTAAACATGTTTTTTCTCTTCGTGCAATTGGCCTGGAATTGTGTGAAATCAGTAATAGAAAAGGTATTAGGAAATCATGGGTCCGAAAACTGGCGAATTTTAATCAAAAATATGCTAACCGCATTTAGAAACTTAAACGTTAGAATGTCATTGAAAATACATTTTTTGCATTACCACGCCGAAAATTTTAATGAACAATCACCAGCCGAGTCTGATGAACATGGCGAGAGATTTCACCAAGTAACAGCCAGGCTCGAACACTGGTATAGCGGCAAACAACTTGATTCGCTATTAGGGGATATTTGGTGGAATCTGCAGGACGAAGCAGAATAAATTTCTAAATAAAAACTTTAACCAGAGTTCCGAAACGCTCGCTCATTCTTCATTCATGAGCGAGCGTGAAAATTTAAAAATTTTTCTGGAAATTCATCCTCATGAGGGTGAGGAAAAAAACTATTTTGATTTTCCTCGCTCATGAGGAGTGAGCAAAAACAAAAAATTCATATGTGATTTTACAGATATGAAAAATTTGAAAAAATTCACGTTAAAATTCTTCACAAGAAAAAAAAATGCGATTTTCCCAAACATTTCCAGCGGGAAAATCAAGTAGTAAAGAGGCCTTATAGAAGGCCTTTTTGCACACATAAGATCTCCCAGCCGCATTCCAACTTTATTACCAATTAGCAAGGTGTGTCATTGGAGACCAACACCTTGCACTTTTGCATATATGTTAAACTCTTCTGGAAGGGGTTCTAAAAAGATTTAAGAATAAAGCTTTATCCAAGTTTAATTGTTGTGGCTAATAATACGAAGTGAGTAAATTAATAACTAAACTTGCAACACGTTCTAACATAACTACTAATAAAACGATTGCGACAGGCCTTATCTTAGAAAAGAAAATTTGAATTTGTAAAATATTAAATAAAAACTTTTCTAAAAGACCTTTTCAAAAAAGGCAGAGTGGAATAAGTAAAAGTTTACTAAAAATTCAATTGTAAACATTCTTAAAGGCCTAAAAAGTGATTTGCTTGCAATTTTCCCCGCCGGGCAGCACGTTTAGTCTGTGTGTATTTTTTTTGTAAAATTATTTATTGACTGGCGAACCAAAATGTGTGTGTTGTTTTTTATTTTTGTAGGCAAATATTATTGAAAAAAAATAAGAGAACTGCACATATCGTCATCTTAAATGCAGAATATTGTAACATCAAATTTCATAAGTTTACATGAGAAGCAAAAAACGTTGTAAAATGAAAATTATATGAGATATTAGAGTAATATTAAATATTTAGAATAAAAATGCGATAACCAGTTTTTTTTTTTTGATACAAAAATGTTATTTTTACTGTAATTTATTTAGTTATGTGTGTTACGTTATTTTAATTTGTAATTCTCTAAAGCAAAACGACAAATCATCAACGAAAGTATGATAATATTAAGTTAAACAATCATTTAAAACATTAAATAATTAATATTTCTGTTAAGTTACAGGTATAATAGAATATAAAGATAATGTGCATGGTTATAAATGCAATACTGCGTTTAAACAATAAATTTAAATATGGTTAAATGCACATAGAAAAATTAATTTATTAGGAATGCGTTGACATGGTGAAATAAGTTTGTTTTTCTGATGCAGTGCAGGCAGAACTGCATTTGAGAACGTAGAGATGTTATATTATTAGAGATATTATTATGACATATTATTTATAGTTTTTTATTTCTAATTAGAAGTGGATTAAACTAAAAAAAAGTACTTCATTAAATTTAAATTAATTTTAAAAATCCAACTTTTCCATTATAACTAACGTGTATTTTGAGGTGGGGTGCTTCAAAACCATGGGAGATAAGGCCATGATGACTTTATCTCTCATTCAAAAGGGAGATAAAGTCTTTTATTTTTTTTGTTCATTTGAATGGGAGATAAAGCCATCATGGCCTCAGCTCACATTAGCGATATTAGAAAATGGTTTTATCTCTCATTTCAGTTTTGAAGAACTTTTGCATTTTACATTGGGTACGTTCATAAGACGTAGCTGTTGAGCTCAACTGCTAGAAAACTGTTGACAACTGTTGAGCCGAACATTTTCGTCTTAGAAACGGCATTATGAGTATAATGCAAAATTAACAGCTGATAAACATAAACAATTGAAAAAAATAAAGGTTGAGGTTGAGCACAACATGTTGACTTTAGGTAGCTAAAAAATTTTATGATGGAATAAATGGCCTCAAATACCCAACTGTTGTGTTGAGCGTAAGTGCTCAACTATGCGTTTCTAAGACAAACACTAAACGGTTACACAACAGTTACGCCTTATGAACGCGCCCATTGATTAATAGTTTTCACTTCCGGAAACACTATAGTCAAGTATTGAAATCTGGCTTCGCATACTAAAGTTTTTCTGCGTGGCGGCCTGCCGCCGCGCTTATGGGTTTTTTCCTCCAGTAGGACACGGCAGGTGGCTTCGCTGAATAAAGTTTTCCTGCGTGCGTCACAAGAATAAAAAAATGTCTTTTCTCGGAAACACTAAAGTAAAGTATTGGAATCTGGCTTCGCATACTAAAGTTTTTCTGCGTGGCTGTATGATTGATAAATAGTAACTGATAACCAGAGAAGACCAATTTGCTTTTTTTGCTGTTTTTGTTATTATGGTGCTTATTTTGCTTTTTTCCTATGTTTTTGCTGTAAAATAGCTTTTTTAACATAATTTTTACTTAAAAAATATTTTTTTGAGAAAACATGAGAAAAAAAATAATTGACAACTTTTTTCTGGGTTAAAACAAAAATATGTTAGTTGTGGACTCAACGTTTTTGGGCGCTTTATTACAACTAAAATTAATAAACTTACCATCCCAAAAAAAAAACAGCCATGTAACTTATTTGAGTTTAAAACAAAATAAGTAAACCGGCCGTTATGAACGAAAAAATAATAAAAAAAAATGCCGAAAGAAAAGTCAAATATGTTATTTTTGCTAAAAATGGTAAAATTGTATCCTGAAGTTTTTAAAGTTGAAAAAGATTGGCTTTTTTGTAATGTGTGTTCGAGTAAAATTAATAGCGAAAAAGTGCAATGTGGAGCAACATTTTAGTACAAAAAACACAAATTAGCTGCTTGCCAAGAAAATCGTCCACAAAAACTTATAACGGAATTTCCTGTTAATATTACTGCCAATACATTTCACGAAGATATATGTAAATTTTTGTTGGAGACCAATATACCAGTGAAAAAAAGTAAGCCATCCCAGTTTCAAAAATATCTTTCAAAAGTACGCCAATTTGTCAGTTCCAAGCGAAAGATCTATTAGAGGTAAATACATACCTCAAATGTATACGGAAGCTTTGTGAAAAATGCTTGAAAAGGCTAAAGGTAAATATATATGGATTTCTGTTGATGAAACAACAGACAGTGAACAAAGATATGTGGCCAACCTTATATTTGGTATTTTAAATGGCGATGTTGGAAATAAACCTTTTTTATTGAACATGGGTGTTCTCGAAAATGCAAATGGGGCTTCTATTGCATCTTTCTTCAACGATTCATTACAAATTTTATGGCCTGATGGTAAGTGAATATTTGATTCATAATTTTTTTTTTATTTTTTATGTTTTTTTTTTTAATTTAATCTAGGCATTCAATACGACAAAATATTGCTAATGGTAACTGATGCAGCGCTTAGAGTTTCAGCATGTAAATTAATTAATATCTTGTACCAAATCCGTTTTGGTTAAGGTAATTTTTCAATAACTCGTATTTACACACATACAAACTAAAATTTTAATTTCCATAGGCTCCTCGTAGAAAGCAGTTATTTTTACAAATGAATCCCAATTTGGCTCTTCCACCGTTCCCATGCCCTACACGTTGGGGTACTTGAATAGAAGCCACAATGCATTATGCAGAATACCTTGATAAAGTAAATGCTGTTATTTCTTAACTGAAAAGTGAAGACTCAGATTCGATCGCGCACGCCAAGGAAATATATAACTTGCCCGGATTAAGTTCCCAACTTGCGTTTATCAAAAACAATTTTTCAATTACTGTGTCTTCTATAAAAAAAGCTACAAACAGTTGGGTTTGCTATTCACGAAAGTGTAAATATTGTGTCAAATGTACGAAAAGCTCTTGAGAATCTACATGAAAAAATATATATGAAGAAATTTAATGCAGTATGTATGTATTTCAAAGAAATCCGGGGTTCAAACAAATTTTACAAATAAACAACATTCTTCAAACTGGTGCTAAACCTGATGACGAAATGAAATTTTGAAATATAAATTTGCTCCAACAACATCCGTTGACGTGGAAAGAAGTTTTTACTTATACAATTCACTTTTAACAGAAAGACGAAGAAAAATGACGTTTACAAATATAAAAGCCCACATGATTGGTTATTGTAACTGTTTTCACGAATCTGAAGAAATAGAATAACTGTAATTTTTTATATTTAAATGTATATATTAAAAAAATAAAAATGCTTTTTTTGCTGCTTTTTTTTCTAAATTTTTGTGCTTTTTTTATATATTTGTTTTGCTGTAAACACTTTGTTTTTTGCTTTTTTTTGTCTTCTCTGCTGATAACACACATGTGATTAGGAACGCATTTTTTAAATTGACATATAAGAAATTGATTTAAAATATTAATTCTTAGTTGTTATTTTTTCAATGGTAACTAAGGATTTTTCCTTTTACAGAATGTTTACACCATACATAACAATATTCTGAGAAAATATGGTTTTATCTCTCATTTGCGAAAAAAAAAATATGGCTATATCTCTCATTTCGCAAAATTTTAAATATGACATTATCTCTCAATGATTGGGCAATAAGGCCATTATGGCTTTATCTCCCATTCAATTGAGCAATAAAGACATCATGGCCTTATCTCCCATGGTTTTAAAGCACCCCACCGTATTTTGATGTCCTTATAATGAATTTTCTCAATTGAATTTTTCTTTACAATAAACAAGTTTTGTAAAAAATTTGTATCATATACTTACATATATGCATATTTGTCTCCATATAAGGAATTATTTCGAAAAAACTTCTGCAAGAAGTAAATTTTAATTAGTTAATTTCTGAAAAATTTAAATAAGAAGAATGAAAGAGTTTTTCAATTAAAAGTAGTATTGATAGCAGCCCGCGTATTTAGTGAAAGAAAATGTTGTATAAAGAAGCACTTATCCTAAAAAAAATACTATTAGTATTTAATAAAGCCGTAAAAGGATTAACACAAAATTTAGCTAAACAATAGCTAAACACTTTATAAGAAATGCTATTATTCTAAAGATGTAGAAGACAAGTAATTTATTATTTAACACAAAAGGCCTTATAACAGTCTTTTTGAGGATATTGATGAAGGACGACTTGGAAGAATGCAATCCTAACAAAAATACCAGATTATTTTAAATAAACGTGGAAAAAATATTTCTATTGTATTATAAACATTCTATATTAATAATGAAGAAATATTCTGGTCCAATAGTAACAGATTTATTATAGGGAAATTCGGCTGTATAAAAATTTATTAAAAAGTATATACATATGTACATATATTAACTCATTTTGGAAACGAAACAAGTGATGGAAAAATCATATCATAAAAATAATGACAGTCTGCTGGAAGCAAAAAACTAAGGACCTGCAGATGGTACTATTTATTCTTGGAAATTCTTAGCACATGGAAGTGCAATGGGTTAAGCTGTGAAATTTCGAACAGTCCAATGTAGAAGAAGCTGATAGTCATACTTAATATAGGTTTTGCAATAAGCCATTTTTGATTTTGTTAATAGCTAGGATATTTTTTAAGGTGGAAGCTTAAAATTTTTTTTAAATATTTAACGTGAATCGTAATCAATAAAAAAAGCTATTTCAAAATGTTCAATGATACATTGCTTTGCATTTTAGCAAACGATATTTATACTGTTGTAAAAAATTCTTTGATGCTTATAAAAGGGTCGGTCCTTTTCTTAAGCAGACATAAAGGCAAAACTTATTGAAAAAAAATTCATGAGCAAGTATAGAAACTTGGGCGCTGTTTCTCAAAACAACAAATTACAAATCTACAAGTAAAATACATTTGAACAAAAACCAAAGTTGTAAAATTGTTGCTTTTTTAACGTAAATGAAGTGATTTTATGGTCCCATGCAGATATATTATAGGGAAGTTCGATTGTACCTGCTGTCACATTTGCTTTTACACATAATTTTTAACAAAACAAGCCTTCTTTACTTTAATTTCAAATATTTGTTACCTACTTAAGAAAAATGTTATCAACGAACAACCGTTTTGGTTGGTAAAACCAAAACTGTATTACAACAACAACACGTATTGAGTACTTGGAATTCTTTTTCAATGAGTTTTGCCTTTATGTCTGCTTAAGAAAAAAACGTTCCCTTTTAAAAGCATCAAAGAATTTTTTACAACAGTATAAATATCGTTTGCGAAAATGCAAAGCAATCTATCATTTAAAATTTTGAAATAGACTGTTTATTGATTACGATTCACGTTAAATATTTAAAAAAATTTTTAAACTTCCACCTTAAAAAATATCCAAGCTATTAACAAAATTAAAAATGGCTTATCATTAAGTAAATAATTTCCTTAAAAAACATAATGAATAATCTTAATTAAAAAAAATAAGCAGAGTATTTGATATATTTTTACGAACACATTCATTTTTTTTACGTCAAAAATGGGTATTCCGTTTCATACTCTGAACGTGTTAGTGGAATAAGTGATCAAACTGCACATTATTGCATAAGCAAAAAGAAAAACAGTGCTGTAAAATTAATATAAACCGAATCCATATATATATATATGTATTGAAAAACCTATATTAAGTATGACTATTAGCTTCTTCTACATTGGACTGTTAGAAATTTCACAGCTTAACCCATTGCACTCCCATACGCTATGAATTTCCAAGAAAAAATAGTACCATCTGCAGGTCCTTAGTTTTTTGCTTCCAGCAGACTGCCATTATTTTTATTATATGATTTTTCCATCATTTATTTCGTTTTCCAACCTTATGAGTTTATATATGTACATATATAGTTTTTAATAAATGATAATACAGTCGAATTTCCCTATAATGAATCTGTTGCTATTGGATCAGAATATGTCTTCATTATTAATATAGATAGTTTATAATACAATAGAAATATTTTTTCGACGTTTATTTAAAATAATATGGTATTTTTTGTTAGGATTGCATTCTTCCAAGTCGTCCTTCATCAATATCCTCAAAAAGACTGTTATAAAGCCTTTGGTTTTAAATAATAAATTACTTGTCTTCTACATCATTAAAATAATAGCATTTCTTATAAAGTGCTGGAATATAAATTGTTTAGCTAAATTTTGTGTTAATCCTTTTACGGCTTTATTAAATACTAATAGTATTTTTTTTAGGATAAGTGCTTCTTTATACAACATTTTCTTTCACTGAATACGCGGGCTGCTATCAATACTACTTTTAATTGAAAAACTCTTTCATTCTTCTTATTTAAATTTTTCAGAAATTAACTAATTAAAATTTACTTCTTGCAGAAGTTTTTTCGAAATAATTCCTTATATGGAGACAAATATGCATATATGTATATGAGTCAAATTTTTTACAAAACTTGTTTATTGTAAAGAAAAATTCCATTGAGAAAATTCATTATAAAGAGATCAAAATACAAGTAAGTTATAATGGAAAAGTTGGATTTCTAAAATCAATTTATATTTAAATTTAATGAAGTACATTTAGTTTAATCCACTTCTAATTAGAAATAAAAAACTATAAATAATATGTCATAATTATATCTCTAATAATATAACATCTCTACGTTCTCAAGTGCAGTTAGGGTTGTCAGTTTTTAAATCAGAGAAATCAGTACATAAGAGAAAAAAATCAGTACAATTGAATAAAAAACAGTTCATTTACTTTTTTAATATAAAATTGCATATTAATAACATAAAAAGTTATAATCTTTTTTAAAACAAAACTTGAATTCATTCTATAATTTGAACAGTGACAAAATTTAATTAATAAAACCGAATTTTTTCAAACAATAACTCAATTCCGTATATATTTTTAAGCGGGAATACAAAGTGAATAATAAAAAAATCTAAAACACAAGTTACGGTCACACCTAGCAAATATTTGATGAAAAAAACTTGACTAACATGTGAACTAAAATTGTATTTCCTTTATTCTATTATATTTTTTGAATATAGGTCACATAAAAGTATTTCTTTGCTATATCTACCAGCATAAATAATTTCATTTTGCAATTAAAAGGTCATGCTGAATGTCTTTTATTTTGCGGAAACAGCCAATGTCTAATTTAATCGAGAACAGCTTCAAAAGAGTTTTAAGCCAATTTTACTTAGAACTCTTCTATAAAAAACTAAAATTTAAATTTTCTCTAAAATTAATTATTTGACATTGGCCTTTTTAGCATAAAGCTTTAGATATAAGGACAACAATGTTAAAAAACAAATTCAACACTTGAAATAACGAAGCTTGTTATGTATTTATCTTAAAAATAATCCAAATTTAGATATTTTAATTAGGCTTAAGTTCATTGAATTTAATTTGCATTAAATTATTTTTATGAAGAAAGGAATTTTTACAACATGGAAGATTAATTAAAATTGTTATTGATAATTTTCATTCTTGACTGACCTGGGATTCGAAGCCAGGCTGGCTGGCGTGTGATTCGAACCCAGGCGGCTGGTTACCCTGACATGTTTCGACCTCAACCACTAGGTCTTCTCAAAGGGATTTGCCGTCTTACACTCGCAGCCATCGATGACCGCTGACGTCAGTAGTCAAACATCAATCCTTAAACCAAATTGTATTTTAACCTTTGGTAGATCGAAATTTGCTTTTTGAATGATTATCCATTTTTAATTGATCTCACATGTTTTTCCTTACTTCTGTTTTTTCGTACTTTTGTCAAGAATTCTTCTTGAAGTCCAAAGTACATTTTTTGTTTTTCCTGTTTTTTGTCTTTCTTTTTTCTAGTTGACCTTTTTCAGCACAACTTGAAGGACAAATGTAAACATAGCTCGTGCCTTAGCTGTTAACAATAATTAGTATTGTGGTTATTTTATTGAACTGTTAATGGTTTTTTTTAATCCAAATTTAGATATTTTAATTAGGCTTAAGTTCATTGAATTTAATTTGCATTAAATTATTTTTATGAAGAAAGGAATTTTTACAACATGGAAGATTAATTAAAATTGTTATTGATAATTTTCATTCTTGACTGACCTGGGATTCGAAGCCAGGCTGGCTGGCGTGTGATTCGAACCCAGGCGGCTGGTTACCCTGACATGTTTCGACCTCAACCACTAGGTCTTCTCAAAGGGATTTGCCGTCTTACACTCGCAGCCATCGATGACCGCTGACGTCAGTAGTCAAACATCAATCCTTAAACCAAATTGTATTTTAACCTTTGGTAGATCGAAATTTGCTTTTTGAATGATTATCCATTTTTAATTGATCTCACATGTTTTTCCTTACTTCTGTTTTTTCGTACTTTTGTCAAGAATTCTTCTTGAAGTCCAAAGTACATTTTTTGTTTTTCCTGTTTTTTGTCTTTCTTTTTTCTAGTTGACCTTTTTCAGCACAACTTGAAGGACAAATGTAAACATAGCTCGTGCCTTAGCTGTTAACAATAATTAGTATTGTGGTTATTTTATTGAACTGTTAAGAAGACCTAGTGGTTGAGGTCGAAACATGTCAGGGTAACCAGCCGCCTGGGTTCGAATCACACGCCAGCCAGCCTGGCTTCGAATCCCAGGTCAGTCAAGAATGAAAATTATCAATAACAATTTTAATTAATCTTCCATGTTGTAAAAATTCCTTTCTTCATAAAAATAATTTAATGCAAATTAAATTCAATGAACTTAAGCCTAATTAAAATATCTAAATTTGGATTAAAAAAAACCATTAACAGTTCAATAAAATAACCACAATACTAATTATTGTTAACAGCTAAGGCACGAGCTATGTTTACATTTGTCCTTCAAGTTGTGCTGAAAAAGGTCAACTAGAAAAAAGAAAGACAAAAAACAGGAAAAACAAAAAATGTACTTTGGACTTCAAGAAGAATTCTTGACAAAAGTACGAAAAAACAGAAGTAAGGAAAAACATGTGAGATCAATTAAAAATGGATAATCATTCAAAAAGCAAATTTCGATCTACCAAAGGTTAAAATACAATTTGGTTTAAGGATTGATGTTTGACTACTGACGTCAGCGGTCATCGATGGCTGCGAGTGTAAGACGGCAAATCCCTTTGAGAAGACCTAGTGGTTGAGGTCGAAACATGTCAGGGTAACCAGCCGCCTGGGTTCGAATCACACGCCAGCCAGCCTGGCTTCGAATCCCAGGTCAGTCAAGAATGAAAATTATCAATAACAATTTTAATTAATCTTCCATGTTGTAAAAATTCCTTTCTTCATAAAAATAATTTAATGCAAATTAAATTCAATGAACTTAAGCCTAATTAAAATATCTAAATTTGGATTAAAAAAAACCATTAACAGTTCAATAAAATAACCACAATACTAATTATTGTTAACAGCTAAGGCACGAGCTATGTTTACATTTGTCCTTCAAGTTGTGCTGAAAAAGGTCAACTAGAAAAAAGAAAGACAAAAAACAGGAAAAACAAAAAATGTACTTTGGACTTCAAGAAGAATTCTTGACAAAAGTACGAAAAAACAGAAGTAAGGAAAAACATGTGAGATCAATTAAAAATGGATAATCATTCAAAAAGCAAATTTCGATCTACCAAAGGTTAAAATACAATTTGGTTTAAGGATTGATGTTTGACTACTGACGTCAGCGGTCATCGATGGCTGCGAGTGTAAGACGGCAAATCCCTTTGAGAAGACCTAGTGGTTGAGGTCGAAACATGTCAGGGTAACCAGCCGCCTGGGTTCGAATCACACGCCAGCCAGCCTGGCTTCGAATCCCAGGTCAGTCAAGAATGAAAATTATCAATAACAATTTTAATTAATCTTCCATGTTGTAAAAATTCCTTTCTTCATAAAAATAATTTAATGCAAATTAAATTCAATGAACTTAAGCCTAATTAAAATATCTAAATTTGGATTAAAAAAAACCATTAACAGTTCAATAAAATAACCACAATACTAATTATTGTTAACAGCTAAGGCACGAGCTATGTTTACATTTGTCCTTCAAGTTGTGCTGAAAAAGGTCAACTAGAAAAAAGAAAGACAAAAAACAGGAAAAACAAAAAATGTACTTTGGACTTCAAGAAGAATTCTTGACAAAAGTACGAAAAAACAGAAGTAAGGAAAAACATGTGAGATCAATTAAAAATGGATAATCATTCAAAAAGCAAATTTCGATCTACCAAAGGTTAAAATACAATTTGGTTTAAGGATTGATGTTTGACTACTGACGTCAGCGGTCATCGATGGCTGCGAGTGTAAGACGGCAAATCCCTTTGAGAAGACCTAGTGGTTGAGGTCGAAACATGTCAGGGTAACCAGCCGCCTGGGTTCGAATCACACGCCAGCCAGCCTGGCTTCGAATCCCAGGTCAGTCAAGAATGAAAATTATCAATAACAATTTTAATTAATCTTCCATGTTGTAAAAATTCCTTTCTTCATAAAAATAATTTAATGCAAATTAAATTCAATGAACTTAAGCCTAATTAAAATATCTAAATTTGGATTAAAAAAAACCATTAACAGTTCAATAAAATAACCACAATACTAATTATACTTAAAAATAATTTTAAAGTGATTTACAACTAATAACCTTTAATAATTTTAATAATTGCAAAGGGCACAATCGTTTTTTAGACGATCTTATACTATAGATTTTTATAAATAATATATTTTCATATTTATGGCCTTTCCACAATTTATTTCCTGTCATCAAGAAATTGTAAAACTCATTACAACAACAACCAAAGTTTGTCTTTATCTGCAACTCACTTTCTAGGTTTTATATTAGGAGCCCGTTTCTTTCTTTTCTCCACTTTTAAAACTAAAGATTCGTTCTGTAAAATCGTTTGAATGTGGAATGAAAGAAATAAAATTACACATTTCCTCAAATTCGTAAACGCACCACCGTTTAGAAACACTTTCCATTTTTATTCTACTGTCATCTTTTTTCGTACTGACGCGGCAAAAATCTTTATTGTTATGAACTCATCGATAAGAACATCTATATTAATATTTGTATCGCAATTTGACAACATGACAAACTATATACTGAGCCCAGTTAATATATAATAACAGTACAAAAACAGTAGATTAATGACAGAATCAGTACATTTGCGTACTGATTTGCTTGTAATGCATAAATCAGTACTTTAAACAAAAAACCGTATATGTACTGATAAAAACAGTACGAATGCAGTACTGCCTGCACTGCATCAGAAAAGCACACTTATTTCACCATGTCAACGCAATCCTAATGATGCTGCATATTAATTGTGTTATTATCATTTTTATATGTGCAATTAACCATATTTAAATTTATTGTTTAAACGCAGTATTGCATTTATAACCATGCACATTATATTTATATTCTATTATACCTGTAACTTAACAGAAATATTTAATTATTTAATGTTTTAAATGATTGTTTAACTTAATACTATCATACTTTCGTTGATGATTCGTCGTTTTGCTTCATAGAATTACAAATTAAAATAACGTAACACACATAACTAAATAAATAACAGTAAAAATAATATTTTTTTATCAATAAAAAACTGGTAATCGCATTTTTATTCTAAATAAGTGCTCCAGTAGTCGGCAGTTTAAGGCTTTACTTTTTTTTTGAACTCTCCCTTTGTCTTGTGTACAGTAGATATTGGATAAATGAGTACTGGTTATAATTCATTAATCTGTTTTCTCTTAGATTATTCAACTCAAATGTTAGTATTTTATGTTTAAATCGACAAATTTTAAGGTTTTGTATAAAAAGGGCACTTTTGCCTATAGTCGGCACAAATTTTCCACTTTTCGGCATGTTTTGTTCCTATTGTCGGCATATCATATTGAATGGTAAAAAACAAAACATAAAAATATAATTAAAGCTTTTATTTATTACAAATTAAATATTTTACTTTTCTAGACATTTAATAGTACCCTTCAGGTACATGAGATCAAATCATATTCAATAAAACAACAAAAAAAACAAGTAGGTATACAAGTAAAAAATATTTTAGCACAATTCAGTCTTTAAATTCATTTTTTGTACATCGGTTGGCAAAAATTAAAGAAATAACATTAAAATCTAATATTTTATACATACATTAGAGAATAATTTAAACCCAACGAAACACAGGGAATTATGTTAATGAAAGAAGGTAATTGGGTATTCCCACTGGAACTTAAATATTTTTTTCTGTGCATGTCATTTCATAATGGAAAGATTTACGCCTGAACAACGTTTACAAATCGTTCAACTTTATTACGAAAATTCACGTTCTGTGAGGAATGTGTTTCGTGCACTTCGCTCAACTTATGGTCAACATAATCGGTCTACTGAGCGTACTATTCGCAACACCATCACCCATTTTGAGACCCAGCATTCATTATTGGATAATATTCGACCGAATAGACCACGTCCAGCACGCTGTAAAGAAAATATAGCGGCCGTAGCTGAGAGAGTACACGGAGACCGTGGAGAGTCGATTCGGCGCCTTTCGCAGCAACTCGGACTGACGTATGGAACGACTTGGCGCATTTTACGTCGAGATCTTAAATTGAAAGCGTACAAAATACAGCTTGTACAACAACTGAAGCCACTCGACCTTCCCAAGTGACATCGCTTTGCTCTATGGGCTCTTGAAAAGTTCCAAGAAGATCCGACGTGATCGAGGCAAATTTTGTTTAGCAATGAGGCCCATTTCTGGCTCAATGGGTATGTAAACAAACAAAATTTCCGCATTTGAGACGAAGAGCAACCTGAAGATATTCAAGAACTGCCACTTCATCCAGAAAAAACAACGGTTTGGTGTGGATTGTGGGCCGATGGAATTATCGGTCCATATTTCTTTAAAAATGATGCTGGTGAGAACGTTACCGTCAATGGCGACCGCTATCGTGCCATGATAACCGACTATTTGATGCTTGAAATTGAAGCTCGTGATCTCGGCGACATTTGGTTTCAGCAAGTCGGCGCCACTTCCCACACATCGCATAAATCAATGGATTTATTGAGAGAACACTTCGGTGAGCACATAATTTCACGTTTTGGGCCGGTCGATTGGCCATCAAGATCGTGTGATATCACACCGTTAGACTTTTTCCTGTGGGATATGTAAAGTCTAAAGTTTATGTGGACAAACTAGGTTCGACTCAGGCCTTGGAGGAAAACATTACGCGTGTCATTCGCCAGTTACCAGTCGAAATTCTCAAACGAGTCATCGAAAATTAGACGCAACGGATGGACCATCTGCGAGGTAGCACCGGCCAACATTTGATAGACATAATCTTCAAAAAATAAATGCCAAAGAATGTTCTTTCAAATGATAATAAACATTCCCCATTAAATTTGAATTTTTTGTGTTTTTTTCCTTAACAAATTGGGGAACCTCGAAATGGATCACGCTGTATAACCCGTTGCCGACTTTAGGCCAACAATGATCCTGTCGTCGGCAGATCGAAATCACTCATTTTAAACGATGCCGACTACTGGGTAAATTTACTCCAAGCTCATTTTTTATGTGATAAATGAGAAGTAGAGTGAGTAATGAACCATTTTCTCTAATTTGAGCTCAATTGAACAAAAACTATGTTTTCCCAGTAGTCGGCATAAGGGTGCATTTTTTTGTTCCTAATGTCGGCATCGCTAAGAATGAGAGAAATTAAATAAAATTTATTTGGTTTTCATATTTACAGTGTTATTTCAACTGTTCTCTGCTTAAAAAAACAACTTTCGACCAAAAAGGGCTTTATCCTACTTAATTACTGACTCACAAACTTTTCTTTGCCACTAATTTTTCACTAAGAAATGTGCACTACCGCAAATGTAAGGCGACCGACACTGAAAAAAGGTCAGACACTGCAAAAACTACTCATCTAAACTCAATTATTTTTCTCACATAGATAGTTGAGAATATTTGTGTAGTTTTTGTGTTATTATTTCAATATATAACTACCGCAGTTCTTATTTATTTAAGTTTTAAAACAAAATATGCCGACTACTGGTACATGCCGAACTTAGGAGCACTTACCCTACATATATTGAATGAATAAATAAAATTTAACAACAAAACTGAAATTATTTAGAAAAAAAAACAAACTATGTGCACAAAAATTTATATACATTACATTATATACAATAACAATAAAAACTTAATTAATTTACAGACTTCAACTAAACTATGAAGCACTTATTATACAAAAGGAAAGCACAGAAAATTTATATATAAAACTAAAAATAAAAAAAAATAGCTTAAAAACAAAAACTGAATAATTCAATTAAAATTTACATTACTGATATTCAAATTTACCATCTATAAGATTATTGAAATATAAAGCTTAACATAAATTTCACGTTTTTTGTTTGTGTATATGTACATATGTATATGTAATTAACTAGAGCAGCAGAAACAACTTGTGTGAATAAAAGATATTCTTTAATCAGAAATTGCATTAAAAAAATTTTAAAAATAGACAATAAAACGTGCATAAATATTTTCTTTTTTAAAAAAAAAGTTTTTTAGAAGATTAATGAAGCCCAAGCTGCAATTAAACAAAATCCTCCACAAGTAGCAACTTGTATAAAAGTTTTGTCGCCCGTCAAAGCACGATAATACATGGGGCCACAAAATAACAAACAACCAGCTGCCATTAAGGATCCAGTCTGTAAAAAAAATAATTATAATTAAGTTTAAGTAATTAATTCAAAAATGGTTTGTCAAACTAACAAATAAAATGCCTAAAATCAGAATTAAAATGTATCTTGAAAAATTCTTAACTTGAATGCTTTACAAAAAACAAAACAACAGAATTATCTTCCCTTAAATATACACATACATACATATTTAAGTAAAAATATTTAAAAAAAAGAAACAAAACCAATTTAAACTGCATTTAATGTTGTAACAAAATTCTAAAGATATAAAAAGATATTTACAAATTAAATAATTACCTCCCTATTTTCCCCCTCACATACTTTAATGCATATGTAAAAAAAAGTACAGAATTTAAAAATAAAAAAAATCTCTATCTAGTGGTTGTTATTAGCAAAATAAAAATGTATGTATATACATATGTATCTATAATGATAGTAAATGATGTATTTAGCACAGTTATTTGTAATTATAAAATATTCTTCATTGCTTTAAAACAAACCACAAAACTTTATAAAATAGTAAAAGTCAATTATAACTGTTAAAAATAAATACCTACAATTATTTGTAATAAATTAAATTCAAAATTATCTTAGAAATTAAGTAGTCATTTGGTCATTTAGGGAGTAGCAAGTAGTTTCAAAGAAAAATACTTTATTTTTAAATAAAATCAGTTGTATATTAAAAAAGAAAAGGAAACCAAGAAATTAAAAAGAAAATTTTTGTACAACCTTTTTAAATAAAATTAAAAACAAAACAAGTTACCATATCAAAATTTAAACTTCCATATAAGCAGCATTTTATTTATGTTCAACTGCTCACTTTCATTTAAAATAAACGACTATAAGAAAAATGTAAATACCTATTGAGTGGTGTTAAATTTATTTAAATAAGATTTTTTTTAAGAAGTTTTTTTTTAAATTTTCAAAAGGAGGAGAAAAATTGTGTTTTTAGAGACCGGTAGAACCTTAAAATGACAGACATAACACAAAAACTTTTAATTAAATATAATTTTTTTTCAATACATGGTATTAACAGTTGACATAGATTTCGGGAATAAGGGCACGCCGCACATTGGGACAAACCATATAGTGAATCGGCAAAACTGGATTAATTTGCGTACAACGATGAATTTGCGTACTTTATGTCTAAGATAATAAAAATTTTAGTTTGAGAAGAATCGGTGCAAGCATATGCCTAGTGATGTTACGAATATTCATATCGCCGATTATTCGCCAAATTCAAGCGAATATTTCTTTCTCAAAAGTGTAAAAAATTACATTAAACAAAACAAAAGTTGTTAGCGTTTTTATTCTTGGTAGTAAAGAACCCTTAAAGACCTTGTTAATCTTATTAATGTATTAAACTTAAATTTACAATATATTTAAGCTAGTCAACATTGTTGAGCTAAATCAGATAAGTAATAAAAACACGTACACATTCATCAACAGTTTGTTTTATAAGCTCTCAAGCTTAGGACTGTCTTCGAAATTGGTTAGAATTTTGCAGAATTCGTATGAAAACACGTCAAGAAATATTTCGGATGGTTCCTCTTTTTTCGAGTCACTCTCGGCGAATTTAGGTATAAAACAAGGATGTATCTTAAGCCCAGTTTAATTCTCCTTGTATCGTTTATCAGACTCGCGCTTGAGATGGTGATGTGACAGTGCTATCCCTCTCTGGTCGTCCCCTACGTACGAGTGCCAGGGCTTATGGTGGGCATTGAAGTCTCCCATAGCCATGCGGTTTTCGCCTTTGAGTAGGAAACCTATGGCGGGTCGATAACCGGTAGGGCAGCTGTTCACTGGTGGGATGTACATATGTCACAACTCTATCTCAGCAGTCAACTCTATCTGACCGCAATCCCTTGGTGTTCGAGGTAGGGATCTTGCGTATTTCGGTCGAGCGACATTGACCTGTATTGTGTATCCTCACGCAGGATGTTGTAATTATTACACCCCCATAGGCTGCAGTTGGCATTTTGCTTTGTTTCTTGGACCGCCGCGACCATGACTTTATTACAACGCAAAACCAGCTACCCAGTGGCCTTTCTTGTTGCAATAATTAACAATATCTAACTTTTAATTTGGTTTTTTATTTATTTTTTAACGTTTTCCATACCATTAAAATTTCGTTGATACATAGTTTATTGAGCATACATTTCATCAATCTTCTTTTCTTCTATATCTAGCTTGATTTGATAGTATCGAAGTGACTCGGCAATATTTGAAGAATCTTACATACCAATCAAATGTCCGGCAATATAGTTTCATTTCTCACTTTTAAATCGTTATTAAGATCTATCTATAAACTTACGTCTTCGTCTTGATTCCACATAAATGAATGCTTCAAACGAAATTATTACGGACTTCCAAGTTTCGGCAGCAGTTTCTTTATCCATTATTTTTTCACAAGAGCAAATTCGGGTAATGCTGACTACCGTTTTATATTTTACAAATTTTGTCCACAGTATACATATGTATAAGGATATTAAATAAGTTGTTTACCAATAAATAAGCAAATGTTTTCCGTTTTTGTTTTTATAGTTGAAGATTGTTTACGTCAAAGGAGAAATATTTAAAGTGCAAATATTGTAAGGAACCCAAACACCAGCATTAAAAAATTGTATCGTAATGTGGCGAAAGCATTTATTAAATAAAATACATGAACCAATTAAAACAATTTTTAATAGATAAATAAGATTTAAAATATAAAGATTGTATTTTATTAATACTGTCAGGATCGCCATATACAGATTGTATTTTATGAATACTTTTCTTTTATGTTTTGGACAACAAAACTTGTTCACTATTTATTATTTAAATTATTTTCTTTATTATTGTTTTAACTACGAACAGCTGCCTGAGCGACCCTTTCTTGTTGACATGTTGTATTAAAAATTATTCTACACAAATTATTCTTAAATCTAAGTACCTAAAAATATACTAACACTATTACGCTTATAATGAAAATAATTCTACTTAATAATGCTGGGAATTTTCCAGTCAGCATATTCCCAACAATGAGTTTGGTGTGTGCGGACATTGTAGCTTACACAAAGTGTGAAGCTCGTGTTGCATACAGATGGTATGGTAACAAAGACTAGTCAAACACACTATTGGATAAATTACTAATTAATAAATATCCTTTCGGGTTATTAATAATAACAGCGGACGTGATTTTATTAAAATTTGAAATAAATTGTAAAAGTTTATTAACAATAGAAATTCAGACACAATATAATAACTAGAAAAATCAATTATAAATTGTTTTCTTTCAATAATATAATATTCAAATACGAAAAGGATTTTAAAAAATATTGTTTTACAAAGTGTATTTAAACAAGTACATATATAAAAACATTTTGTTCAACACCGCTTCTAAATTTGAAAAACATTTAAATAAGACTCATTTTTCGAAATTTAGTTATTTTTACATTTCTTAATGGTTTTGTTAATAGGTCTGCTAACATTTCTTCGGTAGGGCAGTATTCAAATTTAACTTCCTTAGCCTCTTTGATTTCACGAATAAAATAGTATTTAATATCAATGTGTTTTGTACGCGAATTAATTTTATCGATATCTAATAACTTCAAACAGCTTTGATTATCTTCCATTACAGTAATGTCTGATATATGTAAGTTTAAATCTTAAAATAACAATTTTAACCACGAAAGTTCTTGAGTAGCTTCTGCCAGTGAGACAAATTCAGCTTCTGTTGAAGACAATGTTACTTGTTTTTGTTTTCTACTTGCTTATGAAATAGTAGCTCCACCGAGTTGAAATACGTATCCACTTGTAGACTTTCTGTCTTTCACATCTCCTGCAAAGTATGCATCAGCATATCCAATTAGTTTAAGATCATTTGCTTCAATTCATAGCTTTAAGTTTTTAGTACCATTTAAATATTTAAATTTTCTCTTAACTTCATTCCAATCTCTTTTGGTGGGACATGATACTTTGCGACTTAGTATGGATACAGCAACAGTAATATCAGGTCTGGTATTATTTGATAAATATAATAATGATCCAATTGCTCGTCTATATAAATCATTTGAATCTAATTGATCATTTGATAATAAATTTTCTTTTATATATCCAACATCCAAAGGTATTTTTGAACTTTTTGAATTCACCACTCCATAGGCTTCAAGAATTTTGTTTATATAGGTTTTTTTGGTGTACATAAAATTTTCCACAAACTCTCTCAACTTCTATCCCTAGAAATAGTTTAAGAGCTCCGAGATTAGTAATTTTAAATAATTTAGAAATTTCTTTTAGAATTTCATTTATAATAATTTAATTTTTTCCAATGATGAGAATATCATCCAAATATACTAGTAAATATATAATATATTCATTATCTCCTTTGGTATATAAACAACTGTCAGTATTTCCCCTTCTGAATCCTAAACTTATCAACGATTCATTAAGTTTTTTATTCCAACATCTAGCTGACTGTTTTAAACCATAAATACTTCTATTTAATTTACATACTAGATTCTTCTTTGTGGAAATTTCATATCCTTTTGGTTGTTTCAAAAAAATTTCATTTTCCAAATCACCAATTAAAAACGCAGTTTTAAAATCAATGTGATGGACAAGTATTTTTTTATAAGACGCAACAGCTAAGAGTGTTCTAAATGTTGACTGTTTAATTACAGGAGCAAATACTTCGTCATAATCTTGACCATATTTTTGAGAAAAACCTTTTGCTACGAGACGTGCTTTATATTTGACAGTTCCATCAGCCATCGTCTTTACTTTATAAAGCCATTTGCACCCTATGGGCTTCCCTTCTTTAGGCAATTCCACCAAATCCCAAGTATTATTGGAATACATTTCATCCTCCATAGCAGTCGTCCAGTTTTTACTATTAGAACATTCAATTGCTTCTTTATAGGTTGTTGGTTCAAATATAATAGCTTTACAATTATATCTTGCTGGTGGTACACCTTTGTTAGTTCTTGATGATTTTCTAACAGCTGATTGAATTTCATTAACACTTTGGGTTTTATTATTTTGTTCCATTAAATCATCAGTATTTGATCTGTTATTTGAAAAATTTGTTTCAGGTTCAATCTCACTATCAGCACAGCAGTATCATAATCATCTTCACATATCTCATCTAATAAATTGTTATTTTCATATTCTTTGTCATTAGCATTCAATAGTTCTATAGGAACTAAACTGTTACTATAGTTTTTGTTACTATTACAAAATGCAATATTTTCTATAAACTTGACATCTCTAGAGATAACTATTGTATTTTGTTTGTTTCTTTATCAAGTATTCTATATGCCTTTGATTCATCACAAAATCCAACAAGAGATCCCTTTTTAGCAACGTTATCCAATTTTTGACGAAATTTTTTATTAATGTGAAAATATACCTTACAACCAAACGATTTTATATGCTTCATAGATGGTTGTTTTGAATACCATAATTCATAAGGAGTTTTATTAATTGACTTCGATGGCAATCTGTTTCGTAAATAATTCGCAGTATTCACTGCCTCTGCCCAATACTTAAGTTCTAATCCGGATTCTATTAGCAAACAGCGAGTCATTTCTATAAGACTTCTATTTTTACGTTCAGCTACCCCATTTTGTTCTGGAGTATATGGTGCTGTAAATTGTTGACTAATTCCCTTGTTTTTCAAAAATAACTTAGGGATTTATTTTTGAATTCACCTCCTCTGTCAGTTCTCAAAGTTTTTATAGATATTTTAAATAAATTTTCCACATAGGCCACATATTCTTTTATCTTCTCAAATGCACTACTCTTATTTGTTAAAAAATAAACAACACAGTACCTGGAGTAATCATCAATCATAGTTAAAAAATATTTGTTTCCACTGGGAGTAACTTCCTGCATTGGTCCACATAGGTCTGCATGTATCAAGTCCAAAATATTTTCTGATCGACTTTGCGTTTCTTTAGGAAATTTTTGTCTAGTCATCTTGTCTTTAAAACAAGTTTCACATTCACCAGAACAATTGCAATTCTTTAATTTTATGTTTAATACTAAATTGTTATTAACTGCATATTTAATAATTTTATGATCTCGATGACCAAATCTGCGATGAAATGTATGTATGCATTCGATTTCACATACTTTGGCTATGTTTGCTTCTTCTGTTTTTTTAAGTATATACAAGTTATTAACTAATTCTGCAGTAACTAAAATAATTCCATTTTTCGAAATTTCACATCTTTTGTTTTTGAATAAAACTTGAATATCATTTTGAACCATTTTAGCTACCGACAATAAATTTCCATCTAGATCCGGCACAAACAAAACTTCTGTTATCTTTAATTTCTTCCCTTGACTGTAAATAAATCCTTCTCCAGAACCTTGAGCAGTTATCTTTTTGACATTGGCTAAATAAATATCACCACCAATTTCAAGATTTAATGTTGTAAAAAATTCTCTATTGCTACTCATATGACAACTTGCACCAGAATCTACATACCATTCATATTGACTTAATTTCTCACCAGAATTTAAACAGAATTTAGTATTATCGTCACTATTAACAGTTTTCTTTGCTTTATTTATTGAAGGTTTATTTTCAGGTTTCTTGACACGACAATCACGTTTAAGATGCCCAGGTTTACCACAGCCGTAACATTTTTTTGTTATTTTTGAGTTTTGCATTTTTAGTGCTAGATTCATGGAACTTGATTCTTGATCACCATTTTGTTTTCGCCTAAACTCTTGGATTAACTTCTCCTTCACAAGATCTAATGTTAATTCTTCCTCTGATCTTATTTCCAAAGCAGTAATAGTATTATTATACTCATCTGGCAAACTTCCTAATAAAAATGCCACCTGGAGATGATTCGCTAAATTCGCTCCTAAGCCATTTAATCGGTTTAGGGTTTCAAGCATTTCAGAAATATGCGCTTCCATGTCTTGGCTGCTTTTTAATTGCATACGACATAACTTCTTTAAAAGCATCACTTTATTTGATAAAGTTGATTTTTCATGTATTTTCCGTAAAGCTTCCCAATAATCGTGTGCAGTATTCAAATTACGAAGATGTACTAATTGAGAGTCTTCAACTAATAGTCCAATTGTTGCACGAGCTTTACCATCTTTTTGTGTCCAAAATGCATTTGGTTTAGTCGGTTTTTCATTGGAAACTATTTCCCACAAGTCCTCTTTTATTAATAAGAGTTCCAACTTGTATTTCCAAATTTGATAATTCTCTCCATTTAGCTTCTTTACGTCTTGAAGTCTTCCATTTCGTTAAATTGAAAAGTTTACAATATATGTACTTATAAAATCAAATAATCACTAACGCACTAAAGGCCCATAACCTATTGGATAAATTACTAATTAATAAATATCCTTTCGGGTTATTAATAATAACAGCGGATGTGATTTTATTAATAATTGAAATAAATTGTAAAAGTTTATTAACAATAGAAATTCAGAAACAATATAATAACTAGAAAAATCAATTATAAATTTTTTTCTTTCAATAACATAATATTCAAATACGAAAAGGATTATAAAAAATTATTGTTTTACAAAGTGTATTTAAACAAGTATATAAAAACATTTTGTTCAACACACACTACAAAAATAACTTTTTTTAATACAAACGAAAAGTGCGCGTTCTTGACATAAAAAAGTAACACAATAAATTCAGAAAATAAACTACTTTAACAGCCTGTTTTAAGAAAATTTCGTGTGAGAAATTATATTTAAAACAACAATAAATTTCAAAATTTGTTTTGGTTTTAAATGTAATTTTTTATGCGAACGTTAACGTTCGAAATCGATGTAGAGGCAGTAAATATGAAAATTTGTTTTTGTGTTCAATATAACTTCTTATATGAAATTTGGTTCTCATTATCTAAAAACAGGCAGTAAGTGTCTCACATTAGAAAAACTTGGGTTACAGTGGTAAACAATTATTTTTGAATATCTCATACATATATAAATCGGCAAAGGCAAACCAGTTAAGAAAACTTTCCTCCTCTATTTGCCCAACGACTAGAACAAAATATACACAATTTTAAATGTATTAACTTACAAAAGTGAACAATACGTATATATTTTATTAAAATCCGTTCAATATTTTCTGAGTTTTATGCGTTCAAACTTGCTACTAAAGGCCATTATACACTATCCCACAAATTCTGAAGTATTTTTCGAATATGCGGACAACACGAATAGATGGCTTGTGAATTATTTGTCTGGACGACAGTCGTTTGTGGATTTTGGAAACAAGAAGTCCATAGAAACAAGTTTCCATAATATATTATATATTGTATTGTTAAAATTACTAATTATTTTAATAAAAATTAATATTCGTGTTACTTAAAGCAAAGTCTTAAATGGTTTTCAATACAGATCATTGTCGTTTTTGTTCAAATAGTGCTATCTGCTTATTTCATTTAATTTTTGGTATTTAATTTGTAAATAGTGCTATCAGACATATAAGCGCGAATATCTGGAATAATAAAAAATGTTCATATGTTGGATTTAAACTTTGTTTTTAGATAACGTTATCAAATAAAGGAAGGAATTTACAACATGAATTAAAATTTTTTGATATTTCTTGACTAAACACGGGATTGAACTCGGGTCGAATTTACATGTTTCGAGAATAACCACATTCCCATCATCAGAATTATTTGCGTTATACCGTTTGCGCCACTGCGGCGCCTGCCGGTCTTTAAATAAAAAGTCTATGTAAATAAAAATTAAAAATTGATAATCAATTACAGCAAATTACGAAATCAGAAAAACGAGCCAGTGGATTTAAAGCCTGCAAGCTCGTTCTTACTATGCAGCAATGCTTCAGGAGATAAAATGTTAAAGCCTCTAGTAGTAAATAGGTTTCTAAAGCGACGAGCTCTTAAAGGTAATGATTTGACTCGTTTGCCAGTTCATTGGATGGCAAATTCTAAATCATGGGTGTCAACTTCAGTGTTTACTGAATGGTTTTAAAAATGCTTTGTTAAAGGAGTTGAATCTTATATGAAGAAAAAAGGTCTTGAATTAAAATTTTTGCTGATTGTAGACAATGCAGCCGGTCATTCTCATTTGGAACATCCAAACATTGAAGTCGAATTTTTACCACCCAACACAACTAGCATTCTTCAGCCTATAGAACAAGGAATAATTTCCACTTTTAAAAAATACTACATTTAAAGCACTTCTCAATTCATTTTAAACAAACTTGAAAACGAATCACGTTAAATGAAGCTTGGAAAAAATTTACAATTTTGGATGGCATTATTCAGGCAACATCATCGTTTTCTAACATTAAATGCATGCTGGAAAACTACATGGTCAGATTGTGTTGTTAGAAGTACTGGTGGGGATATATCGACACTGACTTATCAAATTATAGATTTAGCACATCAAAATGAAGGAGATGGATTAGACTCGCTAAACCACGATGATTTAGAAGAACTTCTAGCTGAAGAAATATTAACCTATAACAACGTTATTAGTTTAGTTATTGAGACTGAGAAAAACGTTGATAGTGAAGACAGTGATACCTAGGAAATTGTTGAACACTTGACTTCAAAAAATAATTGGTGACATCCTTAGCACAGTTAATGCTTTACAAAATCAAATTCTTAATATGGATCCAGATACGGAAAGAGCATTAAACATTCAACGCGGACTGACTTATCTGATTTCGAGATATCAAGAGTTGCATAATAAAGGGCTGCATGAATAACTTCATTCATGAACATACTGAAATGTTTATTCCATGAAGTTCGTATTCAAACAAACTTCAGACCACTGAAAAAACTGTTGTTTTATTCATGCTACGTGTTTTCTAAGCTCGGCATACGGCTTATTTTTTTTTTATAAAATCGTGAAAAAATAAAGTATACAAAAAAAAAAAGTAAATAAAAGAAAAGAAAAAATACATGTATGTACATTAGACCGTCTCACTTTTCATTTTTTTTTCGAAATTCCTTCATGAACATCGATTTTCTATATCTACTATAAAAACCAAGAATTTTGGTGTATAACACTTAAATATTGATGAATGGGAAGTGGTCTCTCAAATCGTTTTTTCATTTTTTTAGGCAAAATACCTTTTTTTCAAAAAATGGAAAAATCTTGATTTAGTAATTTGCCTCAAACTCAAGCAGTTCTGAATGGATTTGAACATCATTTCATGCATTAGAAAGCTTATTAAATTTCCTAAATGTTCCTTAAAGCAATATTGCCATTTTGTTCGATGGTTTTTTATTCATAGCACTACAAATTCAGATTTTCAAATACAAACTTAACATTTTTTTTAATTTTTGCTTACCTTTTCATATATAAAAATTGAACGAGGCAAAACTTTTATATTCTGTAAATGCAGTATGGTAGGAAATTTTAAAATAAAGATTTTGGTGTAAATAACAGTCGTATTCTGTTAAGAAAAACTGCAGTTTTAGTTGAAATGTGTAAAGTTGTTTATTTCTAAATTTTCTTCTATTGCATAAATATATTATAAAGTAAGAACATATTGGTTTTTTTATTTTTTCAAATTTGGTAAAATTATGCTTTTGTTGGAGTTTGGATGCGTTTTGTGAAAATTCTCGATGAATTGAATTAAATCATTTTGGGTGTGGCACTTCCCATACAAAGACGTTATACATTTCTGTATATCTGGAGAACGAAGCGAGCTAAAGTTCCCAAATTAGGTACAAACATATCGGTTATCAATACACAGCATCCCTCAAAATATGGGCGGGATTGGAAAAGTGGGCATGGTACCTCCCGTACAAAGATATTATTGAAAATACTCAAAATTTTAAATTTTAGGGCTCTAGTATGACATATGAACACGTTTTATATATCAAAATATCAGAAATTTTTAGCAGCATATATTTCCCGAAAACCCTGCAAGTTTTTTCCCAAAAATGGAAGAGTAATACCCAAAATAAAATTTTTTATTTAAACATACCCATTTTCGGAAACAATAGATCTTTCCGAGTCCAAGCGTTATAATCTAAGTAAATGGTAAATTTCTTCCTTAAGACGTGGGCATATAAATCTGCCAAATCGGTTAAGCAATGGTTAAGTTATTAGCAAAATACTCCAAAAATGGGCTAAAAAGCATCAACATTTTTATAAAAACTAAAATTTTAGAGCTGTTATATGACATATGGATACGTCTAATATATCAAAAGATCGGAAATCTTTAGTAAAACATATTTGCTGAAAAACTCGGAAAAATCGGTTCAGATACAAAAAAGTTATTACCAAAATATTATTTTTTTTTTTTATATTTAGAAATAAACAACTTTACAAATTTCAACTAAAACTGCAGTTTTTCTTAACAGAATACGACTGTTATTTACACCAAAATCTTTATTTTAAAATTTCCTACCATACTGCATTTACAGAATATAAAAGTTTTGCCTCGTTCAATTTTTGTATATGAAAAGGTAAGCAAAAATTAAAAAAAATGTTAAGTTTGTATTTGAAAATCTGAATTTGTAGTGCTATGAATAAAAAACCATCGAACAAAATGGCAATGTTGCTTTAAGGAACATTTAGGAAATTTAATAAGCTTTCCAATGCATGAAATGATGTTCAAATCCATTCAGAACTGCTTGAGTTTGAGGCAAATTACTAAATCAAGATTTTTCCATTTTTTGAAAAAAAGGTATTTTGCCTAAAAAAATGAAAAAACGATTTGAGAGACCACTTCCCATTCATCAATATTTAAGTGTAATACACCAAAATTCTTGGTTTTTATAGTAGATATAGAAAATCGATGTTCATGAAGGAATTTCGAAAAAAGTATAAAAAGTGAGACGGTCTAATGTACATACAAACATAAACATACACATTTTTTATTCTCGGTGTTGATAAACAATAACAAATAAGAAGATCACAACTGTAAACAGTAAAAAAAAAAAACTCTTATGAGTGCAAACAGTGCAAAAACAATTAAACATAATGATAGAAATGCATATATCACAGTGAGTGTTAACGAAACAAATGCAGAAATAAAAAAAAGAATCGATGATAGCAAATACCTAACGGCTAAACCTATTACTCGCACGCGATCCCTCTCACCCACTGTATTTAATAATAATGTTGATACATTAACAAATATAAAACCTGCAATCATTGCCTCAACGGCAAAAGCAATTTTAATAAGTGATGAAAATATTAACCCCAAATCGGGCATAATAGAAAAATCAGTATCACCTTCTGTGTCTAATAATACGGTTAATTTGAATACAATAAAAAATATTAAAACTGCAAGCAATGCCTCAGCGGCAAAAACAATTTTAATAAGTGATAAAAATATAAATCCCAAATCAGGCATAATAGAAAACTCAGTATCACCTTCTGTGTCTAATAATACGGTTGATTTTAATACAATAAAAAATATAAAACCTACAAGCGGTGCCTCAGTGGCAGAAACGATTTTAACAAGTGATGAAAAGATTACCCCCAAATCAGGCATGTTGGAAAACTCAGTATCACAGGTAAAAAGTAGTCAAAAGCCTCAAGTACAAGTTGGAATGGATAGGTACATAACAGTGCTAAAACGGGGTCGCAGCCCAACCTCTTCTGCAGTTGCTTCGGTCTCAAAAGTTTTTAAAAAAGGGTACATCAGATAGAATAAGTTCTCAAAATCGGTTTGCAATTTTGGAAGAGGAATCCTCGGAAGCACAAAACATTACCAAATCTTCTAAGCCACCCCCGATATATCTTAGAGCAAAACTCAAGTGATTTAATAAAGAATTTGATCTCGGTAATAGGTGAAAATTCTTTTTATGTAGCTGCAATACAACGTGGTAGTATTAATGAAACGAAAATACAAGTTAATCGTGAAGATGATTTTCGTAAAGTAATAACTAAATTAGAAGCACTAAAAAAACTTTTATACATACCAACTGAAGAGCAGTAAAGGTCTACAGGTAGTGATAAAGGGCATTGATTCATGCGTAGACCCAGGTGAGATAAAAACGTTTTTAGAAGAGAAGGGCTTTAAAATTAAAAATGTAATATATATTAAAAATAGAGAAAAAAATCCTAAGCCACTATTTCGAGTGGAGTTAGAACCCGGCGACGTTAAGCTTAAAAAAACGAAACTCATCCCATTTACAATCTGAAATATATCCTGTATAGGAAAATAATGATAGAGGAGCCGCACAAAAGGAACCGTCCCGTGCAATGTTTAAACTGCCAAGAATTTGGTCACACTAAGGCATACTGACATTTAACCCCTGTTTGCGTTGTATGTGGAGAATTGCATGGAACAGCTCTCTGAGATAAGTCTAAAAATGACCCTAATGTAAAAAAATGCAGCAACTGTGGTGGTAATCATACTGCCAACTATAGAGGATGCCCTGTATACTCTATCGTCAAGCGCTCGGTTGGGCCGAAACCTAATCCCCCTCAAATTCAGGTAACACATCAAGTTAACACTAATGACATTCAGGTACCGCAGCCTAGCAATAACAGAACATCCTACGCTAACGTCCTAAAATCAAACCATATGCCAATGCAAGGTGATTTGCCAAATAATGATGAGACTCCAGTTTCTAATTTAAGTCGTCTAGAAAAGACCATGGAAACACTAGTGCAAACAGTAAATAACTTTACGAACACAATGGGTAATATGATGCAGGAAATGTTAAGAATGCAATCGATTTTATTGCAAGCTGTACTTAACAAGCCATGAATTGTTTAAAAATTTGTTTTTGGAACGCAAACGGCATTCGCCAACATAAAAATGAACTAGAATACTATCTTAAAAGTAAACAAATTGATGTAATGATGGTTTCTGAAACTCATTTGACCTTCTATATTCCACTCTAAAGAGAAGAATTAAATTTTTAGATGCTAGAAATTCAAATTTGAGTTATGACTCTATTGCAGAAAAGGCCCGATATGAAGAATGTGCCAATGCAGAAAATTTGTTTTCAATGACATTTCGACGTAAAATTTTTTAAATGCGGTTTTTGTGCCATTTACAATACAAAACAAAAGAACAAATATTCAAATTTATGCTTTTCCAAAGAAATATGCATGCATTATTACCACACTTTCACTTTTCGGTAGGAATTTTGGAAAATCCACAGTTACCGATTAAAAAATTCTTAGAATTAAGAAACAAAGTCATAAATGCCCCACATCAAACTGGGTATTGTAAAAAATTTTATAAAAGCATTGAGCCCAGATGGTGTTGCTTTTACCGAATTGCGCCGAATTTTTCCACGATTAAGCGGCATGAAAGTAGAAGAAGGTATGAACTCTAACTTCTTTATTAAATTAGATTTATATTTCATATCATAATGTTTTTATTTTACAGGAACTCTTAATGGACCGGACATTCGTCGTCTTATGAAGGACCATCAATTTGAGGTTGCATTGAATGATATCGAGCACACCCAGAGAAAAACTATGTTTAATATGGTCATCTCCAACAAAACTATTTTTAAAGAAACTTGTAAACATATTTTGCTTAAATTTAACAATATTATTATCACCAACAACCATATTATGGTTAAATGTGTCCTCCATCAACAAGGCACAAAAATATTTTGGTTGCCTCCGAACATGCTTTGGTCAATAATAACTAAAATATGTTTAACATTTATAATAGCATGGTTGGTTTTCAACCATAGCTTGTTGCTCTTGGAGAAGAGGAAAATACTATTGTTAATGTAAAAACAAATTATTGTCATATTTAACCATAACATGTTTAGAGGCAACCATAATATGGTTGTAGCTTATTGTTGGAGATCACATTTAACCATAATATGGTTGTCGGTGATCAAAATATGGTTAAATTTAAACATAATATGTTTAAAATTCTCTTTAAAAATAGTTTTGTTGGAGGTGACCATATTTAAACATGTTTTTTCTCTTCGTGCAATTGGCCTGGAATTGTGTGAAATCAGTAATAGAAAAGGTATTAGGAAATCATGGGTCCGAAAACTGGCGAATTTTAATCAAAAATATGCTAACCGCATTTAGAAACTTAAACGTTAGAATGTCATTGAAAATACATTTTTTGCATTACCACGCCGAAAATTTTAATGAACAATCACCAGCCGAGTCTGATGAACATGGCGAGAGATTTCACCAAGTAACAGCCAGGCTCGAACACTGGTATAGCGGCAAACAACTTGATTCGCTATTAGGGGATATTTGGTGGAATCTGCAGGACGAAGCAGAATAAATTTCTAAATAAAAACTTTAACCAGAGTTCCGAAACGCTCGCTCATTCTTCATTCATGAGCGAGCGTGAAAATTTAAAAATTTTTCTGGAAATTCATCCTCATGAGGGTGAGGAAAAAAACTATTTTGATTTTCCTCGCTCATGAGGAGTGAGCAAAAACAAAAAATTCATATGTGATTTTACAGATATGAAAAATTTGAAAAAATTCACGTTAAAATTCTTCACAAGAAAAAAAAATGCGATTTTCCCAAACATTTCCAGCGGGAAAATCAAGTAGTAAAGAGGCCTTATAGAAGGCCTTTTTGCACACATAAGATCTCCCAGCCGCATTCCAACTTTATTACCAATTAGCAAGGTGTGTCATTGGAGACCAACACCTTGCACTTTTGCATATATGTTAAACTCTTCTGGAAGGGGTTCTAAAAAGATTTAAGAATAAAGCTTTATCCAAGTTTAATTGTTGTGGCTAATAATACGAAGTGAGTAAATTAATAACTAAACTTGCAACACGTTCTAACATAACTACTAATAAAACGATTGCGACAGGCCTTATCTTAGAAAAGAAAATTTGAATTTGTAAAATATTAAATAAAAACTTTTCTAAAAGACCTTTTCAAAAAAGGCAGAGTGGAATAAGTAAAAGTTTACTAAAAATTCAATTGTAAACATTCTTAAAGGCCTAAAAAGTGATTTGCTTGCAATTTTCCCCGCCGGGCAGCACGTTTAGTCTGTGTGTATTTTTTTTGTAAAATTATTTATTGACTGGCGAACCAAAATGTGTGTGTTGTTTTTTATTTTTGTAGGCAAATATTATTGAAAAAAAATAAGAGAACTGCACATATCGTCATCTTAAATGCAGAATATTGTAACATCAAATTTCATAAGTTTACATGAGAAGCAAAAAACGTTGTAAAATGAAAATTATATGAGATATTAGAGTAATATTAAATATTTAGAATAAAAATGCGATAACCAGTTTTTTTTTTTTTGATACAAAAATGTTATTTTTACTGTAATTTATTTAGTTATGTGTGTTACGTTATTTTAATTTGTAATTCTCTAAAGCAAAACGACAAATCATCAACGAAAGTATGATAATATTAAGTTAAACAATCATTTAAAACATTAAATAATTAATATTTCTGTTAAGTTACAGGTATAATAGAATATAAAGATAATGTGCATGGTTATAAATGCAATACTGCGTTTAAACAATAAATTTAAATATGGTTAAATGCACATAGAAAAATTAATTTATTAGGAATGCGTTGACATGGTGAAATAAGTTTGTTTTTCTGATGCAGTGCAGGCAGAACTGCATTTGAGAACGTAGAGATGTTATATTATTAGAGATATTATTATGACATATTATTTATAGTTTTTTATTTCTAATTAGAAGTGGATTAAACTAAAAAAAAGTACTTCATTAAATTTAAATTAATTTTAAAAATCCAACTTTTCCATTATAACTAACGTGTATTTTGAGGTGGGGTGCTTTAAAACCATGGGAGATAAGGCCATGATGACTTTATCTCTCATTCAAAAGGGAGATAAAGTCTTTTATTTTTTTTGTTCATTTGAATGGGAGATAAAGCCATCATGGCCTCAGCTCACATTAGCGATATTAGAAAATGGTTTTATCTCTCATTTCAGTTTTGAAGAACTTTTGCATTTTACATTGGGTACGTTCATAAGACGTAGCTGTTGAGCTCAACTGCTAGAAAACTGTTGACAACTGTTGAGCCGAACATTTTCGTCTTAGAAACGGCATTATGAGTATAATGCAAAATTAACAGCTGATAAACATAAACAATTGAAAAAAATAAAGGTTGAGGTTGAGCACAACATGTTGACTTTAGGTAGCTAAAAAATTTTATGATGGAATAAATGGCCTCAAATACCCAACTGTTGTGTTGAGCGTAAGTGCTCAACTATGCGTTTCTAAGACAAACACTAAACGGTTACACAACAGTTACGCCTTATGAACGCGCCCATTGATTAATAGTTTTCACTTCCGGAAACACTATAGTCAAGTATTGAAATCTGGCTTCGCATACTAAAGTTTTTCTGCGTGGCGGCCTGCCGCCGCGCTTATGGGTTTTTTCCTCCAGTAGGACACGGCAGGTGGCTTCGCTGAATAAAGTTTTCCTGCGTGCGTCACAAGAATAAAAAAATGTCTTTTCTCGGAAACACTAAAGTAAAGTATTGGAATCTGGCTTCGCATACTAAAGTTTTTCTGCGTGGCTGTATGATTGATAAATAGTAACTGATAACCAGAGAAGACCAATTTGCTTTTTTTGCTGTTTTTGTTATTATGGTGCTTATTTTGCTTTTTTCCTATGTTTTTGCTGTAAAATAGCTTTTTTAACATAATTTTTACTTAAAAAATATTTTTTTGAGAAAACATGAGAAAAAAAATAATTGACAACTTTTTTCTGGGTTAAAACAAAAATATGTTAGTTGTGGACTCAACGTTTTTGGGCGCTTTATTACAACTAAAATTAATAAACTTACCATCCCAAAAAAAAAACAGCCATGTAACTTATTTGAGTTTAAAACAAAATAAGTAAACCGGCCGTTATGAACGAAAAAATAATAAAAAAAAATGCCGAAAGAAAAGTCAAATATGTTATTTTTGCTAAAAATGGTAAAATTGTATCCTGAAGTTTTTAAAGTTGAAAAAGATTGGCTTTTTTGTAATGTGTGTTCGAGTAAAATTAATAGCGAAAAAGTGCAATGTGGAGCAACATTTTAGTACAAAAAACACAAATTAGCTGCTTGCCAAGAAAATCGTCCACAAAAACTTATAACGGAATTTCCTGTTAATATTACTGCCAATACATTTCACGAAGATATATGTAAATTTTTGTTGGAGACCAATATACCAGTGAAAAAAAGTAAGCCATCCCAGTTTCAAAAATATCTTTCAAAAGTACGCCAATTTGTCAGTTCCAAGCGAAAGATCTATTAGAGGTAAATACATACCTCAAATGTATACGGAAGCTTTGTGAAAAATGCTTGAAAAGGCTAAAGGTAAATATATATGGATTTCTGTTGATGAAACAACAGACAGTGAACAAAGATATGTGGCCAACCTTATATTTGGTATTTTAAATGGCGATGTTGGAAATAAACCTTTTTTATTGAACATGGGTGTTCTCGAAAATGCAAATGGGGCTTCTATTGCATCTTTCTTCAACGATTCATTACAAATTTTATGGCCTGATGGTAAGTGAATATTTGATTCATAATTTTTTTTTTATTTTTTATGTTTTTTTTTTTAATTTAATCTAGGCATTCAATACGACAAAATATTGCTAATGGTAACTGATGCAGCGCTTAGAGTTTCAGCATGTAAATTAATTAATATCTTGTACCAAATCCGTTTTGGTTAAGGTAATTTTTCAATAACTCGTATTTACACACATACAAACTAAAATTTTAATTTCCATAGGCTCCTCGTAGAAAGCAGTTATTTTTACAAATGAATCCCAATTTGGCTCTTCCACCGTTCCCATGCCCTACACGTTGGGGTACTTGAATAGAAGCCACAATGCATTATGCAGAATACCTTGATAAAGTAAATGCTGTTATTTCTTAACTGAAAAGTGAAGACTCAGATTCGATCGCGCACGCCAAGGAAATATATAACTTGCCCGGATTAAGTTCCCAACTTGCGTTTATCAAAAACAATTTTTCAATTACTGTGTCTTCTATAAAAAAAGCTACAAACAGTTGGGTTTGCTATTCACGAAAGTGTAAATATTGTGTCAAATGTACGAAAAGCTCTTGAGAATCTACATGAAAAAATATATATGAAGAAATTTAATGCAGTATGTATGTATTTCAAAGAAATCCGGGGTTCAAACAAATTTTACAAATAAACAACATTCTTCAAACTGGTGCTAAACCTGATGACGAAATGAAATTTTGAAATATAAATTTGCTCCAACAACATCCGTTGACGTGGAAAGAAGTTTTTACTTATACAATTCACTTTTAACAGAAAGACGAAGAAAAATGACGTTTACAAATATAAAAGCCCACATGATTGGTTATTGTAACTGTTTTCACGAATCTGAAGAAATAGAATAACTGTAATTTTTTATATTTAAATGTATATATTAAAAAAATAAAAATGCTTTTTTTGCTGCTTTTTTTTCTAAATTTTTGTGCTTTTTTTATATATTTGTTTTGCTGTAAACACTTTGTTTTTTGCTTTTTTTTGTCTTCTCTGCTGATAACACACATGTGATTAGGAACGCATTTTTTAAATTGACATATAAGAAATTGATTTAAAATATTAATTCTTAGTTGTTATTTTTTCAATGGTAACTAAGGATTTTTCCTTTTACAGAATGTTTACACCATACATAACAATATTCTGAGAAAATATGGTTTTATCTCTCATTTGCGAAAAAAAAAATATGGCTATATCTCTCATTTCGCAAAATTTTAAATATGACATTATCTCTCAATGATTGGGCAATAAGGCCATTATGGCTTTATCTCCCATTCAATTGAGCAATAAAGACATCATGGCCTTATCTCCCATGGTTTTAAAGCACCCCACCGTATTTTGATGTCCTTATAATGAATTTTCTCAATTGAATTTTTCTTTACAATAAACAAGTTTTGTAAAAAATTTGTATCATATACTTACATATATGCATATTTGTCTCCATATAAGGAATTATTTCGAAAAAACTTCTGCAAGAAGTAAATTTTAATTAGTTAATTTCTGAAAAATTTAAATAAGAAGAATGAAAGAGTTTTTCAATTAAAAGTAGTATTGATAGCAGCCCGCGTATTTAGTGAAAGAAAATGTTGTATAAAGAAGCACTTATCCTAAAAAAAATACTATTAGTATTTAATAAAGCCGTAAAAGGATTAACACAAAATTTAGCTAAACAATAGCTAAACACTTTATAAGAAATGCTATTATTCTAAAGATGTAGAAGACAAGTAATTTATTATTTAACACAAAAGGCCTTATAACAGTCTTTTTGAGGATATTGATGAAGGACGACTTGGAAGAATGCAATCCTAACAAAAATACCAGATTATTTTAAATAAACGTGGAAAAAATATTTCTATTGTATTATAAACATTCTATATTAATAATGAAGAAATATTCTGGTCCAATAGTAACAGATTTATTATAGGGAAATTCGGCTGTATAAAAATTTATTAAAAAGTATATACATATGTACATATATTAACTCATTTTGGAAACGAAACAAGTGATGGAAAAATCATATCATAAAAATAATGACAGTCTGCTGGAAGCAAAAAACTAAGGACCTGCAGATGGTACTATTTATTCTTGGAAATTCTTAGCACATGGAAGTGCAATGGGTTAAGCTGTGAAATTTCGAACAGTCCAATGTAGAAGAAGCTGATAGTCATACTTAATATAGGTTTTGCAATAAGCCATTTTTGATTTTGTTAATAGCTAGGATATTTTTTAAGGTGGAAGCTTAAAATTTTTTTTAAATATTTAACGTGAATCGTAATCAATAAAAAAAGCTATTTCAAAATGTTCAATGATAGATTGCTTTGCATTTTAGCAAACGATATTTATACTGTTGTAAAAAATTCTTTGATGCTTATAAAAGGGTCGGTCCTTTTCTTAAGCAGACATAAAGGCAAAACTTATTGAAAAAAAATTCATGAGCAAGTATAGAAACTTGGGCGCTGTTTCTCAAAACAACAAATTACAAATCTACAAGTAAAATACATTTGAACAAAAACCAAAGTTGTAAAATTGTTGCTTTTTTAACGTAAATGAAGTGATTTTATGGTCCCATGCAGATATATTATAGGGAAGTTCGATTGTACCTGCTGTCACATTTGCTTTTACACATAATTTTTAACAAAACAAGCCTTCTTTACTTTAATTTCAAATATTTGTTACCTACTTAAGAAAAATGTTATCAACGAACAACCGTTTTGGTTGGTAAAACCAAAACTGTATTACAACAACAACACGTATTGAGTACTTGGAATTCTTTTTCAATGAGTTTTGCCTTTATGTCTGCTTAAGAAAAAAACGTTCCCTTTTAAAAGCATCAAAGAATTTTTTACAACAGTATAAATATCGTTTGCGAAAATGCAAAGCAATCTATCATTTAAAATTTTGAAATAGACTGTTTATTGATTACGATTCACGTTAAATATTTAAAAAAATTTTTAAACTTCCACCTTAAAAAATATCCAAGCTATTAACAAAATTAAAAATGGCTTATCATTAAGTAAATAATTTCCTTAAAAAACATAATGAATAATCTTAATTAAAAAAAATAAGCAGAGTATTTGATATATTTTTACGAACACATTCATTTTTTTTACGTCAAAAATGGGTATTCCGTTTCATACTCTGAACGTGTTAGTGGAATAAGTGATCAAACTGCACATTATTGCATAAGCAAAAAGAAAAACAGTGCTGTAAAATTAATATAAACCGAATCCATATATATATATATGTATTGAAAAACCTATATTAAGTATGACTATTAGCTTCTTCTACATTGGACTGTTAGAAATTTCACAGCTTAACCCATTGCACTCCCATACGCTATGAATTTCCAAGAAAAAATAGTACCATCTGCAGGTCCTTAGTTTTTTGCTTCCAGCAGACTGCCATTATTTTTATTATATGATTTTTCCATCATTTATTTCGTTTTCCAACCTTATGAGTTTATATATGTACATATATAGTTTTTAATAAATGTTAATACAGTCGAATTTCCCTATAATGAATCTGTTGCTATTGGATCAGAATATGTCTTCATTATTAATATAGATAGTTTATAATACAATAGAAATATTTTTTCGACGTTTATTTAAAATAATATGGTATTTTTTGTTAGGATTGCATTCTTCCAAGTCGTCCTTCATCAATATCCTCAAAAAGACTGTTATAAAGCCTTTGGTTTTAAATAATAAATTACTTGTCTTCTACATCATTAAAATAATAGCATTTCTTATAAAGTGCTGGAATATAAATTGTTTAGCTAAATTTTGTGTTAATCCTTTTACGGCTTTATTAAATACTAATAGTATTTTTTTTAGGATAAGTGCTTCTTTATACAACATTTTCTTTCACTGAATACGCGGGCTGCTATCAATACTACTTTTAATTGAAAAACTCTTTCATTCTTCTTATTTAAATTTTTCAGAAATTAACTAATTAAAATTTACTTCTTGCAGAAGTTTTTTCGAAATAATTCCTTATATGGAGACAAATATGCATATATGTATATGAGTCAAATTTTTTACAAAACTTGTTTATTGTAAAGAAAAATTCCATTGAGAAAATTCATTATAAAGAGATCAAAATACAAGTAAGTTATAATGGAAAAGTTGGATTTCTAAAATCAATTTATATTTAAATTTAATGAAGTACATTTAGTTTAATCCACTTCTAATTAGAAATAAAAAACTATAAATAATATGTCATAATTATATCTCTAATAATATAACATCTCTACGTTCTCAAGTGCAGTTAGGGTTGTCAGTTTTTAAATCAGAGAAATCAGTACATAAGAGAAAAAAATCAGTACAATTGAATAAAAAACAGTTCATTTACTTTTTTAATATAAAATTGCATATTAATAACATAAAAAGTTATAATCTTTTTTAAAACAAAACTTGAATTCATTCTATAATTTGAACAGTGACAAAATTTAATTAATAAAACCGAATTTTTTCAAACAATAACTCAATTCCGTATATATTTTTAAGCGGGAATACAAAGTGAATAATAAAAAAATCTAAAACACAAGTTACGGTCACACCTAGCAAATATTTGATGAAAAAAACTTGACTAACATGTGAACTAAAATTGTATTTCCTTTATTCTATTATATTTTTTGAATATAGGTCACATAAAAGTATTTCTTTGCTATATCTACCAGCATAAATAATTTCATTTTGCAATTAAAAGGTCATGCTGAATGTCTTTTATTTTGCGGAAACAGCCAATGTCTAATTTAATCGAGAACAGCTTCAAAAGAGTTTTAAGCCAATTTTACTTAGAACTCTTCTATAAAAAACTAAAATTTAAATTTTCTCTAAAATTAATTATTTGACATTGGCCTTTTTAGCATAAAGCTTTAGATATAAGGACAACAATGTTAAAAAACAAATTCAACACTTGAAATAACGAAGCTTGTTATGTATTTATCTTAAAAATAATTTTAAAGTGATTTACAACTAATAACCTTTAATAATTTTAATAATTGCAAAGGGCACAATCGTTTTTTAGACGATCTTATACTATAGATTTTTATAAATAATATATTTTCATATTTATGGCCTTTCCACAATTTATTTCCTGTCATCAAGAAATTGTAAAACTCATTACAACAACAACCAAAGTTTGTCTTTATCTGCAACTCACTTTCTAGGTTTTATATTAGGAGCCCGTTTCTTTCTTTTCTCCACTTTTAAAACTAAAGATTCGTTCTGTAAAATCGTTTGAATGTGGAATGAAAGAAATAAAATTACACATTTCCTCAAATTCGTAAACGCACCACCGTTTAGAAACACTTTCCATTTTTATTCTACTGTCATCTTTTTTCGTACTGACGCGGCAAAAATCTTTATTGTTATGAACTCATCGATAAGAACATCTATATTAATATTTGTATCGCAATTTGACAACATGACAAACTATATACTGAGCCCAGTTAATATATAATAACAGTACAAAAACAGTAGATTAATGACAGAATCAGTACATTTGCGTACTGATTTGCTTGTAATGCATAAATCAGTACTTTAAACAAAAAACCGTATATGTACTGATAAAAACAGTACGAATGCAGTACTGCCTGCACTGCATCAGAAAAGCAAACTTATTTCACCATGTCAACGCAATCCTAATGATGCTGCATATTAATTGTGTTATTATCATTTTTATATGTGCAATTAACCATATTTAAATTTATTGTTTAAACGCAGTATTGCATTTATAACCATGCACATTATATTTATATTCTATTATACCTGTAACTTAACAGAAATATTTAATTATTTAATGTTTTAAATGATTGTTTAACTTAATACTATCATACTTTCGTTGATGATTCGTCGTTTTGCTTCATAGAATTACAAATTAAAATAACGTAACACACATAACTAAATAAATAACAGTAAAAATAATATTTTTTTATCAATAAAAAACTGGTAATCGCATTTTTATTCTAAATATTTAATATTACTCTAATATCTCATATAATTTCCATTTTACAACGTTTTTTGCTTCTTCTGAAAACTGTGATGTTATATTATTCTGCATTTAAGATGACGATATGTGCAGTTCTTTTAGTTTTTTTTTTTTAAATAATATTTGCCTACAAAAAATTCAACACACACTTTGGCTCGTTGCCTTTAACAAAAACAAAATACACACAAAGACATTTCGTGCTGTGGTCATGCAAACTGCCGAGCAACAGCAACATTACTGGTGAGGAGCGTTAAGAAAATTTTTTGTTTCCTCATTTTTCATGACTGAGGAAAGGCAAAAATTTATTTTTCCTCACGCTCATGAATGAATTGGCAAAAAAATTCACAATTCATTCATGGTTGTGAAAAAAATTACACGTTTTAAATTCCTCATTCATGAAAAAATTCATGAATGGTTAAATATGAGCGATCATATATGAATTTTTCGGAAATCTGATTTATTACAAAAAAAAAACAACAAAATATGTAGAAAATTTGTTTCCTTTTGCGTTCATTTTTATTATGTCAATGTTTTTTGCGTGTTTCTTTCGCTTGTGCTTTGCAAATAAACGGAAATAGTTGACTTAGCGGAAAATTGGCAAACGGAAACGACTGGTGAATTTAACGTTTTACACAGTGGTCAGAAAGAAAGAAATTATTAAAAAAACACTAATTTCTTCATCAAAACTATTTGGGGTCTAAATATTCGGATAAATATAAGAAATGAAGAAGCACATCATTTTACCCATAATTCTGTGCCCATGTTCTGTAACTCTCGCTTCCAGTTACTTTTCTATTGAAAAGCGAGAAATGAAACAAATTTGCCATAAATTGAAACAAACAACTGTTTTTCTGACTTTACAGCGTCTCACCCAGGGACAAATAACCGAAATACGACGACAAAAATGGAATTTTGTTAAATGTAACCAATATTGCACTTAATATGTTTTATATGCCAGTACGCAATCTACCTATAAATATTTATTTTTTTAACACATCACATTAGTCTGTACGTGCGTGAAAGATATTATTATCTGTTACACGCACTTATGAACATATACCTGTCAGCAACATCTATAGCTTTTATTATTGCTACACTCTACAATTTTTTTGTAAATTTACAATTTAAAGTTTCTTAAATATATTTTTAAGCATCAGGTACCTATCTAATTAATTTTGCAGTTATTATTAAAATAACAATTATATGTAGTTTAGGTATAGTATACTGTTTTAATTATGAAATATATTGAAAAATTTACTTTAACTAGAGCTACAAAAAAAGTTCAAAGCAATTCTACGACTTTTCCTTATAAGTTAAAAAAAAACAACTATTAGTAAGTGTAAAAAGTCAAGTGGAGGTCCCCCCCGTTTCCCCTTTCAATAAATAGAGCCTATTTTCTAAGGTAGTACACCTAATTCTGAAAATCCCACATGACAATGACAATTTTTTTTTAATTCGCTACATTTTACATTCTGTGCAGTCTCCTCACAAAATACTTGTGTGCACCACTGATGTATACTTAAACTGCTACGAAAAAAATATAATAAGAGGAATTCCGTAACTAAATTGTAACTAACAGAACCGCAATAGCAAAATTTTTCATTCAGTGCCGTGTTCTTACAAGATATTTGTGTGAACGAAAATTAAGGGTCCGCCAAATAACTTCGTTTTTTTGAAAATGCTATAAAAAAACTACTGAATATTTTCTCAAATTTCTTTTTTTATTTGAAAGTACAATTCATACCAAGGTCTTTATGCAAAATTCGTCTCAATGATGTCTCCGAAATTTTCAATTATTATTCCTACACTAAATCCCGCGAAGCTTTTTGCTTGTCTGCAGGAGACCAGAGTCTCTGGCGGGAATCGAACCCGCAACCCCGGTACTGATAGACTAGCTCACTACCAGCTAGCCTACCGGGGCACGACGGTGAATTGATGTTGATGGCGCTTCACGCAGACTTTCTGCCACAGCAGCAATATTCTCGGGTGTACGCACTGTTTTTGGCTTTTCACGCTTTGGTTTATCGATGAGGATGCCAGTTTCTTGCACTTTTTTTCACAAGATAACGAACATACGGAGCTGACGGTGCTTCTTTTTTTCCAAAATCCGTACGCAATTTTCGCACACATTCTGCAACATTATCATGATTTTCAAAGTAATGTCGAAATATTTCCCAGCGTTGTTCAAGCGTATACACAACCAAATTCGTTCAGCGGAAGGATAAAACTAATAATCTGTAAAATCAGACATGAGCTTAGTGTTATGATTCACGAAATAAGCACTAGCTGAAAAAAAAACGTTAGATGGCGGACCCTTTATATTAGAAAGGGCAATTCCGTAACTACATTGGGTGTATTGAGATCTGTGCTTTAAAGAAGATGAAAACGAAGAGAAAGGAGTTATTTGATGTACTGAAAAAGCAACATTTTTATAATACATATGTCATCATCAAAGTGTAATGACCAACTATTACAGTATATCTTGGTTAAGTAGTATCATCAGCAGTGGATCATATTTAAATAAAGACTTTTAAAAAATTTAATTTTTAATTCCGCTTTTTATAAGTATTCTCGTTTTAAGTTTTTAATTAGGCCTAATGTTTTGTAATTTGAATTTTGAATTTTTAAAACTAGACATCTAAAATCCGTGTAATAAGTTTTAATTCGATAGATTTTTTAAAAATTGTACGCCATATTGGATCCGCCATTTTGAATTTTTAAAAACTAACATCAGATTCGTAATCAGCGACCCCAAAAAATCCTGTGAAATAAGTTTTAAGCGAATTCGATAAATTTTTTAAAAATTGTCCGCCATTAGCATCCGTTATCAGCGTTCCTAAAAACCTTGAGGTACTTATTTTTATTAAAATATATTGAATCCATATGAAGTAAATAATTTTGTCGCCCAAAATTTTCAATTTGTCCCTGTAACATTTGTGCGTCTGTAACATTTTTAGCGATTAAAAGCTGTCACGTAAGGAAATTACTCGCCAATTTACAGAAAAAGTGTGTCTGTACAATTGTTGTGAGTAAGTTCCCGCTTTGAACTGTCAAATAAACTCACGCATAAAAACGGGGTGAGAAAAAATATTACCACTAAAAAATATATTAAATATTCCAAATGCAATGAATAATAACATAGAAGAGATAAGTATTTTGCTTTTGACTGAGATTAAAAAAATATTAAATAGACAACCCCTGAAGATGTCAACAAATAATTGACGAAACGTTGGGAGAAACATGTAAAAAAGGTTTTTTATTTACATTAATATATTAGGCCCAATTAGCTTAACAAAAACTTATATCGCACTTAATCAACAAGAGGGTATTATCTCAAAATTTTTATTTTTCCACTTTTTCGAAAAAATCTACACGTTATATTCACATCTGCCCGCTGTAAAAATATCTTGCTATTTTGTCTACTTTTTGCTAATGAAACGGTTGGTTTTAAAATTCATTTCCATATGCCTTCAATGTTAAATTAAAAATTGTTTTGCTTCTACTGAAAATTTTTAAATTTTGAGTTAATACCCTCTTGTTGATTAAGTGCGATATATGATTTTTTCATTGTTTAATTATTTTACTTTTAACATTTTTGAAAAATATACGAATGTTTTCAATGCTATTTTTTAAACAACAAAAATTAAAGTCGCACTCTACATTATTTGCAATAGCCGACGGTTGTATTTTCGCCGCAGTCATTGAAAATTTTTCAATTTAATTTATTTTGGCCGCCGTCAACGATATGTGTTACTGGCGTTCTCAACGTCTGCAAGTTCATATCGGCTTCGAGTGAAATAATATGACATTTATAACGTAACGTAATCTCTTTTGATAGCACTGTGCAAGAAATTGACACTTTTTTTTCGTGACAAGCTGGGCACCTAGCGTTTTAACATAATTCGGGTACGCTGAATCCAGTGGTGCCCGTTATTTCGAAAATGGAGGAGGTTGCACAACATATGTTCGCGTAACTCAAAAACCCTTTACCTAATTGAAAAAACTTAAAAACCGCAATAAAATTTCATTTAAGAAAACAAAAACTTTTTTTCTAATATCAGTAGTCGTTATTGAAACATCATTTTTTTTTTGAAAAAAAATTAATTTTTTTATCAAAATTTCGAAATTTTTGTTTTTTAAAAATTCATAAAAAATTGGAAAATGCAGCTATGCTTCTAATTTTTTGCAGGCGTATAAAAAACTTTTGATTTTATTCACAAAAGTCGACTAATTTTAATTAATTTAAGAATTTCATAAAACGCAATATTTGTATGGGAACCCCCTAACGGATGGTGATAAAAGGAAAGTATAATTTGAGAAAATGTTAAGAACAAAAAACTAATGGAGGTCAGTCATACATTTTATCCCCCTAGGGGCGACTCCTGGGCATTTATGGGACTTTTTCTTCAATATATTTCTAGTCTGCATTGAACATTTTGTATGGAAGCCCCCTTAAGGAATGGAGATAGCGGGTGGGTATGTTAGAAATAGATGATTGAGATGAAAAATAAAGTGGGGTTGGTCATACATTTGACCCATCTAGGGGCATCCTAGGCGCTGCAGGGGCCAAATTTAAGAATTTCATTAAACGGCTATATTAGTATAGGAGCCCCCCTAAGGGGTGGAGATATATTGCGGAATTTCGGTTTTTAAGTTTTTTTAATAAACTAAACCGTTTTTGAGTTACGCGAACATGTGTTGTGCAACCTCCTCCATTTTCGAAATAACGGTATATCTCGAAAACCAGAGCCAATCTTTAAAAACCGCGGGCACTGGATTCAGCGTACCCGAATTATGTTAAAACGCCATGTGCCCGGCTTGTCTGTTTTTTCAACTAGCATAGTGTAGTTTTCGACATGAGTTACAGACACACTTTTTTTCTTATTTTTCGAGAAACGATGGAATATTTTGTTTAACATCTTTTCAATGCGAGAAGTTCTCACCAAAGTTACAGAACGTGTAAACACAATTTTAGGTGGCAATAAAAGACTTGTAGTCGAGAATATCCGACTTTGAAAATTAAAACATGCTTTAGGTATTTCACCTATCTTGATCTAGTATTTTGCAAATATATATCTGATTAAAACTTGCCGCGATTTAATTTTAATTTTTATAAATTACCATCAAATCAATAAATAGAATTGTAAAAAAAGCTTTTGTAAATAAACAGTTATTCCTATGTATTGCATTTGAAGTAGTGATGTAACGATACGCCTTTTTGCCCATACGATGCCGAGACCGATACTCAAAAAGAAATATCGGTGATACCGATACAAATATTAAATTGAAATTCAAGGTAAAATTAGCAAAACTCAAGTAATTCTATATTTTTATTATACAAAAATACAGCGTAAGAGATTAATAATATTTAAAATTTATTTTAATAAGATTTAAAAAACAAAGAATTGAATTTAAATTCATAGTAATAAAATTATTTTTTATACAAAAAACAGTGTAATAGATTATTTAAAATGAATATTAATAAGATTATTATTTAAAAAACAAAGTATTCTCCGCTTTTGCATAGATAGGCGATTTCGCAAATCTGTTTAAAGCACACCTACTGTGGAAATAATAAATTTCTCAGATGCGACAGAATTGATTTGAAATCTTAAGCATTTCTGCTCCATGTTCTTAAATTAAATTTTTCGGATAACATTTAATTGCGACAGTAAACAAGATTTGTATCGAAGGCCAAGAGTTGTAGATAAACAATAGGTTTAATTATTGTCTAAACTCTCAAATCTTTCATTCAGAGCTAATGCTAAAAGTTTTCGCAAATTTTTTGGTTATTTATTATACCTAAATCTGATATTTCTGCCCGAAATTTCTACAAAAAGAAAGCTGATCGTGTTCGTAACTTACAGTTATCTATACCTTTTTCAACGTTTATTTGACCTACGTGTTTTTACCTTCAGTTTTCTTTCAAAATATGGCAGCTCTTACACCATAGATTTCTATATACAGCTAGATTTCTTCTTGTAGAATTTACGGGCATTAATAGTTACGGTTAGCTTGAATAATCCGTATCTCTTGTTTAACATATTGTGTTTGCAATAATTGATTGTAAAATATGTAATTCAAAATAGGACCTTACCTACCTATTATTTATTTTATATAGATGCTTTCACTTATAGTTACGTCTTTAAATTGAAGTATGTTTTTTTAAGAGCATACCAAGAACAACTTAAAAATTGCTTGAAAACAATTATACATACAAAATGAATTAAGAGCGTTTAGGATAAATATAGGTATGTATAATGAATAAAAAACAGGTGTTACGGTAGGCTAGTTGGTAGTGAGCTAGTTCCCCACCAGACAGTCTGGTCTGTTTCACTACAACGGGCTAAAGGTTTGCGTTACTTTTGATCGGTTAATTAATTTGAATAAATACTAAAATTTTCTTTTGTAAGAATTGTCAAAGTAATAAAGAGTTTTAGAAACAACAAGTTAAGCAATATAAATTTAATTGAAAATGTTTAAAAAATCCTAAAATGTTAAACTGTTTTCTTAATAAGTAAATTGTTTAACAGTTAAGGTAGAAGTACATAACACGGGTTAGTGCACCCGCGTTCTGTAGACCTTTGTCAAAAAAAGTTAAACTTGTGGTTAACTTCGAATTTTTTAACGCGTTATGTATTTTTAACAACTAATCAGCTGACAACAAAAAAGAAAAATTAAAAAATGTGTGAATCATGGATAAAAAAACTTATTAAAAAGTTTATAAAGCATACAGTATCGTATAAAAACAGAGCTGAAGCTTGGAATTCTATAAAAAAAGTGTTAAACAAATAAAACAACAGCTGAAAGAAAAGGCTTTTATAACGCGTGTTGTGTATCTTGCTATTTTTCACGCGCGAAAGTTTTTAAACGCACGATAATCGTAGACGAATTAACGCGTGTTATGTACTTCTACCTTAAAGCCTAGAAGTTATTTTGATAATGTTGCATATAATACAAACAGTCTTTTAGCGTATATAGTATATGTGTTCGATTTTGTAGAAAGGGCCGTTTATGTTTTGTTAATAAAATCGCTAATTATGGACGAAAGATTCGTTAATTTTTTGTGGACATTTGTGTTTTTACAATACATCAGAATCAATGAAAATTGGATTTTTACTTTTTGGTTAGTTGGGGCCGTTTGCGTTTTAGGTAGTGATATGTACATATGTATTTTTTAAAACAAATTATACCTTGGATTCAAAGGATTCCAAGGCTTGGAACCTTTAAAAATACTCGAAAATTAATTGATTTGCAAAAAAGTTTTAATCAAGCCATGCAAAAAAAAATCAATATCTGTGTATTTATATGTAATAAAAAATAATGTGGTGAAAAAATGTTAAAATTTATAACCGTAAGCACATTCTGTTGTGCTTACACCTAGAAAAAATATCAGTGGTTTTTATCAATTAAAAAAATTGTTTAAAATGTATTTCAATTTAATTAATGTGACAAATGAATTAAATATTTTTTTAGTTGAAAGAAAATTAAAAATATAATATTGATTCAATTAACAGTTTAGTTGTTTTGAAATAAAATTTTATTAAAAATATTAATTAAATAACAAAAAACCCCAGGTTTTCACGGACAGGTTTCCCTGACTAGTTTCGATTGTAACCCCACAGTCTCTTCAGAAGGGTTTGCCGTTTATTACTTACCGCCATTGACGACGGATTACGTCAATAGTCAAACAACAATCTTTAAACCAAATGGTATTGTACCTTAGTAGATCGATATTTGCTTTGAATGAATGATAACCTATTTTAATTGATTTACATGTTCTTCCTAACTTCGGTTTTTCGTACTTTTTGTCAAGAATTCTTCTTGAAATCCAAAGTACATTTTTGATTTTCATGTTTTTGTCTTTCTTTTTTCTTGTTGACCTTTTTTAGCACACTTAAGGACTTTAAGCTCCTTGGAGCTTAAATCACAAAAAGCCTTTTCGATTTCTCTTAACTCTTATCTTAGGGGAATAGCTGCTGTAAATAGGTGGTAACTCGACTGCTATATCTTGGAGTAAAAACGTTTTTCAAATGATTAACAAACAATTTTCATTTTTCAATATAATTGTTTGCCCAACTTTCATTCAAGTTTCTTAATAACGGCTAAAAGATAACTGGTCTATTGAAATTTCAAGCTGTTGTGAAATGTGTAGTCTGATTGTGGAGTTGCATCAAGTTCCTTAAGAATTTTTTCCAGTGGATCAGTTTTCTGAGATTTCAGAAACTTTCTTAGTCTTTATGGCGATCTGAGCAATTGCCACTCTCTTCGAACTCTCCTTTTTTCAGTCAAGAGGCGTTAAATATGTGAATAATATATATAAAAATTTTTGATTTTTTTGTGCGTTATGCTGGAATGTTGAACAGCTATTACAGCGGAATATTTTCTGTGCAATGGTTTAAGAGATATTTTCTATATTTTAACCAATTTATTCTTGTGGCTGACGACGCTAAGTAACCAGACGGAGATACAATTCTATTGGGGTGCATTATCGTAACATTTGCAGTTGTATGATCGGAAGATAATTCCAAGGATGCTTCAACATGAATTGGTTTTATAAGGATGTTTTAACCACGCTAAAATCATTGATATCTTGAATTTTTCGCTGATCAATATGTAGGCCAATATGTTGGTTGTCCACTCGTAGGACATTTTTAGAAATTGTAATAAACAAAGCACAACCCTTTGGTGCTATAAGTTGTGACCCCCAGAAGGTTTGTGTAGCGTTATAATCGCCAGTGGCTAGCAAACAGGATACTAATGATTTATAATATTGACTTTCTGATATTGAAAATCTAGGTGGAGAGTATAAAGATGAAATTACTATGTTTCGATTTAGCTCTTCAACACAAACGCTTGTTGCTTGCAGATAAGCTTCACAATGATCACACATTAACTAGTGTTTGATTCGAACTTTTAGCGATATGGCAGAACCTCCATAACCTCTATCTCGAGGCTCCATGGTATCCTATAATATATAACCATTGATATTAAACATTTTTCTTGAGGTCAAATGAGTCTAAGAAACCATCGTAACATCAATTTCTTTATTTTTCAGAAAGTATTCTAATTTTTTTTTCTGGCGGATGCCGCTTGGGCGAGCAAATTAAATGGATTTGTGAGCAACTAGTGCTTTTGTCGTTTTTCATTATCGGAAGTCTTAACAGAGCGAGAGTTGGAGCGACTTATTGATATCTTATTTACCATTTTAAAATTCTCCGAGGAATGATTCCGACTTCTGGATGAGGACCTATTAATAATCGGTCCATAATTTCACATAGCCCCCATACAGGCATAATTTCGGAATAGAGTCTTTGTGCCCCTAAACCGTATTATTATATTGTTATATAGATTAAATATGGTACAAACATTTTTGTAATCATCTTAACTAATTTTATTGAAATCGGTTGATATTTGACTATAGCTCCAATACAAATGACACTCCCAAAAAAGAAGCTAAATGCCTTATATATGTTGGTATTGGTATGAAATTTGGCGACAATACTTTTACGATAGGCTCTAAATCATGACAACATGTTGGACGGGTGAGTCCAGAATTTACCTTAGGTTCAATATCAACCCCCTCCATAAAATCACTTTGAGTCGAAAATATATCATTTAGATATATTTATCCATATATTATTCGAAAGAACGGAGTTTTACATAAATCTTAAGTTCATAACATAATTTTATTTTGGTGGTTCCATGATTTCTCAGGGCCGACTATATTTATATTTTAATGATTATATTTAAAATATAAATGCTACTTAATGATATTATTTTAATAAGTATAAGATTTTTTGCTTTGACCATCACCCAAATTTGTCTCTTCACAACAGCTGTAATTCCGATAAATAGTATTAAGAAGCGAATACATACAAAACAAAGGCCCTAATTGTGTAAAACGCAACACAAGGCCAAAAACTGCATGGAAAGCAAAAACAAAGTCAAAACAATCTTAAAATTTTGTTGCTGCTTTCGACAGAAATTCATATTGCGTTTAAAAATGTTCAACTTCACAAGAAAATTTTCAAACGGTTTTAATGCAATTTTTGGGAGAACTCAAATCCTAATGAACGATACAGAAATTAGTATTAAATTAATCTGAGATTTAAAGGTGTGGTCACTTATAGAAAATTATGGCTTATTTTCATTAATTATTACTAATAAGTGTTCATGTACTCGAAAAGCTTGCAACGAGAGATTGAAAAAAGACCATAAGAATTTGAAAGAAAAAATTTGGTGAAAATTTCTAATAGTAAAATTTTTACTAGCAAGAATTATTCATCCACCTGTTTCATGTTTGTGTTTACAAAACAAAAATAATTTTCATCATTTTTAATTTAAAAGTTTCTCAACATTACATTCTGCTTGTGTCTAATAATTGTAAATTTTTCTGTACATACATAATACTTCATTGCTATCCAAAGGATAGCTAAGGTAAAATGTAACAAGAAGATACAAGATAATAGTCTGGTAGTGTATAAAGTCATTCCTAAAAATTTAAGAAATGGAACTATTACAAAAAAAAGCTTTATAAAATACATAACTGAAATTTAACTCATAGAATAAATTCGAAAAAAATAAAAAATGTTGAATATAATAAAGTAACTTGAAAAAGAAATAATTCCCAGATTCTAATTGTTAAACGTTTTTCAATAAAATAAAATGTTTATTTTCCTAAAATTTTGAAACAAAAAAAAAATTTTTTTTTCAAAAGTTACGTCATATTCAAAATGTCATAATTTCGTATAAAACTCATTTAATTTCTTGGAGACGTTACGTGACAAAAAGTGTACTTTTCTTTGAACGTGCCCACATTAAGCTCCAACGAAAAATGCAAACAAATGTCGCTACTTTTTTTTAACACCTAAAATCACACAAATCAGGTTAAATAAATACTTATTGCTTAAAATTACAATATTAAAATTTTATTTTCGGATTATTAAAAAAAAACACCTCCTTCAAAGTTTGAGGATTATTAAAGAACAGTTTGATGAATTACATAAAAAAAATCAGCAAAAAATGTTTTTAATATACTGTTTGTAGCCCCAAGTATTTTCTTTAAAATGACACACAAATCATTTTCGTATGTGCAGTAGTTTTTGAGATATTGAGAAAATAAACTCAACACATTCGGCTCATTCGGCGAAATTATGAAATTTAAAATATGACGTAACTTTTGAAAACAAATTTTAAATTTTTTTTGCTTAACCCTAGATGGTAACTGTTCGTCGAAACGACGAAGCTTATATACAGTTTATCATATAACTTATTTATGTGTATTCCAATTACGCTCTTATTTTTATTAACGTTAGCTGATGACGAAAACTTTAAAAAAATAATAAATTTTAAAACACAAAAATTAGTAAAAATTCGTAACAAATGTTGAAAGAAAAGAAAAACTTTTATATTTTATGCTTTATTTAGTATTTTTTAATAAAATGCTTAACTAAAAAATTTCTTGTTGATTTTTTATTTTAAAACCCGTTCCGATAGATTTTTTTTTAAAGTTCGTCGATTTGACGAAGAGTAACTTATATGTACTAAAATGAGGAGTTACCTTTCAGGGTTAACAGCTGTCAACAAAATTCTATTTTTTTCTCAAAGGAATAGAAAAGTGTAAACGCTTTGTTCACAGTGTAATTAAAAAAATCGACAAAAGTGACGATTTGGATCATGTGTCTCCCAGTCGCCACTTTTGTCAATTTTTTTAATTACACTGTTCTCAGGGCAGGGAAGTTACGTTAATTTAATAAAAAAAATTTATTTGACTTTAGAAGTAAGTTGTGGAACCCCTTTAAAAGTTTGTTTTAGTTTTTTTGTCATTCCCCATTATCCATGGGAAAAAAACTGGTAACAAGCTACATATTGTTATGTTAATGCCTTTTCAAAAACGTTTTTGGTTTATTTCCTTTATAATAAACCTCTTGAGTTATTTTATTGCAACATTAATAAAATAAATAAAACACATCACTTTAAACACTTTAATTATAGCTGGTACTATAAACTATTCACACAACCTTTTTTTAGAACTTAGTCCCTTATACAATCTATAATTGCGATCCACACACTTAAATGTTTGTACTACAACTCATCTTCAGTGCCATCTGAGATAAGTATTTATACTCTAACCAAAACGTCTAGATGGCTCTAGATAATTCTAATTGTTTCCGGAATGCTCTCTAGCGTCTAATTATCTAAACTAACTCAGCTAATATAATTCTGCATTAAAACTATGGCTGAATTTAAAATAAGCTATTATACATCAATAAACTAAAGCATACTTTATGGATGAACAATTATTATGTTATACAATATTGTATAACAATTTTAACATTACATTTGTACTAGAAAATTCTGTAGAGTGATTTTTACATTATAAATATGCATAGCTAATACATTATCAATTTAAACTAATTGTAATTGCTAACAAATACAAAATAACTAAGCAATACAAGATAACTAATAAATTTATATAATTCTTAACTAAAGTTACTTTTGTAACTATATAAAAACTGTTTTACCGAGATCTCCTTTTAGCTTTCCTTTTGATGTACACACAGCGGCCTTAACATCCTTTTTGCTTTCAATGAGAATCAGAAAAACAACGCACAGTTTTTTCTATTTCCAGTTATTTTTCCTTTATCGATACCATTAGAAACTCGTTTCATACTTTCTTCGTTTTGATTCTCTTTTTCTCAATAGATATGGCCAAAGTTTGGTGTGACCTAAAAAAAATTTTTCTTTTTACTCCAAACTCATTAAATGCCTAACACATATTAAGGTAATGGTATTTTTTTCTTTCAAATTAAAGTCACATTTTTTTGTCGGAGGATAATTTTAGATTTTATCATATTAATTTTAACAGAGATTTCTTCAATGTGACATTAAAGTCAAATATTGTCAAGGAAATGGAAATGTTCATATGAAAGTAGACTATTTTAAAAAAGAATGAGAATGAGTAATTTAATTCTGAGAAAAAAGGGAAGTTAATTAAGAACTAAGGCAGATTTTCTTTATCCATTATTAAACATGTGCACACAAGCATTTTTGAATGAATGAATGAATGAAACAGAATATCGCCTGAGTTCTACATTCGTCAAACGAAATGAAAGTCAAAATTCCACTCAGTTTGGGTTCTTAAAATCGTTAACGTGAAATGAAAAGTAAAATTTCATTTCCAGTTTATTTCAAGAGGAATTTTTGTGTTCTAAAATCATTTTCACTACAAAAACGTAATTTCAAATCGAAACCAAACAGCCGCGTGAAAAAATACTTTTTGGTTAATTATAATTTTTTTAATAAGTATTGTGGCTATTTTATTGAACTGTTAATGGTTTATAATCCAAATTTTGATGTTTTAAGCAGGCAAAAGTTCATTGAATTTAATTTTCATTAAATTATTTTTATGAAGAAAGAATTTTACAACATGAAATGAATCTCTCTCTTCAGTGGGGTTGGCCGTTTAGCTCTCACCGCCATTGACGACGGATGACGTCATTAGTCAAACATCAATCTTTAAACCAAATCGTATTTTACCTTGTTAGATCGAAATTTACTTTGAATGAATGATTACCTATTTTAATTGATTCTTCTTGTTTTTCGTTATTTTTGTCAAGAATTCTTCTTGAAATTTTTGTTTTTCATGTTTTTGTTTATTTTATTTATTTAGCTTTTTTTTTATATATTTGTTGCGAATATAATAACATGTGAGTAAATCAATAATATTTTCTACGTAAATTTCTTTATGGTGAGTTCATTTCTGTTTTTATGGGAGAAGCTCAAAAATTGCTAAGGCTCATGAAAAAAACCTTGTATGAATTAAAAGATTTTATAATTTTATTATACGAAAGGTCGTGGTAAGAGAACTTACTTCCATTGGTCCTTTAATAAAATATATGTACTTCTGCTTGAAAAAATGTTTGGGCTGTTTGAAAAGCCTTATTCGCAAAAAATTGTCCGAGAACAGAGCGAATACGCCCGCATCTGGTAGTAGTATTAACAATAAGCAGTACATTTCATCTAAAGAGGATGCAGGTGCAAAGCTTTGCGATCTTTATAGAGCTTTCGAGCGTTTAAAAAGTGTACGATCATTCGGCGTATTTAGAAAAGAGACAAATCAGCCCATTTAGTTGGAAAACTTACATGTCAAGAGTTTTGAAGATACATTTTTATATGAAACATGAGATGAATTTGCCCAAATGAGAAGTAGGAAGTTTGGAAGCAATACTACATAATTTACATGATTTTGTGAAGCCCAAAATTACAACAAATGAAAAATTTTTTAAAATTTTGCTAGACGTCAGTAACATATTTAAATATATGTAAAAACAGCAAACATAAATTTTTACTTCTTTAAATAGTTCATCCTTATAGGATGAAAGGAACCTTCACACCAAATTTCATTCAAATCGAAAGGGGTCGGGTCCCACTCTTGGTCGATTTGACATGGAATTACCCATAGACGACTTTAAAAATTGGTTCTACTCACATTAAAAAAAAACTTTAGTAAGGAAAAAAATTTTTGATTAAACTTTAAGAGAATTAACTGTGTAAATATATGGCTTTCAAACGGACCATCTCTATTAACACCAAACAAGGTATTGGTATGAATCAGATTAATGCCCGTAATTTCTACAAATAATATAATAAATAGCTGTGTATAGATGTCTATGGTGTAACGAATTTTAAACCTTCGTTCTTACCTACGGGTTAATGTGTAGTGTATTTTACACCATCGATTTTCGATAGTTAATTCACGTAGGCCAATTTAGCGTTGAAATTACAAAAATAGAGTTACCGGATAAGTAAAGATAACTGTTAGGTACGAACATGGCCAGATATCTGTTAGTAAAACTTACGGGCATAAAGGGTTAATTTTTCATTTGGGTGGTAAAAATCCTTAGGGGGAAATTTTTGAGTATAAGTATTTATATTTAAGTGATAAACAATTCGGCTGTTTAGTACAGTAGACAGTTTTACCACTGAGCGATTGAAAGATTTGTATATTTTTTTTATTTTTTTTATAAATAAGGCCGTATATCTCTTGTTCTTTTAAGTTTGGCACTAGTCTTCTTTCTTCTGGAGTAAATTGTATTACCAATGCAATTTCAATTAGGTGAACTTTACATAATTATTTAATTAAATGCTATAGTAAAAAAAAAGTACAAACCTTCTTGAAAGGATGTCAAATGTAAAATTTACACTTTAAGTACCAAATTAACAAAACAAAATAAAATGTAGGCTGTGGGAAAAATCGCCCAAAGAAAAATGGCCCAAAAAAAGAAATGAAAAATCGCCCAAATGAAGAATCGCCCAACAGAACATGAAAAATGACCCAAAAAGTTATATATGAAATTTTGCCCAAAAGAAACGAAAAAGGGCCCAAAAAAAAATGAAAAATGACCCAAAAAAAAAAACGAATTTTTTCCCGGTGGCATGTTATAACGTCCAGTGTCATAGTGTCCATGGACGTTATGACACTCCAAAAAGTGTCATAGTGTCCATGGACACTGCGCTAACTAAAGCTTCTCTGCACAGCCGGCCTTCGGCCGGGCGCAAGGATTTTCTCCTCTATGGTATAACAAACACCGGCTTCGCTAACTAAAGCTTCTCTGCATAGTCGGCTTTCATTTGGAAACAAGGCAGATTTTAGAAGCTTTACTTAGCGAAGCCGGTGTTTGTTATACCATAGAGGAGAAAATCCTTGCGCCCGTCCAAAGGCCGGCTGTGCAGAGAAGCTTTAGTTAGCGAAGCCGGTATTTGTTATACCATAGAGGAGAAAATCCTTGCGCCCGGCCGAAGGCCGGCTGTGCAGACAAGCTTTAGTAAGCGAAGCCGGTGTTTGTTATACCATAGAGGAGAAAATCAAAAAAATGGGCCATTTTTCATACAACATTATGAAAAATCACCCAAATTTAAAAAACGAAAAATCAGCCAACAATAACGAAAAATAGCCCAAAAATTTTAGGTCACTTTTCATATGAATTTAGGCCCAATTTTACATGGAATTTTTTTGGGCGACTTTTCATTTCTTTTTTTGGGCCATTTTTCTTTGGGCGATTTTTCCCACAGCCTAAAATGTAACTGGATTTTTTGCAAAATTTTTTTTTAACGGTTTTGCTAATATAGAATTTTCGAAAACTATCGAAACTGCGATACCAAATTTATTTTTCTAGGTTCACATTATGAAAGTTTCCTTTCAGAAAGTCTGAGTTTATGGGTTAGAGCGGAGAGAGCAATAGCCTGTTCTCTTCCCCTCTTACCAATAAACTCGGTTTGCTAGTCGTTCTAAATGTACCACCTTAATTTTTGATCTTGGACTCTTATTTTTATGAATTCGATACACCACGTCATTCAGTTTCTTTATCACCTTATATGGTCCATCCCAATGAGTCTGCAGCTTTGGAGATAATCCTTTCTTGCGTTGTGGATTAAGAAGTAAAACCAATTGGCCTTCTGTAAAGCCTTCCGAATTTGCCGCTCGTTCGTAACTGACTTTCATCTTGTCATTTGATAAATTGACACGGCTCCGTCTTTTCTGCTCTGGGGAAGAGCCCTTACTATCCGCTGGTACGGATTGTTCACCAAAGTTGTACTGCTGTGGCGATGTTATACTCTCTCTAATTGGACCCCTGACCGCAACAAACTTTGGGCATGTTATTATGCAATCAATCACGGCTTGCTTGCAACCGACCCAATAGTAGCTTTCTTTTAACTTATTTATGGTTTTTGTTACGCTTAGATGTCCACCATTAGTACCGCTGTGGAATCTCTTCAAGACTTCGCATACTTTTGAAGACGGTACTACAATAAGGTTTTTAGCCGATTTGCCATCAGTACTTTTCCATGTACGGTATAGGCAATCATTTGCCACCCTCAGACTATTCCATTGCGCCCAATACGATTTTATCAGTGGACCCTCCAATGTGATTTCTTTATGAGTCGGTATTTTACCTTCTTTCTTAGCCTTTATAATTCGCACCAATATGGGATCATTTTTCTGCGCCGTTGACCAGTCTTCGCTGGGCTCCACATGTAATAGGCTTATTGCATTGGTGCAGTTCTTGTTTTCAGCCTCCATGCATTGCTTTCTCACATATTTACTTGGCCGTCTTGAGTGTGTGCTCGGCCTACCACGTTTTTTATCGTCTTTCTGGGATGATAATTTATTACGACTACAAGTGACCAGCTGTCTTACAAGGGCATCACTTCCGTTTCCAACGTTAAGGGGTACTTCTAGACCATACCAATTCATAATTTGTCGTCCCATATCTAGACTTATGTTGTGACGAATCATAAAATCTGCCCCAATTATAACCTCGTCCAGAATTTCAGCAACAATAAATTCATCAAAAACGATCATATCGCCCAGTTTTATTTCCACTCTTGCTTTGCCATATGCAATGACAGGCTCTCCCGTAGCTGTTCTCAAGTTGACCCCGCTTAGTGGTTCGACATATCCCTTTATCAAATTAGCCCTTATAATGGAATGCCCTGCACCAGTGTCGATAGTCAAAATGCGGTTTTCACCATTGATATACCCACAGGTCGTAATATTCTTGTTGCTCGTTTTCACTACTAAATTAATCGTATCACCTTCAAATGCTCCCTCCGCTATGCAAGCTCTTTGGTTATCTCTTTGTGGCGAAGCAGATCGGGATCGTTTTCTTGGTGACTAGCAGTTTCTTTGTATGTGACCAGTCTTACCACAGTTATAGCATTTTACTTTGCTTTTGGTTTTATGTTGCTTGTCGCCCAAAGCTTGCAAAACTGCCTCCTTCATGCTTCTCATTTCCTTTCAAATATCTCCTTCGTCCTCAGCAGAGAAATCAAGCTTTCGTACCTTATACGCTTGCGGCCTTGAAACTATCCTGGCGGTTTCTTGGGCTAGGACAAAAGATACCGTTTCTGCAAACGATTATTTCTGTGATGCACATACCGCGAGTTTTACATCAGCATCTCGTATACCATTTACAAATGCTTCGGTCTTAAAGTGATCTAACAATGGATGACTTTCACCTGGATAAGTAAGCTGCCCAAACGCTCGATCTCTTGTGCGAAATCCTGTAGCGTCTCGTTTGCCTTTTGTACTCTGCCCCGTAATTGCATTCTGAATATTTCTTTGCTGTGTTCACCACCATACTTACGTTGCAATGCTACCATAATGTCGTCATAATTGTTTCTGCAACTTACTGGTACACTTTCTAGAATTTCAGCTGCAGTTCCTTTTAAAGCCAGGATCAACTCTATGGCTTTTTCTTCATTGTTCCATGCATTTCTGTTGGCAACTGTGTCAAACTGGAACTTCAACACATTCAATGGTGAGCTGCCGTCAAAACTTGGAGCTCTTATTCTATTCGATACTTCTGGAAAAACTCTCACCGATCCCTCTTGATATTGAAGACTATTCACTTTTTCTTCCAGAGGATGTAGTTTTCCATCAAAAACCGTGACTTGTGTTTTTACATCAGTGACTTGTGTTTTTACATCAAACATCTTCTGGTTGAATTCTATTTCCATATCGTCTACTCTTTCATTTATAGCAGTAGAAATTTCTTGAAGCTTCTCAAGTTTTTCATTAGTAACCTGGAGTTTCTCGTTCGTCACCCTCGAATGTTCTTGAATTTCGGCAAGAATGGTGCTTGAATTTTCCTTAGCCATTTTCTCCATGCTTCTTAAATTTTCTTCCATTCTTCTAGAAGTTTCTTCCATTTTTCTAGAATTTTCTTGCATTCTTCTAGAATTTTCTGCTAGGATATCGTTTGAATTTTCCTTAGCCATTTTCTCCATGCTTTTCTTCCATTTTTCTAGAATTTTCTTTCATTTTTCGAGAATTTTCTTCCAGTTTTCTAGAAGTTTCTGCAGACATTTTTTCCATCTTCTCCATCATAGCAGCAAACATTGTGCTAAGATCCATGTTGCTTGTTACTGCACGGGTAGCAACTTCTATTTCTTCTTTTTCGTCAAATTCAAAAGCTGCGACGTCAATGTTGCGTCGCTTAAATTCATCGATTAATCTTCTCTGCAGCTCAGCTTTATTTCCTGCAGTCGGCAGATCCAACTTGCCCAACTCCTTCTTAAGCTGCTCAACTTTAAGCTCATCGAATTTCATTGTTTATCAATTTTTTTTTTTTTTTTTTTTTTATTGCAATTTCACTTCTGACACCAATTGTTACGTTTTTACCTAATAAAACGCGTTAAGGTTTATTTCCTTTCTAATAAACCTTTAAGTTCTTTTAATTGCAAATTAAAATTGATGCACGCGAATTCAACTTAACAAACTTTATTGAAATTCACAAAATTTAACCACTATTGTAAGTAACGATCTGAACCGTTTAATGTCTCCAATAAAACTAAACTAAGCATTTATGAGTTAGCCTGTATTTATAGTTCAAAACTATTCCTAGTTGATTCAAGAACCGTCTAGTAGTTTCTAGAAAATTGTGTTCGAATTATTTTAAATCTAAAGTCTACAATTACAAATGCTAGAAAATTTAGTTACAGTGGCGTTCATAAAAATAGTAACTAATATGACATAAAACTATAATTAACCAGATAACTTATAACTAAAACCATAAATAATTCTTAGACAAATCTAATTTCGTAACAATATTAATTCGAATGTGTATTCTAAGTCAAATTACAATTTATAAATACAAAATATTCTTGGAAAATATTGAAGGAGTAAGACTATTAAATTATGAAAGCTTTGTAAATTGTAATTTGACTTAGAATACACATTCGAATTAATATGATGATTTGTAATGAATGTTAATTCCCAGATTCTATTTGTTATTTTTTTTTTATAAATTATAATATAGCACTTAATCAACAAGAGGGTATTAACTCAAAATTTTTATTTTTTCATTTTTATGGAAAAATCGACACGTTATATTCATATTGACCCGCTGTAAAAACATCGTCCTGTCTACTTTTTGGTAATGAAACGGTTGGTTTTAAAATGGTTTTTATATGCCTTCAATGTTCAATTAAAAATTGTCTTGCTTCTACTGAACATTTTTAAATTTTGAGTTAATACCCTCGTGTTGATTAAGTGCAGTATGTAAATTTTGACTAAAAATATATGTACCCAAAATGAAATTTCGTATAAAACATCTTACGAGTCTTGTTAAAAAAAAGAAAATATTGAGTAAATATTAGAAATGTCCTTGTAAAACTGATTGATATTACGATATAGTTTGTATTTAGATAAAACTTCAATGGTGTAAATATTAGAAAAATTTGTTTGCTCCAAAGCTTCAACTTCTCTTAAACTATAAAAAATAAAATTATCTAAAAAATTTTGTACATCAAAGAAATTAATAGTTTAAATATTGCATGTACCAGGGGTTTGCGGGCCCCCTAAATTTAATCTCAACTATCTTTGCTACATACATACTTATATGCACCAGGTGCCTTGCCAAAATCTACCCACTGGTTTAAATATAACCAATTCTTTCAATTTCGTAAACAAATAAGTCACTAAAATATATTTAGTTTCGAATAAAATTTCATACTGGTAATAAGTTTTAAACAAAAATCATTAAAAATGTTTAGCATTTTTTAATAGTATTTTTTAAAATCATTTTTTGCATTTTTTGGCCATGTCTAATGCCAGACTTAGCCGTAAAATTTTTTTAGATCTGGTCACACGTTTCTGAAGGAAAACTTTCATAGTGTGAACCTAAACTTATTAAAATGTCAAATTTTTCTCTGGGAATTATTTCTTAGTGCTTTATAAAAAAACCATAGTTGCATCACTAAAGGCTAGTTTACACTATCACACATTTCATACGTATTCTATAATACTTTGTGAGATGGAAATCTAATGAGCTTTGTTGTGACTGTCAAAAAATCTAATGTAACATTACAGTTTGAAGTCACACTATCACACATGAACATGCTTTTGTTAAAATGCAACCCTGACCCAATGAAAAGTATTAGCGTTTAGAAATTTTTCAAAAAACGATTAAGTCGTATGGGATGTCAAACTTTTTTCGTAATACTTGTGACACATTGCATTCACACTATCACACTTTGTCATATTAATTGAGTTTTTGACATGCATTAATACAAAGTATAATAGTGTAATCTAGCCTTAAGTACTACTAGATTTCGCAAAAGCTAGTCACAGAGTAGATTTTGTTTTGTATGGAAAATATAATCAAAAACAACTAGATTTGGCTCGAAATCTCGTAAGTACTAGATTTCATTGTAGTGTAAATGTGTAAAAAGCAGTAAATCTACCAGAATTTGTAAAGATAATAATAAAGTTAATAATAATAGCATATTACTTTGAAACCAACAGTGCTACAAGATTAAATAAGTAATTGTTTGCAAGGTAATAATAATTTTTTTTATGGTACACTTACAGTAGATTAATTTCAGAAGTAAAAAACTCAATTTCGACATAAATCGAGTTAGGGCCTTTTTACATGAGACCAACAACATTTATTTGTAAAACATACTTAAATACATTGTCGGGTAATTTGTACAAGTTGCAGTTACAAAATTTTTAAAATAAGACCGGCTTGAGGTATGTTCAGACCTAACAAATATTTGACGAATAAAACCAAACAATACTTGACTACACTTTACTTGTAAGAAAATAATTATAGATTGGTATTTAGAAACTTTTAAATGATGTTTGATCCAGCAAACCTTTTGCAAAAGCAAACAATTTTTTAAAAAAACTAGTCTTCACGTGCCAAATATTTGATAGGTGTGAACATAGCTTTACATGGATACTATGATCAGTTTTAAATTTTTGCTATCTTGTTCGGCTTATTAAACCATTTTAAGATATATATTCTAAAAGATCTTATAAAGATCTTAAACAATTTATATTTTGCGAGTTGTAAGTGGCTTAAAAATTAAATTCCAGGTATACATGTGAATCTTTTCCACAACTGTATGTATACGTTTGTAGTTTAATATGATAATAATCAGTAATTGGACTACAATTTGTTACACCTATATTTTAAGGACTTAAGGTACGGTCACATATGTCAAATATTTTCCCAATTTTTGTTTGACTGTGTTTTCCTAAAATTTGTTTAAAACAATAAAAGTTTTATTTTCTGGTCACACTACGCACATTTATTTGCCTTTAAATAAAATGTTGGAAAACATGTTTGCCCTCTGTTCACATATTTGCCTAAAAATAAATATTTGATCAAATTGTCAAAAATAAAACAAATAAATACTCGTTTTAATAAATAAATTACTTTTGATTGAAAATAAAAATTTGGAAGCAAAAAACGAAACTTTTTTGGTTTTATGGTACAGAAAAAAGAAAACAGCAGTTTTAAAAGTAAAAGATGATTAAAATAGTAAATATAGGGATAAGAAAGGAAACATTTGAAAAGAATTGTTGGAATTTTTGGCTTAATAGATGTACATATGTAGAAGTTGTTTGGTATTAACCTAACAAGTGTGTACCATGGGTTTTAAACATACCAACATTTTTCTAGTATAATCATGTAAGGGTGCTATAATCGGCTGTGCCGAGAATTATAATATTCCAGGACGCCCGTACGCTTTATGTACATTAGGGCGGGTCGATTTATTTTTCGACAATTTCCCTATGATTTCCGTATTCTATGGGTTATTCCATGAAAATTTGCCGAAGGAACCATACCTCTATCGTTAAAATCGAGTCCCCTACTTTTTGTTGGTAGATTTTTCCCAAATTGACGTTCGTATGAAATATTACCTACACGTTCACATCCATAACTCAAAAACTATCGATCGGGTTTAAAAGGTGAGCTCATTTTGATCAATTTACAAAAAAAATCTCCAACATTGGTCCAACGGTTCAAAAGTTACGGGCATTTTTGTCCAAATTTTGGAGCATTTTTCCATTTTTTTCATGATTTTGTCCAATAATATTACTTTCATGGCCATTTTTTTGGCTCAATCCATTATTTACATAATTCAATTTACAATTCAAAACGAAGAGTTTAAGCCCAAATTTATCGAATTCGGTTGATTAATTCATGCGATATTGCTAAAACAAAATAACACATAAAACCAACTTTTTGATTTTTTTCCCCTTTTTATTTTTTTTTTCTACAAAAATTCAAATTAAGAGATAATAAAGTATCTATCAACCTATTATCAAAAAAAAAATATTCAATTTGAGTGTAGTAAAAGACAAAATGTGAAAAAAATGGAAAAATGCTCCAAAATTTGAACAAAAATGCCCGCAACTTTTGAACCGTTGGACCAATGATGGAGATTTTTTTTTGTAAATTGATCAAAATGAGCTCACCTTTCCAACGCGCCTACTGGCGTCCAACATTTATAAGGTAATTATGGCATTAAAAGCTATTTACAGAAGTAGTATTTGTATAAGAGCTTTGGTAAACTATGAAACGATTACGATTTTCAAACAAAATCCGTTTCATAAACCTTTTATTGACATGCTTTATTTTTTATAACTTAGGCCGTTAGTATTTAAAATTAGTTTCCAGCCCTATTCACATTATAAAGTCTTATTGTAATCGTTCCATAGTTTACCAAAGCTCTTATACAAATACTACTTCTGTAAATAGCTTTTAATGCCATAATTACCTTATAAATGTTGGACTTGACGATAATTCCTATCCATAATAGAGTGTATGTCATATCAAAATTTTGTCTAGGTAGGTTCATATAAGTCCACTCCCTACAATCACTCCAAGATGAAAAAAAAATATCTAAAAGATGACGATGTCGGTAAATTGTTCGGCACAAATAAGTTTTATATAAATATTAATCTGATAATATAATTAAATTTTGGCGGTTCCATCATTGTCCATGGGTCCCAAAGTGGGCACACTCTTTAAAATTGTTCTGTATACACAGATGCGCCATGCTTGGATTGTATAATTAGTAACATAGATTTGTATATTATACCCAAAATAAATAAATTGTTTATTTACTTAGGAAAAATGTATTTTGTAACATATTGAATCATAGAGAACACAGGAAAATTTTTTACAAAAATCATTAAAAATTTCGTCATTAAAAAATAGTTTAATTCTGTTAATTTTTTCAATATTTTTTTTTTTACTTTTTGTTTGACGCTGTTTGATCTTACAAAATTTTTGTAAGAACAAATATTTATTTGCCCAAAATTGAGGAAAATATTTGATACTTACTGGTCACATTAGAAACATTTTTGTTTGGGGACAAATAATTTTGTTTACCCAAAATCAGCTGTGTTTTTGTTTTCCCTCAAAAATATTATATGGTCAGGTTAAGGCAAACAAATATTTGAAATTTTTTGGCAAATGTTTGCCGTATGTGACCGTACCTTTAGCATCAGTAAATATTAGACAACATTTATTTTAGCCTCAACGATAAATTAATTAAAATATACGTTTTAGGACCTTGACCATTACGAACCGCCCTAGTATTGCAAGCATGTAATCGTTTTTGATCTTTTTTATCAAAATTTCCTGATCGATTAATTCTATTTAAAGCTTCACTTAAAAGCTTCTAAGCATTCTTACAATCTTATATTAGAGAGTTTAAATGGAGCATTAGTGAAATATACAGCGCCGAACTTAACCGTTAAGCCTACTCACTTAATATTATAAATTAAAAGCAATTTTACATTCGCATATTATTCACCAATTATTTAGTTAATTCACAAGGTATCCTAACATGTCATATTGTCAAAATGTCCTAATATTTCACAATGGTTTAAAAATATTGTTGTACGGCTCAGCCGCTCAGCGCTGGACTTTTCTGATTAATTACGACAGCACAATAAACACAGCAAGCAGCGTTCTATTTATTTAAGACACTTTTTGTTAACAAACCAACAACAATATTTTTAAACCATTGTGAAATATTAGGACATTTTGACAATATGACATGTTAGGATACCTTGTGAATTGACTATATATAATAAAAAAGAGATATCATTTTGGCACACAGCTAAATTGTACGAGTGTGTATTTAACAGATACATTTCAATTTTAGATGAAACTAATAAAACTCAATAGGAACCACCAACAAGTTTGGCCCATGAGAGAGCATTTCTGATTTAATAGCAAACCGACCGACCGCTCACGCTATCGTCTCACTACATTTGAATTGCTTTTTAAAAGAAAAAAAAAAAACAATAATTGGTAGAAAAAGCAGAACATTAGACAGAGTAAAGTTGACACTACAAGTGTTTAGTTGTTAAAGCGGTTTGACACAAATCACATGGAATTTTTAAACTACTAAGTGTGATACTTTTTTGTTTATTATTATTATTTTGGAAAATTGTGCGTAAAAGAATCCATTACAATAAATTATGTATACGAAAAGAAAAGTGCATTTTTTTACAACAAGAATAAAAAAAATTCAAATAAAAAATTTTGATAAATTAATCGCAAAAAGTTAAATAAAATTACCACAAAAATCAGCCCTTGAATGGGTTTTTCAAGATCTCCCTTCTCCCGACTTTGGGTTTAACCACAACCTCCAAGTGATCACCGAAAGTTTTTTCAACGAAAAATAATAACTCCCCTCAAAGACATTCTTTCTGAAATAAAGAATGCATTTTCCGCAAGAAGTATACTTCCAGTGGTCTTAACCAATAGTCAGACCAGTGCCTGCTCAACGGGGGCTACTAACTCCTGTGGTCAGCCGCGATTTCAAGAGATTATAATAGATCTCCTAAGATCAGCTAATTTCGGTGTTTTGCCGTATCTCTGCACCTGATTGCCCCGGAGGAGTTAACAGCAGTAGGTGAAATATGCTTAAGACGATCCCTACAAAGCCCGGAGGATCCGATATTCGTTACCATATATATATATGGCACCAAGATTTATAGTTAGTGCTGCTATCTGATCACCTAAAGATTCTGTAGTTTTTTGAGTCAGTTTTCGCATTTCTCCTCCTTCCTGAGACACTATTGGGCCTCGTTAGTTAAAAGCAGAATACACCAAGTCCTTTCAGGACAGCGGGTGAGGTTGTGTATACAATTCGAATGTGCTTGATCCTCTTAAATGCATTGAACAGCTTTTACGACCTTATACACGTTTATGCTTCGTCATGCTTTTCAATTATTTATTACATTATTTAGATTATTAAAGCATTTACTATGTGCTCTCTTGGTGCCCATCACCAAATATTATTTTTAGATAAAATATCAGCGTCAGCTCTTCAAAGTTATACAGTTGGAATAAACTGAACACATACCAATATTTTCCTTTACATAACAAAACCCCTCTTGTCTTATCTACTGATAAAGTGCTTGACAATGATTTACAATTTATTTATGTGCAAACTCATTCATTTAAGTCCTTTCATATTATCTCCAAACAGTAGTGTAATTAATCAATGATAATTACATATGTATGTATGTATATACATTTTTATATTTCTTTTATGTCAAATACCGTTTAATCGCAACAGTTTAAGTTAATATCCAAACAAATAGTTTAATTATTATAGTTTATAGAAATAAAAAAGTTAAATTTCAATAAAATAAAAACTTGGAAATGGAAATAGAATACACACTTTATTTTCGAAGAAGGTCGATAGTTTTTTCGTAGTTTATGTAGCGTAATGTATTGCTTAGACTCCCAAAGGAAATCGTGTGGTGAATATTGGATTTATTTTAACCAAAAAGGTTTTGATCAGCTGACTAAGCATTAAGAATGAAATAATTTCTTCAGTTTTTCGATGAAGCATTTTTATTAAGTACGATTAATTTTTTTTTCTTCGAAAAACTTGAAATTTCCCGGGATTTCTGCTCTTAAGAAAATTAACGAAATCATTTTACAACCTTAAAAAAATGTTGAAGACTGGTATTAAACATAATTAATCCTAAAATTTCAAGGTTTCGTTGATATAGAACGCACACATACATATGTAAAGATGGGAAAAGTGTAAATACCCAATTGGTAAATTACTGGCAAAAACCTGGCTTTTATTTTATTTTTGGTTAGTTATTTATGCATTTAATTATGTATTATTAAGCCTTTCAGGCCAAAAATCACTTTGGTTGGCACGAGTTTTATGGATGCACAGAATTTGACGCAAGATCACTAGATTGAGTTGAAATTTCATCACTGTTGTCAGTTTATCTACGTAAGTAAAGAGTGTTGTTTTATAGAGGTAAACAACTTTGAAATGGAATAAAAGAAAGATGAATTTTTTAAATTGTCATTAAATTTACTTTATTCGAAAGATAATCTTCTGGCATGGTTATTTATATATGACTTTTGGCATATGACCGCCACGGCTGGCTCGGACGTAGTCTAATCTGGAGGTCCAATTTTCGACGACTTTTTCAAACATTTGTGGCCGTATATCGGCAATAACGCGGCGAATGTTATCCTCCAAGTGATCAATCGTTTCGGGCTTATCAGCGTAGACCAGCGACTTCGCATATCCCCATAGGAAATATTCTAGCGGCGTTAAATCGCACGACCTTGGTGGCCAATTCACGGGTCCGAAACGTGAAACTATGCGGTTACCAAACGAATCTTTCAATAAATCAATTGTGGCACGAGCTGTGTGACATGTTGCTCCGTCTTGTTGAAACCACAGCTCATTCATATCTTGGGTGTTCAATTGATGAACGAAACAGTCAATAATCATGGCTCTATAGCGGTCAAAGAAGTATACAAAATTTCAAAAATAGTTTTTGTTTTAAATGTAACTTTCTATGCGAACGTTAACGTTCGATATCGGCGAACGGGCAGTAAAACTCTTTGATAAACAATAATTCGATTAAACGCTAAGCTCAAGCAATTAAAAGTTTAGTGTTGTTTATATTTGAAAAATGTTTAAACATACATACATGCATATTTTTTGTAAAGTCACTCAATGACAAAGTATCAATTTTATCTAATATTCCATATTTTGTTCTCTTCTTCTTTTTTTCTCTGCCTCTCTTTTGACCACGTGTTCTTTAGGTTGTGTTTTAACTTAAAAATTAAAAAGATTAAATAACGATTACCGATTTAAACTGTTAAATATACTGCCAAAATGCAGTCTTTTAAAGCGGATGAACTGCCAGAAAATCCACGGGAGACTGCAAATCCATTATCAGCATTAATGTTTTGGTAAGTATAAATTCATTGTTTACTAGTTGTATTATAATTAATATTCATTAAACTACACATGCTGAAATATCTTTAGCACTAAATTCATACAAGTAATTTGAAGAAGACGAAATGGACTTTATAGTTAATTGTTGAAAGTTTTATGTTGAACTTTGTAATGGTCTGTTAAAAAAAGCTAAATTACGGAAACGACTTCCTTAGGCCGTGCTTTTGAGATGTGGACTTAGTTTAAACTAAGTTAAACGTACTCTGAAACTCGGATTTTTTAGGCGAAATGTGATTTTTTTTATTTCATTAAAAACCAACATTTAAAGCAAAACTTAGCTGTTCCGTCAAAATTTTGTATATACACTTGGTAATGCTGGCAGATTAACTAGCAAGATTAAGTGGTGAGATCTAAAAAACCCAGTCTTAGACACGTTGAAGTTTTAGTTTAACAACTTTAAGTTTAATAAAAGGTTACCAATTAAATATGTGATTTAAATACAAATAAAAAATTTAAATTTCCACTAAGAAAAAGTCTAGTCAGTTTCCTGCAAGAGAAAGACGTAGAATTTTGATTTCTAAAACCTCTCCCTTTTATACAAATTTAAAGTATGGAAAAGCTTTTCGTGCAAATTGGGATACCGCGGAACCTAAACTAGAGTAAAGCAACAGATCTAGTGTGAAAACAATCTGTTAAAAAATTAAAAAAAAAACGATAATAAATTGATAGCCGAACGGCTCTCGCCATTTTTGAAATTTTTAAAAGCAATTGCATTTTTTTATTTCGTCAGAGTTGTATTTTTACCAAAGCACAAGATGGAAAATTGAAATTTTGTTCATCTTTTTTAATCAAAATTTTTATTTTTTAATCCGGCTAAGGTTTCCCAATAAAAAATGGAGTTTCCAACGAAGCAGGGACAAACGTAAACGTTTCGCTTACCATATCGCTTACGTAAGACATAAAGTTTACATGGCGGGTTCCCACTTTCAAGCAATACATTTTTAATTCGTGAATGTAACGATTAGCTTTGCATTCTGATTTTTTGTTACCGTTGTTCTTTTTTATGCTCCCTTACAAACTTGCTTCGTAGTAAGGGAATGTCGTGGCTCTTCGTGGCTAGTAAAATTATTTATTGGGTTATTAAATTTAATTTTTATTAGCCCATATCATCCTAGTGTTCCATTTTTGGAGCGTTTGCTTTTAGTACTCATAATTTTATGTGTGAATGCAGTTGTACATATTTTTATGCTGTGGTAGCCCTGAGGTGTTCACCTAACAAACTTAAGTGCTGTTATTTTTTTCAAATACTCAATTTTCGTTTTGTTGCGTGTTGTTTGTTTTAGTTTTTTGCAAAAAATGTCCCGACGCAAAATGTGAGCTATTTTGTTTGGGCACAATGCAATCGAATATTTTTCTTAAAACTCATATATTTATTTGATGTAATAAATATTCAAGCGCAAGGTCAATTATATAAAAAATTATTTATTTTTTATCCAATATTTCGCTATCTCAATGGATAGCTTCTTCAGGGATTCAGATATTTGATTTTTTTTTTAATAAAATTTTAAACAAATTCTTGAATCAAAATTTCAGTAAAACAACAAAATTGTCAATTATGAAAAATAATAAAAATTATACACAGGAAACAAAAATTATTCTATTACATTTTTATAAACTATTTTAATTTCCTATCTTATTCTTATAAATTAAATGTCTATAACTATAATTGTCTGTATCTGTTTTATAATTGATTTTTTGTTCTATTGGTGTATTGATAATTTGTAACATTTCTAACATGAAGCGTCGTTTGTAGTTTGTTTCTGTATTTAAAACTGTCGTATTTTCAAAATCTGGTGTATGATTGAAATTGGCACAATGTGATGACAATGCAGTTTTTTGAGAAGATGTATAAAAAAGTTCTAAAACAAAACAAGATATGAAATTTTTTGTGTTTCCTTTTTTTCACATATATGCAAATATGTCAAGTAAAATTTGACTTGGTAAAACAGTGTGTTTGTATTTGTTTTGCTCAAATATTTAATTATTATAAATAATATTAATTAATATTATTGTTTAGGAGGGTACTTACATACCATTTTACAATTTTTAATAAAATCTGATGACTAGGAGATCGCTTGGGATAATATGGGTTAAATTCTTTTTATGTAGAAAGGAATTTTACAACATAAACTGATTTAAAATTTCATTGATAATTTTTCATTCTTGACTGACTGGCATTTTTTTTTTTAATAAAAATATGCAAAATTATAAAAATGAATATACAATTTCAAGTTCTTTTATTAAGTTATAAATAAACTACAAATATTTGTTGTAAAAAATAATTGACAAAAGTACGCAGACGAAAAATTATGACCGTATCAGTTTTCCACCCTTGAAGATAACAATAAAAACAGCTGTTATAAAAATTGCTGCCAGCATCAGAATAAAAATGATTTAATATTAAAAAAATATTACATTTTATATTGTTAGCTTTTCAATTTTATTTATTTTTAATATCTTTAATATTAATTAAATATTAAACTCTACTCAGCTGTTTATATTGAATATTTAGAGTCTAAAAAAAATTTTTATTTGATTTTTTGACAATCAGACCAAAAATCATGGGATTTTGTGAGTGCAAAAATATTAAGCCTTGTAGAATATTGTGAAAGGGTCTTTAGTACGTAATCATGTGCACGTAAGAATTTTTAAAAGCGATCGAAGTTCTACAAGACAACCTTAGAATTATGATGGTATTTTTGTAGTATTTTCATACTGACTTCTTCTTAACATCAAATCAGGAAAAATGATTTGATATTTTTTTATTTCTTGTTAGTTAAGTTTTTATAGATCGCTTAAAAAGTAAAAAGAGGCCCTAATAATCTAAAAGATTATCTGAAACTTTTAAAACCCCCGTCGAGCGATACATTAGTCGTGGGGGAAAGAAAGCGAGCAATACTGGTCATGAAAAATATTTCACTGAAGCTATCTTATTTTTTTATTGACTGCTGAGTTTAAGTGTATACAAAAATTAATGTAAAACTTTAGGTAAAAAAATATAATATAACTAGATTTGTTTTGTCGGTCGCAGAGGGTTAAACAATCTTTAAATTTATTTTAAAAAAACTAATTCTTTGAAACTGGTTTATGCTAAAAAGAAAAATTGAACAAAAAACCCATTCGATTTGTTGTGCAAAACTTCAAAACATTTCTGGTAACCCACTTTCAAGTATTTCATAAAAAATGTTTAGTAATAAAAATATACAAGTGACAATTATTTTAAGGAATAACAGTTTTATTGCTTGTTCGTTTTAAGCTGAAATTTAATATAATTTAAAATAATTTAAACTTCTTGGCTTCATTTAGAATTTATAATCTTCAAAAATCTATTAAAATCATTTTATTTTATTCTAAATTAATTATATATAATTGTCACAGTTCTTAAAAGAAGAAAGAATAATCCATTCTAATACCGATTAAACATTGTCCGTTTGCCGGAAATACGAATTTGGCACGATAGCGACTAATATTTGAACTTTGTTTTGAAAATGAGCCAAATGGACCAATTATTTTATTAACTTTACATACAAATTTCATCTTTGAAAACGGTGGTTTGACTAGGGATGTAACCGATATCGAGATTGTTTTTTTTTTTTTTTGAACAGATATTTTAATTTTGAATGCTTATTTTTTGCATAATAACTAAGAGAAATAACATATTAAAAAGCAGATAATAAAATTAAAATAGAATATTAAAATTGTTTCATTTAATTTTTAGCCGTTTAGAAAATATAATGACTTAGAACTTAGCATTAGCTCTGAATGAAGGATTTGTGGGTTTAAAAAAATGTAGATAAGCAATAGGTTTCAGTATGACCCTCGATACTAAGCTCAAATATTTCAGAGACAATAGACTTCAATCGTACCGAAAAAACAACTTATTAAGCTACTTAACATGACTCTGCATTCCAATGGTTTTGAAGACACGGCCACCCCTACCGCTAGTAAAAGTTTTTACAAGTCTACGAGAACTGGCCTTTGGAGCATTTGCAAAATCTTATAAGATAATCCGAGGAGGTTGAGCCTCTGTCTATTCTAAGCTGTGGTTCTGCTAAAGAAGAAGTCAAGAGATAAATACCTAAGACATATACGTTAACGATTATGCGTTTTAAGAAGAAAATCCTTACGAATATTTATTTTTCCCCGATTACTCAAAAATTTAGCAACTTATTCTTAGTATGTTGACAATAAATCGAAAAAGATTGTCAAGTTTTAAGAAGAAAATCCTTACGAATATTTATTTTTCGTAAAAAGAATAAGTTGCTAAATTTTTTTGAGTAATCGCTTGTCGCCATTTCAACTTTGCTTTTAAAGTACAGCTGGACAAATAATTCTTTTCAAAATAAAAATATTACAAAGCATTTGTTAGCTTGAAGATTTATATAAGATTTATATAAAAACTATAAGGTTAAAAAAAAAAATGATTACTATATTTTATTATTTGCTTATCTCTTACTTAAATAGTAAAAACCAGGAACTGCTATTAACATCGAGTGTTAGAAAACGGAAAAATTAAAAAAAAAACGTGAATTAATATGGTGTCAAACAATTTTTTTTCAAATTCTCCAAACCCATTTTGCTAACTTGTCAATACTTGCCGCAGATTGAAAACCGTTTGCCTTCAATTATTTTTGTATACATACATACGCCTAACTACAAAAGTTAAAAATATTAATATTTGAGGTATGCCTGACTAACGGACAGATTCCAAATCTATTAAATTAGTTTATTATCACTTTTACAAAGTCAAATCTCCGAAAGAATTATCTGAAATGTTTAAATTGCAATTGCGAACTGGGGCCTATTTCACTAAGCTACAATTCTACAAGTTACAATCACAAGTCCAATTATTACAAGTGCTGATGAGTTGTGTTTCATTAACATTTTCACAACACTTGAAGCTTTTTGCACTTGTTAACTACAATTACAAGTTCTTGCATATATTGTGATATTAATTTTACTATTCTTATTTTTTATTCCTCAAAATGCTAAAATAACCTATAAACAGGCAATATAACCCATTTTAATAATATTTCTTATTTTTTACACCCAATCTATCGTAAAATGTGCGCGGGGCAATAAAAATAAATATTTTTGCCATTATGGGTACTCTAATGTATATCGATAAGTTGTTTTGATTGTTAGCACACCACTTATCAATCAAAACATATGAGGGGATAAAAGGCATTAGTAGGCTAAGTTCAGAGAAGTTCAGAACACAAGAGGTGAATGTGGAATTCGCATCAGGTAGCGAGATATGGGAACCAATTTCAGCAGTTGTCATTAAAATACCTGTTTCGCTTGGAACACACGCGATATATGAGCACTTAGTCTCAATTGTTAAATAAAGAACTTCAACCCCTAGTGCTTTAAGTCCATCATATGTTGTTTGTGTTTAAAGTTGTTCGCAACTTGTGTTAAAAAAGTTGAAAATTTTTGTTTTGTAATGGCAAATCAACATAATAAAATTAGTGTGGTGCGGTAGATCTCATGCAAGCGATAAACTTGACGAAGGGATAAAAATGAAAGAATGTGCGTATGAGGTGTCCTGACTTTGACTGATGTTAAGTGCAAAAGACGCCAAATACGCGCGTGATGTTTTTTGGGCAAAGATCAAAAGGGCGACACTGGTAAGTTGGTTTTTTAAAGTGTTAACTTTATTTGTTTATAACATATGATTAGTGGTGTTGCCGCTTATCGATAATTTCTAATAAGCAAACAATGTCATATAGTTTATTTTATAACATATAATCACATTTTTAAAAAAATAAATTATTAAAAATAAACAAAATAAATAATACATGCTAATTATCATCAAATCAAATTTTAATTCAATTTATCATTCACTTGTAACTTGTAAAACTTTTTCTGAGGGTCACCGTCGCACATAGGGGCTTTTTGCCAATCTAGCCGGACATTAGGCGAAAAATTAAATTTAAGAAATTTAAAAATGTAAGTAAGCAGCTCGACAGACAACAAAATTCTGCATCGTATAGTGAATTTTCAAGTCATTTGCTTGAGACTTGTGGTTTTGGGACACTGTTAAAGTCAAGAAAGTTGAGTAAATTGCATGCGTGTTTATTGACTTTTTACGGTTTTGGGAGGTTTACAATATATTTTCTTGTGGGTAAACGAATAAAGATTTTACATTGATTTTTTTTTTCTCTGAAAGACTATATTAACAGCTACTTATAAAAATATTTAGAAAAATTTTATTAGCAATTTTTATGGTAAAAAAATTCGCTCGAAATTAAAAAAACGATTTTTTTGTTCACTTTTTTGTAAAAAAAAAAAAAAAATTTAAAGGTTTTTGAAGGTGCAACCCTTAGAGTCAATAAAAATGTTAAACATCACGTTAAAATTTGAGATCTCTACTTTTAAATTCAAGAAAAAAACCTTGCGCGTTGTTGCGCCATTTTTTTTAATGATTTTTTGAAAATTTCACCTTTTTTCTGTTTTTGCTCATCTTGCATAGGTACATATGATATAAACCCTTTCGTCAGTCATAAAATGTTTTGGTTGTACGTAGATATTTTTTATTTAAATTATTACATCTAAGAGTAATATTACCTGTGTAAAAAAAGGAATGTGCGAACAGTACGTAACGGTTTTTAACCACCTGTGCAGCAGCTAAATGGCGTTATTTTATGGAGCAAAATAAAAGAGACCCTTTCTTAAGTCATAAAATGTTTTGGTTGTACGTAGATGTTTTTTATTTAAATTATTACATCTAAGAATAATATTACCTGTGTAAAAAAAAGGAAACACAACTACAAACGTGTGGAAAAAGAGATGCCTCTGGTCTGCTTAAAGAAATTGTGTCTTCTCCGACAAGAGCTACAAAGTTAAAAAAAGCATACAAAGCTGCACAAGAGGAAAAAGTAAAGCAGCTAACCCCTCTAAAGGCTCTTTCAATATTTGTAGAATAATCCGAATAATAATATGAAATAATCCGAAGTGCCGATAAGAAGGTTTATCCTTGCTACAATATTCTGCAGAGTGAATGCTATCCTCCAAAAGAATCACTTGAAGTAACGGAAACATGTGTTCAAATAAATCTTCAGGATTTGCTTAATCATACTTACATATTTACAATGATAGATGCAAAAGTATGTAATGCCGCAACACAAATTACGTCCACCATGAAGTGCGTAGATGCACTTTCTTTCGGATTATCTACTTTGCATGCCAGAATTCGACTATTTGAGAGCATATTACACCTGTCGTATAAACTCACAGTGAAAAAGTGGCAATTAAGATCGGATGAGGACAAAACTATTGTAAAAGAGAGGAAAAAAACTATCCAAGAAAAATTTAGAAGTGAATTAGGGCTAATAGTGGATGAACCGAAGACTGGCTTTGGAAACAGCAACGATGGCAACACCAGCAGAAGATTTTTTTCCAATCCTGAATTAGCTGCAGAAATAACTGGAATTGCATTGGATTTCATCTACCGAATCAAAGTTATTATTGAAGTAATTACAAGTGGTCACAAAATCTATTTGCACGAGTTTGCCGATTATTGCTTAGACACTGCAAAACTTTACGTTACTCTATATCCCTGGCATCCTATGACATCTACAATGCACAAGATTTTAATACATGGTACAACTGTAATGAGCGAGGCATTGTTGCCTATCGGGCTATTATCAGAAGAAGCGTCTGAGGCACGAAATAAGCATTTTCGGCTTTACAGGCAGAATTTTGCTAGAAAGTTTTCGAGGGTTCAGTGTAACAAAGATATTATAAATAGACTTTTGCTCAGTTCTGACCCACTGATTACTAGCATAAGACCAACTCCAAAAAAAGTCATTAACCTTTACGAAAGAAGCAATTTCTTTTATGCTTCCACCTGTACTTGACTCTGAAGAGAATTCCGATTCGGAAGAGGATTTTGAAGAAACAGACGAAGAAGAACCATGGCACTCATCATCATCTTAGTGCAAAAGAGAAGTTATTGTAAATAAATAAGTTATTATTTTAAATAAAATTAGTGACAATAAATTAGTTATAATTACGAATAAATAAATTCTTTTCATATAAATTAAATACTATGAAATACATAAGTCACATAAAATCTTAAAAATGAATATTTTTTGGTCGTTCCGTAAAAGTTCAAAAATTTAATTTTTATAGAATTAAGGCGTTAGTAACCTTTTTCTTTTAATATTTACATTTTTTTTTTAAATATTATTTTATGTAACCGCCCACAAAAAGGGCGGGGCGAAAAGTGAAATTTTACGATCTCATGGGTCCAATTTTAGGGTTTTTAATTTTTGCCGATGTTAAAAGTTGTATTTGCCAAACAAAAGTATAGGAAAACTTTAAAAAAATTTAATTTTTCAGAGGTAGGACTAGTTTTTCTATGGGGAACTTTTTCCCCCTTGGTCCGATATTAAGTATTTTTGATCTTTACCTGCCTATGACAATAACACATATTTCTGCCAAGTTTCATCAATCTAGGGTCACTCAATAACTTTTAAGAAGCAATATAAGCTAGAAAAAAAAGTAATGTCCGGCTAGATTGGCAAAAAGCCCCTATGTGCGTCGACCCTAAGCTTTTTTTCTACAATTCTATACAAATGTACTACAAATGTTAATTTAGTTTTGCGAAACAAAACCACTTGTAGAAGTATGAATTGTAGACTTGTAACTTGTGTCTTACAATTGTATTTTTATGAATCACAATTATTCACAATTTTACAGGCAAAAACGCTTGTAATTGTGAACTTGTAGTTTCGTGAAATAGACCCCTGTTTATTACATTATAAATCGTGCCGAAAATGAAGGAAGGTTAGACCTGAAGAACTCAAGTGGACAAAAAAAAAAAAAAGACAATTACTTAACGGGCTGAAAGGAATATAATAAGGGATATCGAGAAAACCCCCCAAATACGCACAAAACATTAGAAGCGGACCTTAAAATTGAATGTGGTGTAACAGTGTCGCATGAAACAGTTAGAAAATTTCTAAACAAAAACAAATATTCATCGCGTATAGCTAGAAAGAAACCTTTACTTTCAGCCAGTGTGGCCAGGTCTCAAAAAATTTTACAGCTAAATCTGGCATTAGACATGACCAAAAAATGCTAAAAATTATTTTAAAAATGCTAAAATAATGCTAAATTTGTTTAAAAAATTTATTACCAGTTGGAAATTTTATTCGAAACTTAATACATTTCAGTGACTAATTTTGTAACGAAATGGAAATAAATAGTAGTTGAGATAAAATTTTAAATTTAGGGAGGCGGCAAAATTTAAACGATTTATTTCCATGATATACAAAATAAATTTTTTAGATTATTTAATTTTTTATAGTTTAAGAAAAGTTGAAGCTTTAAAATAATTATTTTTAGCAGTATAGAGCAAACAATTTTTTAAAACATTTACACCATTGAATTTTTATCTAAATACAAAGAGAAATTTCCTTGTACTTTTTTATCGTAATAAAAGGGCAAATAATATTTACAATCGACATGATAAGGGCATTTCTAATATTCCCCGAATACTGTTTTTTTTAACAAGACAGGTAAGATGTTTCTTAAAATATGAATTATCCATTTTCATACGAAATTTCATTTTGGGTACAACTATTTTTAGTCAAAATTTATTATAATTTATAAAACTTTTTTAGCAGTTAAGCAGTTTTTTTTTTCTTTATTTTAACGACAATAATTTACGGTGCGTTTATTTAATCGATAAAGTGTATTTTATGATTAAAGTGGCTGAGGCCCGACTTCTTACATATGTACATATGGACATGCATATGTATTTGTATGAACAAAAAAACAAATTCTAAATTCAAAATCTACATAACAAAGCAAATTATGAACAAAAACAAAATTAACAAAATAAAATATAAAAGCAGTAAATTAAGCACAATTTCATTTGTTTTTTCTTTATTCTCTTTTGTGCTTTTCGTTTATTTTAACATTTTGTAGACAGAGATGTTACAAAAACTACAACTGCTTACAATCGTTAAAAATAAATTACATAATAACACTATCGTTACTGCAAGCGAATATATGTATATGTCGACAAAAATTGTCGGATCGCTAAAAGTAAGTGAATCGCACCACGGGGCTGTCAGATGTGGCGATTTCTTGCCAAACTTGGCGATTTTCAAACTTGTTTGGCGACCTAATTTTCGATTTGGCGATAAGGCGTTTTTTTTGCCATTTTTAAAATAATTGGCGATTTTGTTGGTTATTTACGATGAGCCATGAATTTGTTTTGAAATTGGTTAAATTCAATACGAAGAAATAATATTTTTTTATTCTAGTATTTCAATGTATGAAATTTGATGTAGTCATATGTATGACCAGTAGCTCGTTTCTGTATTTCTCGCATCGCAAATTTTCTCATATTAAGTGTGAAACAAAAAATTCCATCGTTTCTCGATTTGTGAGAAAAAAGTGTTTCTGTATTTAAATGCGAGAACAGACAACACAGATTCTGTTTTAACTGGAATACTTCCAGTCATTAAGTGTCAAATGCAAGCGAAACGTCAACGAAAGAAATATATATAATAAAAATAAGGCTGCCAGATTTAAAGATTTATCGACATTTTGACGATTTTTTTTGTTCCAAAATTGGCAAAGTGAAAATTTGCTGATTTTTTTCTAGTGACGATTCAGTCTTTGAAATAAAACAATTTTAAATAGTTTTATATGTTTGTGTATTAGGCACCACAGAAAACCGATATCTTTAAAAACAAGGCAGATTAAAAAATGTATCGGCAAAAGCAAAATTTCGAACGGAAACTGTTTAATTTTTATTTGCTTGGATTATTTAATACATTTGTTTGTGTGATCAAAAGATTAAACTATTACCCCATTTTTCAGTCAATGCACTTTAGGAAATTTTTGCCTTTTACTTTGTCCAAAGGTGTTTATTTTATTTCAATATGATATTTTGTCACTCCTTTGTGTGATTTCTGCAGGGAAAAATAACAATCTGAAATTTTAAACTCTTATCGGATTAAGGAAAATAAAATAAATAATTTTATTTAAATAGACCTCAAGCTTATGTATGTATAAAATATGTATTTTACCCATGAACTTAATGTTTTTTTTTTTTTTTTTTTTTTTTTTGATTATGTGTTTATATGATAAAAATCGAACCAAATTCGTCAAAATTAATTTTAAATTGTCCGAAAAAAATAGACGATTTTTTTATTTTTTCTTAGGATATTGACGTTTTTTTCAAAAAATTATCTGGCAGCCCTGCATAAAACAAACACAATGAAAGGCCAAAAAAATTTAAATAACAAAATATAACAATTGTGTTTTATATACTTATTATTTTCATCATTTAAATTCTTTCTTTTAAAATAAAATAAAATAATACACATTCTTGTGTACATACATACATAATTTGGGCTCCATTTTTTTAAATTTTTTTTTCTCGCATCAATTTCAAATATGACTTATTTTGACAGTTCTTGTGAGAAACTTTTTGCAAAATATTGTTACAGAAACACTTGTTCTCACATCCTTCCAATAATTGCTGGAAAATTATTTAAATGACAGATAATTCTCGCAAAGTAAAAGTACAGAAACACTTATGTGAGAAAAACCATTTTTTGTTTCATATTGCACTGTTTTTGTCATAATTCACTTGTTTCATGCGGGAAATTTTACGATGCGAGAAATACAGAAACGGGCTACAGTATTTAAAACTAAATTATGTTGAAATGGCTGATGAAGATAATGAAAAATCTTTGAGAATTTTTTTTTACATTGCCTCGGCTTTTTGTAACGGTGTAAGACATACTTCACTCCATCTGATCCTTACTATTTATTCCACCTATATCCGACCGCGAATGGAATACAGATCTCATGTATGGGCCGGTGCTTCAAAGTCCATGTTTGAGCTTCTCGACCGTGTGCAGGAGAGGTCGAAGGTTCTCATTGGTGACAGTAGGGTATCTAATTCTATTGACTTCCTTGAGCACCGTCGCAATGTGGGTTGTTTTTGCCTGTTTTATCGTTACTACAATGGGATGTGTTCTGATGAAATGTTCGTAATACATGTTTTTTATAAAGAGTCCATCCTTTTGTGGTCGATTGGCCGGTAAATCGTACAACGCATTACAGATAAAATTCGTTTTTTGGCCGGACTGTTCGTATGTGGACCAACCTTCCTGCTGAAGTCTTCCCTCTCACTTTCAACATGAATAAGTTCAAGTCGAATGTTCACAAGCACTACTCCCTCTATCATCCTTCCCATAACCTTTTTTCCTAGTTTCAACACAATTCATTTCATTTGTAGGAGTCATCCCCTGAGTGCTGGTCCTAACCAAAAAAAAAACAAAAAAAAAATTAAAAAAAACATTAAACAGGAAAAGTTAAAAAATGCTCAAAGAAAGCCAAAAGACTAAATTGTTCAGATTATTGCTTGTAATATGTTAATACTTAAATTTAAAAAAAAATGACGGTAAGCATAAAAACATCTGTTTTATTAAATTTCAATTGAACTGCGAAAGTTTACGAGCTAAAATTGTTATGCAAATTTACGAAGTTTGTGTATAGGAATTTTCTTATAACTTTTGACGTATTTTTGCCATTTTACCTCACACTTGAAGTTCTTTGTAAATCAGATACAAATATAAGCCGAAAGTATGCTTTCATTTTTGCATAAAAATTGGAAGAACAAAATACAGTTATAGCAAACAAGATGCTTTTCACCCCTAATAATAAGTTGCAACAAAGGCAAAATATAAATCTTATAAACTATTTATATCTATATAAATAAAATTGTAGCGTTACTGACTGGCTGATTCATCATCGCACAGCCTAAATGCCTGAAGCTAAAAACTTGGAATTTGGAGCGGAGGTTGGTCTCTCCCTAAATCGATCCACTAAGACGGGATTTTTGGAAATTCGAAATAAAAAAGGGTAAATTCGGTAACCATATAACTCCAAAACTAAAAAAAAATACAAAAAAATGTAATACTTATCGCTGTTCTTTAGAAAAATAAGCGGACAGGTGTCTAGTACTTTCGGCCATTTTAGGAAGTAAACGGGTAATCCTGTATATTGGTACATTTCTGTCACCCCATCTATCGTTTAATACAATAAGTACAAAAACTAAGAATATATCACATTCGAAACTTATCTAAAAAATACAAATTTGGTACTTTTGCGAAATTCGAAGGTTTAAGGGGTGAAAATCATAAGTTTTTTCGTTACTTTATTCAACCTTAAGCGACATTTAAAAGATACATTTCACTTCTCAATTAGATTAAAAAATTATTTTTAAATTTATTGAAAATATTATTAATCTTAAGAGCTACTTTAATTTAAACCCTGGCTCTGTTTCTAGACGGTTTATTAAAGAACATAATCCTGAGGCAAAGAAAAAAGGCTGACGCTAGAACAGGCTTAATAGCATTTTTTTATTATACCAATTATAAAGTCTAACAACAACATAATACAAACCAAAAATTATCAACAACATAAAACATTTTTTTTTTAATTTTTCAAGACTTTGTATCTCTCCCAGATTTTTGAAAAATCTGCATGTACCCACTCAGCGGACAATTTATTTAAATCTTTATCAACAGTGTTTATTGTGTTAGTAAAGTTACACATGTACATAATACCACGTCCAAATAATCCCAAACATTTTGTTGATCTCTTTTAAAATTTATATCCTGTGCTTTTTTACTTTTCTAAATTCTTTTATTATTTTTAAGAGTCTATTTTAATCTTCCATTTTGAACTTTAAGTTTTAAGAGATATGAAAGGCAATTTTCACAAGCCGTATATGAACGCGTTCGTCCTTTGATTGACGCAAACTTGCTAAAGTCCGGTAATTTAAAGTATATGTTTTATTATTTATATATATAAAGATGTATTACAGTCAAAACATATAACAACAGGAAATTTCTCATCGGAAAAATCAAAATATATCAAAACCATATTCAACTTGCACAGAATTTTTCCTTGAACTATAAACATTCTCTTACTTTTCTTTAAACACTGCAAACATATTTTAAAGCGATTTTTAGTAGGGTGTTCCGATTTATTAAAGTTTGGGAAAAACATTTTTAACAAGAAAATTAAAACTTATGTACTAGTTTATTTTGTAAACTGATATGAATTATTAACGTCTCAAGCGTGGCGACTTTGTTGTTTGCTGTCCGTCTGTATAGTTCAGTGATAATTCTTAATAACAACTTACATTTTCAAGTAATTTACAATGGATAATGAACTTATTCTTCTAAGTCTCATATCTCAAAATATGCATATGTCAAATATAATATTAAATCTCACTCATAGTTGAATACGTGATGAATTTTCATCTCTGTTAAGAAATTTAAATGCATTTGAAAGAATAAATTCTTTTTATTTTTATTTTTTGCCAGCCAAAAAGCGCATAGTACTTTTATTTCTTTTTAGGCTCAATCCTGTTCTTTCATCGTCTAAAAACAGAATCAGCTTACAAATTGGAGTAACACCTACATTTTATTTAAATCTTCCTGAGTAAATGAGAATTAGTAAGAGGGCTTTGTGGTACTTTTTTGTTCATTAACTGGTACTTTTTGAATTTCTGTTAGTATTGGACCTAGAAACATAAAATTACAGATGCAAGGTCCTGAGTGAATGAGAATCTGTAAGGGGGATCTTTATGGTACCTTTTCGTTCTTTGATAAGTACGTTTCTTTATTTTCGTTAATATTGACCCTTGAAACATAAAATTAAGCATACAATGCCCTGAGTAAATGTAAATCTTTAAGAGGGGTTTTTTTGATCTTTAACTGGTACTTTTTGAATTTCCGTTAGCATTAGAACTAGAAACATAAAATTAAACATGTATGCTCTTGAGTGAGAAAGAATCTGTAAGAGGAATTTTTTGGTATTTTCTTTCTATAACAGGTTCTTTTTAATTTTCGTTAATATTGAACCGGTTGCCATTCTATAAGAGGGTTTTTTTAGTACTTTTTTGTTCTTCAACTGGTACTTTTTGAATTTCCGTTAATATTGAAGCTAAAAACATAAAATTCAAAATGCTGGAACTTTTTGTCACGGCATCTATCTTTTAAACCAATATGCATAGAAATAAAAGTTAAATCGCACTCGTAACTTATCTTAAAAATACAAATACATATTTGGAAGTTTTTCTAAAATCGAACGTTTTAAGAGTGAAACATACGTAATAACATACGTTTGGGGCCCTATGCTCCTTATAGGATCTTCGGGAACATATATATATATAGGTAATGTTGTTACTTTTTTTCAGTCAGTATATAAAGGTACATTTTAAAAACTGAATTTTGCCATGTTTAAAGGAGCGATATGTATTAATTTTGTTCTGCTTCTTATGACAAACCAATTTTATTTATGTTTAAAATTAAAATGTATATCAAATACTAAAACTAAATTTGCGATTAATCTATAATCAAACCCTACGGTAAATGATATAAACAAATAAGTATAACAATAATTATGTTAAAAGAAAAGTTTATCGTACGCGACACTGTGAATATATGTATGTAAAACTGTAAAAAAAACTGTGTATTATATATTTTTGGGTAAAAATCTCATTTCTTTTGTTAAAAAATGCATGGGTCTCCGTAACAAATGTGTATACTAAAATGGTGCAATTAATGTGTTGATTGATGATTTTATAAGTTAACAATAAAGTTGAAGGTTAAAATTAAAAGGTCTGAAAAATGGAGTTCTCTAACAAGAAAATCATGTATGAAACGGGTTCGTTGACCAGTAAAAAAATTATATGATAACTAAAAGTGATCAACTAGATTATTGAGGAACCAGTATTTAAAAAATATATTAAAAAAAATTTGAATTTCAAGTTAGACCCTCGTACCATATTCATTACTTACATTATATGGTCTAGATTAGACGAAAATGAAAGCTAGATAAATTATCTACAAAGCACTTTTTATTTGTTTGTAATACGCGGTTTCATTTTAAAGAAATGCACTTTTGAATTTTAACGTTAGGAGTCACACCTCAGTATATCGACTAGGGAGATTTTTAACCGGCTATTTTAGTTTTTAAAATGCCCATTTTTCGAATATCGAATAAACCGGTTATTTTGGTTTAATAGATCGGTTATAATAATGTGTAATTAATAAACGTTTTCCTTACTCTTGTTGTAAAGGTACCTGTAATTTAAGTATTTTTCTAATTGAATATTAGACAAACTTAAACTTTATATTGAAAATGTCAAAACAAAATTTTCATATAAAAGGGTGTGTTCTTGTACAAAATACCAAAAATAATTCAAAGTACTAAAAAAAGGGTTCAGTTGAAAAGTAAATAGTAATTTGTGCGAGAGTATTCTGAATATTAAAAATATTTGTATATAGAGATGGAGATATTTCAAACTGGATTAAAGTTCAGTTGAAAAGTAAATAGTAATTTGTGCGAGAGTATTCTGAATATTAAAAATATTTGTATATATAGATGGAGATATTTCAAACTGGATTAAAAAGACAAAGTTAGTTGCCTGAAGTGCCAAATGATAAGTTGCAAAGGTTCTTCCACGTCACGACTTATTAATCACCTTCAATTAGTCACAATGCTTGACACTAATGGACTCCAAATAAAACTTTAGTCCGTTCGAAGTAGTTTTAAAGATATAACAAATAATACTTAACTAAAATACGAAGCCAAAAAGAAATAATTAGGTGAAATATTAACCCGTTGTGTTGCCGAGGACGGAATGCCCGTGAATACACTAAAAACTCTTAAGAAGCCTTAGCATATATTCATTATTAAAACTACAACATTCCGGCGGAATCAATGATATGAAAAAAATTCATCAGTTTTATTTATTATGTACTACTAAAAAACAAAATTGAAGAAATCAAACAATGTCACGGAAGGTTTTAAATTGTGGTCGACGAATTGACAAATATTTCATACAAAAAACAGGTTCATATTACTATTCGTTTCGCTAATGCTGATACGAAATAATTTGAAATATATATTTCTGGCTAAAAGGTTTTGTTTGCAACTTTTCAAAAATATAATTGAAGTCTACTGATTAACCACCAACAAATAAAAACTCATTTATAATAAATTTCTGATAATATCTCAAAAAATAAATTTATTAAATTCCTATAATTTTTTATTTGCTTTTGCAAAACGCTTGTCTAGATCAAACATCATTTAACAGTTTCTAAATTACATTATACAATTATCCTCTTACAAATAAAGTTTAGTAAATAAATATAAATTGTAAATACTAAACCAAAGGTTGATCAGTTTGGTCACACTTTTCTTTGATTTTATCGTCAAATAGTTGTTAGGTGTAAACAAACCTTAAGTCATCTATGTAATTTGTTGAATCCTTACCTTTGTGAATTGTTTTGTTTTTATTCATATTAACGTTTAATTACAAAAACTTACTTGATTTTTGTGTTTTTATGTATTCGAACTAAAACCGGTTAACCGGGTATTATAAAAATGCTTAACCGAAAACTGGGTTTTTTAAAATAGCAACTATTAGGAATATTCGAAACCCGGTTTTTGAAAAAAGGCGAATAATCGATATCCCTAATATCTACACAACTGTTGCCAATTCAGCATATTTAATGCTAGATCTAACATTTTTTTTAAACTCATTTAGCATGAGGAAGGTTTCTTTCTAGCATATAGTACTTTTTCAGGATTTTCCCAAAATATTATATATTACAATATATTATTTTTTATAATTTTTTAGTTTAAGTGATAAATTTTTATTTTTCCATTAAATTATAGCTTTTTTCTAAATGTACAAATATGTAAATATTAATACTGTTTTTTCTAATATAAAATTATATTATTATTTCTCATCTTTCACAAATAAATTGTAAACGTGGAACTTGATTATTTAATCCAAAAAAAGTTAACTATTAAATGTGATTCAATATGAATATTTTAAGTCTGCATTATATTTTTATTAAATATAATCATATTTATTTTTAATGCTTAAAAAAATTAACTGATTTGTATACCCTCTACAACTAGTTGAGAATGAGGGTATACTAATTTTGTCATTCCGTTTGAAAGTTTTTTATATTCATCTTAAACGCCATTAGGTATGAATATTTTGGTTCCTAAAGTTGTTTTTAGTCGATTTAGTCATATCCGTCTTACTCTCCGTCTGACCATCTGTTGAAAATAAGCTTACTTACGAAAGGCTCAAGACAAAATATTGGTGTGAAATTCTTTCTAGTTCACCTAAGCAGTTAAGCATACTCGGTTCAATAGAAAAAGATGTATGAACTCAAATGTGGAACAACCTCCCCATAAATTCACATTACATTTTGCTCAAATGCGTTTTATATGACTGGAAATCGCACTAAAATTTTGTGAAAACGGGTCTACAATTTACCATATGTCCATATAAAGTGGCATTCCGAAAAGCATTAAATTCAAAAAAAAATTTTTACTGTATTTTTATTTGGTCCAATATAAAATTCCCTCCTGAAAATCACTTTAATAGGCCTTTTTTTAAATTAGTTAATGAACCATAAGACTGTGAGGTCAGGTTGTACGAAGATTGAAGATATATTCATATACATACTCTCGGTGGAGGGTATTTAAGATTCGGCACAGCCGAATATAGCATTCTGACTTCTTTTATATATATTATGTTATTTATTTTGTTCTGGCAAATTAAAAGGTATTTTTTTCTTTGTATTTTTTATAAGTTTTTTAAGACATAACTTAAGAATTCTTTGCGCTATTGGGTGAACTAAAAAATTTTATATTCGAAAACAAAATTATCATAAATACGGGCAAACATTATTTCAAAATCAGAACAGTGGCTTCAGACATATCGTAAAAGTTTGACCAAACCAAAATAATTATTAAAAAAAATTCTCTATGAAGTACTAAATTCCCAATTTTTTTTTTTGATAAAAACACTGAAATTTATTGCTGAGGGAAAGCTAGTTTCTATGCGCAGTTCACTGGTTGCTTAGGCTAGATCATCAGGAAACCTTTTTCAAAAGACTTTAGAAAAGCCAAAAATGTTATACAAATAAAACTGTAAAGCGAATAAGAATTATAAACAATCAGGTTTTACTTGTAGCAATATCAAAGCTTAAACAAAACAACAAGTAAGTGGGTAAATTTTTCATAAAATAGTTTTACATTTTTGTTTTAAGAAATTTATAAAAAATAAAAATACAACCATGAGTCAGCTGTTTGTCCAGTTGCATGTAGCTATATATATTTTTCAAAGGAATGGATCTATTTTTCATTGAAATTGGTGCACAACTTTTGATTTTATTCACAATCTTGTGACAGAACAAAACTGGTAGAAATTTAAATTTCCATACAGCAGTAAGACTCAAACACAAATTCAAAAGTTTTACCGAATATCTATTGCTTTGAAGTTTTTAGCTGTTCTATCACGAATTAATGGGTTTTATTTCAAAAATATGTTCAAATCGTTCCTGTAATATCACTGTAATTAAATTTAACAATTTTTTTTTTGTCAAACGTAGCACCTGGCTGGTTTACTTAATTCGAGTACGTTGAATCCAGTGGTGCTAGCCGTTTTTTTTTTAGGTTATTTCAAAAGTGGAGGAGGTTGCACAACATATATATATATATATTAAATGACCGCCCTCCATTTGTTTTTTTATCCTTAACATTTCCTCACATACTTATAACATAAACATTCTTGCCTTTTATCTGCACACTTTAGGGGGGCTATCAGACAAATAAGGCTGCTTATTTAAATTCTTAAAGTTGGCCCCTGCAGCACTTAGGATGCCCCTAGACGGGTCAAATGTATGACCAACCCCACTTTATTCTTCATTTTTGCTTTTTCCAATTTTTTACGCTTTTGAAAAAACAGAAATTTCGAAATGTTGCCAATAAATTATTTGTTATCTGCCAAAAACAAATTATGGTTTTAATACGACTGCGCAGATTAGAAAAAAGTTTAGTCATGCTTAACGGTACAAATTATATTGAGGAATTTTTTGAGTTACACGATTATATGCTGTGCAACCTCCACCATTTTCGAAATAACGGTATATCTCGAAAACAAGAGCTAATCTAAACAAGTAAGAGTCCTATATTCGGCTATGCCGAATCTTATATACCCTTCACCATGGTGCGATAAGAATAATCTGCATATATAATATATCTGTGGCATTAAATAATAATGGCTTAAGTCGGATTTTCTTGTTTTGAGATATTAAGGGTATTACCAAAAATAAATTGTTTGGTTTTTATATAAAATTATTAGCCATATTAAAAAAAGCGCATTTATTTGTAACAAAAGTCTAAATTTTATAAAAAAAAGTGTTATTTTTAAGGATATAAAAGTAAAAATAGCAAAAACTGATATATTTTTTATTTAATTAAAAATAATTTATAAATACTAAGAGAAAAAAAAATTTATCGAATGGGATTTGAACCCGTCAACACTCAGACGATTATTTGTGACATAACGGCTAGACCACTCGACCACTGGTACGCATGCGAACTTAACTTTAATATAACACAGTACAACACATGATTTGCCAACTCAATTCTGTGAACTGTATGTGAAATTAGACCCAAAAAGAAGAATTTCTGCATCATTCGTTTTGTCTTCTTACCTGCGATTTGAAGTTAGTATCGATTTGAAGTTAGTACTATCGTATAGGGGAATTTATCACGTTTTAGGCCCTGTTGTTTGACATAGCTCGACAACCACTAGCCCAATTTAGTTGAAATAAATTTTAAAAAATTAAGAATTACAATTCCCTTAATCTGTTCATATATTGTTTTCCTATACAAGTAACACTTTCGAAGTTAAAAATGAATGTATGAAGGGAAAAAATTATTTTTTGCCTAAAAATTTAAATGTTTTTTTTTAAAAATACATAAAAAATGCAAAATGGAAAAAAGTTTCAAGTCTAGTTATTTTTTCGCAAAGTCACATAACCTATGAGCAAAATGAGACAAAGATCATAAAAATCGATGCACGCGTTTCGCTTTTATTCGCAATTGAGTAAAGGTATGAATTTCAAAAATCAGTTATAGCCACCACCCTTAAAATAAAAATAAAAATATAAATTAAAAAATTATCATGCAAAAAAAAACTTTATTTATAAAAACTTAATGAAAATAAAATAATATGCAATTAATACGCAATTATAATATGCATAAAAACAAAATTTAGAACATTTTTTCAATTATTGGCAATATCCATCCTTGTAGAAGTTGACGCTTGTGGTTCTGATGATCTTGTTTTCTTCGTAGGTTGTTCATATTCATGGTCTGAGTCTGTATCGTCATCCGAGATACACATACTATTAAAGGGCGTGTTTCTTTCACTGTGTCCACCAATTTCAATGTCTTCATCTTCGGTGCTTTCTTCAAACTGCATAATTGTGGAACTCCACCAACAAACCTCCGCAAGCAATGCATACAATTTTTTGCTTTTGAACCGCTTTTCAAATGTTGACCACCTTCAGATCGCAACAAATGTTCCATTTGTGTTCATCGTATTTGATTTTCTTCAAAATTTCGCCCAATGCTTCATACGTTTCCTTCATAGTTGTGCTGAATCCCAATGGAATGCATGGTTTTTTATTTTTTTTGTGCAGCAGCACAGCCTTCAAACTAGTAACTGAACCATCGATGAATAAACGCCAGTCGCCAGCGATATAATCCATTCCCAATTTTTTCACTAAACCTGGGATATCATGGCAGTACGTGAACGTATTTGCTTCGTCAACGGAATAAAATTTCTGAAAATCAGCTTGGCGTTGTCGGTATGATGTTGCGCTGACATTTTGCTGTGTGAGTTTTCTTCTCTTCAAAAATGATGTCAGCCATTCGGAGTCGTGTTGTGATAGTCCCAGCTTGGCCACAATGTAATCCATTTCGATTTGTGGTAGCGGTTGTGGTGCACTATTTTCAATATCGGGTATCCAATCAGCATCATCCAAATCGGTCGGATTGGTGAAAACGGTTTCGGCTAGCAGGGACACAGTATCCGCACTCGGAGGTTTAGGTGCATCGGTATCAGCAGGGCGTTGCACTGGAAGTGTGGCAGTAAATGCAGCAGTGTATACTTTTGTTTTCAATTGTTGTCTGTTTAATCCAGGACGAAAATTTATGCATGCATAGCACCTGGATTCATCATGTCCAGTTGTGTCTTCCACCCAAATTACTGGCTTCATAAAAGATAACTTTCTACTTTTTCCGTGAATCCATTTTAGAAGGGTAGTATAACAACTGTTGCACACTGTGTTCGGCGTAAAATTTGCACCACTTAAATCTGCTTCATCGAAATAATTACAATACGCGGTTTTGAATTGCTCAGTAAACAAATTTTTTCGATTTTTTCCGGTATTTTTCGGACGATATGACCACAAACGTAACAATATTCATCCAAATATGGGCACTTGTTGTTTTCCATATTGATATATTTTATGTTTTGTTGTTATTCACTTTTAAAAAACTGAAGAAAAATCACTTTTACTGTTCGCGTTCGTCGGCACTGGCTGAATGCCAAAAATCGATCAATGCACACCTATAAATACTACGTATTTTTGAAAATTTTACTGCCAGGTACTTATAAATGGGCGCATATTTTAAGGGCGGCTGGCTATATACCTGATTCAGCACTTGTACGTTTCAAACTGTGCAAAACTTTCCAAATAATGACCACCCTTAAATGTGGGTGCAATTTCTGTAAAAAAAATCATATAGGTAGCCACCGGAAAAACCCAAATAATAAAAAGGTCCACTTTCCGTTTAATTGTCCACGTACATTTATTACCGCAGTCATAAAAATCAAATAACCTTTTGTTTATTCCTTTTTTTTAATTCTCAGAATCATGAAAAAGGTGTCAATGTTTTCTCCAAATAATGTTGTGCATATCTCGAGCAAATTTTTGAAATTCATACATTTACTCAATTGCGAATAAAAGCGAAACGCGTGCATCGATTTTTATGATCTTTGTCTCATTTTGCTCATAGGTTATGTGACTTTGCGAAAAAATAACTAGACTTGAAACTTTTTTCCATTTTGGATTTTTTATGTATTTTTAAAAAAAAAATTTAAATTTTTAGGCAAAAAATAATTTTTTCCCTTCATACATTCATTTTTAACTTCGAAAGTGTTACTTGTATAGGAAAACAATATATGAACAGATTAAGGGAATTGTAATTCTTAATTTTTTAAAATTTATTTCAACTAAATTGGGCTAGTGGTTGTCGAGCTATGTCAAACAACAGGGCCTAAAACGTGATAAATTCCCCTATACGATAGTACTAACTTCAAATCGATACTAACTTCAAATCGCAGGTAAGAAGACAAAACGAATGATGCAGAAATTCTTCTTTTTGGGTCTAATTTCACATACAGTTCACAGAATTGAGTTGGCAATCAATTAACTGAAAAATGTTGTACTGTGTAAGTAAATAGGCCGTGGAATATTTTTTTCATATAAGCAAATATCTTTGTGTGAGTTTGTTGTTTGGGTATGAAAGGTGAATATGCGAAAAAGGGAAACACACCACCACTGGCAAATAAAACAACTTAATTATATAAAAAAAAGTCAATATTGGTATTTCAGTAATTTGGTCATAACTCGGGCATTTTCCAATCGATTTGATAGATTTATACACCTACGTCTTAAGGAAGAAATTTACCATTTGCTTTGGTAATAAAACTTGGACTCGGAAAGATCTACGGTTCCCGAAAATAGGTATTTTTATTAAAAAAAAATTATTTTGGTAATAACTTTTTTGTATCTGAACCGATTTTTCCGAGTTTTTCAGCAAATATGTTCTAATAAAAATTTCCGATCTTTTGATATATAAGACGTATCCATAAGTCATGTAACAGCTCTAAAAATTTAGTTTTTATAAAAATGTTGATGCTTTTTAGCCCATTTTTGGAGTATTTTGCTAATAACTTAACCATTTCTTAACCGATTTGGCAGATTTATATACCCACGTTTTAAGGAAGAAAAAACCATTTACTTAGATTATAAAACTTGGACTCGGGAAGATCTATTGTTCCCGAAAATGGGTATGTTTAAAAAAAATTATTTTGGGCATTTCTCTTTCATTTTTGGGAGAAAAGTTTCAGGGTTTTCGGGAAATATATGCCGCTAATAATTTCTGATATTTTGGTATATAAAACGTGTTCATATGTCATACTAGAGCCCTAAAATTTAAAGTTTTGAATATTTTCAATAATGTCTTTGTACGGTAGGTACAACGCCCACTTTTCCCATCGCGCCCATATTTTGTGGGATACTGTGTATTGATAACCGATATGTTTGTACCTAATTTGGGAACTTTAGCTCGTTTCGTTCTCCAGATATACAGAAATCTATAACGTCTTTGTATGGGAAGTGCCACACCCACTTCTCCAATCCCGCCCATTTTTTTAGAGAGTTTGTGTATTGGCAAGCAACATGTTTGTACTAAATTTGAAAGCAGTAGGTCTTGCCGCTCTCAAGATATGCAGAAAAAAAATTTAAAAATCAACAACAACAATATGGGATAATGGAAAAAATTAGAGGTAGTCGTGGTTTTTTGCTCATGTCTCAGCCATTTATGGACCGATCTTCCTGAATTTCAATAGCAAACAATTCCGGACTATATATGACATAAATGTACAACAACCTAGCCTTCATCATATCTGGGGTCTTCGGAAAACCCATTTCAACGGACGGACAGACGGACAACCGGATTTGAACTTCCCTTCTCATTAGAAGCCAGAATATATATACTTTATATGGTCTTAGATCAATATTGTAGAAATTACAAACGGAATGACAAAGTTATATATACCCTTTTACCTTCGGTGAAGGGTATAAAAACCACAACAATATGGGATTTATGGGAAAAATTAGAGTTAGTCATGTTTTTTTGCTCATAATTGAGTGGTTTATGGACCGAGCTGGCTGAATTTCAATAGCCAAATTTTAATGAGCATATATGACATAAATATATATCAACCAAGTTCCCATCATATCTGGGGTTTTCGGAAAACTCATTTCAACAGATGCACGGACAGACGAACAACCGGATTTGAACTACTATTTTCATAAGGAGCCAGAATATATATACTTTATAGGGTTTGCGATCAATATTGTAGAAATTACAAGCGGAATGACAAAGTTATATATACCCTTTTACCTTCGGAGAAGGGTATAAAAACCGATAGACAATCATGTTCAAACTATAATTCTTTTTCATGGCCGTTTCAACTTTTTCAACAAAAAATTTTATAAATTAAAACGCTGTTTACGACTTACATCAGAGTAGTTTAAGAATATTTTTACCAGATAAACAAAATGATCAAAAACAAAAATTTTTAAGTACAAATGTACAATAATATTTCCCCAATTAGATTTCTATTATATGAAAAGTAAATATCTTAATTATTTTCTTGTTAAAAATGAATTAATTAAAACAAACAGACAGACATTCATGCTCAAATAAAAATACTTTTTTATGGCTGTTTTAACTATTTAAAACACAAATTTTATAAATTATTCTTATTAAAATGTTGTTAACGACTTATATCAGAATAGTTTAAGAATATTTTTACCAGATAAACAAAATGATCAAAAACAAAAATTTTTAAGTACAAATGTACAATAATATTTCCCAATTAGATTTCTATTATATGAAAAGTAAATATCTTAATTATTTTCTTGTTAAAAATGAATTAATTAAAACAAACAGACAGACATTCATGCTCAAATAAAAATACTCTTTTATGGCCGTTTTAACTATTTAAAACACAAATTTTATAAATTATTCTTATTAAAATGTTGTTAACGACTTATATCAGAATAGTTTAAGAATATTTTTACCAGATAAACAAAATGATCAAAAACAAAAATTTTTAAGTACAAATGTACAATAATATTTCCCCAATTAGATTTCTATTATATGAAAAGTAAATATCTTAATTATTTTCTTGTTAAAAATGAATTAATTAAAACAAACAGACAGACATTCATGCTCAAATAAAAATACTTTTTTATGGCTGTTTTAACTATTTAAAACACAAATTTTATAAATTATTCTTATTAAAATGTTGTTAACGACTTATATCAGAATAGTTTAAGAATATTTTTACCAGATAAACAAAATGATCAAAAACAAAAATTTTTAAGTACAAATGTACAATAATATTTCCCCAATTAGATTTCTATTATATGAAAAGTAAATATCTTAATTATTTTCTTGTTAAAAATGAATTAATTAAAACAAACAGACAGACATTCATGCTCAAATAAAAATACTTTTTTATGGCTGTTTTAACTATTTAAAACACAAATTTTATAAATTATTCTTATTAAAATGTTGTTAACGACTTATATCAGAATAGTTTAAGAATATTTTTCCCAGATAAACAAAATGATCAAAAACAAAAATTTTTAAGTACAAATGTACAATAATATTTCCCCAATTAGATTTCTATTATATGAAAAGTAAATATCTTAATTATTTTCTTGTTAAAAATGAATTAATTAAAACAAACAGACAGACATTCATGCTCAAATAAAAATACTCTTTTATGGCCGTTTTAACTATTTAAAACACAAATTTTATAAATTATTCTTATTAAAATGTTGTTAACGACTTATATCAGAATAGTTTAAGAATATTTTTACCAGATAAACAAAATGATCAAAAACAAAAATTTTTAAGTACAAATGTACAATAATATTTCCCCAATTAGATTTCTATTATATGAAAAGTAAATATCTTAATTATTTTCTTGTTAAAAATGAATTAATTAAAACAAACAGACAGACATTCATGCTCAAATAAAAATACTCTTTTATGGCCGTTTTAACTATTTAAAACACAAATTTTATAAATTATTCTTATTAAAATGTTGTTAACGACTTATATCAGAATAGTTTAAGAATATTTTTACCAGATAAACAAAATGATCAAAAACAAAAATTTTTAAGTACAAATGTACAATAATATTTCCCCAATTAGATTTCTATTATATGAAAAGTAAATATCTTAATTATTTTCTTGTTAAAAATGAATTAATTAAAACAAACAGACAGACATTCATGCTCAAATAAAAATACTCTTTTATGGCCGTTTTAACTATTTAAAACACAAATTTTATAAATTATTCTTATTAAAATGTTGTTAACGACTTATATCAGAATAGTTTAAGAATATTTTTACCAGATAAACAAAATGATCAAAAACAAAAATTTTTAAGTACAAATGTACAATAATATTTCCCCAATTAGATTTCTATTATATGAAAAGTAAATATCTTAATTATTTTCTTGTTAAAAATGAATTAATTAAAACAAACAGACAGACATTCATGCTCAAATAAAAATACTCTTTTATGGCCGTTTTAACTATTTAAAACACAAATTTTATAAATTATTCTTATTAAAATGTTGTTAACGACTTATATCAGAATAGTTTAAGAATATTTTTACCAGATAAACAAATGTACAATAATATTTCCCCAATTAGATTTCTATTATATGAAAAGTAAATATCTTAATTATTTTCTTGTTAAAAATGAATTAATTAAAACAAACAGACAGACATTCATGCTCAAATAAAAATACTCTTTTATGGCCGTTTTAACTATTTAAAACACAAATTTTATAAATTATTCTTATTAAAATGTTGTTAACGACTTATATCAGAATAGTTTAAGAATATTTTTACCAGATAAACAAATGTACAATAATATTTCCCCAATTAGATTTCTATTATATGAAAAGTAAATATCTTAATTATTTTCTTGTTAAAAATTAATTAATTAAAACAAACAGACAGACATTCATGCTCAAATAAAAATACTCTTTTATGGCCGTTTTAACTATTTAAAACACAAATTTTATAAATTATTCTTATTAAAATGTTGTTAACGACTTATATCAGAATAGTTTAAGAATATTTTTACCAGATAAACAAATGTACAATAATATTTCCCCAATTAGATTTCTATTATATGAAAAGTAAATATCTTAATTATTTTCTTGTTAAAAATTAATTAATTAAAACAAACAGACAGACATTCATGCTCAAATAAAAATACTCTTTTATGGCCGTTTTAACTATTTAAAACACAAATTTTATAAATTATTCTTATTAAAATGTTGTTAACGACTTATATCAGAATAGTTTAAGAATATTTTTACCAGATAAACAAATGTACAATAATATTTCCCCAATTAGATTTCTATTATATGAAAAGTAAATATCTTAATTATTTTCTTGTTAAAAATTAATTAATTAAAACAAACAGACAGACATTCATGCTCAAATAAAAATACTCTTTTATGGCCGTTTTAACTATTTAAAACACAAATTTTATAAATTATTCTTATTAAAATGTTGTTAACGACTTATATCAGAATAGTTTAAGAATATTTTTACCAGATAAACAAATGTACAATAATATTTCCCCAATTAGATTTCTATTATATGAAAAGTAAATATCTTAATTATTTTCTTGTTAAAAATTAATTAATTAAAACAAACAGACAGACATTCATGCTCAAATAAAAATACTCTTTTATGGCCGTTTTAACTATTTAAAACACAAATTTTATAAATTATTCTTATTAAAATGTTGTTAACGACTTATATCAGAATAGTTTAAGAATATTTTTACCAGATAAACAAATGTACAATAATATTTCCCCAATTAGATTTCTATTATATGAAAAGTAAATATCTTAATTATTTTCTTGTTAAAAATTAATTAATTAAAACAAACAGACAGACATTCATGCTCAAATAAAAATACTCTTTTATGGCCGTTTTAACTATTTAAAACACAAATTTTATAAATTATTCTTATTAAAATGTTGTTAACGACTTATATCAGAATAGTTTAAGAATATTTTTACCAGATAAACAAATGTACAATAATATTTCCCCAATTAGATTTCTATTATATGAAAAGTAAATATCTTAATTATTTTCTTGTTAAAAATTAATTAATTAAAACAAACAGACAGACATTCATGCTCAAATAAAAATACTCTTTTATGGCCGTTTTAACTATTTAAAACACAAATTTTATAAATTATTCTTATTAAAATGTTGTTAACGACTTATATCAGAATAGTTTAAGAATATTTTTACCAGATAAACAAATGTACAATAATATTTCCCCAATTAGATTTCTATTATATGAAAAGTAAATATCTTAATTATTTTCTTGTTAAAAATTAATTAATTAAAACAAACAGACAGACATTCATGCTCAAATAAAAATACTCTTTTATGGCCGTTTTAACTATTTAAAACACAAATTTTATAAATTATTCTTATTAAAATGTTGTTAACGACTTATATCAGAATAGTTTAAGAATATTTTTACCAGATAAACAAATGTACAATAATATTTCCCCAATTAGATTTCTATTATATGAAAAGTAAATATCTTAATTATTTTCTTGTTAAAAATTAATTAATTAAAACAAACAGACAGACATTCATGCTCAAATAAAAATACTCTTTTATGGCCGTTTTAACTATTTAAAACACAAATTTTATAAATTATTCTTATTAAAATGTTGTTAACGACTTATATCAGAATAGTTTAAGAATATTTTTACCAGATAAACAAATGTACAATAATATTTCCCCAATTAGATTTCTATTATATGAAAAGTAAATATCTTAATTATTTTCTTGTTAAAAATTAATTAATTAAAACAAACAGACAGACATTCATGCTCAAATAAAAATACTCTTTTATGGCCGTTTTAACTATTTAAAACACAAATTTTATAAATTATTCTTATTAAAATGTTGTTAACGACTTATATCAGAATAGTTTAAGAATATTTTTACCAGATAAACAAATGTACAATAATATTTCCCCAATTAGATTTCTATTATATGAAAAGTAAATATCTTAATTATTTTCTTGTTAAAAATTAATTAATTAAAACAAACAGACAGACATTCATGCTCAAATAAAAATACTCTTTTATGGCCGTTTTAACTATTTAAAACACAAATTTTATAAATTATTCTTATTAAAATGTTGTTAACGACTTATATCAGAATAGTTTAAGAATATTTTTACCAGATAAACAAATGTACAATAATATTTCCCCAATTAGATTTCTATTATATGAAAAGTAAATATCTTAATTATTTTCTTGTTAAAAATTAATTAATTAAAACAAACAGACAGACATTCATGCTCAAATAAAAATACTCTTTTATGGCCGTTTTAACTATTTAAAACACAAATTTTATAAATTATTCTTATTAAAATGTTGTTAACGACTTATATCAGAATAGTTTAAGAATATTTTTACCAGATAAACAAATGTACAATAATATTTCCCCAATTAGATTTCTATTATATGAAAAGTAAATATCTTAATTATTTTCTTGTTAAAAAATAATTAATTAAAACAAACAGACAGACATTCATGCTCAAATAAAAATACTCTTTTATGGCCGTTTTAACTATTTAAAACACAAATTTTATAAATTATTCTTATTAAAATGTTGTTAACGACTTATATCAGAATAGTTTAAGAATATTTTTACCAGATAAACAAATGTACAATAATATTTCCCCAATTAGATTTCTATTATATGAAAAGTAAATATCTTAATTATTTTCTTGTTAAAAATTAATTAATTAAAACAAACAGACAGACATTCATGCTCAAATAAAAATACTCTTTTATGGCCGTTTTAACTATTTAAAACACAAATTTTATAAATTATTCTTATTAAAATGTTGTTAACGACTTATATCAGAATAGTTTAAGAATATTTTTACCAGATAAACAAATGTACAATAATATTTCCCCAATTAGATTTCTATTATATGAAAAGTAAATATCTTAATTATTTTCTTGTTAAAAATGAATTAATTAAAACAAACAGACAGACATTCATGCTCAAATAAAAATACTCTTTTATGGCCGTTTTAACTATTTAAAACACAAATTTTATAAATTATTCTTATTAAAATGTTGTTAACGACTTATATCAGAATAGTTTAAGAATATTTTTACCAGATAAACAAATGTACAATAATATTTCCCCAATTAGATTTCTATTATATGAAAAGTAAATATCTTAATTATTTTCTTGTTAAAAATTAATTAATTAAAACAAACAGACAGACATTCATGCTCAAATAAAAATACTCTTTTATGGCCGTTTTAACTATTTAAAACACAAATTTTATAAATTATTCTTATTAAAATGTTGTTAACGACTTATATCAGAATAGTTTAAGAATATTTTTACCAGATAAACAAATGTACAATAATATTTCCCCAATTAGATTTCTATTATATGAAAAGTAAATATCTTAATTATTTTCTTGTTAAAAATTAATTAATTAAAACAAACAGACAGACATTCATGCTCAAATAAAAATACTCTTTTATGGCCGTTTTAACTATTTAAAACACAAATTTTATAAATTATTCTTATTAAAATGTTGTTAACGACTTATATCAGAATAGTTTAAGAATATTTTTACCAGATAAACAAATGTACAATAATATTTCCCCAATTAGATTTCTATTATATGAAAAGTAAATATCTTAATTATTTTCTTGTTAAAAATTAATTAATTAAAACAAACAGACAGACATTCATGCTCAAATAAAAATACTCTTTTATGGCCGTTTTAACTATTTAAAACACAAATTTTATAAATTATTCTTATTAAAATGTTGTTAACGACTTATATCAGAATAGTTTAAGAATATTTTTACCAGATAAACAAATGTACAATAATATTTCCCCAATTAGATTTCTATTATATGAAAAGTAAATATCTTAATTATTTTCTTGTTAAAAATTAATTAATTAAAACAAACAGACAGACATTCATGCTCAAATAAAAATACTCTTTTATGGCCGTTTTAACTATTTAAAACACAAATTTTATAAATTATTCTTATTAAAATGTTGTTAACGACTTATATCAGAATAGTTTAAGAATATTTTTACCAGATAAACAAATGTACAATAATATTTCCCCAATTAGATTTCTATTATATGAAAAGTAAATATCTTAATTATTTTCTTGTTAAAAATTAATTAATTAAAACAAACAGACAGACATTCATGCTCAAATAAAAATACTCTTTTATGGCCGTTTTAACTATTTAAAACACAAATTTTATAAATTATTCTTATTAAAATGTTGTTAACGACTTATATCAGAATAGTTTAAGAATATTTTTACCAGATAAACAAATGTACAATGATATTTCCCCAATTAGATTTCTATTATATGAAAAGTAAATATCTTAATTATTTTCTTGTTAAAAATGAATTAATTAAAACAAACAGACAGACATTCATGCTCAAATAAAAATACTCTTTTATGGCCGTTTTAACTATTTAAAACACAAATTTTATAAATTATTCTTATTAAAATGTTGTTAACGACTTATATCAGAATAGTTTAAGAATATTTTTACCAGATAAACAAATGTACAATAATATTTCCCCAATTAGATTTCTATTATATGAAAAGTAAATATCTTAATTATTTTCTTGTTAAAAATGAATTAATTAAAACAAACAGACAGACATTCATGCTCAAATAAAAATACTCTTTTATGGCCGTTTTAACTATTTAAAACACAAATTTTATAAATTATTCTTATTAAAATGTTGTTAACGACTTATATCAGAATAGTTTAAGAATATTTTTACCAGATAAACAAATGTACAATAATATTTCCCCAATTAGATTTCTATTATATGAAAAGTAAATATCTTAATTATTTTCTTGTTAAAAATGAATTAATTAAAACAAACAGACAGACATTCATGCTCAAATAAAAATACTCTTTTATGGCCGTTTTAACTATTTAAAACACAAATTTTATAAATTATTCTTATTAAAATGTTGTTAACGACTTATATCAGAATAGTTTAAGAATATTTTTACCAGATAAACAAATGTACAATAATATTTCCCCAATTAGATTTCTATTATATGAAAAGTAAATATCTTAATTATTTTCTTGTTAAAAATTAATTAATTAAAACAAACAGACAGACATTCATGCTCAAATAAAAATACTCTTTTATGGCCGTTTTAACTATTTAAAACACAAATTTTATAAATTATTCTTATTAAAATGTTGTTAACGACTTATATCAGAATAGTTTAAGAATATTTTTACCAGATAAACAAATGTACAATAATATTTCCCCAATTAGATTTCTATTATATGAAAAGTAAATATCTTAATTATTTTCTTGTTAAAAATTAATTAATTAAAACAAACAGACAGACATTCATGCTCAAATAAAAATACTCTTTTATGGCCGTTTTAACTATTTAAAACACAAATTTTATAAATTATTCTTATTAAAATGTTGTTAACGACTTATATCAGAATAGTTTAAGAATATTTTTACCAGATAAACAAATGTACAATAATATTTCCCCAATTAGATTTCTATTATATGAAAAGTAAATATCTTAATTATTTTCTTGTTAAAAATTAATTAATTAAAACAAACAGACAGACATTCATGCTCAAATAAAAATACTCTTTTATGGCCGTTTTAACTATTTAAAACACAAATTTTATAAATTATTCTTATTAAAATGTTGTTAACGACTTATATCAGAATAGTTTAAGAATATTTTTACCAGATAAACAAATGTACAATAATATTTCCCCAATTAGATTTCTATTATATGAAAAGTAAATATCTTAATTATTTTCTTGTTAAAAATTAATTAATTAAAACAAACAGACAGACATTCATGCTCAAATAAAAATACTCTTTTATGGCCGTTTTAACTATTTAAAACACAAATTTTATAAATTATTCTTATTAAAATGTTGTTAACGACTTATATCAGAATAGTTTAAGAATATTTTTACCAGATAAACAAATGTACAATAATATTTCCCCAATTAGATTTCTATTATATGAAAAGTAAATATCTTAATTATTTTCTTGTTAAAAATTAATTAATTAAAACAAACAGACAGACATTCATGCTCAAATAAAAATACTCTTTTATGGCCGTTTTAACTATTTAAAACACAAATTTTATAAATTATTCTTATTAAAATGTTGTTAACGACTTATATCAGAATAGTTTAAGAATATTTTTACCAGATAAACAAATGTACAATAATATTTCCCCAATTAGATTTCTATTATATGAAAAGTAAATATCTTAATTATTTTCTTGTTAAAAATTAATTAATTAAAACAAACAGACAGACATTCATGCTCAAATAAAAATACTCTTTTATGGCCGTTTTAACTATTTAAAACACAAATTTTATAAATTATTCTTATTAAAATGTTGTTAACGACTTATATCAGAATAGTTTAAGAATATTTTTACCAGATAAACAAATGTACAATGATATTTCCCCAATTAGATTTCTATTATATGAAAAGTAAATATCTTAATTATTTTCTTGTTAAAAATGAATTAATTAAAACAAACAGACAGACATTCATGCTCAAATAAAAATACTCTTTTATGGCCGTTTTAACTATTTAAAACACAAATTTTATAAATTATTCTTATTAAAATGTTGTTAACGACTTATATCAGAATAGTTTAAGAATATTTTTACCAGATAAACAAATGTACAATAATATTTCCCCAATTAGATTTCTATTATATGAAAAGTAAATATCTTAATTATTTTCTTGTTAAAAATGAATTAATTAAAACAAACAGACAGACATTCATGCTCAAATAAAAATACTCTTTTATGGCCGTTTTAACTATTTAAAACACAAATTTTATAAATTATTCTTATTAAAATGTTGTTAACGACTTATATCAGAATAGTTTAAGAATATTTTTACCAGATAAACAAATGTACAATAATATTTCCCCAATTAGATTTCTATTATATGAAAAGTAAATATCTTAATTATTTTCTTGTTAAAAATGAATTAATTAAAACAAACAGACAGACATTCATGCTCAAATAAAAATACTCTTTTATGGCCGTTTTAACTATTTAAAACACAAATTTTATAAATTATTCTTATTAAAATGTTGTTAACGACTTATATCAGAATAGTTTAAGAATATTTTTACCAGATAAACAAATGTACAATAATATTTCCCCAATTAGATTTCTATTATATGAAAAGTAAATATCTTAATTATTTTCTTGTTAAAAATTAATTAATTAAAACAAACAGACAGACATTCATGCTCAAATAAAAATACTCTTTTATGGCCGTTTTAACTATTTAAAACACAAATTTTATAAATTATTCTTATTAAAATGTTGTTAACGACTTATATCAGAATAGTTTAAGAATATTTTTACCAGATAAACAAATGTACAATAATATTTCCCCAATTAGATTTCTATTATATGAAAAGTAAATATCTTAATTATTTTCTTGTTAAAAATTAATTAATTAAAACAAACAGACAGACATTCATGCTCAAATAAAAATACTCTTTTATGGCCGTTTTAACTATTTAAAACACAAATTTTATAAATTATTCTTATTAAAATGTTGTTAACGACTTATATCAGAATAGTTTAAGAATATTTTTACCAGATAAACAAATGTACAATAATATTTCCCCAATTAGATTTCTATTATATGAAAAGTAAATATCTTAATTATTTTCTTGTTAAAAATTAATTAATTAAAACAAACAGACAGACATTCATGCTCAAATAAAAATACTCTTTTATGGCCGTTTTAACTATTTAAAACACAAATTTTATAAATTATTCTTATTAAAATGTTGTTAACGACTTATATCAGAATAGTTTAAGAATATTTTTACCAGATAAACAAATGTACAATAATATTTCCCCAATTAGATTTCTATTATATGAAAAGTAAATATCTTAATTATTTTCTTGTTAAAAATTAATTAATTAAAACAAACAGACAGACATTCATGCTCAAATAAAAATACTCTTTTATGGCCGTTTTAACTATTTAAAACACAAATTTTATAAATTATTCTTATTAAAATGTTGTTAACGACTTATATCAGAATAGTTTAAGAATATTTTTACCAGATAAACAAATGTACAATAATATTTCCCCAATTAGATTTCTATTATATGAAAAGTAAATATCTTAATTATTTTCTTGTTAAAAATTAATTAATTAAAACAAACAGACAGACATTCATGCTCAAATAAAAATACTCTTTTATGGCCGTTTTAACTATTTAAAACACAAATTTTATAAATTATTCTTATTAAAATGTTGTTAACGACTTATATCAGAATAGTTTAAGAATATTTTTACCAGATAAACAAATGTACAATGATATTTCCCCAATTAGATTTCTATTATATGAAAAGTAAATATCTTAATTATTTTCTTGTTAAAAATGAATTAATTAAAACAAACAGACAGACATTCATGCTCAAATAAAAATACTCTTTTATGGCCGTTTTAACTATTTAAAACACAAATTTTATAAATTATTCTTATTAAAATGTTGTTAACGACTTATATCAGAATAGTTTAAGAATATTTTTACCAGATAAACAAAATGATCAAAAACAAAAATTTTTAAGTACAAATGTACAATAATATTTCCCCAATTAGATTTCTATTATATGAAAAGTAAATATCTTAATTATTTTCTTGTTAAAAATGAATTAATTAAAACAAACAGACAGACATTCATGCTCAAATAAAAATACTTTTTTATGGCTGTTTTAACTATTTAAAACACAAATTTTATAAATTATTCTTATTAAAATGTTGTTAACGACTTATATCAGAATAGTTTAAGAATATTTTTCCCAGATAAACAAAATGATCAAAAACAAAAATTTTTAAGTACAAATGTACAATAATATTTCCCCAATTAGATTTCTATTATATGAAAAGTAAATATCTTAATTATTTTCTTGTTAAAAATGAATTAATTAAAACAAACAGACAGACATTCATGCTCAAATAAAAATACTCTTTTATGGCCGTTTTAACTATTTAAAACACAAATTTTATAAATTATTCTTATTAAAATGTTGTTAACGACTTATATCAGAATAGTTTAAGAATATTTTTACCAGATAAACAAAATGATCAAAAACAAAAATTTTTAAGTACAAATGTACAATAATATTTCCCCAATTAGATTTCTATTATATGAAAAGTAAATATCTTAATTATTTTCTTGTTAAAAATGAATTAATTAAAACAAACAGACAGACATTCATGCTCAAATAAAAATACTTTTTTATGGCCGTTTTAACTATTTAAAACACAAATTTTATAAATTATTCTTATTAAAATGTTGTTAACGACTTATATCAGAATAGTTTAAGAATATTTTTACCAGATAAACAAATGTACAATAATATTTCCCCAATTAGATTTCTATTATATGAAAAGTAAATATCTTAATTATTTTCTTGTTAAAAATGAATTAATTAAAACAAACAGACAGACATTCATGCTCAAATAAAAATACTCTTTTATGGCCGTTTTAACTATTTAAAACACAAATTTTATAAATTATTCTTATTAAAATGTTGTTAACGACTTATATCAGAATAGTTTAAGAATATTTTTACCAGATAAACAAAATGATCAAAAACAAAAATTTTTAAGTACAAATGTACAATAATATTTCCCCAATTAGATTTCTATTATATGAAAAGTAAATATCTTAATTATTTTCTTGTTAAAAATGAATTAATTAAAACAAACAGACAGACATTCATGCTCAAATAAAAATACTCTTTTATGGCCGTTTTAACTATTTAAAACACAAATTTTATAAATTATTCTTATTAAAATGTTGTTAACGACTTATATCAGAATAGTTTAAGAATATTTTTACCAGATAAACAAAATGATCAAAAACAAAAATTTTTAAGTACAAATGTACAATGATATTTCCCCAATTAGATTTCTATTATATGAAAAGTAAATATCTTAATTATTTTCTTGTTAAAAATTAATTAATTAAAACAAACAGACAGACATTCATGCTCAAATAAAAATACTCTTTTATGGCCGTTTTAACTATTTAAAACACAAATTTTATAAATTATTCTTATTAAAATGTTGTTAACGACTTATATCAGAATAGTTTAAGAATATTTTTACCAGATAAACAAATGTACAATAATATTTCCCCAATTAGATTTCTATTATATGAAAAGTAAATATCTTAATTATTTTCTTGTTAAAAATGAATTAATTAAAACAAACAGACAGACATTCATGCTCAAATAAAAATACTCTTTTATGGCCGTTTTAACTATTTAAAACACAAATTTTATAAATTATTCTTATTAAAATGTTGTTAACGACTTATATCAGAATAGTTTAAGAATATTTTTACCAGATAAACAAAATGATCAAAAACAAAAATTTTTAAGTACAAATGTACAATAATATTTCCCCAATTAGATTTCTATTATATGAAAAGTAAATATCTTAATTATTTTCTTGTTAAAAATGAATTAATTAAAACAAACAGACAGACATTCATGCTCAAATAAAAATACTTTTTTATGGCTGTTTTAACTATTTAAAACACAAATTTTATAAATTATTCTTATTAAAATGTTGTTAACGACTTATATCAGAATAGTTTAAGAATATTTTTCCCAGATAAACAAAATGATCAAAAACAAAAATTTTTAAGTACAAATGTACAATAATATTTCCCCAATTAGATTTCTATTATATGAAAAGTAAATATCTTAATTATTTTCTTGTTAAAAATGAATTAATTAAAACAAACAGACAGACATTCATGCTCAAATAAAAATACTCTTTTATGGCCGTTTTAACTATTTAAAACACAAATTTTATAAATTATTCTTATTAAAATGTTGTTAACGACTTATATCAGAATAGTTTAAGAATATTTTTACCAGATAAACAAAATGATCAAAAACAAAAATTTTTAAGTACAAATGTACAATAATATTTCCCCAATTAGATTTCTATTATATGAAAAGTAAATATCTTAATTATTTTCTTGTTAAAAATGAATTAATTAAAACAAACAGACAGACATTCATGCTCAAATAAAAATACTCTTTTATGGCCGTTTTAACTATTTAAAACACAAATTTTATAAATTATTCTTATTAAAATGTTGTTAACGACTTATATCAGAATAGTTTAAGAATATTTTTACCAGATAAACAAAATGATCAAAAACAAAAATTTTTAAGTACAAATGTACAATGATATTTCCCCAATTAGATTTCTATTATATGAAAAGTAAATATCTTAATTATTTTCTTGTTAAAAATTAATTAATTAAAACAAACAGACAGACATTCATGCTCAAATAAAAATACTCTTTTATGGCCGTTTTAACTATTTAAAACACAAATTTTATAAATTATTCTTATTAAAATGTTGTTAACGACTTATATCAGAATAGTTTAAGAATATTTTTACCAGATAAACAAATGTACAATAATATTTCCCCAATTAGATTTCTATTATATGAAAAGTAAATATCTTAATTATTTTCTTGTTAAAAATGAATTAATTAAAACAAACAGACAGACATTCATGCTCAAATAAAAATACTCTTTTATGGCCGTTTTAACTATTTAAAACACAAATTTTATAAATTATTCTTATTAAAATGTTGTTAACGACTTATATCAGAATAGTTTAAGAATATTTTTACCAGATAAACAAAATGATCAAAAACAAAAATTTTTAAGTACAAATGTACAATAATATTTCCCCAATTAGATTTCTATTATATGAAAAGTAAATATCTTAATTATTTTCTTGTTAAAAATGAATTAATTAAAACAAACAGACAGACATTCATGCTCAAATAAAAATACTTTTTTATGGCTGTTTTAACTATTTAAAACACAAATTTTATAAATTATTCTTATTAAAATGTTGTTAACGACTTATATCAGAATAGTTTAAGAATATTTTTCCCAGATAAACAAAATGATCAAAAACAAAAATTTTTAAGTACAAATGTACAATAATATTTCCCCAATTAGATTTCTATTATATGAAAAGTAAATATCTTAATTATTTTCTTGTTAAAAATGAATTAATTAAAACAAACAGACAGACATTCATGCTCAAATAAAAATACTTTTTTATGGCTGTTTTAACTATTTAAAACACAAATTTTATAAATTATTCTTATTAAAATGTTGTTAACGACTTATATCAGAATAGTTTAAGAATATTTTTACCAGATAAACAAAATGATCAAAAACAAAAATTTTTAAGTACAAATGTACAATAATATTTCCCCAATTAGATTTCTATTATATGAAAAGTAAATATCTTAATTATTTTCTTGTTAAAAATGAATTAATTAAAACAAACAGACAGACATTCATGCTCAAATAAAAATACTTTTTTATGGCTGTTTTAACTATTTAAAACACAAATTTTATAAATTATTCTTATTAAAATGTTGTTAACGACTTATATCAGAATAGTTTAAGAATATTTTTCCCAGATAAACAAAATGATCAAAAACAAAAATTTTTAAGTACAAATGTACAATAATATTTCCCCAATTAGATTTCTATTATATGAAAAGTAAATATCTTAATTATTTTCTTGTTAAAAATGAATTAATTAAAACAAACAGACAGACATTCATGCTCAAATAAAAATACTCTTTTATGGCCGTTTTAACTATTTAAAACACAAATTTTATAAATTATTCTTATTAAAATGTTGTTAACGACTTATATCAGAATAGTTTAAGAATATTTTTACCAGATAAACAAAATGATCAAAAACAAAAATTTTTAAGTACAAATGTACAATAATATTTCCCCAATTAGATTTCTATTATATGAAAAGTAAATATCTTAATTATTTTCTTGTTAAAAATGAATTAATTAAAACAAACAGACAGACATTCATGCTCAAATAAAAATACTTTTTTATGGCCGTTTTAACTATTTAAAACACAAATTTTATAAATTATTCTTATTAAAATGTTGTTAACGACTTATATCAGAATAGTTTAAGAATATTTTTACCAGATAAACAAATGTACAATAATATTTCCCCAATTAGATTTCTATTATATGAAAAGTAAATATCTTAATTATTTTCTTGTTAAAAATGAATTAATTAAAACAAACAGACAGACATTCATGCTCAAATAAAAATACTCTTTTATGGCCGTTTTAACTATTTAAAACACAAATTTTATAAATTATTCTTATTAAAATGTTGTTAACGACTTATATCAGAATAGTTTAAGAATATTTTTACCAGATAAACAAAATGATCAAAAACAAAAATTTTTAAGTACAAATGTACAATAATATTTCCCCAATTAGATTTCTATTATATGAAAAGTAAATATCTTAATTATTTTCTTGTTAAAAATGAATTAATTAAAACAAACAGACAGACATTCATGCTCAAATAAAAATACTCTTTTATGGCCGTTTTAACTATTTAAAACACAAATTTTATAAATTATTCTTATTAAAATGTTGTTAACGACTTATATCAGAATAGTTTAAGAATATTTTTACCAGATAAACAAAATGATCAAAAACAAAAATTTTTAAGTACAAATGTACAATGATATTTCCCCAATTAGATTTCTATTATATGAAAAGTAAATATCTTAATTATTTTCTTGTTAAAAATTAATTAATTAAAACAAACAGACAGACATTCATGCTCAAATAAAAATACTCTTTTATGGCCGTTTTAACTATTTAAAACACAAATTTTATAAATTATTCTTATTAAAATGTTGTTAACGACTTATATCAGAATAGTTTAAGAATATTTTTACCAGATAAACAAATGTACAATAATATTTCCCCAATTAGATTTCTATTATATGAAAAGTAAATATCTTAATTATTTTCTTGTTAAAAATGAATTAATTAAAACAAACAGACAGACATTCATGCTCAAATAAAAATACTCTTTTATGGCCGTTTTAACTATTTAAAACACAAATTTTATAAATTATTCTTATTAAAATGTTGTTAACGACTTATATCAGAATAGTTTAAGAATATTTTTACCAGATAAACAAATGTACAATAATATTTCCCCAATTAGATTTCTATTATATGAAAAGTAAATATCTTAATTATTTTCTTGTTAAAAATGAATTAATTAAAACAAACAGACAGACATTCATGCTCAAATAAAAATACTTTTTTATGGCTGTTTTAACTATTTAAAACACAAATTTTATAAATTATTCTTATTAAAATGTTGTTAACGACTTATATCAGAATAGTTTAAGAATATTTTTACCAGATAAACAAAATGATCAAAAACAAAAATTTTTAAGTACAAATGTACAATAATATTTCCCCAATTAGATTTCTATTATATGAAAAGTAAATATCTTAATTATTTTCTTGTTAAAAATGAATTAATTAAAACAAACAGACAGACATTCATGCTCAAATAAAAATACTCTTTTATGGCCGTTTTAACTATTTAAAACACAAATTTTATAAATTATTCTTATTAAAATGTTGTTAACGACTTATATCAGAATAGTTTAAGAATATTTTTACCAGATAAACAAATGTACAATAATATTTCCCCAATTAGATTTCTATTATATGAAAAGTAAATATCTTAATTATTTTCTTGTTAAAAATGAATTAATTAAAACAAACAGACAGACATTCATGCTCAAATAAAAATACTCTTTTATGGCCGTTTTAACTATTTAAAACACAAATTTTATAAATTATTCTTATTAAAATGTTGTTAACGACTTATATCAGAATAGTTTAAGAATATTTTTACCAGATAAACAAATGTACAATAATATTTCCCCAATTAGATTTCTATTATATGAAAAGTAAATATCTTAATTATTTTCTTGTTAAAAATGAATTAATTAAAACAAACAGACAGACATTCATGCTCAAATAAAAATACTTTTTTATGGCTGTTTTAACTATTTAAAACACAAATTTTATAAATTATTCTTATTAAAATGTTGTTAACGACTTATATCAGAATAGTTTAAGAATATTTTTACCAGATAAACAAAATGATCAAAAACAAAAATTTTTAAGTACAAATGTACAATAATATTTCCCCAATTAGATTTCTATTATATGAAAAGTAAATATCTTAATTATTTTCTTGTTAAAAATGAATTAATTAAAACAAACAGACAGACATTCATGCTCAAATAAAAATACTCTTTTATGGCCGTTTTAACTATTTAAAACACAAATTTTATAAATTATTCTTATTAAAATGTTGTTAACGACTTATATCAGAATAGTTTAAGAATATTTTTACCAGATAAACAAATGTACAATAATATTTCCCCAATTAGATTTCTATTATATGAAAAGTAAATATCTTAATTATTTTCTTGTTAAAAATGAATTAATTAAAACAAACAGACAGACATTCATGCTCAAATAAAAATACTCTTTTATGGCCGTTTTAACTATTTAAAACACAAATTTTATAAATTATTCTTATTAAAATGTTGTTAACGACTTATATCAGAATAGTTTAAGAATATTTTTACCAGATAAACAAATGTACAATAATATTTCCCCAATTAGATTTCTATTATATGAAAAGTAAATATCTTAATTATTTTCTTGTTAAAAATGAATTAATTAAAACAAACAGACAGACATTCATGCTCAAATAAAAATACTTTTTTATGGCTGTTTTAACTATTTAAAACACAAATTTTATAAATTATTCTTATTAAAATGTTGTTAACGACTTATATCAGAATAGTTTAAGAATATTTTTACCAGATAAACAAAATGATCAAAAACAAAAATTTTTAAGTACAAATGTACAATAATATTTCCCCAATTAGATTTCTATTATATGAAAAGTAAATATCTTAATTATTTTCTTGTTAAAAATGAATTAATTAAAACAAACAGACAGACATTCATGCTCAAATAAAAATACTTTTTTATGGCTGTTTTAACTATTTAAAACACAAATTTTATAAATTATTCTTATTAAAATGTTGTTAACGACTTATATCAGAATAGTTTAAGAATATTTTTCCCAGATAAACAAAATGATCAAAAACAAAAATTTTTAAGTACAAATGTACAATAATATTTCCCCAATTAGATTTCTATTATATGAAAAGTAAATATCTTAATTATTTTCTTGTTAAAAATGAATTAATTAAAACAAACAGACAGACATTCATGCTCAAATAAAAATACTCTTTTATGGCCGTTTTAACTATTTAAAACACAAATTTTATAAATTATTCTTATTAAAATGTTGTTAACGACTTATATCAGAATAGTTTAAGAATATTTTTACCAGATAAACAAAATGATCAAAAACAAAAATTTTTAAGTACAAATGTACAATAATATTTCCCCAATTAGATTTCTATTATATGAAAAGTAAATATCTTAATTATTTTCTTGTTAAAAATGAATTAATTAAAACAAACAGACAGACATTCATGCTCAAATAAAAATACTTTTTTATGGCCGTTTTAACTATTTAAAACACAAATTTTATAAATTATTCTTATTAAAATGTTGTTAACGACTTATATCAGAATAGTTTAAGAATATTTTTACCAGATAAACAAATGTACAATAATATTTCCCCAATTAGATTTCTATTATATGAAAAGTAAATATCTTAATTATTTTCTTGTTAAAAATGAATTAATTAAAACAAACAGACAGACATTCATGCTCAAATAAAAATACTCTTTTATGGCCGTTTTAACTATTTAAAACACAAATTTTATAAATTATTCTTATTAAAATGTTGTTAACGACTTATATCAGAATAGTTTAAGAATATTTTTACCAGATAAACAAATGTACAATAATATTTCCCCAATTAGATTTCTATTATATGAAAAGTAAATATCTTAATTATTTTCTTGTTAAAAATGAATTAATTAAAACAAACAGACAGACATTCATGCTCAAATAAAAATACTCTTTTATGGCCGTTTTAACTATTTAAAACACAAATTTTATAAATTATTCTTATTAAAATGTTGTTAACGACTTATATCAGAATAGTTTAAGAATATTTTTACCAGATAAACAAAATGATCAAAAACAAAAATTTTTAAGTACAAATGTACAATAATATTTCCCCAATTAGATTTCTATTATATGAAAAGTAAATATCTTAATTATTTTCTTGTTAAAAATGAATTAATTAAAACAAACAGACAGACATTCATGCTCAAATAAAAATACTTTTTTATGGCTGTTTTAACTATTTAAAACACAAATTTTATAAATTATTCTTATTAAAATGTTGTTAACGACTTATATCAGAATAGTTTAAGAATATTTTTCCCAGATAAACAAAATGATCAAAAACAAAAATTTTTAAGTACAAATGTACAATAATATTTCCCCAATTAGATTTCTATTATATGAAAAGTAAATATCTTAATTATTTTCTTGTTAAAAATGAATTAATTAAAACAAACAGACAGACATTCATGCTCAAATAAAAATACTCTTTTATGGCCGTTTTAACTATTTAAAACACAAATTTTATAAATTATTCTTATTAAAATGTTGTTAACGACTTATATCAGAATAGTTTAAGAATATTTTTACCAGATAAACAAAATGATCAAAAACAAAAATTTTTAAGTACAAATGTACAATAATATTTCCCCAATTAGATTTCTATTATATGAAAAGTAAATATCTTAATTATTTTCTTGTTAAAAATGAATTAATTAAAACAAACAGACAGACATTCATGCTCAAATAAAAATACTTTTTTATGGCCGTTTTAACTATTTAAAACACAAATTTTATAAATTATTCTTATTAAAATGTTGTTAACGACTTATATCAGAATAGTTTAAGAATATTTTTACCAGATAAACAAATGTACAATAATATTTCCCCAATTAGATTTCTATTATATGAAAAGTAAATATCTTAATTATTTTCTTGTTAAAAATGAATTAATTAAAACAAACAGACAGACATTCATGCTCAAATAAAAATACTCTTTTATGGCCGTTTTAACTATTTAAAACACAAATTTTATAAATTATTCTTATTAAAATGTTGTTAACGACTTATATCAGAATAGTTTAAGAATATTTTTACCAGATAAACAAAATGATCAAAAACAAAAATTTTTAAGTACAAATGTACAATAATATTTCCCCAATTAGATTTCTATTATATGAAAAGTAAATATCTTAATTATTTTCTTGTTAAAAATGAATTAATTAAAACAAACAGACAGACATTCATGCTCAAATAAAAATACTTTTTTATGGCCGTTTTAACTATTTAAAACACAAATTTTATAAATTATTCTTATTAAAATGTTGTTAACGACTTATATCAGAATAGTTTAAGAATATTTTTACCAGATAAACAAATGTACAATAATATTTCCCCAATTAGATTTCTATTATATGAAAAGTAAATATCTTAATTATTTTCTTGTTAAAAATGAATTAATTAAAACAAACAGACAGACATTCATGCTCAAATAAAAATACTCTTTTATGGCCGTTTTAACTATTTAAAACACAAATTTTATAAATTATTCTTATTAAAATGTTGTTAACGACTTATATCAGAATAGTTTAAGAATATTTTTACCAGATAAACAAAATGATCAAAAACAAAAATTTTTAAGTACAAATGTACAATAATATTTCCCCAATTAGATTTCTATTATATGAAAAGTAAATATCTTAATTATTTTCTTGTTAAAAATGAATTAATTAAAACAAACAGACAGACATTCATGCTCAAATAAAAATACTTTTTTATGGCCGTTTTAACTATTTAAAACACAAATTTTATAAATTATTCTTATTAAAATGTTGTTAACGACTTATATCAGAATAGTTTAAGAATATTTTTACCAGATAAACAAATGTACAATAATATTTCCCCAATTAGATTTCTATTATATGAAAAGTAAATATCTTAATTATTTTCTTGTTAAAAATGAATTAATTAAAACAAACAGACAGACATTCATGCTCAAATAAAAATACTTTTTTATGGCTGTTTTAACTATTTAAAACACAAATTTTATAAATTATTCTTATTAAAATGTTGTTAACGACTTATATCAGAATAGTTTAAGAATATTTTTACCAGATAAACAAAATGATCAAAAACAAAAATTTTTAAGTACAAATGTACAATAATATTTCCCCAATTAGATTTCTATTATATGAAAAGTAAATATCTTAATTATTTTCTTGTTAAAAATGAATTAATTAAAACAAACAGACAGACATTCATGCTCAAATAAAAATACTCTTTTATGGCCGTTTTAACTATTTAAAACACAAATTTTATAAATTATTCTTATTAAAATGTTGTTAACGACTTATATCAGAATAGTTTAAGAATATTTTTACCAGATAAACAAAATGATCAAAAACAAAAATTTTTAAGTACAAATGTACAATAATATTTCCCCAATTAGATTTCTATTATATGAAAAGTAAATATCTTAATTATTTTCTTGTTAAAAATGAATTAATTAAAACAAACAGACAGACATTCATGCTCAAATAAAAATACTTTTTTATGGCCGTTTTAACTATTTAAAACACAAATTTTATAAATTATTCTTATTAAAATGTTGTTAACGACTTATATCAGAATAGTTTAAGAATATTTTTACCAGATAAACAAATGTACAATAATATTTCCCCAATTAGATTTCTATTATATGAAAAGTAAATATCTTAATTATTTTCTTGTTAAAAATGAATTAATTAAAACAAACAGACAGACATTCATGCTCAAATAAAAATACTTTTTTATGGCTGTTTTAACTATTTAAAACACAAATTTTATAAATTATTCTTATTAAAATGTTGTTAACGACTTATATCAGAATAGTTTAAGAATATTTTTACCAGATAAACAAAATGATCAAAAACAAAAATTTTTAAGTACAAATGTACAATAATATTTCCCCAATTAGATTTCTATTATATGAAAAGTAAATATCTTAATTATTTTCTTGTTAAAAATGAATTAATTAAAACAAACAGACAGACATTCATGCTCAAATAAAAATACTTTTTTATGGCTGTTTTAACTATTTAAAACACAAATTTTATAAATTATTCTTATTAAAATGTTGTTAACGACTTATATCAGAATAGTTTAAGAATATTTTTACCAGATAAACAAAATGATCAAAAACAAAAATTTTTAAGTACAAATGTACAATAATATTTCCCCAATTAGATTTCTATTATATGAAAAGTAAATATCTTAATTATTTTCTTGTTAAAAATGAATTAATTAAAACAAACAGACAGACATTCATGCTCAAATAAAAATACTTTTTTATGGCCGTTTTAACTATTAAAAACACAAATTTTATAAATTATTCTTATTAAAATGTTGTTAACGACTTATATCAGAATAGTTTAAGAATATTTTTACCAGATAAACAAATGTACAATAATATTTCCCCAATTAGATTTCTATTATATGAAAAGTAAATATCTTAATTATTTTCTTGTTAAAAATGAATTAATTAAAACAAACAGACAGACATTCATGCTCAAATAAAAATACTTTTTTATGGCTGTTTTAACTATTTAAAACACAAATTTTATAAATTATTCTTATTAAAATGTTGTTAACGACTTATATCAGAATAGTTTAAGAATATTTTTACCAGATAAACAAAATGATCAAAAACAAAAATTTTTAAGTACAAATGTACAATAATATTTCCCCAATTAGATTTCTATTATATGAAAAGTAAATATCTTAATTATTTTCTTGTTAAAAATGAATTAATTAAAACAAACAGACAGACATTCATGCTCAAATAAAAATACTTTTTTATGGCTGTTTTAACTATTTAAAACACAAATTTTATAAATTATTCTTATTAAAATGTTGTTAACGACTTATATCAGAATAGTTTAAGAATATTTTTACCAGATAAACAAAATGATCAAAAACAAAAATTTTTAAGTACAAATGTACAATAATATTTCCCCAATTAGATTTCTATTATATGAAAAGTAAATATCTTAATTATTTTCTTGTTAAAAATGAATTAATTAAAACAAACAGACAGACATTCATGCTCAAATAAAAATACTTTTTTATGGCCGTTTTAACTATTAAAAACACAAATTTTATAAATTATTCTTATTAAAATGTTGTTAACGACTTATATCAGAATAGTTTAAGAATATTTTTACCAGATAAACAAATGTACAATAATATTTCCCCAATTAGATTTCTATTATATGAAAAGTAAATATCTTAATTATTTTCTTGTTAAAAATGAATTAATTAAAACAAACAGACAGACATTCATGCTCAAATAAAAATACTTTTTTATGGCCGTTTTAACTATTTAAAACACAAATTTTATAAATTATTCTTATTAAAATGTTGTTAACGACTTATATCAGAATAGTTTAAGAATATTTTTACCAGATAAACAAATGTACAATAATATTTCCCCAATTAGATTTCTATTATATGAAAAGTAAATATCTTAATTATTTTCTTGTTAAAAATGAATTAATTAAAACAAACAGACAGACATTCATGCTCAAATAAAAATACTTTTTTATGGCCGTTTTAACTATTTAAAACACAAATTTTATAAATTATTCTTATTAAAATGTTGTTAACGACTTATATCAGAATAGTTTAAGAATATTTTTACCAGATAAACAAATGTACAATAATATTTCCCCAATTAGATTTCTATTATATGAAAAGTAAATATCTTAATTATTTTCTTGTTAAAAATGAATTAATTAAAACAAACAGACAGACATTCATGCTCAAATAAAAATACTTTTTTATGGCCGTTTTAACTATTTAAAACACAAATTTTATAAATTATTCTTATTAAAATGTTGTTAACGACTTATATCAGAATAGTTTAAGAATATTTTTACCAGATAAACAAAATGATCAAAAACAAAAATTTTTAAGTACAAATGTACAATAATATTTCCCCAATTAGATTTCTATTATATGAAAAGTAAATATCTTAATTATTTTCTTGTTAAAAATGAATTAATTAAAACAAACAGACAGACATTCATGCTCAAATAAAAATACTCTTTTATGGCCGTTTTAACTATTAAAAACACAAATTTTATAAATTATTCTTATTAAAATGTTGTTAACGACTTATATCAGAATAGTTTAAGAATATTTTTACCAGATAAACAAAATGATCAAAAACAAAAATTTTTAAGTACAAATGTACAATAATATTTCCCCAATTAGATTTCTATTATATGAAAAGTAAATATCTTAATTATTTTCTTGTTAAAAATGAATTAATTAAAACAAACAGACAGACATTCATGCTCAAATAAAAATACTTTTTTATGGCCGTTTTAACTATTTAAAACACAAATTTTATAAATTATTCTTATTAAAATGTTGTTAACGACTTATATCAGAATAGTTTAAGAATATTTTTACCAGATAAACAAATGTACAATAATATTTCCCCAATTAGATTTCTATTATATGAAAAGTAAATATCTTAATTATTTTCTTGTTAAAAATGAATTAATTAAAACAAACAGACAGACATTCATGCTCAAATAAAAATACTTTTTTATGGCCGTTTTAACTATTTAAAACACAAATTTTATAAATTATTCTTATTAAAATGTTGTTAACGACTTATATCAGAATAGTTTAAGAATATTTTTACCAGATAAACAAAATGATCAAAAACAAAAATTTTTAAGTACAAATGTACAATAATATTTCCCCAATTAGATTTCTATTATATGAAAAGTAAATATCTTAATTATTTTCTTGTTAAAAATGAATTAATTAAAACAAACAGACAGACATTCATGCTCAAATAAAAATACTTTTTTATGGCCGTTTTAACTATTTAAAACACAAATTTTATAAATTATTCTTATTAAAATGTTGTTAACGACTTATATCAGAATAGTTTAAGAATATTTTTACCAGATAAACAAATGTACAATAATATTTCCCCAATTAGATTTCTATTATATGAAAAGTAAATATCTTAATTATTTTCTTGTTAAAAATGAATTAATTAAAACAAACAGACAGACATTCATGCTCAAATAAAAATACTTTTTTATGGCTGTTTTAACTATTTAAAACACAAATTTTATAAATTATTCTTATTAAAATGTTGTTAACGACTTATATCAGAATAGTTTAAGAATATTTTTCCCAGATAAACAAAATGATCAAAAACAAAAATTTTTAAGTACAAATGTACAATAATATTTCCCCAATTAGATTTCTATTATATGAAAAGTAAATATCTTAATTATTTTCTTGTTAAAAATGAATTAATTAAAACAAACAGACAGACATTCATGCTCAAATAAAAATACTCTTTTATGGCCGTTTTAACTATTAAAAACACAAATTTTATAAATTATTCTTATTAAAATGTTGTTAACGACTTATATCAGAATAGTTTAAGAATATTTTTACCAGATAAACAAAATGATCAAAAACAAAAATTTTTAAGTACAAATGTACAATAATATTTCCCCAATTAGATTTCTATTATATGAAAAGTAAATATCTTAATTATTTTCTTGTTAAAAATGAATTAATTAAAACAAACAGACAGACATTCATGCTCAAATAAAAATACTTTTTTATGGCCGTTTTAACTATTTAAAACACAAATTTTATAAATTATTCTTATTAAAATGTTGTTAACGACTTATATCAGAATAGTTTAAGAATATTTTTACCAGATAAACAAAATGATCAAAAACAAAAATTTTTAAGTACAAATGTACAATAATATTTCCCCAATTAGATTTCTATTATATGAAAAGTAAATATCTTAATTATTTTCTTGTTAAAAATGAATTAATTAAAACAAACAGACAGACATTCATGCTCAAATAAAAATACTTTTTTATGGCCGTTTTAACTATTTAAAACACAAATTTTATAAATTATTCTTATTAAAATGTTGTTAACGACTTATATCAGAATAGTTTAAGAATATTTTTACCAGATAAACAAATGTACAATAATATTTCCCCAATTAGATTTCTATTATATGAAAAGTAAATATCTTAATTATTTTCTTGTTAAAAATGAATTAATTAAAACAAACAGACAGACATTCATGCTCAAATAAAAATACTTTTTTATGGCTGTTTTAACTATTTAAAACACAAATTTTATAAATTATTCTTATTAAAATGTTGTTAACGACTTATATCAGAATAGTTTAAGAATATTTTTCCCAGATAAACAAAATGATCAAAAACAAAAATTTTTAAGTACAAATGTACAATAATATTTCCCCAATTAGATTTCTATTATATGAAAAGTAAATATCTTAATTATTTTCTTGTTAAAAATGAATTAATTAAAACAAACAGACAGACATTCATGCTCAAATAAAAATACTCTTTTATGGCCGTTTTAACTATTTAAAACACAAATTTTATAAATTATTCTTATTAAAATGTTGTTAACGACTTATATCAGAATAGTTTAAGAATATTTTTACCAGATAAACAAAATGATCAAAAACAAAAATTTTTAAGTACAAATGTACAATAATATTTCCCCAATTAGATTTCTATTATATGAAAAGTAAATATCTTAATTATTTTCTTGTTAAAAATGAATTAATTAAAACAAACAGACAGACATTCATGCTCAAATAAAAATACTCTTTTATGGCCGTTTTAACTATTTAAAACACAAATTTTATAAATTATTCTTATTAAAATGTTGTTAACGACTTATATCAGAATAGTTTAAGAATATTTTTACCAGATAAACAAAATGATCAAAAACAAAAATTTTTAAGTACAAATGTACAATAATATTTCCCCAATTAGATTTCTATTATATGAAAAGTAAATATCTTAATTATTTTCTTGTTAAAAATGAATTAATTAAAACAAACAGACAGACATTCATGCTCAAATAAAAATACTCTTTTATGGCCGTTTTAACTATTTAAAACACAAATTTTATAAATTATTCTTATTAAAATGTTGTTAACGACTTATATCAGAATAGTTTAAGAATATTTTTACCAGATAAACAAAATGATCAAAAACAAAAATTTTTAAGTACAAATGTACAATAATATTTCCCCAATTAGATTTCTATTATATGAAAAGTAAATATCTTAATTATTTTCTTGTTAAAAATGAATTAATTAAAACAAACAGACAGACATTCATGCTCAAATAAAAATACTCTTTTATGGCCGTTTTAACTATTTAAAACACAAATTTTATAAATTATTCTTATTAAAATGTTGTTAACGACTTATATCAGAATAGTTTAAGAATATTTTTACCAGATAAACAAAATGATCAAAAACAAAAATTTTTAAGTACAAATGTACAATAATATTTCCCCAATTAGATTTCTATTATATGAAAAGTAAATATCTTAATTATTTTCTTGTTAAAAATGAATTAATTAAAACAAACAGACAGACATTCATGCTCAAATAAAAATACTCTTTTATGGCCGTTTTAACTATTTAAAACACAAATTTTATAAATTATTCTTATTAAAATGTTGTTAACGACTTATATCAGAATAGTTTAAGAATATTTTTACCAGATAAACAAAATGATCAAAAACAAAAATTTTTAAGTACAAATGTACAATAATATTTCCCCAATTAGATTTCTATTATATGAAAAGTAAATATCTTAATTATTTTCTTGTTAAAAATGAATTAATTAAAACAAACAGACAGACCTTCATGCTCAAATAAAAATACTCTTTTATGGCCGTTTTAACTATTTAAAACACAAATTTTATAAATTATTCTTATTAAAATGTTGTTAACGACTTATATCAGAATAGTTTAAGAATATTTTTCCCAGATAAACAAATGTACAATAATATTTCCCCAATTAGATTTCTATTATATGAAAAGTAAATATCTTAATTATTTTCTTGTTAAAAATGAATTAATTAAAACAAACAGACAGACCTTCATGCTCAAATAAAAATACTCTTTTATGGCCGTTTTAACTATTTAAAACACAAATTTTATAAATTATTCTTATTAAAATGTTGTTAACGACTTATATCAGAATAGTTTAAGAATATTTTTACCAGATAAACAAAATGATCAAAAACAAAAATTTTTAAGTACAAATGTACAATAATATTTCCCCAATTAGATTTCTATTATATGAAAAGTAAATATCTTAATTATTTTCTTGTTAAAAATGAATTAATTAAAACAAACAGACAGACATTCATGCTCAAATAAAAATACTCTTTTATGGCCGTTTTAACTATTTAAAACACAAATTTTATAAATTATTCTTATTAAAATGTTGTTAACGACTTATATCAGAATAGTTTAAGAATATTTTTACCAGATAAACAAAATGATCAAAAACAAAAATTTTTAAGTACAAATGTACAATAATATTTCCCCAATTAGATTTCTATTATATGAAAAGTAAATATCTTAATTATTTTCTTGTTAAAAATGAATTAATTAAAACAAACAGACAGACATTCATGCTCAAATAAAAATACTCTTTTATGGCCGTTTTAACTATTTAAAACACAAATTTTATAAATTATTCTTATTAAAATGTTGTTAACGACTTATATCAGAATAGTTTAAGAATATTTTTCCCAGATAAACAAATGTACAATAATATTTCCCCAATTAGATTTCTATTATATGAAAAGTAAATATCTTAATTATTTTCTTGTTAAAAATGAATTAATTAAAACAAACAGACAGACCTTCATGCTCAAATAAAAATACTCTTTTATGGCCGTTTTAACTATTTAAAACACAAATTTTATAAATTATTCTTATTAAAATGTTGTTAACGACTTATATCAGAATAGTTTAAGAATATTTTTACCAGATAAACAAAATGATCAAAAACAAAAATTTTTAAGTACAAATGTACAATAATATTTCCCCAATTAGATTTCTATTATATGAAAAGTAAATATCTTAATTATTTTCTTGTTAAAAATGAATTAATTAAAACAAACAGACAGACATTCATGCTCAAATAAAAATACTCTTTTATGGCCGTTTTAACTATTTAAAACACAAATTTTATAAATTATTCTTATTAAAATGTTGTTAACGACTTATATCAGAATAGTTTAAGAATATTTTTACCAGATAAACAAAATGATCAAAAACAAAAATTTTTAAGTACAAATGTACAATAATATTTCCCCAATTAGATTTCTATTATATGAAAAGTAAATATCTTAATTATTTTCTTGTTAAAAATGAATTAATTAAAACAAACAGACAGACATTCATGCTCAAATAAAAATACTCTTTTATGGCCGTTTTAACTATTTAAAACACAAATTTTATAAATTATTCTTATTAAAATGTTGTTAACGACTTATATCAGAATAGTTTAAGAATATTTTTACCAGATAAACAAAATGATCAAAAACAAAAATTTTTAAGTACAAATGTACAATAATATTTCCCCAATTAGATTTCTATTATATGAAAAGTAAATATCTTAATTATTTTCTTGTTAAAAATGAATTAATTAAAACAAACAGACAGACATTCATGCTCAAATAAAAATACTCTTTTATGGCCGTTTTAACTATTTAAAACACAAATTTTATAAATTATTCTTATTAAAATGTTGTTAACGACTTATATCAGAATAGTTTAAGAATATTTTTACCAGATAAACAAAATGATCAAAAACAAAAATTTTTAAGTACAAATGTACAATAATATTTCCCCAATTAGATTTCTATTATATGAAAAGTAAATATCTTAATTATTTTCTTGTTAAAAATGAATTAATTAAAACAAACAGACAGACATTCATGCTCAAATAAAAATACTCTTTTATGGCCGTTTTAACTATTTAAAACACAAATTTTATAAATTATTCTTATTAAAATGTTGTTAACGACTTATATCAGAATAGTTTAAGAATATTTTTACCAGATAAACAAAATGATCAAAAACAAAAATTTTTAAGTACAAATGTACAATAATATTTCCCCAATTAGATTTCTATTATATGAAAAGTAAATATCTTAATTATTTTCTTGTTAAAAATGAATTAATTAAAACAAACAGACAGACATTCATGCTCAAATAAAAATACTCTTTTATGGCCGTTTTAACTATTTAAAACACAAATTTTATAAATTATTCTTATTAAAATGTTGTTAACGACTTATATCAGAATAGTTTAAGAATATTTTTACCAGATAAACAAAATGATCAAAAACAAAAAGTTTTAAGTACAAATGTACAATAATATTTCCCCAATTAGATTTCTATTATATGAAAAGTAAATATCTTAATTATTTTCTTGTTAAAAATGAATTAATTAAAACAAACAGACAGACATTCATGCTCAAATAAAAATACTCTTTTATGGCCGTTTTAACTATTTAAAACACAAATTTTATAAATTATTCTTATTAAAATGTTGTTAACGACTTATATCAGAATAGTTTAAGAATATTTTTACCAGATAAACAAAATGATCAAAAACAAAAATTTTTAAGTACAAATGTACAATAATATTTCCCCAATTAGATTTCTATTATATGAAAAGTAAATATCTTAATTATTTTCTTGTTAAAAATGAATTAATTAAAACAAACAGACAGACATTCATGCTCAAATAAAAATACTCTTTTATGGCCGTTTTAACTATTTAAAACACAAATTTTATAAATTATTCTTATTAAAATGTTGTTAACGACTTATATCAGAATAGTTTAAGAATATTTTTACCAGATAAACAAAATGATCAAAAACAAAAATTTTTAAGTACAAATGTACAATAATATTTCCCCAATTAGATTTCTATTATATGAAAAGTAAATATCTTAATTATTTTCTTGTTAAAAATGAATTAATTAAAACAAACAGACAGACCTTCATGCTCAAATAAAAATACTCTTTTATGGCCGTTTTAACTATTTAAAACACAAATTTTATAAATTATTCTTATTAAAATGTTGTTAACGACTTATATCAGAATAGTTTAAGAATATTTTTCCCAGATAAACAAATGTACAATAATATTTCCCCAATTAGATTTCTATTATATGAAAAGTAAATATCTTAATTATTTTCTTGTTAAAAATGAATTAATTAAAACAAACAGACAGACCTTCATGCTCAAATAAAAATACTCTTTTATGGCCGTTTTAACTATTTAAAACACAAATTTTATAAATTATTCTTATTAAAATGTTGTTAACGACTTATATCAGAATAGTTTAAGAATATTTTTCCCAGATAAACAAATGTACAATAATATTTCCCCAATTAGATTTCTATTATATGAAAAGTAAATATCTTAATTATTTTCTTGTTAAAAATGAATTAATTAAAACAAACAGACAGACCTTCATGCTCAAATAAAAATACTCTTTTATGGCCGTTTTAACTATTTAAAACACAAATTTTATAAATTATTCTTATTAAAATGTTGTTAACGACTTATATCAGAATAGTTTAAGAATATTTTTACCAGATAAACAAAATGATCAAAAACAAAAATTTTTAAGTACAAATGTACAATAATATTTCCCCAATTAGATTTCTATTATATGAAAAGTAAATATCTTAATTATTTTCTTGTTAAAAATGAATTAATTAAAACAAACAGACAGACATTCATGCTCAAATAAAAATACTCTTTTATGGCCGTTTTAACTATTTAAAACACAAATTTTATAAATTATTCTTATTAAAATGTTGTTAACGACTTATATCAGAATAGTTTAAGAATATTTTTACCAGATAAACAAAATGATCAAAAACAAAAATTTTTAAGTACAAATGTACAATAATATTTCCCCAATTAGATTTCTATTATATGAAAAGTAAATATCTTAATTATTTTCTTGTTAAAAATGAATTAATTAAAACAAACAGACAGACATTCATGCTCAAATAAAAATACTCTTTTATGGCCGTTTTAACTATTTAAAACACAAATTTTATAAATTATTCTTATTAAAATGTTGTTAACGACTTATATCAGAATAGTTTAAGAATATTTTTACCAGATAAACAAAATGATCAAAAACAAAAATTTTTAAGTACAAATGTACAATAATATTTCCCCAATTAGATTTCTATTATATGAAAAGTAAATATCTTAATTATTTTCTTGTTAAAAATGAATTAATTAAAACAAACAGACAGACATTCATGCTCAAATAAAAATACTCTTTTATGGCCGTTTTAACTATTTAAAACACAAATTTTATAAATTATTCTTATTAAAATGTTGTTAACGACTTATATCAGAATAGTTTAAGAATATTTTTACCAGATAAACAAAATGATCAAAAACAAAAATTTTTAAGTACAAATGTACAATAATATTTCCCCAATTAGATTTCTATTATATGAAAAGTAAATATCTTAATTATTTTCTTGTTAAAAATGAATTAATTAAAACAAACAGACAGACATTCATGCTCAAATAAAAATACTCTTTTATGGCCGTTTTAACTATTTAAAACACAAATTTTATAAATTATTCTTATTAAAATGTTGTTAACGACTTATATCAGAATAGTTTAAGAATATTTTTACCAGATAAACAAAATGATCAAAAACAAAAATTTTTAAGTACAAATGTACAATAATATTTCCCCAATTAGATTTCTATTATATGAAAAGTAAATATCTTAATTATTTTCTTGTTAAAAATGAATTAATTAAAACAAACAGACAGACATTCATGCTCAAATAAAAATACTCTTTTATGGCCGTTTTAACTATTTAAAACACAAATTTTATAAATTATTCTTATTAAAATGTTGTTAACGACTTATATCAGAATAGTTTAAGAATATTTTTACCAGATAAACAAAATGATCAAAAACAAAAATTTTTAAGTACAAATGTACAATAATATTTCCCCAATTAGATTTCTATTATATGAAAAGTAAATATCTTAATTATTTTCTTGTTAAAAATGAATTAATTAAAACAAACAGACAGACATTCATGCTCAAATAAAAATACTCTTTTATGGCCGTTTTAACTATTTAAAACACAAATTTTATAAATTATTCTTATTAAAATGTTGTTAACGACTTATATCAGAATAGTTTAAGAATATTTTTACCAGATAAACAAAATGATCAAAAACAAAAATTTTTAAGTACAAATGTACAATAATATTTCCCCAATTAGATTTCTATTATATGAAAAGTAAATATCTTAATTATTTTCTTGTTAAAAATGAATTAATTAAAACAAACAGACAGACATTCATGCTCAAATAAAAATACTCTTTTATGGCCGTTTTAACTATTTAAAACACAAATTTTATAAATTATTCTTATTAAAATGTTGTTAACGACTTATATCAGAATAGTTTAAGAATATTTTTACCAGATAAACAAAATGATCAAAAACAAAAATTTTTAAGTACAAATGTACAATAATATTTCCCCAATTAGATTTCTATTATATGAAAAGTAAATATCTTAATTATTTTCTTGTTAAAAATGAATTAATTAAAACAAACAGACAGACATTCATGCTCAAATAAAAATACTCTTTTATGGCCGTTTTAACTATTTAAAACACAAATTTTATAAATTATTCTTATTAAAATGTTGTTAACGACTTATATCAGAATAGTTTAAGAATATTTTTACCAGATAAACAAAATGATCAAAAACAAAAATTTTTAAGTACAAATGTACAATAATATTTCCCCAATTAGATTTCTATTATATGAAAAGTAAATATCTTAATTATTTTCTTGTTAAAAATGAATTAATTAAAACAAACAGACAGACATTCATGCTCAAATAAAAATACTCTTTTATGGCCGTTTTAACTATTTAAAACACAAATTTTATAAATTATTCTTATTAAAATGTTGTTAACGACTTATATCAGAATAGTTTAAGAATATTTTTACCAGATAAACAAAATGATCAAAAACAAAAATTTTTAAGTACAAATGTACAATAATATTTCCCCAATTAGATTTCTATTATATGAAAAGTAAATATCTTAATTATTTTCTTGTTAAAAATGAATTAATTAAAACAAACAGACAGACATTCATGCTCAAATAAAAATACTCTTTTATGGCCGTTTTAACTATTTAAAACACAAATTTTATAAATTATTCTTATTAAAATGTTGTTAACGACTTATATCAGAATAGTTTAAGAATATTTTTACCAGATAAACAAATGTACAATAATATTTCCCCAATTAGATTTCTATTATATGAAAAGTAAATATCTTAATTATTTTCTTGTTAAAAATGAATTAATTAAAACAAACAGACAGACATTCATGCTCAAATAAAAATACTCTTTTATGGCCGTTTTAACTATTTAAAACACAAATTTTATAAATTATTCTTATTAAAATGTTGTTAACGACTTATATCAGAATAGTTTAAGAATATTTTTACCAGATAAACAAAATGATCAAAAACAAAAATTTTTAAGTACAAATGTACAATAATATTTCCCCAATTAGATTTCTATTATATGAAAAGTAAATATCTTAATTATTTTCTTGTTAAAAATGAATTAATTAAAACAAACAGACAGACATTCATGCTCAAATAAAAATACTCTTTTATGGCCGTTTTAACTATTTAAAACACAAATTTTATAAATTATTCTTATTAAAATGTTGTTAACGACTTATATCAGAATAGTTTAAGAATATTTTTACCAGATAAACAAATGTACAATAATATTTCCCCAATTAGATTTCTATTATATGAAAAGTAAATATCTTAATTATTTTCTTGTTAAAAATGAATTAATTAAAACAAACAGACAGACATTCATGCTCAAATAAAAATACTCTTTTATGGCCGTTTTAACTATTTAAAACACAAATTTTATAAATTATTCTTATTAAAATGTTGTTAACGACTTATATCAGAATAGTTTAAGAATATTTTTACCAGATAAACAAAATGATCAAAAACAAAAATTTTTAAGTACAAATGTACAATGATATTTCCCCAATTAGATTTCTATTATATGAAAAGTAAATATCTTAATTATTTTCTTGTTAAAAATTAATTAATTAAAACAAACAGACAGACATTCATGCTCAAATAAAAATACTCTTTTATGGCCGTTTTAACTATTTAAAACACAAATTTTATAAATTATTCTTATTAAAATGTTGTTAACGACTTATATCAGAATAGTTTAAGAATATTTTTACCAGATAAACAAAATGATCAAAAACAAAAATTTTTAAGTACAAATGTACAATGATATTTCCCCAATTATATTTCTATTATATGAAAAGTAAATATCTTAATTATTTTCTTGTTAAAAATGAATTAATTAAAACAAACAGACAGACATTCATGCTCAAATAAAAATACTCTTTTATGGCCGTTTTAACTATTTAAAACACAAATTTTATAAATTATTCTTATTAAAATGTTGTTAACGACTTATATCAGAATAGTTTAAGAATATTTTTACCAGATAAACAAAATGATCAAAAACAAAAATTTTTAAGTACAAATGTACAATGATATTTCCCCAATTAGATTTCTATTATATGAAAAGTAAATATCTTAATTATTTTCTTGTTAAAAATGAATTAATTAAAACAAACAGACAGACATTCATGCTCAAATAAAAATACTTTTTTATGGCTGTTTTAACTATTTAAAACACAATTTTTATAAATTATTCTTATTAAAATGTCGTTAACGACTTATATCAGAATAGTTTAAGAATATTTTTACCAGATAAACAAAATGATCAAAAACAAAAATTTTTAAGTACAAATGTACAATGATATTTCCCCAATTAGATTTCTATTATATGAAAAGTAAATATCTTAATTATTTTCTTGTTAAAAATGAATTAATTAAAACAAACAGACAGACATTCATGCTCAAATAAAAATACTCTTTTATGGCCGTTTTAACTATTTAAAACACAAATTTTATAAATTATTCTTATTAAAATGTTGTTAACGACTTATATCAGAATAGTTTAAGAATATTTTTACCAGATAAACAAAATGATCAAAAACAAAAATTTTTAAGTACAAATGTACAATGATATTTCCCCAATTAGATTTCTATTATATGAAAAGTAAATATCTTAATTATTTTCTTGTTAAAAATGAATTAATTAAAACAAACAGACAGACATTCATGCTCAAATAAAAATACTCTTTTATGGCCGTTTTAACTATTTAAAACACAAATTTTATAAATTATTCTTATTAAAATGTTGTTAACGACTTATATCAGAATAGTTTAAGAATATTTTTACCAGATAAACAAAATGATCAAAAACAAAAATTTTTAAGTACAAATGTACAATGATATTTCCCCAATTAGATTTCTATTATATGAAAAGTAAATATCTTAATTATTTTCTTGTTAAAAATGAATTAATTAAAACAAACAGACAGACATTCATGCTCAAATAAAAATACTCTTTTATGGCCGTTTTAACTATTTAAAACACAAATTTTATAAATTATTCTTATTAAAATGTTGTTAACGACTTATATCAGAATAGTTTAAGAATATTTTTACCAGATAAACAAAATGATCAAAAACAAAAATTTTTAAGTACAAATGTACAATGATATTTCCCCAATTAGATTTCTATTATATGAAAAGTAAATATCTTAATTATTTTCTTGTTAAAAATTAATTAATTAAAACAAACAGACAGACATTCATGCTCAAATAAAAATACTCTTTTATGGCCGTTTTAACTATTTAAAACACAAATTTTATAAATTATTCTTATTAAAATGTTGTTAACGACTTATATCAGAATAGTTTAAGAATATTTTTACCAGATAAACAAAATGATCAAAAACAAAAATTTTTAAGTACAAATGTACAATGATATTTCCCCAATTAGATTTCTATTATATGAAAAGTAAATATCTTAATTATTTTCTTGTTAAAAATTAATTAATTAAAACAAACAGACAGACATTCATGCTCAAATAAAAATACTATTTTATGGCAGTTTTAACTATTTAAAACACAAATTTTATAAATTATTCTTATTAAAATGTTGTTAACGACTTATATCAGAATAGTTTAAGAATATTTTTACCAGATAAACAAAATGATCAAAAACAAAAATTTTTAAGTACAAATGTACAATGATATTTCCCCAATTAGATTTCTATTATATGAAAAGTAAATATCTTAATTATTTTCTTGTTAAAAATGAATTAATTAAAACAAACAGACAGACATTCATGCTCAAATAAAAATACTTTTTTATGGCTGTTTTAACTATTTAAAACACAATTTTTATAAATTATTCTTATTAAAATGTCGTTAACGACTTATATCAGAATAGTTTAAGAATATTTTTACCAGATAAACAAAATGATCAAAAACAAAAATTTTTAAGTACAAATGTACAATGATATTTCCCCAATTAGATTTCTATTATATGAAAAGTAAATATCTTAATTATTTTCTTGTTAAAAATTAATTAATTAAAACAAACAGACAGACATTCATGCTCAAATAAAAATACTTTTTTATGGCTGTTTTAACTATTTAAAACACAATTTTTATAAATTATTCTTATTAAAATGTCGTTAACGACTTATATCAGAATAGTTTAAGAATATTTTTACCAGATAAACAAAATGATCAAAAACAAAAATTTTTAAGTACAAATGTACAATGATATTTCCCCAATTAGATTTCTATTATATGAAAAGTAAATATCTTAATTATTTTCTTGTTAAAAATGAATTAATTAAAACAAACAGACAGACATTCATGCTCAAATAAAAATACTCTTTTATGGCCGTTTTAACTATTTAAAACACAAATTTTATAAATTATTCTTATTAAAATGTTGTTAACGACTTATATCAGAATAGTTTAAGAATATTTTTACCAGATAAACAAAATGATCAAAAACAAAAATTTTTAAGTACAAATGTACAATGATATTTCCCCAATTAGATTTCTATTATATGAAAAGTAAATATCTTAATTATTTTCTTGTTAAAAATTAATTAATTAAAACAAACAGACAGACATTCATGCTCAAATAAAAATACTCTTTTATGGCCGTTTTAACTATTTAAAACACAAATTTTATAAATTATTCTTATTAAAATGTTGTTAACGACTTATATCAGAATAGTTTAAGAATATTTTTACCAGATAAACAAAATGATCAAAAACAAAAATTTTTAAGTACAAATGTACAATGATATTTCCCCAATTAGATTTCTATTATATGAAAAGTAAATATCTTAATTATTTTCTTGTTAAAAATTAATTAATTAAAACAAACAGACAGACATTCATGCTCAAATAAAAATACTCTTTTATGGCCGTTTTAACTATTTAAAACACAAATTTTATAAATTATTCTTATTAAAATGTTGTTAACGACTTATATCAGAATAGTTTAAGAATATTTTTACCAGATAAACAAAATGATCAAAAACAAAAATTTTTAAGTACAAATGTACAATGATATTTCCCCAATTAGATTTCTATTATATGAAAAGTAAATATCTTAATTATTTTCTTGTTAAAAATTAATTAATTAAAACAAACAGACAGACATTCATGCTCAAATAAAAATACTCTTTTATGGCCGTTTTAACTATTTAAAACACAAATTTTATAAATTATTCTTATTAAAATGTTGTTAACGACTTATATCAGAATAGTTTAAGAATATTTTTACCAGATAAACAAAATGATCAAAAACAAAAATTTTTAGGTACAAATGTACAATGATATTTCCCCAATTAGATTTCTATTATATGAAAAGTAAATATCTTAATTATTTTCTTGTTAAAAATTAATTAATTAAAACAAACAGACAGACATACATGCTCAAATAAAAATACTCTTTTATGGCCGTTTTAACTATTTAAAACACAAATTTTATAAATTATTCTTATTAAAATGTTGTTAACGACTTATATCAGAATAGTTTAAGAATATTTTTACCAGATAAACAAAATGTTCAAAAACAAAAATTTTTAAGTACAAATGTACAATGATATTTCCCCAATTAGATTTCTATTATATGAAAAGTAAATATCTTAATTATTTTCTTGTTAAAAATTAATTAATTAAAACAAACAGACAGACATTCATGCTCAAATAAAAATACTCTTTTATGGCCGTTTTAACTATTTAAAACACAAATTTTATAAATTATTCTTATTAAAATGTTGTTAACGACTTATATCAGAATAGTTTAAGAATATTTTTACCAGATAAACAAAATGATCAAAAACAAAAATTTTTAAGTACAAATGTACAATGATATTTCCCCAATTAGATTTCTATTATATGAAAAGTAAATATCTTAATTATTTTCTTGTTAAAAATTAATTAATTAAAACAAACAGACAGACATTCATGCTCAAATAAAAATACTCTTTTATGGCCGTTTTAACTATTTAAAACACAAATTTTATAAATTATTCTTATTAAAATGTTGTTAACGACTTATATCAGAATAGTTTAAGAATATTTTTACCAGATAAACAAAATGATCAAAAACAAAAATTTTTAAGTACAAATGTACAATAATATTTCCCCAATTAGATTTCTATTATATGAAAAGTAAATATCTTAATTATTTTCTTGTTAAAAATGAATTAATTAAAACAAACAGACAGACATTCATGCTCAAATAAAAATACTTTTTTATGGCCGTTTTAACTATTTAAAACACAAATTTTATAAATTATTCTTATTAAAATGTTGTTAACGACTTATATCAGAATAGTTTAAGAATATTTTTACCAGATAAACAAATGTACAATAATATTTCCCCAATTAGATTTCTATTATATGAAAAGTAAATATCTTAATTATTTTCTTGTTAAAAATGAATTAATTAAAACAAACAGACAGACATTCATGCTCAAATAAAAATACTTTTTTATGGCCGTTTTAACTATTTAAAACACAAATTTTATAAATTATTCTTATTAAAATGTTGTTAACGACTTATATCAGAATAGTTTAAGAATATTTTTACCAGATAAACAAATGTACAATAATATTTCCCCAATTAGATTTCTATTATATGAAAAGTAAATATCTTAATTATTTTCTTGTTAAAAATGAATTAATTAAAACAAACAGACAGACATTCATGCTCAAATAAAAATACTTTTTTATGGCCGTTTTAACTATTTAAAACACAAATTTTATAAATTATTCTTATTAAAATGTTGTTAACGACTTATATCAGAATAGTTTAAGAATATTTTTACCAGATAAACAAATGTACAATAATATTTCCCCAATTAGATTTCTATTATATGAAAAGTAAATATCTTAATTATTTTCTTGTTAAAAATGAATTAATTAAAACAAACAGACAGACATTCATGCTCAAATAAAAATACTTTTTTATGGCCGTTTTAACTATTTAAAACACAAATTTTATAAATTATTCTTATTAAAATGTTGTTAACGACTTATATCAGAATAGTTTAAGAATATTTTTACCAGATAAACAAATGTACAATAATATTTCCCCAATTAGATTTCTATTATATGAAAAGTAAATATCTTAATTATTTTCTTGTTAAAAATGAATTAATTAAAACAAACAGACAGACATTCATGCTCAAATAAAAATACTTTTTTATGGCCGTTTTAACTATTTAAAACACAAATTTTATAAATTATTCTTATTAAAATGTTGTTAACGACTTATATCAGAATAGTTTAAGAATATTTTTACCAGATAAACAAATGTACAATAATATTTCCCCAATTAGATTTCTATTATATGAAAAGTAAATATCTTAATTATTTTCTTGTTAAAAATGAATTAATTAAAACAAACAGACAGACATTCATGCTCAAATAAAAATACTTTTTTATGGCCGTTTTAACTATTTAAAACACAAATTTTATAAATTATTCTTATTAAAATGTTGTTAACGACTTATATCAGAATAGTTTAAGAATATTTTTACCAGATAAACAAATGTACAATAATATTTCCCCAATTAGATTTCTATTATATGAAAAGTAAATATCTTAATTATTTTCTTGTTAAAAATGAATTAATTAAAACAAACAGACAGACATTCATGCTCAAATAAAAATACTTTTTTATGGCCGTTTTAACTATTTAAAACACAAATTTTATAAATTATTCTTATTAAAATGTTGTTAACGACTTATATCAGAATAGTTTAAGAATATTTTTACCAGATAAACAAATGTACAATAATATTTCCCCAATTAGATTTCTATTATATGAAAAGTAAATATCTTAATTATTTTCTTGTTAAAAATGAATTAATTAAAACAAACAGACAGACATTCATGCTCAAATAAAAATACTTTTTTATGGCCGTTTTAACTATTTAAAACACAAATTTTATAAATTATTCTTATTAAAATGTTGTTAACGACTTATATCAGAATAGTTTAAGAATATTTTTACCAGATAAACAAATGTACAATAATATTTCCCCAATTAGATTTCTATTATATGAAAAGTAAATATCTTAATTATTTTCTTGTTAAAAATGAATTAATTAAAACAAACAGACAGACATTCATGCTCAAATAAAAATACTTTTTTATGGCCGTTTTAACTATTTAAAACACAAATTTTATAAATTATTCTTATTAAAATGTTGTTAACGACTTATATCAGAATAGTTTAAGAATATTTTTACCAGATAAACAAATGTACAATAATATTTCCCCAATTAGATTTCTATTATATGAAAAGTAAATATCTTAATTATTTTCTTGTTAAAAATGAATTAATTAAAACAAACAGACAGACATTCATGCTCAAATAAAAATACTTTTTTATGGCCGTTTTAACTATTTAAAACACAAATTTTATAAATTATTCTTATTAAAATGTTGTTAACGACTTATATCAGAATAGTTTAAGAATATTTTTACCAGATAAACAAATGTACAATAATATTTCCCCAATTAGATTTCTATTATATGAAAAGTAAATATCTTAATTATTTTCTTGTTAAAAATGAATTAATTAAAACAAACAGACAGACATTCATGCTCAAATAAAAATACTTTTTTATGGCCGTTTTAACTATTTAAAACACAAATTTTATAAATTATTCTTATTAAAATGTTGTTAACGACTTATATCAGAATAGTTTAAGAATATTTTTACCAGATAAACAAATGTACAATAATATTTCCCCAATTAGATTTCTATTATATGAAAAGTAAATATCTTAATTATTTTCTTGTTAAAAATGAATTAATTAAAACAAACAGACAGACATTCATGCTCAAATAAAAATACTTTTTTATGGCCGTTTTAACTATTTAAAACACAAATTTTATAAATTATTCTTATTAAAATGTTGTTAACGACTTATATCAGAATAGTTTAAGAATATTTTTACCAGATAAACAAATGTACAATAATATTTCCCCAATTAGATTTCTATTATATGAAAAGTAAATATCTTAATTATTTTCTTGTTAAAAATGAATTAATTAAAACAAACAGACAGACATTCATGCTCAAATAAAAATACTTTTTTATGGCCGTTTTAACTATTTAAAACACAAATTTTATAAATTATTCTTATTAAAATGTTGTTAACGACTTATATCAGAATAGTTTAAGAATATTTTTACCAGATAAACAAATGTACAATAATATTTCCCCAATTAGATTTCTATTATATGAAAAGTAAATATCTTAATTATTTTCTTGTTAAAAATGAATTAATTAAAACAAACAGACAGACATTCATGCTCAAATAAAAATACTTTTTTATGGCCGTTTTAACTATTTAAAACACAAATTTTATAAATTATTCTTATTAAAATGTTGTTAACGACTTATATCAGAATAGTTTAAGAATATTTTTACCAGATAAACAAATGTACAATAATATTTCCCCAATTAGATTTCTATTATATGAAAAGTAAATATCTTAATTATTTTCTTGTTAAAAATGAATTAATTAAAACAAACAGACAGACATTCATGCTCAAATAAAAATACTTTTTTATGGCCGTTTTAACTATTTAAAACACAAATTTTATAAATTATTCTTATTAAAATGTTGTTAACGACTTATATCAGAATAGTTTAAGAATATTTTTACCAGATAAACAAAATGATCAAAAACAAAAATTTTTAAGTACAAATGTACAATAATATTTCCCCAATTAGATTTCTATTATATGAAAAGTAAATATCTTAATTATTTTCTTGTTAAAAATGAATTAATTAAAACAAACAGACAGACATTCATGCTCAAATAAAAATACTTTTTTATGGCCGTTTTAACTATTTAAAACACAAATTTTATAAATTATTCTTATTAAAATGTTGTTAACGACTTATATCAGAATAGTTTAAGAATATTTTTACCAGATAAACAAAATGATCAAAAACAAAAATTTTTAAGTACAAATGTACAATAATATTTCCCCAATTAGATTTCTATTATATGAAAAGTAAATATCTTAATTATTTTCTTGTTAAAAATGAATTAATTAAAACAAACAGACAGACATTCATGCTCAAATAAAAATACTTTTTTATGGCCGTTTTAACTATTTAAAACACAAATTTTATAAATTATTCTTATTAAAATGTTGTTAACGACTTATATCAGAATAGTTTAAGAATATTTTTACCAGATAAACAAAATGTTCAAAAACAAAAATTTTTAAGTACAAATGTACAATGATATTTCCCCAATTAGATTTCTATTATATGAAAAGTAAATATCTTAATTATTTTCTTGTTAAAAATTAATTAATTAAAACAAACAGACAGACATTCATGCTCAAATAAAAATACTCTTTTATGGCCGTTTTAACTATTTAAAACACAAATTTTATAAATTATTCTTATTAAAATGTTGTTAACGACTTATATCAGAATAGTTTAAGAATATTTTTACCAGATAAACAAAATGATCAAAAACAAAAATTTTTAAGTACAAATGTACAATGATATTTCCCCAATTAGATTTCTATTATATGAAAAGTAAATATCTTAATTATTTTCTTGTTAAAAATTAATTAATTAAAACAAACAGACAGACATTCATGCTCAAATAAAAATACTTTTTTATGGCTGTTTTAACTATTTAAAACACAATTTTTATAAATTATTCTTATTAAAATGTCGTTAACGACTTATATCAGAATAGTTTAAGAATATTTTTACCAGATAAACAAAATGATCAAAAACAAAAATTTTTAAGTACAAATGTACAATGATATTTCCCCAATTAGATTTCTATTATATGAAAAGTAAATATCTTAATTATTTTCTTGTTAAAAATGAATTAATTAAAACAAACAGACAGACATTCATGCTCAAATAAAAATACTCTTTTATGGCCGTTTTAACTATTTAAAACACAAATTTTATACATTATTTTTATTAAAATGTTGTTAACGACTTATATCAGAATAGTTTAAGAATATTTTTACCAGATAAACAAAATGATCAAAAACAAAAATTTTTAAGTACAAATGTACAATGATATTTCCCCAATTAGATTTCTATTATATGAAAAGTAAATATCTTAATTATTTTCTTGTTAAAAATGAATTAATTAAAACAAACAGACAGACATTCATGCTCAAATAAAAATACTCTTTTATGGCCGTTTTAACTATTTAAAACACAAATTTTATAAATTATTCTTATTAAAATGTTGTTAACGACTTATATCAGAATAGTTTAAGAATATTTTTACCAGATAAACAAAATGATCAAAAACAAAAATTTTTAAGTACAAATGTACAATGATATTTCCCCAATTAGATTTCTATTATATGAAAAGTAAATATCTTAATTATTTTCTTGTTAAAAATTAATTAATTAAAACAAACAGACAGACATTCATGCTCAAATAAAAATACTTTTTTATGGCTGTTTTAACTATTTAAAACACAATTTTTATAAATTATTCTTATTAAAATGTCGTTAACGACTTATATCAGAATAGTTTAAGAATATTTTTACCAGATAAACAAAATGATCAAAAACAAAAATTTTTAAGTACAAATGTACAATGATATTTCCCCAATTAGATTTCTATTATATGAAAAGTAAATATCTTAATTATTTTCTTGTTAAAAATGAATTAATTAAAACAAACAGACAGACATTCATGCTCAAATAAAAATACTCTTTTATGGCCGTTTTAACTATTTAAAACACAAATTTTATAAATTATTCTTATTAAAATGTTGTTACCGACTTATATCAGAATAGTTTAAGAATATTTTTACCAGATAAACAAAATGATCAAAAACAAAAATTTTTAAGTACAAATGTACAATGATATTTCCCCAATTAGATTTCTATTATATGAAAAGTAAATATCTTAATTATTTTCTTGTTAAAAATGAATTAATTAAAACAAACAGACAGACATTCATGCTCAAATAAAAATACTCTTTTATGGCCGTTTTAACTATTTAAAACACAAATTTTATAAATTATTCTTATTAAAATGTTGTTAACGACTTATATCAGAATAGTTTAAGAATATTTTTACCAGATAAACAAAATGATCAAAAACAAAAATTTTTAAGTACAAATGTACAATAATATTTCCCCAATTAGATTTCTATTATATGAAAAGTAAATATCTTAATTATTTTCTTGTTAAAAATGAATTAATTAAAACAAACAGACAGACATTCATGCTCAAATAAAAATACTCTTTTATGGCCGTTTTAACTATTTAAAACACAAATTTTATAAATTATTCTTATTAAAATGTTGTTAACGACTTATATCAGAATAGTTTAAGAATATTTTTACCAGATAAACAAATGTACAATAATATTTCCCCAATTAGATTTCTATTATATGAAAAGTAAATATCTTAATTATTTTCTTGTTAAAAATGAATTAATTAAAACAAACAGACAGACATTCATGCTCAAATAAAAATACTCTTTTATGGCCGTTTTAACTATTTAAAACACAAATTTTATAAATTATTCTTATTAAAATGTTGTTAACGACTTATATCAGAATAGTTTAAGAATATTTTTACCAGATAAACAAATGTACAATAATATTTCCCCAATTAGATTTCTATTATATGAAAAGTAAATATCTTAATTATTTTCTTGTTAAAAATGAATTAATTAAAACAAACAGACAGACATTCATGCTCTAATAAAAATACTCTTTTATGGCCGTTTTAACTATTTAAAACACAAATTTTATAAATTATTCTTATTAAAATGTTGTTAACGACTTATATCAGAATAGTTTAAGAATATTTTTACCAGATAAACAAAATGATCAAAAACAAAAATTTTTAAGTACAAATGTACAATGATATTTCCCCAATTAGATTTCTATTATATGAAAAGTAAATATCTTAATTATTTTCTTGTTAAAAATGAATTAATTAAAACAAACAGACAGACATTCATGCTCAAATAAAAATACTCTTTTATGGCCGTTTTAACTATTTAAAACACAAATTTTATAAATTATTCTTATTAAAATGTTGTTAACGACTTATATCAGAATAGTTTAAGAATATTTTTACCAGATAAACAAAATGATCAAAAACAAAAATTTTTAAGTACAAATGTACAATGATATTTCCCCAATTAGATTTCTATTATATGAAAAGTAAATATCTTAATTATTTTCTTGTTAAAAATGAATTAATTAAAACAAACAGACAGACATTCATGCTCAAATAAAAATACTCTTTTATGGCCGTTTTAACTATTTAAAACACAAATTTTATAAATTATTCTTATTAAAATGTTGTTAACGACTTATATCAGAATAGTTTAAGAATATTTTTACCAGATAAACAAAATGATCAAAAACAAAAATTTTTAAGTACAAATGTACAATGATATTTCCCCAATTAGATTTCTATTATATGAAAAGTAAATATCTTAATTATTTTCTTGTTAAAAATTAATTAATTAAAACAAACAGACAGACATTCATGCTCAAATAAAAATACTTTTTTATGGCTGTTTTAACTATTTAAAACACAATTTTTATAAATTATTCTTATTAAAATGTCGTTAACGACTTATATCAGAATAGTTTAAGAATATTTTTACCAGATAAACAAAATGATCAAAAACAAAAATTTTTAAGTACAAATGTACAATGATATTTCCCCAATTAGATTTCTATTATATGAAAAGTAAATATCTTAATTATTTTCTTGTTAAAAATGAATTAATTAAAACAAACAGACAGACATTCATGCTCAAATAAAAATACTCTTTTATGGCCGTTTTAACTATTTAAAACACAAATTTTATAAATTATTCTTATTAAAATGTTGTTAACGACTTATATCAGAATAGTTTAAGAATATTTTTACCAGATAAACAAAATGATCAAAAACAAAAATTTTTAAGTACAAATGTACAATGATATTTCCCCAATTAGATTTCTATTATATGAAAAGTAAATATCTTAATTATTTTCTTGTTAAAAATTAATTAATTAAAACAAACAGACAGACATTCATGCTCAAATAAAAATACTTTTTTATGGCTGTTTTAACTATTTAAAACACAATTTTTATAAATTATTCTTATTAAAATGTCGTTAACGACTTATATCAGAATAGTTTAAGAATATTTTTACCAGATAAACAAAATGATCAAAAACAAAAATTTTTAAGTACAAATGTACAATGATATTTCCCCAATTAGATTTCTATTATATGAAAAGTAAATATCTTAATTATTTTCTTGTTAAAAATTAATTAATTAAAACAAACAGACAGACATTCATGCTCAAATAAAAATACTTTTTTATGGCTGTTTTAACTATTTAAAACACAATTTTTATAAATTATTCTTATTAAAATGTCGTTAACGACTTATATCAGAATAGTTTAAGAATATTTTTACCAGATAAACAAAATGATCAAAAACAAAAATTTTTAAGTACAAATGTACAATGATATTTCCCCAATTAGATTTCTATTATATGAAAAGTAAATATCTTAATTATTTTCTTGTTAAAAATTAATTAATTAAAACAAACAGACAGACATTCATGCTCAAATAAAAATACTTTTTTATGGCTGTTTTAACTATTTAAAACACAATTTTTATAAATTATTCTTATTAAAATGTCGTTAACGACTTATATCAGAATAGTTTAAGAATATTTTTACCAGATAAACAAAATGATCAAAAACAAAAATTTTTAAGTACAAATGTACAATGATATTTCCCCAATTAGATTTCTATTATATGAAAAGTAAATATCTTAATTATTTTCTTGTTAAAAATTAATTAATTAAAACAAACAGACAGACATTCATGCTCAAATAAAAATACTTTTTTATGGCTGTTTTAACTATTTAAAACACAATTTTTATAAATTATTCTTATTAAAATGTCGTTAACGACTTATATCAGAATAGTTTAAGAATATTTTTACCAGATAAACAAAATGATCAAAAACAAAAATTTTTAAGTACAAATGTACAATGATATTTCCCCAATTAGATTTCTATTATATGAAAAGTAAATATCTTAATTATTTTCTTGTTAAAAATTAATTAATTAAAACAAACAGACAGACATTCATGCTCAAATAAAAATACTTTTTTATGGCTGTTTTAACTATTTAAAACACAATTTTTATAAATTATTCTTATTAAAATGTCGTTAACGACTTATATCAGAATAGTTTAAGAATATTTTTACCAGATAAACAAAATGATCAAAAACAAAAATTTTTAAGTACAAATGTACAATGATATTTCCCCAATTAGATTTCTATTATATGAAAAGTAAATATCTTAATTATTTTCTTGTTAAAAATGAATTAATTAAAACAAACAGACAGACATTCATGCTCAAATAAAAATACTCTTTTATGGCCGTTTTAACTATTTAAAACACAAATTTTATAAATTATTCTTATTAAAATGTTGTTAACGACTTATATCAGAATAGTTTAAGAATATTTTTACCAGATAAACAAAATGATCAAAAACAAAAATTTTTAAGTACAAATGTACAATAATATTTCCCCAATTAGATTTCTATTATATGAAAAGTAAATATCTTAATTATTTTCTTGTTAAAAATGAATTAATTAAAACAAACAGACAGACATTCATGCTCAAATAAAAATACTCTTTTATGGCCGTTTTAACTATTTAAAACACAAATTTTATAAATTATTCTTATTAAAATGTTGTTAACGACTTATATCAGAATAGTTTAAGAATATTTTTACCAGATAAACAAAATGATCAAAAACAAAAATTTTTAAGTACAAATGTACAATAATATTTCCCCAATTAGATTTCTATTATATGAAAAGTAAATATCTTAATTATTTTCTTGTTAAAAATGAATTAATTAAAACAAACAGACAGACATTCATGCTCAAATAAAAATACTCTTTTATGGCCGTTTTAACTATTTAAAACACAAATTTTATAAATTATTCTTATTAAAATGTTGTTAACGACTTATATCAGAATAGTTTAAGAATATTTTTACCAGATAAACAAAATGATCAAAAACAAAAATTTTTAAGTACAAATGTACAATGATATTTCCCCAATTAGATTTCTATTATATGAAAAGTAAATATCTTAATTATTTTCTTGTTAAAAATTAATTAATTAAAACAAACAGACAGACATTCATGCTCAAATAAAAATACTTTTTTATGGCTGTTTTAACTATTTAAAACACAATTTTTATAAATTATTCTTATTAAAATGTCGTTAACGACTTATATCAGAATAGTTTAAGAATATTTTTACCAGATAAACAAAATGATCAAAAACAAAAATTTTTAAGTACAAATGTACAATGATATTTCCCCAATTAGATTTCTATTATATGAAAAGTAAATATCTTAATTATTTTCTTGTTAAAAATGAATTAATTAAAACAAACAGACAGACATTCATGCTCAAATAAAAATACTTTTTTATGGCTGTTTTAACTATTTAAAACACAATTTTTATAAATTATTCTTATTAAAATGTCGTTAACGACTTATATCAGAATAGTTTAAGAATATTTTTACCAGATAAACAAAATGATCAAAAACAAAAATTTTTAAGTACAAATGTACAATGATATTTCCCCAATTAGATTTCTATTATATGAAAAGTAAATATCTTAATTATTTTCTTGTTAAAAATTAATTAATTAAAACAAACAGACAGACATTCATGCTCAAATAAAAATACTTTTTTATGGCTGTTTTAACTATTTAAAACACAATTTTTATAAATTATTCTTATTAAAATGTCGTTAACGACTTATATCAGAATAGTTTAAGAATATTTTTACCAGATAAACAAAATGATCAAAAACAAAAATTTTTAAGTACAAATGTACAATGATATTTCCCCAATTAGATTTCTATTATATGAAAAGTAAATATCTTAATTATTTTCTTGTTAAAAATTAATTAATTAAAACAAACAGACAGACATTCATGCTCAAATAAAAATACTTTTTTATGGCTGTTTTAACTATTTAAAACACAATTTTTATAAATTATTCTTATTAAAATGTCGTTAACGACTTATATCAGAATAGTTTAAGAATATTTTTACCAGATAAACAAAATGATCAAAAACAAAAATTTTTAAGTACAAATGTACAATGATATTTCCCCAATTAGATTTCTATTATATGAAAAGTAAATATCTTAATTATTTTCTTGTTAAAAATGAATTAATTAAAACAAACAGACAGACATTCATGCTCAAATAAAAATACTCTTTTATGGCCGTTTTAACTATTTAAAACACAAATTTTATAAATTATTCTTATTAAAATGTTGTTAACGACTTATATCAGAATAGTTTAAGAATATTTTTACCAGATAAACAAAATGATCAAAAACAAAAATTTTTAAGTACAAATGTACAATAATATTTCCCCAATTAGATTTCTATTATATGAAAAGTAAATATCTTAATTATTTTCTTGTTAAAAATGAATTAATTAAAACAAACAGACAGACATTCATGCTCAAATAAAAATACTCTTTTATGGCCGTTTTAACTATTTAAAACACAAATTTTATAAATTATTCTTATTAAAATGTTGTTAACGACTTATATCAGAATAGTTTAAGAATATTTTTACCAGATAAACAAAATGATCAAAAACAAAAATTTTTAAGTACAAATGTACAATAATATTTCCCCAATTAGATTTCTATTATATGAAAAGTAAATATCTTAATTATTTTCTTGTTAAAAATGAATTAATTAAAACAAACAGACAGACATTCATGCTCAAATAAAAATACTCTTTTATGGCCGTTTTAACTATTTAAAACACAAATTTTATAAATTATTCTTATTAAAATGTTGTTAACGACTTATATCAGAATAGTTTAAGAATATTTTTACCAGATAAACAAAATGATCAAAAACAAAAATTTTTAAGTACAAATGTACAATGATATTTCCCCAATTAGATTTCTATTATATGAAAAGTAAATATCTTAATTATTTTCTTGTTAAAAATTAATTAATTAAAACAAACAGACAGACATTCATGCTCAAATAAAAATACTTTTTTATGGCTGTTTTAACTATTTAAAACACAATTTTTATAAATTATTCTTATTAAAATGTCGTTAACGACTTATATCAGAATAGTTTAAGAATATTTTTACCAGATAAACAAAATGATCAAAAACAAAAATTTTTAAGTACAAATGTACAATGATATTTCCCCAATTAGATTTCTATTATATGAAAAGTAAATATCTTAATTATTTTCTTGTTAAAAATTAATTAATTAAAACAAACAGACAGACATTCATGCTCAAATAAAAATACTTTTTTATGGCTGTTTTAACTATTTAAAACACAATTTTTATAAATTATTCTTATTAAAATGTCGTTAACGACTTATATCAGAATAGTTTAAGAATATTTTTACCAGATAAACAAAATGATCAAAAACAAAAATTTTTAAGTACAAATGTACAATGATATTTCCCCAATTAGATTTCTATTATATGAAAAGTAAATATCTTAATTATTTTCTTGTTAAAAATTAATTAATTAAAACAAACAGACAGACATTCATGCTCAAATAAAAATACTTTTTTATGGCTGTTTTAACTATTTAAAACACAATTTTTATAAATTATTCTTATTAAAATGTCGTTAACGACTTATATCAGAATAGTTTAAGAATATTTTTACCAGATAAACAAAATGATCAAAAACAAAAATTTTTAAGTACAAATGTACAATGATATTTCCCCAATTAGATTTCTATTATATGAAAAGTAAATATCTTAATTATTTTCTTGTTAAAAATGAATTAATTAAAACAAACAGACAGACATTCATGCTCAAATAAAAATACTCTTTTATGGCCGTTTTAACTATTTAAAACACAAATTTTATAAATTATTCTTATTAAAATGTTGTTAACGACTTATATCAGAATAGTTTAAGAATATTTTTACCAGATAAACAAAATGATCAAAAACAAAAATTTTTAAGTACAAATGTACAATAATATTTCCCCAATTAGATTTCTATTATATGAAAAGTAAATATCTTAATTATTTTCTTGTTAAAAATGAATTAATTAAAACAAACAGACAGACATTCATGCTCAAATAAAAATACTCTTTTATGGCCGTTTTAACTATTTAAAACACAAATTTTATAAATTATTCTTATTAAAATGTTGTTAACGACTTATATCAGAATAGTTTAAGAATATTTTTACCAGATAAACAAAATGATCAAAAACAAAAATTTTTAAGTACAAATGTACAATAATATTTCCCCAATTAGATTTCTATTATATGAAAAGTAAATATCTTAATTATTTTCTTGTTAAAAATGAATTAATTAAAACAAACAGACAGACATTCATGCTCAAATAAAAATACTCTTTTATGGCCGTTTTAACTATTTAAAACACAAATTTTATAAATTATTCTTATTAAAATGTTGTTAACGACTTATATCAGAATAGTTTAAGAATATTTTTACCAGATAAACAAAATGATCAAAAACAAAAATTTTTAAGTACAAATGTACAATAATATTTCCCCAATTAGATTTCTATTATATGAAAAGTAAATATCTTAATTATTTTCTTGTTAAAAATGAATTAATTAAAACAAACAGACAGACATTCATGCTCAAATAAAAATACTCTTTTATGGCCGTTTTAACTATTTAAAACACAAATTTTATAAATTATTCTTATTAAAATGTTGTTAACGACTTATATCAGAATAGTTTAAGAATATTTTTACCAGATAAACAAAATGATCAAAAACAAAAATTTTTAAGTACAAATGTACAATGATATTTCCCCAATTAGATTTCTATTATATGAAAAGTAAATATCTTAATTATTTTCTTGTTAAAAATTAATTAATTAAAACAAACAGACAGACATTCATGCTCAAATAAAAATACTTTTTTATGGCTGTTTTAACTATTTAAAACACAATTTTTATAAATTATTCTTATTAAAATGTCGTTAACGACTTATATCAGAATAGTTTAAGAATATTTTTACCAGATAAACAAAATGATCAAAAACAAAAATTTTTAAGTACAAATGTACAATGATATTTCCCCAATTAGATTTCTATTATATGAAAAGTAAATATCTTAATTATTTTCTTGTTAAAAATTAATTAATTAAAACAAACAGACAGACATTCATGCTCAAATAAAAATACTTTTTTATGGCTGTTTTAACTATTTAAAACACAATTTTTATAAATTATTCTTATTAAAATGTCGTTAACGACTTATATCAGAATAGTTTAAGAATATTTTTACCAGATAAACAAAATGATCAAAAACAAAAATTTTTAAGTACAAATGTACAATGATATTTCCCCAATTAGATTTCTATTATATGAAAAGTAAATATCTTAATTATTTTCTTGTTAAAAATTAATTAATTAAAACAAACAGACAGACATTCATGCTCAAATAAAAATACTTTTTTATGGCTGTTTTAACTATTTAAAACACAATTTTTATAAATTATTCTTATTAAAATGTCGTTAACGACTTATATCAGAATAGTTTAAGAATATTTTTACCAGATAAACAAAATGATCAAAAACAAAAATTTTTAAGTACAAATGTACAATGATATTTCCCCAATTAGATTTCTATTATATGAAAAGTAAATATCTTAATTATTTTCTTGTTAAAAATGAATTAATTAAAACAAACAGACAGACATTCATGCTCAAATAAAAATACTCTTTTATGGCCGTTTTAACTATTTAAAACACAAATTTTATAAATTATTCTTATTAAAATGTTGTTAACGACTTATATCAGAATAGTTTAAGAATATTTTTACCAGATAAACAAAATGATCAAAAACAAAAATTTTTAAGTACAAATGTACAATAATATTTCCCCAATTAGATTTCTATTATATGAAAAGTAAATATCTTAATTATTTTCTTGTTAAAAATGAATTAATTAAAACAAACAGACAGACATTCATGCTCAAATAAAAATACTCTTTTATGGCCGTTTTAACTATTTAAAACACAAATTTTATAAATTATTCTTATTAAAATGTTGTTAACGACTTATATCAGAATAGTTTAAGAATATTTTTACCAGATAAACAAAATGATCAAAAACAAAAATTTTTAAGTACAAATGTACAATAATATTTCCCCAATTAGATTTCTATTATATGAAAAGTAAATATCTTAATTATTTTCTTGTTAAAAATGAATTAATTAAAACAAACAGACAGACATTCATGCTCAAATAAAAATACTCTTTTATGGCCGTTTTAACTATTTAAAACACAAATTTTATAAATTATTCTTATTAAAATGTTGTTAACGACTTATATCAGAATAGTTTAAGAATATTTTTACCAGATAAACAAAATGATCAAAAACAAAAATTTTTAAGTACAAATGTACAATAATATTTCCCCAATTAGATTTCTATTATATGAAAAGTAAATATCTTAATTATTTTCTTGTTAAAAATGAATTAATTAAAACAAACAGACAGACATTCATGCTCAAATAAAAATACTTTTTTATGGCTGTTTTAACTATTTAAAACACAATTTTTATAAATTATTCTTATTAAAATGTCGTTAACGACTTATATCAGAATAGTTTAAGAATATTTTTACCAGATAAACAAAATGATCAAAAACAAAAATTTTTAAGTACAAATGTACAATGATATTTCCCCAATTAGATTTCTATTATATGAAAAGTAAATATCTTAATTATTTTCTTGTTAAAAATGAATTAATTAAAACAAACAGACAGACATTCATGCTCAAATAAAAATACTCTTTTATGGCCGTTTTAACTATTTAAAACACAAATTTTATAAATTATTCTTATTAAAATGTTGTTAACGACTTATATCAGAATAGTTTAAGAATATTTTTACCAGATAAACAAAATGATCAAAAACAAAAATTTTTAAGTACAAATGTACAATAATATTTCCCCAATTAGATTTCTATTATATGAAAAGTAAATATCTTAATTATTTTCTTGTTAAAAATGAATTAATTAAAACAAACAGACAGACATTCATGCTCAAATAAAAATACTCTTTTATGGCCGTTTTAACTATTTAAAACACAAATTTTATAAATTATTCTTATTAAAATGTTGTTAACGACTTATATCAGAATAGTTTAAGAATATTTTTACCAGATAAACAAAATGATCAAAAACAAAAATTTTTAAGTACAAATGTACAATAATATTTCCCCAATTAGATTTCTATTATATGAAAAGTAAATATCTTAATTATTTTCTTGTTAAAAATGAATTAATTAAAACAAACAGACAGACATTCATGCTCAAATAAAAATACTCTTTTATGGCCGTTTTAACTATTTAAAACACAAATTTTATAAATTATTCTTATTAAAATGTTGTTAACGACTTATATCAGAATAGTTTAAGAATATTTTTACCAGATAAACAAAATGATCAAAAACAAAAATTTTTAAGTACAAATGTACAATAATATTTCCCCAATTAGATTTCTATTATATGAAAAGTAAATATCTTAATTATTTTCTTGTTAAAAATGAATTAATTAAAACAAACAGACAGACATTCATGCTCAAATAAAAATACTCTTTTATGGCCGTTTTAACTATTTAAAACACAAATTTTATAAATTATTCTTATTAAAATGTTGTTAACGACTTATATCAGAATAGTTTAAGAATATTTTTACCAGATAAACAAATGTACAATAATATTTCCCCAATTAGATTTCTATTATATGAAAAGTAAATATCTTAATTATTTTCTTGTTAAAAATGAATTAATTAAAACAAACAGACAGACATTCATGCTCAAATAAAAATACTTTTTTATGGCTGTTTTAACTATTTAAAACACAAATTTTATAAATTATTCTTATTAAAATGTCGTTAACGACTTATATCAGAATAGTTTAAGAATATTTTTACCAGATAAACAAAATGATCAAAAACAAAAATTTTTAAGTACAAATGTACAATAATATTTCCCCAATTAGATTTCTATTATATGAAAAGTAAATATCTTAATTATTTTCTTGTTAAAAATGAATTAATTAAAACAAACAGACAGACATTCATGCTCAAATAAAAATACTCTTTTATGGCCGTTTTAACTATTTAAAACACAAATTTTATAAATTATTCTTATTAAAATGTTGTTAACGACTTATATCAGAATAGTTTAAGAATATTTTTACCAGATAAACAAATGTACAATAATATTTCCCCAATTAGATTTCTATTATATGAAAAGTAAATATCTTAATTATTTTCTTGTTAAAAATGAATTAATTAAAACAAACAGACAGACATTCATGCTCAAATAAAAATACTTTTTTATGGCTGTTTTAACTATTTAAAACACAAATTTTATAAATTATTCTTATTAAAATGTTGTTAACGACTTATATCAGAATAGTTTAAGAATATTTTTACCAGATAAACAAATGTACAATAATATTTCCCCAATTAGATTTCTATTATATGAAAAGTAAATATCTTAATTATTTTCTTGTTAAAAATGAATTAATTAAAACAAACAGACAGACATTCATGCTCAAATAAAAATACTTTTTTATGGCTGTTTTAACTATTTAAAACACAAATTTTATAAATTATTCTTATTAAAATGTCGTTAACGACTTATATCAGAATAGTTTAAGAATATTTTTACCAGATAAACAAAATGATCAAAAACAAAAATTTTTAAGTACAAATGTACAATAATATTTCCCCAATTAGATTTCTATTATATGAAAAGTAAATATCTTAATTATTTTCTTGTTAAAAATGAATTAATTAAAACAAACAGACAGACATTCATGCTCAAATAAAAATACTCTTTTATGGCCGTTTTAACTATTTAAAACACAAATTTTATAAATTATTCTTATTAAAATGTTGTTAACGACTTATATCAGAATAGTTTAAGAATATTTTTACCAGATAAACAAATGTACAATAATATTTCCCCAATTAGATTTCTATTATATGAAAAGTAAATATCTTAATTATTTTCTTGTTAAAAATGAATTAATTAAAACAAACAGACAGACATTCATGCTCAAATAAAAATACTTTTTTATGGCTGTTTTAACTATTTAAAACACAAATTTTATAAATTATTCTTATTAAAATGTTGTTAACGACTTATATCAGAATAGTTTAAGAATATTTTTACCAGATAAACAAATGTACAATAATATTTCCCCAATTAGATTTCTATTATATGAAAAGTAAATATCTTAATTATTTTCTTGTTAAAAATGAATTAATTAAAACAAACAGACAGACATTCATGCTCAAATAAAAATACTCTTTTATGGCCGTTTTAACTATTTAAAACACAAATTTTATAAATTATTCTTATTAAAATGTTGTTAACGACTTATATCAGAATAGTTTAAGAATATTTTTACCAGATAAACAAATGTACAATAATATTTCCCCAATTAGATTTCTATTATATGAAAAGTAAATATCTTAATTATTTTCTTGTTAAAAATTAATTAATTAAAACAAACAGACAGACATTCATGCTCAAATAAAAATACTTTTTTATGGCTGTTTTAACTATTTAAAACACAATTTTTATAAATTATTCTTATTAAAATGTTGTTAACGACTTATATCAGAATAGTTTAAGAATATTTTTACCAGATAAACAAAATGATCAAAAACAAAAATTTTTAAGTACAAATGTACAATAATATTTCCCCAATTAGATTTCTATTATATGAAAAGTAAATATCTTAATTATTTTCTTGTTAAAAATGAATTAATTAAAACAAACAGACAGACATTCATGCTCAAATAAAAATACTCTTTTATGGCCGTTTTAACTATTTAAAACACAAATTTTATAAATTATTCTTATTAAAATGTTGTTAACGACTTATATCAGAATAGTTTAAGAATATTTTTACCAGATAAACAAATGTACAATAATATTTCCCCAATTAGATTTCTATTATATGAAAAGTAAATATCTTAATTATTTTCTTGTTAAAAATGAATTAATTAAAACAAACAGACAGACATTCATGCTCAAATAAAAATACTTTTTTATGGCTGTTTTAACTATTTAAAACACAAATTTTATAAATTATTCTTATTAAAATGTTGTTAACGACTTATATCAGAATAGTTTAAGAATATTTTTACCAGATAAACAAATGTACAATAATATTTCCCCAATTAGATTTCTATTATATGAAAAGTAAATATCTTAATTATTTTCTTGTTAAAAATTAATTAATTAAAACAAACAGACAGACATTCATGCTCAAATAAAAATACTTTTTTATGGCTGTTTTAACTATTTAAAACACAAATTTTATAAATTATTCTTATTAAAATGTTGTTAACGACTTATATCAGAATAGTTTAAGAATATTTTTACCAGATAAACAAAATGATCAAAAACAAAAATTTTTAAGTACAAATGTACAATAATATTTCCCCAATTAGATTTCTATTATATGAAAAGTAAATATCTTAATTATTTTCTTGTTAAAAATGAATTAATTAAAACAAACAGACAGACATTCATGCTCAAATAAAAATACTCTTTTATGGCCGTTTTAACTATTTAAAACACAAATTTTATAAATTATTCTTATTAAAATGTTGTTAACGACTTATATCAGAATAGTTTAAGAATATTTTTACCAGATAAACAAATGTACAATAATATTTCCCTAATTAGATTTCTATTATATGAAAAGTAAATATCTTAATTATTTTCTTGTTAAAAATGAATTAATTAAAACAAACAGACAGACATTCATGCTCAAATAAAAATACTTTTTTATGGCTGTTTTAACTATTTAAAACACAAATTTTATAAATTATTCTTATTAAAATGTTGTTAACGACTTATATCAGAATAGTTTAAGAATATTTTTACCAGATAAACAAATGTACAATAATATTTCCCCAATTAGATTTCTATTATATGAAAAGTAAATATCTTAATTATTTTCTTGTTAAAAATGAATTAATTAAAACAAACAGACAGACATTCATGCTCAAATAAAAATACTCTTTTATGGCCGTTTTAACTATTTAAAACACAAATTTTATAAATTATTCTTATTAAAATGTTGTTAACGACTTATATCAGAATAGTTTAAGAATATTTTTACCAGATAAACAAATGTACAATAATATTTCCCCAATTAGATTTCTATTATATGAAAAGTAAATATCTTAATTATTTTCTTGTTAAAAATGAATTAATTAAAACAAACAGACAGACATTCATGCTCAAATAAAAATACTTTTTTATGGCTGTTTTAACTATTTAAAACACAAATTTTATAAATTATTCTTATTAAAATGTTGTTAACGACTTATATCAGAATAGTTTAAGAATATTTTTACCAGATAAACAAATGTACAATAATATTTCCCCAATTAGATTTCTATTATATGAAAAGTAAATATCTTAATTATTTTCTTGTTAAAAATTAATTAATTAAAACAAACAGACAGACATTCATGCTCAAATAAAAATACTTTTTTATGGCTGTTTTAACTATTTAAAACACAAATTTTATAAATTATTCTTATTAAAATGTTGTTAACGACTTATATCAGAATAGTTTAAGAATATTTTTACCAGATAAACAAAATGATCAAAAACAAAAATTTTTAAGTACAAATGTACAATAATATTTCCCCAATTAGATTTCTATTATATGAAAAGTAAATATCTTAATTATTTTCTTGTTAAAAATGAATTAATTAAAACAAACAGACAGACATTCATGCTCAAATAAAAATACTCTTTTATGGCCGTTTTAACTATTTAAAACACAAATTTTATAAATTATTCTTATTAAAATGTTGTTAACGACTTATATCAGAATAGTTTAAGAATATTTTTACCAGATAAACAAATGTACAATAATATTTCCCCAATTAGATTTCTATTATATGAAAAGTAAATATCTTAATTATTTTCTTGTTAAAAATGAATTAATTAAAACAAACAGACAGACATTCATGCTCAAATAAAAATACTCTTTTATGGCCGTTTTAACTATTTAAAACACAAATTTTATAAATTATTCTTATTAAAATGTTGTTAACGACTTATATCAGAATAGTTTAAGAATATTTTTACCAGATAAACAAATGTACAATAATATTTCCCCAATTAGATTTCTATTATATGAAAAGTAAATATCTTAATTATTTTCTTGTTAAAAATTAATTAATTAAAACAAACAGACAGACATTCATGCTCAAATAAAAATACTTTTTTATGGCCGTTTTAACTATTTAAAACACAATTTTTATAAATTATTCTTATTAAAATGTTGTTAACGACTTATATCAGAATAGTTTAAGAATATTTTTACCAGATAAACAAATGTACAATAATATTTCCCCAATTAGATTTCTATTATATGAAAAGTAAATATCTTAATTATTTTCTTGTTAAAAATGAATTAATTAAAACAAACAGACAGACATTCATGCTCAAATAAAAATACTCTTTTATGGCCGTTTTAACTATTTAAAACACAAATTTTATAAATTATTCTTATTAAAATGTTGTTAACGACTTATATCAGAATAGTTTAAGAATATTTTTACCAGATAAACAAATGTACAATAATATTTCCCCAATTAGATTTCTATTATATGAAAAGTAAATATCTTAATTATTTTCTTGTTAAAAATTAATTAATTAAAACAAACAGACAGACATTCATGCTCAAATAAAAATACTTTTTTATGGCTGTTTTAACTATTTAAAACACAAATTTTATAAATTATTCTTATTAAAATGTTGTTAACGACTTATATCAGAATAGTTTAAGAATATTTTTACCAGATAAACAAATGTACAATAATATTTCCCCAATTAGATTTCTATTATATGAAAAGTAAATATCTTAATTATTTTCTTGTTAAAAATTAATTAATTAAAACAAACAGACAGACATTCATGCTCAAATAAAAATACTTTTTTATGGCTGTTTTAACTATTTAAAACACAAATTTTATAAATTATTCTTATTAAAATGTTGTTAACGACTTATATCAGAATAGTTTAAGAATATTTTTACCAGATAAACAAAATGATCAAAAACAAAAATTTTTAAGTACAAATGTACAATAATATTTCCCCAATTAGATTTCTATTATATGAAAAGTAAATATCTTAATTATTTTCTTGTTAAAAATGAATTAATTAAAACAAACAGACAGACATTCATGCTCAAATAAAAATACTCTTTTATGGCCGTTTTAACTATTTAAAACACAAATTTTATAAATTATTCTTATTAAAATGTTGTTAACGACTTATATCAGAATAGTTTAAGAATATTTTTACCAGATAAACAAATGTACAATAATATTTCCCCAATTAGATTTCTATTATATGAAAAGTAAATATCTTAATTATTTTCTTGTTAAAAATGAATTAATTAAAACAAACAGACAGACATTCATGCTCAAATAAAAATACTCTTTTATGGCCGTTTTAACTATTTAAAACACAAATTTTATAAATTATTCTTATTAAAATGTTGTTAACGACTTATATCAGAATAGTTTAAGAATATTTTTACCAGATAAACAAATGTACAATAATATTTCCCCAATTAGATTTCTATTATATGAAAAGTAAATATCTTAATTATTTTCTTGTTAAAAATGAATTAATTAAAACAAACAGACAGACATTCATGCTCAAATAAAAATACTCTTTTATGGCCGTTTTAACTATTTAAAACACAAATTTTATAAATTATTCTTATTAAAATGTTGTTAACGACTTATATCAGAATAGTTTAAGAATATTTTTACCAGATAAACAAATGTACAATAATATTTCCCCAATTAGATTTCTATTATATGAAAAGTAAATATCTTAATTATTTTCTTGTTAAAAATTAATTAATTAAAACAAACAGACAGACATTCATGCTCAAATAAAAATACTTTTTTATGGCTGTTTTAACTATTTAAAACACAATTTTTATAAATTATTCTTATTAAAATGTTGTTAACGACTTATATCAGAATAGTTTAAGAATATTTTTACCAGATAAACAAATGTACAATAATATTTCCCCAATTAGATTTCTATTATATGAAAAGTAAATATCTTAATTATTTTCTTGTTAAAAATTAATTAATTAAAACAAACAGACAGACATTCATGCTCAAATAAAAATACTTTTTTATGGCTGTTTTAACTATTTAAAACACAATTTTTATAAATTATTCTTATTAAAATGTTGTTAACGACTTATATCAGAATAGTTTAAGAATATTTTTACCAGATAAACAAATGTACAATAATATTTCCCCAATTAGATTTCTATTATATGAAAAGTAAATATCTTAATTATTTTCTTGTTAAAAATGAATTAATTAAAACAAACAGACAGACATTCATGCTCAAATAAAAATACTCTTTTATGGCCGTTTTAACTATTTAAAACACAAATTTTATAAATTATTCTTATTAAAATGTTGTTAACGACTTATATCAGAATAGTTTAAGAATATTTTTACCAGATAAACAAATGTACAATAATATTTCCCCAATTAGATTTCTATTATATGAAAAGTAAATATCTTAATTATTTTCTTGTTAAAAATGAATTAATTAAAACAAACAGACAGACATTCATGCTCAAATAAAAATACTCTTTTATGGCCGTTTTAACTATTTAAAACACAAATTTTATAAATTATTCTTATTAAAATGTTGTTAACGACTTATATCAGAATAGTTTAAGAATATTTTTACCAGATAAACAAATGTACAATAATATTTCCCCAATTAGATTTCTATTATATGAAAAGTAAATATCTTAATTATTTTCTTGTTAAAAATGAATTAATTAAAACAAACAGACAGACATTCATGCTCAAATAAAAATACTTTTTTATGGCTGTTTTAACTATTTAAAACACAAATTTTATAAATTATTCTTATTAAAATGTTGTTAACGACTTATATCAGAATAGTTTAAGAATATTTTTACCAGATAAACAAATGTACAATAATATTTCCCCAATTAGATTTCTATTATATGAAAAGTAAATATCTTAATTATTTTCTTGTTAAAAATTAATTAATTAAAACAAACAGACAGACATTCATGCTCAAATAAAAATACTTTTTTATGGCTGTTTTAACTATTTAAAACACAAATTTTATAAATTATTCTTATTAAAATGTTGTTAACGACTTATATCAGAATAGTTTAAGAATATTTTTACCAGATAAACAAAATGATCAAAAACAAAAATTTTTAAGTACAAATGTACAATAATATTTCCCCAATTAGATTTCTATTATATGAAAAGTAAATATCTTAATTATTTTCTTGTTAAAAATGAATTAATTAAAACAAACAGACAGACATTCATGCTCAAATAAAAATACTCTTTTATGGCCGTTTTAACTATTTAAAACACAAATTTTATAAATTATTCTTATTAAAATGTTGTTAACGACTTATATCAGAATAGTTTAAGAATATTTTTACCAGATAAACAAATGTACAATAATATTTCCCCAATTAGATTTCTATTATATGAAAAGTAAATATCTTAATTATTTTCTTGTTAAAAATGAATTAATTAAAACAAACAGACAGACATTCATGCTCAAATAAAAATACTCTTTTATGGCCGTTTTAACTATTTAAAACACAAATTTTATAAATTATTCTTATTAAAATGTTGTTAACGACTTATATCAGAATAGTTTAAGAATATTTTTACCAGATAAACAAATGTACAATAATATTTCCCCAATTAGATTTCTATTATATGAAAAGTAAATATCTTAATTATTTTCTTGTTAAAAATGAATTAATTAAAACAAACAGACAGACATTCATGCTCAAATAAAAATACTCTTTTATGGCCGTTTTAACTATTTAAAACACAAATTTTATAAATTATTCTTATTAAAATGTTGTTAACGACTTATATCAGAATAGTTTAAGAATATTTTTACCAGATAAACAAATGTACAATAATATTTCCCCAATTAGATTTCTATTATATGAAAAGTAAATATCTTAATTATTTTCTTGTTAAAAATGAATTAATTAAAACAAACAGACAGACATTCATGCTCAAATAAAAATACTCTTTTATGGCCGTTTTAACTATTTAAAACACAAATTTTATAAATTATTCTTATTAAAATGTTGTTAACGACTTATATCAGAATAGTTTAAGAATATTTTTACCAGATAAACAAATGTACAATAATATTTCCCCAATTAGATTTCTATTATATGAAAAGTAAATATCTTAATTATTTTCTTGTTAAAAATGAATTAATTAAAACAAACAGACAGACATTCATGCTCAAATAAAAATACTCTTTTATGGCCGTTTTAACTATTTAAAACACAAATTTTATAAATTATTCTTATTAAAATGTTGTTAACGACTTATATCAGAATAGTTTAAGAATATTTTTACCAGATAAACAAATGTACAATAATATTTCCCCAATTAGATTTCTATTATATGAAAAGTAAATATCTTAATTATTTTCTTGTTAAAAATGAATTAATTAAAACAAACAGACAGACATTCATGCTCAAATAAAAATACTCTTTTATGGCCGTTTTAACTATTTAAAACACAAATTTTATAAATTATTCTTATTAAAATGTTGTTAACGACTTATATCAGAATAGTTTAAGAATATTTTTACCAGATAAACAAATGTACAATAATATTTCCCCAATTAGATTTCTATTATATGAAAAGTAAATATCTTAATTATTTTCTTGTTAAAAATTAATTAATTAAAACAAACAGACAGACATTCATGCTCAAATAAAAATACTTTTTTATGGCTGTTTTAACTATTTAAAACACAATTTTTATAAATTATTCTTATTAAAATGTTGTTAACGACTTATATCAGAATAGTTTAAGAATATTTTTACCAGATAAACAAATGTACAATAATATTTCCCCAATTAGATTTCTATTATATGAAAAGTAAATATCTTAATTATTTTCTTGTTAAAAATTAATTAATTAAAACAAACAGACAGACATTCATGCTCAAATAAAAATACTTTTTTATGGCTGTTTTAACTATTTAAAACACAATTTTTATAAATTATTCTTATTAAAATGTTGTTAACGACTTATATCAGAATAGTTTAAGAATATTTTTACCAGATAAACAAATGTACAATAATATTTCCCCAATTAGATTTCTATTATATGAAAAGTAAATATCTTAATTATTTTCTTGTTAAAAATGAATTAATTAAAACAAACAGACAGACATTCATGCTCAAATAAAAATACTCTTTTATGGCCGTTTTAACTATTTAAAACACAAATTTTATAAATTATTCTTATTAAAATGTTGTTAACGACTTATATCAGAATAGTTTAAGAATATTTTTACCAGATAAACAAATGTACAATAATATTTCCCCAATTAGATTTCTATTATATGAAAAGTAAATATCTTAATTATTTTCTTGTTAAAAATGAATTAATTAAAACAAACAGACAGACATTCATGCTCAAATAAAAATACTCTTTTATGGCCGTTTTAACTATTTAAAACACAAATTTTATAAATTATTCTTATTAAAATGTTGTTAACGACTTATATCAGAATAGTTTAAGAATATTTTTACCAGATAAACAAAATGATCAAAAACAAAAATTTTTAAGTACAAATGTACAATAATATTTCCCCAATTAGATTTCTATTATATGAAAAGTAAATATCTTAATTATTTTCTTGTTAAAAATGAATTAATTAAAACAAACAGACAGACATTCATGCTCAAATAAAAATACTCTTTTATGGCCGTTTTAACTATTTAAAACACAAATTTTATAAATTATTCTTATTAAAATGTTGTTAACGACTTATATCAGAATAGTTTAAGAATATTTTTACCAGATAAACAAATGTACAATAATATTTCCCCAATTAGATTTCTATTATATGAAAAGTAAATATCTTAATTATTTTCTTGTTAAAAATGAATTAATTAAAACAAACAGACAGACATTCATGCTCAAATAAAAATACTCTTTTATGGCCGTTTTAACTATTTAAAACACAAATTTTATAAATTATTCTTATTAAAATGTTGTTAACGACTTATATCAGAATAGTTTAAGAATATTTTTACCAGATAAACAAATGTACAATAATATTTCCCCAATTAGATTTCTATTATATGAAAAGTAAATATCTTAATTATTTTCTTGTTAAAAATGAATTAATTAAAACAAACAGACAGACATTCATGCTCAAATAAAAATACTCTTTTATGGCCGTTTTAACTATTTAAAACACAAATTTTATAAATTATTCTTATTAAAATGTTGTTAACGACTTATATCAGAATAGTTTAAGAATATTTTTACCAGATAAACAAATGTACAATAATATTTCCCCAATTAGATTTCTATTATATGAAAAGTAAATATCTTAATTATTTTCTTGTTAAAAATGAATTAATTAAAACAAACAGACAGACATTCATGCTCAAATAAAAATACTCTTTTATGGCCGTTTTAACTATTTAAAACACAAATTTTATAAATTATTCTTATTAAAATGTTGTTAACGACTTATATCAGAATAGTTTAAGAATATTTTTACCAGATAAACAAATGTACAATAATATTTCCCCAATTAGATTTCTATTATATGAAAAGTAAATATCTTAATTATTTTCTTGTTAAAAATGAATTAATTAAAACAAACAGACAGACATTCATGCTCAAATAAAAATACTCTTTTATGGCCGTTTTAACTATTTAAAACACAAATTTTATAAATTATTCTTATTAAAATGTTGTTAACGACTTATATCAGAATAGTTTAAGAATATTTTTACCAGATAAACAAATGTACAATAATATTTCCCCAATTAGATTTCTATTATATGAAAAGTAAATATCTTAATTATTTTCTTGTTAAAAATGAATTAATTAAAACAAACAGACAGACATTCATGCTCAAATAAAAATACTCTTTTATGGCCGTTTTAACTATTTAAAACACAAATTTTATAAATTATTCTTATTAAAATGTTGTTAACGACTTATATCAGAATAGTTTAAGAATATTTTTACCAGATAAACAAATGTACAATAATATTTCCCCAATTAGATTTCTATTATATGAAAAGTAAATATCTTAATTATTTTCTTGTTAAAAATGAATTAATTAAAACAAACAGACAGACATTCATGCTCAAATAAAAATACTCTTTTATGGCCGTTTTAACTATTTAAAACACAAATTTTATAAATTATTCTTATTAAAATGTTGTTAACGACTTATATCAGAATAGTTTAAGAATATTTTTACCAGATAAACAAATGTACAATAATATTTCCCCAATTAGATTTCTATTATATGAAAAGTAAATATCTTAATTATTTTCTTGTTAAAAATGAATTAATTAAAACAAACAGACAGACATTCATGCTCAAATAAAAATACTCTTTTATGGCCGTTTTAACTATTTAAAACACAAATTTTATAAATTATTCTTATTAAAATGTTGTTAACGACTTATATCAGAATAGTTTAAGAATATTTTTACCAGATAAACAAATGTACAATAATATTTCCCCAATTAGATTTCTATTATATGAAAAGTAAATATCTTAATTATTTTCTTGTTAAAAATGAATTAATTAAAACAAGCAGACAGACATTCATGCTCAAATAAAAATACTCTTTTATGGCCGTTTTAACTATTTAAAACACAAATTTTATAAATTATTCTTATTAAAATGTTGTTAACGACTTATATCAGAATAGTTTAAGAATATTTTTACCAGATAAACAAATGTACAATAATATTTCCCCAATTAGATTTCTATTATATGAAAAGTAAATATCTTAATTATTTTCTTGTTAAAAATGAATTAATTAAAACAAACAGACAGACATTCATGCTCAAATAAAAATACTCTTTTATGGCCGTTTTAACTATTTAAAACACAAATTTTATAAATTATTCTTATTAAAATGTTGTTAACGACTTATATCAGAATAGTTTAAGAATATTTTTACCAGATAAACAAATGTACAATAATATTTCCCCAATTAGATTTCTATTATATGAAAAGTAAATATCTTAATTATTTTCTTGTTAAAAATTAATTAATTAAAACAAACAGACAGACATTCATGCTCAAATAAAAATACTTTTTTATGGCTGTTTTAACTATTTAAAACACAATTTTTATAAATTATTCTTATTAAAATGTTGTTAACGACTTATATCAGAATAGTTTAAGAATATTTTTACCAGATAAACAAATGTACAATAATATTTCCCCAATTAGATTTCTATTATATGAAAAGTAAATATCTTAATTATTTTCTTGTTAAAAATTAATTAATTAAAACAAACAGACAGACATTCATGCTCAAATAAAAATACTTTTTTATGGCTGTTTTAACTATTTAAAACACAATTTTTATAAATTATTCTTATTAAAATGTTGTTAACGACTTATATCAGAATAGTTTAAGAATATTTTTACCAGATAAACAAATGTACAATAATATTTCCCCAATTAGATTTCTATTATATGAAAAGTAAATATCTTAATTATTTTCTTGTTAAAAATGAATTAATTAAAACAAACAGACAGACATTCATGCTCAAATAAAAATACTCTTTTATGGCCGTTTTAACTATTTAAAACACAAATTTTATAAATTATTCTTATTAAAATGTTGTTAACGACTTATATCAGAATAGTTTAAGAATATTTTTACCAGATAAACAAATGTACAATAATATTTCCCCAATTAGATTTCTATTATATGAAAAGTAAATATCTTAATTATTTTCTTGTTAAAAATGAATTAATTAAAACAAACAGACAGACATTCATGCTCAAATAAAAATACTCTTTTATGGCCGTTTTAACTATTTAAAACACAAATTTTATAAATTATTCTTATTAAAATGTTGTTAACGACTTATATCAGAATAGTTTAAGAATATTTTTACCAGATAAACAAAATGATCAAAAACAAAAATTTTTAAGTACAAATGTACAATAATATTTCCCCAATTAGATTTCTATTATATGAAAAGTAAATATCTTAATTATTTTCTTGTTAAAAATGAATTAATTAAAACAAACAGACAGACATTCATGCTCAAATAAAAATACTCTTTTATGGCCGTTTTAACTATTTAAAACACAAATTTTATAAATTATTCTTATTAAAATGTTGTTAACGACTTATATCAGAATAGTTTAAGAATATTTTTACCAGATAAACAAATGTACAATAATATTTCCCCAATTAGATTTCTATTATATGAAAAGTAAATATCTTAATTATTTTCTTGTTAAAAATGAATTAATTAAAACAAACAGACAGACATTCATGCTCAAATAAAAATACTCTTTTATGGCCGTTTTAACTATTTAAAACACAAATTTTATAAATTATTCTTATTAAAATGTTGTTAACGACTTATATCAGAATAGTTTAAGAATATTTTTACCAGATAAACAAATGTACAATAATATTTCCCCAATTAGATTTCTATTATATGAAAAGTAAATATCTTAATTATTTTCTTGTTAAAAATGAATTAATTAAAACAAACAGACAGACATTCATGCTCAAATAAAAATACTCTTTTATGGCCGTTTTAACTATTTAAAACACAAATTTTATAAATTATTCTTATTAAAATGTTGTTAACGACTTATATCAGAATAGTTTAAGAATATTTTTACCAGATAAACAAATGTACAATAATATTTCCCCAATTAGATTTCTATTATATGAAAAGTAAATATCTTAATTATTTTCTTGTTAAAAATGAATTAATTAAAACAAACAGACAGACATTCATGCTCAAATAAAAATACTCTTTTATGGCCGTTTTAACTATTTAAAACACAAATTTTATAAATTATTCTTATTAAAATGTTGTTAACGACTTATATCAGAATAGTTTAAGAATATTTTTACCAGATAAACAAATGTACAATAATATTTCCCCAATTAGATTTCTATTATATGAAAAGTAAATATCTTAATTATTTTCTTGTTAAAAATGAATTAATTAAAACAAACAGACAGACATTCATGCTCAAATAAAAATACTCTTTTATGGCCGTTTTAACTATTTAAAACACAAATTTTATAAATTATTCTTATTAAAATGTTGTTAACGACTTATATCAGAATAGTTTAAGAATATTTTTACCAGATAAACAAATGTACAATAATATTTCCCCAATTAGATTTCTATTATATGAAAAGTAAATATCTTAATTATTTTCTTGTTAAAAATGAATTAATTAAAACAAACAGACAGACATTCATGCTCAAATAAAAATACTCTTTTATGGCCGTTTTAACTATTTAAAACACAAATTTTATAAATTATTCTTATTAAAATGTTGTTAACGACTTATATCAGAATAGTTTAAGAATATTTTTACCAGATAAACAAATGTACAATAATATTTCCCCAATTAGATTTCTATTATATGAAAAGTAAATATCTTAATTATTTTCTTGTTAAAAATTAATTAATTAAAACAAACAGACAGACATTCATGCTCAAATAAAAATACTTTTTTATGGCTGTTTTAACTATTTAAAACACAATTTTTATAAATTATTCTTATTAAAATGTTGTTAACGACTTATATCAGAATAGTTTAAGAATATTTTTACCAGATAAACAAATGTACAATAATATTTCCCCAATTAGATTTCTATTATATGAAAAGTAAATATCTTAATTATTTTCTTGTTAAAAATTAATTAATTAAAACAAACAGACAGACATTCATGCTCAAATAAAAATACTTTTTTATGGCTGTTTTAACTATTTAAAACACAATTTTTATAAATTATTCTTATTAAAATGTTGTTAACGACTTATATCAGAATAGTTTAAGAATATTTTTACCAGATAAACAAATGTACAATAATATTTCCCCAATTAGATTTCTATTATATGAAAAGTAAATATCTTAATTATTTTCTTGTTAAAAATGAATTAATTAAAACAAACAGACAGACATTCATGCTCAAATAAAAATACTTTTTTATGGCTGTTTTAACTATTTAAAACACAAATTTTATAAATTATTCTTATTAAAATGTTGTTAACGACTTATATCAGAATAGTTTAAGAATATTTTTACCAGATAAACAAATGTACAATAATATTTCCCCAATTAGATTTCTATTATATGAAAAGTAAATATCTTAATTATTTTCTTGTTAAAAATTAATTAATTAAAACAAACAGACAGACATTCATGCTCAAATAAAAATACTCTTTTATGGCCGTTTTAACTATTTAAAACACAAATTTTATAAATTATTCTTATTAAAATGTTGTTAACGACTTATATCAGAATAGTTTAAGAATATTTTTACCAGATAAACAAATGTACAATAATATTTCCCCAATTAGATTTCTATTATATGAAAAGTAAATATCTTAATTATTTTCTTGTTAAAAATGAATTAATTAAAACAAACAGACAGACATTCATGCTCAAATAAAAATACTCTTTTATGGCCGTTTTAACTATTTAAAACACAAATTTTATAAATTATTCTTATTAAAATGTTGTTAACGACTTATATCAGAATAGTTTAAGAATATTTTTACCAGATAAACAAATGTACAATAATATTTCCCCAATTAGATTTCTATTATATGAAAAGTAAATATCTTAATTATTTTCTTGTTAAAAATTAATTAATTAAAACAAACAGACAGACATTCATGCTCAAATAAAAATACTTTTTTATGGCTGTTTTAACTATTTAAAACACAATTTTTATAAATTATTCTTATTAAAATGTTGTTAACGACTTATATCAGAATAGTTTAAGAATATTTTTACCAGATAAACAAATGTACAATAATATTTCCCCAATTAGATTTCTATTATATGAAAAGTAAATATCTTAATTATTTTCTTGTTAAAAATGAATTAATTAAAACAAACAGACAGACATTCATGCTCAAATAAAAATACTTTTTTATGGCTGTTTTAACTATTTAAAACAAAATTTTTATAAATTATTCTTATTAAAATGTTGTTAACGACTTATATCAGAATAGTTTAAGAATATTTTTACCAGATAAACAAATGTACAATAATATTTCCCCAATTAGATTTCTATTATATGAAAAGTAAATATCTTAATTATTTTCTTGTTAAAAATGAATTAATTAAAACAAACAGACAGACATTCATGCTCAAATAAAAATACTCTTTTATGGCCGTTTTAACTATTTAAAACACAAATTTTATAAATTATTCTTATTAAAATGTTGTTAACGACTTATATCAGAATAGTTTAAGAATATTTTTACCAGATAAACAAATGTACAATAATATTTCCCCAATTAGATTTCTATTATATGAAAAGTAAATATCTTAATTATTTTCTTGTTAAAAATTAATTAATTAAAACAAACAGACAGACATTCATGCTCAAATAAAAATACTTTTTTATGGCTGTTTTAACTATTTAAAACACAATTTTTATAAATTATTCTTATTAAAATGTTGTTAACGACTTATATCAGAATAGTTTAAGAATATTTTTACCAGATAAACAAATGTACAATAATATTTCCCCAATTAGATTTCTATTATATGAAAAGTAAATATCTTAATTATTTTCTTGTTAAAAATGAATTAATTAAAACAAACAGACAGACATTCATGCTCAAATAAAAATACTCTTTTATGGCCGTTTTAACTATTTAAAACACAAATTTTATAAATTATTCTTATTAAAATGTTGTTAACGACTTATATCAGAATAGTTTAAGAATATTTTTACCAGATAAACAAATGTACAATAATATTTCCCCAATTAGATTTCTATTATATGAAAAGTAAATATCTTAATTATTTTCTTGTTAAAAATGAATTAATTAAAACAAACAGACAGACATTCATGCTCAAATAAAAATACTTTTTTATGGCTGTTTTAACTATTTAAAACACAATTTTTATAAATTATTCTTATTAAAATGTTGTTAACGACTTATATCAGAATAGTTTAAGAATATTTTTACCAGATAAACAAATGTACAATAATATTTCCCCAATTAGATTTCTATTATATGAAAAGTAAATATCTTAATTATTTTCTTGTTAAAAATGAATTAATTAAAACAAACAGACAGACATTCATGCTCAAATAAAAATACTCTTTTATGGCCGTTTTAACTATTTAAAACACAAATTTTATAAATTATTCTTATTAAAATGTTGTTAACGACTTATATCAGAATAGTTTAAGAATATTTTTACCAGATAAACAAATGTACAATAATATTTCCCCAATTAGATTTCTATTATATGAAAAGTAAATATCTTAATTATTTTCTTGTTAAAAATTAATTAATTAAAACAAACAGACAGACATTCATGCTCAAATAAAAATACTTTTTTATGGCTGTTTTAACTATTTAAAACACAATTTTTATAAATTATTCTTATTAAAATGTTGTTAACGACTTATATCAGAATAGTTTAAGAATATTTTTACCAGATAAACAAATGTACAATAATATTTCCCCAATTAGATTTCTATTATATGAAAAGTAAATATCTTAATTATTTTCTTGTTAAAAATGAATTAATTAAAACAAACAGACAGACATTCATGCTCAAATAAAAATACTTTTTTATGGCTGTTTTAACTATTTAAAACACAATTTTTATAAATTATTCTTATTAAAATGTTGTTAACGACTTATATCAGAATAGTTTAAGAATATTTTTACCAGATAAACAAATGTACAATAATATTTCCCCAATTAGATTTCTATTATATGAAAAGTAAATATCTTAATTATTTTCTTGTTAAAAATGAATTAATTAAAACAAACAGACAGACATTCATGCTCAAATAAAAATACTCTTTTATGGCCGTTTTAACTATTTAAAACACAAATTTTATAAATTATTCTTATTAAAATGTTGTTAACGACTTATATCAGAATAGTTTAAGAATATTTTTACCAGATAAACAAATGTACAATAATATTTCCCCAATTAGATTTCTATTATATGAAAAGTAAATATCTTAATTATTTTCTTGTTAAAAATTAATTAATTAAAACAAACAGACAGACATTCATGCTCAAATAAAAATACTTTTTTATGGCTGTTTTAACTATTTAAAACACAATTTTTATAAATTATTCTTATTAAAATGTTGTTAACGACTTATATCAGAATAGTTTAAGAATATTTTTACCAGATAAACAAATGTACAATAATATTTCCCCAATTAGATTTCTATTATATGAAAAGTAAATATCTTAATTATTTTCTTGTTAAAAATGAATTAATTAAAACAAACAGACAGACATTCATGCTCAAATAAAAATACTCTTTTATGGCCGTTTTAACTATTTAAAACACAAATTTTATAAATTATTCTTATTAAAATGTTGTTAACGACTTATATCAGAATAGTTTAAGAATATTTTTACCAGATAAACAAATGTACAATAATATTTCCCCAATTAGATTTCTATTATATGAAAAGTAAATATCTTAATTATTTTCTTGTTAAAAATGAATTAATTAAAACAAACAGACAGACATTCATGCTCAAATAAAAATACTTTTTTATGGCTGTTTTAACTATTTAAAACACAATTTTTATAAATTATTCTTATTAAAATGTTGTTAACGACTTATATCAGAATAGTTTAAGAATATTTTTACCAGATAAACAAATGTACAATAATATTTCCCCAATTAGATTTCTATTATATGAAAAGTAAATATCTTAATTATTTTCTTGTTAAAAATGAATTAATTAAAACAAACAGACAGACATTCATGCTCAAATAAAAATACTTTTTTATGGCTGTTTTAACTATTTAAAACACAATTTTTATAAATTATTCTTATTAAAATGTTGTTAACGACTTATATCAGAATAGTTTAAGAATATTTTTACCAGATAAACAAATGTACAATAATATTTCCCCAATTAGATTTCTATTATATGAAAAGTAAATATCTTAATTATTTTCTTGTTAAAAATTAATTAATTAAAACAAACAGACAGACATTCATGCTCAAATAAAAATACTCTTTTATGGCCGTTTTAACTATTTAAAACACAAATTTTATAAATTATTCTTATTAAAATGTTGTTAACGACTTATATCAGAATAGTTTAAGAATATTTTTACCAGATAAACAAATGTACAATAATATTTCCCCAATTAGATTTCTATTATATGAAAAGTAAATATCTTAATTATTTTCTTGTTAAAAATTAATTAATTAAAACAAACAGACAGACATTCATGCTCAAATAAAAATACTTTTTTATGGCTGTTTTAACTATTTAAAACACAATTTTTATAAATTATTCTTATTAAAATGTTGTTAACGACTTATATCAGAATAGTTTAAGAATATTTTTACCAGATAAACAAATGTACAATAATATTTCCCCAATTAGATTTCTATTATATGAAAAGTAAATATCTTAATTATTTTCTTGTTAAAAATGAATTAATTAAAACAAACAGACAGACATTCATGCTCAAATAAAAATACTTTTTTATGGCTGTTTTAACTATTTAAAACACAATTTTTATAAATTATTCTTATTAAAATGTTGTTAACGACTTATATCAGAATAGTTTAAGAATATTTTTACCAGATAAACAAATGTACAATAATATTTCCCCAATTAGATTTCTATTATATGAAAAGTAAATATCTTAATTATTTTCTTGTTAAAAATGAATTAATTAAAACAAACAGACAGACATTCATGCTCAAATAAAAATACTTTTTTATGGCTGTTTTAACTATTTAAAACACAATTTTTATAAATTATTCTTATTAAAATGTTGTTAACGACTTATATCAGAATAGTTTAAGAATATTTTTACCAGATAAACAAATGTACAATAATATTTCCCCAATTAGATTTCTATTATATGAAAAGTAAATATCTTAATTATTTTCTTGTTAAAAATGAATTAATTAAAACAAACAGACAGACATTCATGCTCAAATAAAAATACTTTTTTATGGCTGTTTTAACTATTTAAAACACAATTTTTATAAATTATTCTTATTAAAATGTTGTTAACGACTTATATCAGAATAGTTTAAGAATATTTTTACCAGATAAACAAATGTACAATAATATTTCCCCAATTAGATTTCTATTATATGAAAAGTAAATATCTTAATTATTTTCTTGTTAAAAATGAATTAATTAAAACAAACAGACAGACATTCATGCTCAAATAAAAATACTTTTTTATGGCTGTTTTAACTATTTAAAACACAATTTTTATAAATTATTCTTATTAAAATGTTGTTAACGACTTATATCAGAATAGTTTAAGAATATTTTTACCAGATAAACAAATGTACAATAATATTTCCCCAATTAGATTTCTATTATATGAAAAGTAAATATCTTAATTATTTTCTTGTTAAAAATTAATTAATTAAAACAAACAGACAGACATTCATGCTCAAATAAAAATACTTTTTTATGGCTGTTTTAACTATTTAAAACACAATTTTTATAAATTATTCTTATTAAAATGTTGTTAACGACTTATATCAGAATAGTTTAAGAATATTTTTACCAGATAAACAAATGTACAATAATATTTCCCCAATTAGATTTCTATTATATGAAAAGTAAATATCTTAATTATTTTCTTGTTAAAAATGAATTAATTAAAACAAACAGACAGACATTCATGCTCAAATAAAAATACTTTTTTATGGCTGTTTTAACTATTTAAAACACAATTTTTATAAATTATTCTTATTAAAATGTTGTTAACGACTTATATCAGAATAGTTTAAGAATATTTTTACCAGATAAACAAATGTACAATAATATTTCCCCAATTAGATTTCTATTATATGAAAAGTAAATATCTTAATTATTTTCTTGTTAAAAATTAATTAATTAAAACAAACAGACAGACATTCATGCTCAAATAAAAATACTTTTTTATGGCTGTTTTAACTATTTAAAACACAATTTTTATAAATTATTCTTATTAAAATGTTGTTAACGACTTATATCAGAATAGTTTAAGAATATTTTTACCAGATAAACAAATGTACAATAATATTTCCCCAATTAGATTTCTATTATATGAAAAGTAAATATCTTAATTATTTTCTTGTTAAAAATGAATTAATTAAAACAAACAGACAGACATTCATGCTCAAATAAAAATACTTTTTTATGGCTGTTTTAACTATTTAAAACACAATTTTTATAAATTATTCTTATTAAAATGTTGTTAACGACTTATATCAGAATAGTTTAAGAATATTTTTACCAGATAAACAAATGTACAATAATATTTCCCCAATTAGATTTCTATTATATGAAAAGTAAATATCTTAATTATTTTCTTGTTAAAAATGAATTAATTAAAACAAACAGACAGACATTCATGCTCAAATAAAAATACTTTTTTATGGCTGTTTTAACTATTTAAAACACAATTTTTATAAATTATTCTTATTAAAATGTTGTTAACGACTTATATCAGAATAGTTTAAGAATATTTTTACCAGATAAACAAATGTACAATAATATTTCCCCAATTAGATTTCTATTATATGAAAAGTAAATATCTTAATTATTTTCTTGTTAAAAATGAATTAATTAAAACAAACAGACAGACATTCATGCTCAAATAAAAATACTTTTTTATGGCTGTTTTAACTATTTAAAACACAATTTTTATAAATTATTCTTATTAAAATGTTGTTAACGACTTATATCAGAATAGTTTAAGAATATTTTTACCAGATAAACAAATGTACAATAATATTTCCCCAATTAGATTTCTATTATATGAAAAGTAAATATCTTAATTATTTTCTTGTTAAAAATGAATTAATTAAAACAAACAGACAGACATTCATGCTCAAATAAAAATACTCTTTTATGGCCGTTTTAACTATTTAAAACACAAATTTTATAAATTATTCTTATTAAAATGTTGTTAACGACTTATATCAGAATAGTTTAAGAATATTTTTACCAGATAAACAAATGTACAATAATATTTCCCCAATTAGATTTCTATTATATGAAAAGTAAATATCTTAATTATTTTCTTGTTAAAAATTAATTAATTAAAACAAACAGACAGACATTCATGCTCAAATAAAAATACTTTTTTATGGCTGTTTTAACTATTTAAAACACAATTTTTATAAATTATTCTTATTAAAATGTTGTTAACGACTTATATCAGAATAGTTTAAGAATATTTTTACCAGATAAACAAATGTACAATAATATTTCCCCAATTAGATTTCTATTATATGAAAAGTAAATATCTTAATTATTTTCTTGTTAAAAATGAATTAATTAAAACAAACAGACAGACATTCATGCTCAAATAAAAATACTTTTTTATGGCTGTTTTAACTATTTAAAACACAATTTTTATAAATTATTCTTATTAAAATGTTGTTAACGACTTATATCAGAATAGTTTAAGAATATTTTTACCAGATAAACAAATGTACAATAATATTTCCCCAATTAGATTTCTATTATATGAAAAGTAAATATCTTAATTATTTTCTTGTTAAAAATGAATTAATTAAAACAAACAGACAGACATTCATGCTCAAATAAAAATACTCTTTTATGGCCGTTTTAACTATTTAAAACACAAATTTTATAAATTATTCTTATTAAAATGTTGTTAACGACTTATATCAGAATAGTTTAAGAATATTTTTACCAGATAAACAAAATGATCAAAAACAAAAATTTTTAAGTACAAATGTACAATGATATTTCCCCAATTAGATTTCTATTATATGAAAAGTAAATATCTTAATTATTTTCTTGTTAAAAATTAATTAATTAAAACAAACAGACAGACATTCATGCTCAAATAAAAATACTTTTTTATGGCTGTTTTAACTATTTAAAACACAATTTTTATAAATTATTCTTATTAAAATGTCGTTAACGACTTATATCAGAATAGTTTAAGAATATTTTTACCAGATAAACAAAATGATCAAAAACAAAAATTTTTAAGTACAAATGTACAATGATATTTCCCCAATTAGATTTCTATTATATGAAAAGTAAATATCTTAATTATTTTCTTGTTAAAAATGAATTAATTAAAACAAACAGACAGACATTCATGCTCAAATAAAAATACTCTTTTATGGCCGTTTTAACTATTTAAAACACAAATTTTATAAATTATTCTTATTAAAATGTTGTTAACGACTTATATCAGAATAGTTTAAGAATATTTTTACCAGATAAACAAATGTACAATAATATTTCCCCAATTAGATTTCTATTATATGAAAAGTAAATATCTTAATTATTTTCTTGTTAAAAATGAATTAATTAAAACAAACAGACAGACATTCATGCTCAAATAAAAATACTCTTTTATGGCCGTTTTAACTATTTAAAACACAAATTTTATAAATTATTCTTATTAAAATGTTGTTAACGACTTATATCAGAATAGTTTAAGAATATTTTTACCAGATAAACAAAATGATCAAAAACAAAAATTTTTATGTACAAATGTACAATAATATTTCCCCAATTAGATTTCTATTATATGAAAAGTAAATATCTTAATTATTTTCTTGTTAAAAATGAATTAATTAAAACAAACAGACAGACATTCATGCTCAAATAAAAATACTCTTTTATGGCCGTTTTAACTATTTAAAACACAAATTTTATAAATTATTCTTATTAAAATGTTGTTAACGACTTATATCAGAATAGTTTAAGAATATTTTTACCAGATAAACAAATGTACAATAATATTTCCCCAATTAGATTTCTATTATATGAAAAGTAAATATCTTAATTATTTTCTTGTTAAAAATGAATTAATTAAAACAAACAGACAGACATTCATGCTCAAATAAAAATACTCTTTTATGGCCGTTTTAACTATTTAAAACACAAATTTTATAAATTATTCTTATTAAAATGTTGTTAACGACTTATATCAGAATAGTTTAAGAATATTTTTACCAGATAAACAAATGTACAATAATATTTCCCCAATTAGATTTCTATTATATGAAAAGTAAATATCTTAATTATTTTCTTGTTAAAAATGAATTAATTAAAACAAACAGACAGACATTCATGCTCAAATAAAAATACTCTTTTATGGCCGTTTTAACTATTTAAAACACAAATTTTATAAATTATTCTTATTAAAATGTTGTTAACGACTTATATCAGAATAGTTTAAGAATATTTTTACCAGATAAACAAATGTACAATAATATTTCCCCAATTAGATTTCTATTATATGAAAAGTAAATATCTTAATTATTTTCTTGTTAAAAATGAATTAATTAAAACAAACAGACAGACATTCATGCTCAAATAAAAATACTCTTTTATGGCCGTTTTAACTATTTAAAACACAAATTTTATAAATTATTCTTATTAAAATGTTGTTAACGACTTATATCAGAATAGTTTAAGAATATTTTTACCAGATAAACAAAATGATCAAAAACAAAAATTTTTAAGTACAAATGTACAATGATATTTCCCCAATTAGATTTCTATTATATGAAAAGTAAATATCTTAATTATTTTCTTGTTAAAAATGAATTAATTAAAACAAACAGACAGACATTCATGCTCAAATAAAAATACTCTTTTATGGCCGTTTTAACTATTTAAAACACAAATTTTATAAATTATTCTTATTAAAATGTTGTTAACGACTTATATCAGAATAGTTTAAGAATATTTTTACCAGATAAACAAATGTACAATAATATTTCCCCAATTAGATTTCTATTATATGAAAAGTAAATATCTTAATTATTTTCTTGTTAAAAATGAATTAATTAAAACAAACAGACAGACATTCATGCTCAAATAAAAATACTCTTTTATGGCCGTTTTAACTATTTAAAACACAAATTTTATAAATTATTCTTATTAAAATGTTGTTAACGACTTATATCAGAATAGTTTAAGAATATTTTTACCAGATAAACAAATGTACAATAATATTTCCCCAATTAGATTTCTATTATATGAAAAGTAAATATCTTAATTATTTTCTTGTTAAAAATGAATTAATTAAAACAAACAGACAGACATTCATGCTCAAATAAAAATACTCTTTTATGGCCGTTTTAACTATTTAAAACACAAATTTTATAAATTATTCTTATTAAAATGTTGTTAACGACTTATATCAGAATAGTTTAAGAATATTTTTACCAGATAAACAAAATGATCAAAAACAAAAATTTTTAAGTACAAATGTACAATAATATTTCCCCAATTAGATTTCTATTATATGAAAAGTAAATATCTTAATTATTTTCTTGTTAAAAATGAATTAATTAAAACAAACAGACAGACATTCATGCTCAAATAAAAATACTCTTTTATGGCCGTTTTAACTATTTAAAACACAAATTTTATAAATTATTCTTATTAAAATGTTGTTAACGACTTATATCAGAATAGTTTAAGAATATTTTTACCAGATAAACAAATGTACAATAATATTTCCCCAATTAGATTTCTATTATATGAAAAGTAAATATCTTAATTATTTTCTTGTTAAAAATGAATTAATTAAAACAAACAGACAGACATTCATGCTCAAATAAAAATACTCTTTTATGGCCGTTTTAACTATTTAAAACACAAATTTTATAAATTATTCTTATTAAAATGTTGTTAACGACTTATATCAGAATAGTTTAAGAATATTTTTACCAGATAAACAAATGTACAATAATATTTCCCCAATTAGATTTCTATTATATGAAAAGTAAATATCTTAATTATTTTCTTGTTAAAAATGAATTAATTAAAACAAACAGACAGACATTCATGCTCAAATAAAAATACTCTTTTATGGCCGTTTTAACTATTTAAAACACAAATTTTATAAATTATTCTTATTAAAATGTTGTTAACGACTTATATCAGAATAGTTTAAGAATATTTTTACCAGATAAACAAATGTACAATAATATTTCCCCAATTAGATTTCTATTATATGAAAAGTAAATATCTTAATTATTTTCTTGTTAAAAATGAATTAATTAAAACAAACAGACAGACATTCATGCTCAAATAAAAATACTCTTTTATGGCCGTTTTAACTATTTAAAACACAAATTTTATAAATTATTCTTATTAAAATGTTGTTAACGACTTATATCAGAATAGTTTAAGAATATTTTTACCAGATAAACAAATGTACAATAATATTTCCCCAATTAGATTTCTATTATATGAAAAGTAAATATCTTAATTATTTTCTTGTTAAAAATGAATTAATTAAAACAAACAGACAGACATTCATGCTCAAATAAAAATACTCTTTTATGGCCGTTTTAACTATTTAAAACACAAATTTTATAAATTATTCTTATTAAAATGTTGTTAACGACTTATATCAGAATAGTTTAAGAATATTTTTACCAGATAAACAAAATGATCAAAAACAAAAATTTTTAAGTACAAATGTACAATGATATTTCCCCAATTAGATTTCTATTATATGAAAAGTAAATATCTTAATTATTTTCTTGTTAAAAATGAATTAATTAAAACAAACAGACAGACATTCATGCTCAAATAAAAATACTCTTTTATGGCCGTTTTAACTATTTAAAACACAAATTTTATAAATTATTCTTATTAAAATGTTGTTAACGACTTATATCAGAATAGTTTAAGAATATTTTTACCAGATAAACAAATGTACAATAATATTTCCCCAATTAGATTTCTATTATATGAAAAGTAAATATCTTAATTATTTTCTTGTTAAAAATGAATTAATTAAAACAAACAGACAGACATTCATGCTCAAATAAAAATACTCTTTTATGGCCGTTTTAACTATTTAAAACACAAATTTTATAAATTATTCTTATTAAAATGTTGTTAACGACTTATATCAGAATAGTTTAAGAATATTTTTACCAGATAAACAAATGTACAATAATATTTCCCCAATTAGATTTCTATTATATGAAAAGTAAATATCTTAATTATTTTCTTGTTAAAAATGAATTAATTAAAACAAACAGACAGACATTCATGCTCAAATAAAAATACTCTTTTATGGCCGTTTTAACTATTTAAAACACAAATTTTATAAATTATTCTTATTAAAATGTTGTTAACGACTTATATCAGAATAGTTTAAGAATATTTTTACCAGATAAACAAAATGATCAAAAACAAAAATTTTTAAGTACAAATGTACAATGATATTTCCCCAATTAGATTTCTATTATATGAAAAGTAAATATCTTAATTATTTTCTTGTTAAAAATGAATTAATTAAAACAAACAGACAGACATTCATGCTCAAATAAAAATACTCTTTTATGGCCGTTTTAACTATTTAAAACACAAATTTTATAAATTATTCTTATTAAAATGTTGTTAACGACTTATATCAGAATAGTTTAAGAATATTTTTACCAGATAAACAAATGTACAATAATATTTCCCCAATTAGATTTCTATTATATGAAAAGTAAATATCTTAATTATTTTCTTGTTAAAAATGAATTAATTAAAACAAACAGACAGACATTCATGCTCAAATAAAAATACTCTTTTATGGCCGTTTTAACTATTTAAAACACAAATTTTATAAATTATTCTTATTAAAATGTTGTTAACGACTTATATCAGAATAGTTTAAGAATATTTTTACCAGATAAACAAATGTACAATAATATTTCCCCAATTAGATTTCTATTATATGAAAAGTAAATATCTTAATTATTTTCTTGTTAAAAATGAATTAATTAAAACAAACAGACAGACATTCATGCTCAAATAAAAATACTCTTTTATGGCCGTTTTAACTATTTAAAACACAAATTTTATAAATTATTCTTATTAAAATGTTGTTAACGACTTATATCAGAATAGTTTAAGAATATTTTTACCAGATAAACAAATGTACAATAATATTTCCCCAATTAGATTTCTATTATATGAAAAGTAAATATCTTAATTATTTTCTTGTTAAAAATGAATTAATTAAAACAAACAGACAGACATTCATGCTCAAATAAAAATACTCTTTTATGGCCGTTTTAACTATTTAAAACACAAATTTTATAAATTATTCTTATTAAAATGTTGTTAACGACTTATATCAGAATAGTTTAAGAATATTTTTACCAGATAAACAAAATGATCAAAAACAAAAATTTTTAAGTACAAATGTACAATGATATTTCCCCAATTAGATTTCTATTATATGAAAAGTAAATATCTTAATTATTTTCTTGTTAAAAATGAATTAATTAAAACAAACAGACAGACATTCATGCTCAAATAAAAATACTCTTTTATGGCCGTTTTAACTATTTAAAACACAAATTTTATAAATTATTCTTATTAAAATGTTGTTAACGACTTATATCAGAATAGTTTAAGAATATTTTTACCAGATAAACAAAATGATCAAAAACAAAAATTTTTAAGTACAAATGTACAATGATATTTCCCCAATTAGATTTCTATTATATGAAAAGTAAATATCTTAATTATTTTCTTGTTAAAAATGAATTAATTAAAACAAACAGACAGACATTCATGCTCAAATAAAAATACTCTTTTATGGCCGTTTTAACTATTTAAAACACAAATTTTATAAATTATTCTTATTAAAATGTTGTTAACGACTTATATCAGAATAGTTTAAGAATATTTTTACCAGATAAACAAATGTACAATAATATTTCCCCAATTAGATTTCTATTATATGAAAAGTAAATATCTTAATTATTTTCTTGTTAAAAATGAATTAATTAAAACAAACAGACAGACATTCATGCTCAAATAAAAATACTCTTTTATGGCCGTTTTAACTATTTAAAACACAAATTTTATAAATTATTCTTATTAAAATGTTGTTAACGACTTATATCAGAATAGTTTAAGAATATTTTTACCAGATAAACAAAATGATCAAAAACAAAAATTTTTAAGTACAAATGTACAATGATATTTCCCCAATTAGATTTCTATTATATGAAAAGTAAATATCTTAATTATTTTCTTGTTAAAAATGAATTAATTAAAACAAACAGACAGACATTCATGCTCAAATAAAAATACTCTTTTATGGCCGTTTTAACTATTTAAAACACAAATTTTATAAATTATTCTTATTAAAATGTTGTTAACGACTTATATCAGAATAGTTTAAGAATATTTTTACCAGATAAACAAAATGATCAAAAACAAAAATTTTTAAGTACAAATGTACAATGATATTTCCCCAATTAGATTTCTATTATATGAAAAGTAAATATCTTAATTATTTTCTTGTTAAAAATGAATTAATTAAAACAAACAGACAGACATTCATGCTCAAATAAAAATACTCTTTTATGGCCGTTTTAACTATTTAAAACACAAATTTTATAAATTATTCTTATTAAAATGTTGTTAACGACTTATATCAGAATAGTTTAAGAATATTTTTACCAGATAAACAAATGTACAATAATATTTCCCCAATTAGATTTCTATTATATGAAAAGTAAATATCTTAATTATTTTCTTGTTAAAAATGAATTAATTAAAACAAACAGACAGACATTCATGCTCAAATAAAAATACTCTTTTATGGCCGTTTTAACTATTTAAAACACAAATTTTATAAATTATTCTTATTAAAATGTTGTTAACGACTTATATCAGAATAGTTTAAGAATATTTTTACCAGATAAACAAATGTACAATAATATTTCCCCAATTAGATTTCTATTATATGAAAAGTAAATATCTTAATTATTTTCTTGTTAAAAATGAATTAATTAAAACAAACAGACAGACATTCATGCTCAAATAAAAATACTCTTTTATGGCCGTTTTAACTATTTAAAACACAAATTTTATAAATTATTCTTATTAAAATGTTGTTAACGACTTATATCAGAATAGTTTAAGAATATTTTTACCAGATAAACAAAATGATCAAAAACAAAAATTTTTAAGTACAAATGTACAATGATATTTCCCCAATTAGATTTCTATTATATGAAAAGTAAATATCTTAATTATTTTCTTGTTAAAAATGAATTAATTAAAACAAACAGACAGACATTCATGCTCAAATAAAAATACTCTTTTATGGCCGTTTTAACTATTTAAAACACAAATTTTATAAATTATTCTTATTAAAATGTTGTTAACGACTTATATCAGAATAGTTTAAGAATATTTTTACCAGATAAACAAATGTACAATAATATTTCCCCAATTAGATTTCTATTATATGAAAAGTAAATATCTTAATTATTTTCTTGTTAAAAATGAATTAATTAAAACAAACAGACAGACATTCATGCTCAAATAAAAATACTCTTTTATGGCCGTTTTAACTATTTAAAACACAAATTTTATAAATTATTCTTATTAAAATGTTGTTAACGACTTATATCAGAATAGTTTAAGAATATTTTTACCAGATAAACAAAATGATCAAAAACAAAAATTTTTAAGTACAAATGTACAATGATATTTCCCCAATTAGATTTCTATTATATGAAAAGTAAATATCTTAATTATTTTCTTGTTAAAAATGAATTAATTAAAACAAACAGACAGACATTCATGCTCAAATAAAAATACTCTTTTATGGCCGTTTTAACTATTTAAAACACAAATTTTATAAATTATTCTTATTAAAATGTTGTTAACGACTTATATCAGAATAGTTTAAGAATATTTTTACCAGATAAACAAAATGATCAAAAACAAAAATTTTTAAGTACAAATGTACAATGATATTTCCCCAATTAGATTTCTATTATATGAAAAGTAAATATCTTAATTATTTTCTTGTTAAAAATGAATTAATTAAAACAAACAGACAGACATTCATGCTCAAATAAAAATACTCTTTTATGGCCGTTTTAACTATTTAAAACACAAATTTTATAAATTATTCTTATTAAAATGTTGTTAACGACTTATATCAGAATAGTTTAAGAATATTTTTACCAGATAAACAAATGTACAATAATATTTCCCCAATTAGATTTCTATTATATGAAAAGTAAATATCTTAATTATTTTCTTGTTAAAAATGAATTAATTAAAACAAACAGACAGACATTCATGCTCAAATAAAAATACTCTTTTATGGCCGTTTTAACTATTTAAAACACAAATTTTATAAATTATTCTTATTAAAATGTTGTTAACGACTTATATCAGAATAGTTTAAGAATATTTTTACCAGATAAACAAATGTACAATAATATTTCCCCAATTAGATTTCTATTATATGAAAAGTAAATATCTTAATTATTTTCTTGTTAAAAATGAATTAATTAAAACAAACAGACAGACATTCATGCTCAAATAAAAATACTCTTTTATGGCCGTTTTAACTATTTAAAACACAAATTTTATAAATTATTCTTATTAAAATGTTGTTAACGACTTATATCAGAATAGTTTAAGAATATTTTTACCAGATAAACAAATGTACAATAATATTTCCCCAATTAGATTTCTATTATATGAAAAGTAAATATCTTAATTATTTTCTTGTTAAAAATGAATTAATTAAAACAAACAGACAGACATTCATGCTCAAATAAAAATACTCTTTTATGGCCGTTTTAACTATTTAAAACACAAATTTTATAAATTATTCTTATTAAAATGTTGTTAACGACTTATATCAGAATAGTTTAAGAATATTTTTACCAGATAAACAAAATGATCAAAAACAAAAATTTTTAAGTACAAATGTACAATGATATTTCCCCAATTAGATTTCTATTATATGAAAAGTAAATATCTTAATTATTTTCTTGTTAAAAATGAATTAATTAAAACAAACAGACAGACATTCATGCTCAAATAAAAATACTCTTTTATGGCCGTTTTAACTATTTAAAACACAAATTTTATAAATTATTCTTATTAAAATGTTGTTAACGACTTATATCAGAATAGTTTAAGAATATTTTTACCAGATAAACAAATGTACAATAATATTTCCCCAATTAGATTTCTATTATATGAAAAGTAAATATCTTAATTATTTTCTTGTTAAAAATGAATTAATTAAAACAAACAGACAGACATTCATGCTCAAATAAAAATACTCTTTTATGGCCGTTTTAACTATTTAAAACACAAATTTTATAAATTATTCTTATTAAAATGTTGTTAACGACTTATATCAGAATAGTTTAAGAATATTTTTACCAGATAAACAAAATGATCAAAAACAAAAATTTTTAAGTACAAATGTACAATGATATTTCCCCAATTAGATTTCTATTATATGAAAAGTAAATATCTTAATTATTTTCTTGTTAAAAATGAATTAATTAAAACAAACAGACAGACATTCATGCTCAAATAAAAATACTCTTTTATGGCCGTTTTAACTATTTAAAACACAAATTTTATAAATTATTCTTATTAAAATGTTGTTAACGACTTATATCAGAATAGTTTAAGAATATTTTTACCAGATAAACAAATGTACAATAATATTTCCCCAATTAGATTTCTATTATATGAAAAGTAAATATCTTAATTATTTTCTTGTTAAAAATGAATTAATTAAAACAAACAGACAGACATTCATGCTCAAATAAAAATACTCTTTTATGGCCGTTTTAACTATTTAAAACACAAATTTTATAAATTATTCTTATTAAAATGTTGTTAACGACTTATATCAGAATAGTTTAAGAATATTTTTACCAGATAAACAAAATGATCAAAAACAAAAATTTTTAAGTACAAATGTACAATGATATTTCCCCAATTAGATTTCTATTATATGAAAAGTAAATATCTTAATTATTTTCTTGTTAAAAATGAATTAATTAAAACAAACAGACAGACATTCATGCTCAAATAAAAATACTCTTTTATGGCCGTTTTAACTATTTAAAACACAAATTTTATAAATTATTCTTATTAAAATGTTGTTAACGACTTATATCAGAATAGTTTAAGAATATTTTTACCAGATAAACAAATGTACAATAATATTTCCCCAATTAGATTTCTATTATATGAAAAGTAAATATCTTAATTATTTTCTTGTTAAAAATGAATTAATTAAAACAAACAGACAGACATTCATGCTCAAATAAAAATACTCTTTTATGGCCGTTTTAACTATTTAAAACACAAATTTTATAAATTATTCTTATTAAAATGTTGTTAACGACTTATATCAGAATAGTTTAAGAATATTTTTACCAGATAAACAAATGTACAATAATATTTCCCCAATTAGATTTCTATTATATGAAAAGTAAATATCTTAATTATTTTCTTGTTAAAAATGAATTAATTAAAACAAACAGACAGACATTCATGCTCAAATAAAAATACTCTTTTATGGCCGTTTTAACTATTTAAAACACAAATTTTATAAATTATTCTTATTAAAATGTTGTTAACGACTTATATCAGAATAGTTTAAGAATATTTTTACCAGATAAACAAATGTACAATAATATTTCCCCAATTAGATTTCTATTATATGAAAAGTAAATATCTTAATTATTTTCTTGTTAAAAATGAATTAATTAAAACAAACAGACAGACATTCATGCTCAAATAAAAATACTCTTTTATGGCCGTTTTAACTATTTAAAACACAAATTTTATAAATTATTCTTATTAAAATGTTGTTAACGACTTATATCAGAATAGTTTAAGAATATTTTTACCAGATAAACAAATGTACAATAATATTTCCCCAATTAGATTTCTATTATATGAAAAGTAAATATCTTAATTATTTTCTTGTTAAAAATGAATTAATTAAAACAAACAGACAGACATTCATGCTCAAATAAAAATACTCTTTTATGGCCGTTTTAACTATTTAAAACACAAATTTTATAAATTATTCTTATTAAAATGTTGTTAACGACTTATATCAGAATAGTTTAAGAATATTTTTACCAGATAAACAAATGTACAATAATATTTCCCCAATTAGATTTCTATTATATGAAAAGTAAATATCTTAATTATTTTCTTGTTAAAAATGAATTAATTAAAACAAACAGACAGACATTCATGCTCAAATAAAAATACTCTTTTATGGCCGTTTTAACTATTTAAAACACAAATTTTATAAATTATTCTTATTAAAATGTTGTTAACGACTTATATCAGAATAGTTTAAGAATATTTTTACCAGATAAACAAAATGATCAAAAACAAAAATTTTTAAGTACAAATGTACAATGATATTTCCCCAATTAGATTTCTATTATATGAAAAGTAAATATCTTAATTATTTTCTTGTTAAAAATGAATTAATTAAAACAAACAGACAGACATTCATGCTCAAATAAAAATACTCTTTTATGGCCGTTTTAACTATTTAAAACACAAATTTTATAAATTATTCTTATTAAAATGTTGTTAACGACTTATATCAGAATAGTTTAAGAATATTTTTACCAGATAAACAAATGTACAATAATATTTCCCCAATTAGATTTCTATTATATGAAAAGTAAATATCTTAATTATTTTCTTGTTAAAAATGAATTAATTAAAACAAACAGACAGACATTCATGCTCAAATAAAAATACTCTTTTATGGCCGTTTTAACTATTTAAAACACAAATTTTATAAATTATTCTTATTAAAATGTTGTTAACGACTTATATCAGAATAGTTTAAGAATATTTTTACCAGATAAACAAAATGATCAAAAACAAAAATTTTTAAGTACAAATGTACAATGATATTTCCCCAATTAGATTTCTATTATATGAAAAGTAAATATCTTAATTATTTTCTTGTTAAAAATGAATTAATTAAAACAAACAGACAGACATTCATGCTCAAATAAAAATACTCTTTTATGGCCGTTTTAACTATTTAAAACACAAATTTTATAAATTATTCTTATTAAAATGTTGTTAACGACTTATATCAGAATAGTTTAAGAATATTTTTACCAGATAAACAAAATGATCAAAAACAAAAATTTTTAAGTACAAATGTACAATGATATTTCCCCAATTAGATTTCTATTATATGAAAAGTAAATATCTTAATTATTTTCTTGTTAAAAATGAATTAATTAAAACAAACAGACAGACATTCATGCTCAAATAAAAATACTCTTTTATGGCCGTTTTAACTATTTAAAACACAAATTTTATAAATTATTCTTATTAAAATGTTGTTAACGACTTATATCAGAATAGTTTAAGAATATTTTTACCAGATAAACAAAATGATCAAAAACAAAAATTTTTAAGTACAAATGTACAATGATATTTCCCCAATTAGATTTCTATTATATGAAAAGTAAATATCTTAATTATTTTCTTGTTAAAAATGAATTAATTAAAACAAACAGACAGACATTCATGCTCAAATAAAAATACTCTTTTATGGCCGTTTTAACTATTTAAAACACAAATTTTATAAATTATTCTTATTAAAATGTTGTTAACGACTTATATCAGAATAGTTTAAGAATATTTTTACCAGATAAACAAAATGATCAAAAACAAAAATTTTTAAGTACAAATGTACAATGATATTTCCCCAATTAGATTTCTATTATATGAAAAGTAAATATCTTAATTATTTTCTTGTTAAAAATGAATTAATTAAAACAAACAGACAGACATTCATGCTCAAATAAAAATACTCTTTTATGGCCGTTTTAACTATTTAAAACACAAATTTTATAAATTATTCTTATTAAAATGTTGTTAACGACTTATATCAGAATAGTTTAAGAATATTTTTACCAGATAAACAAAATGATCAAAAACAAAAATTTTTAAGTACAAATGTACAATGATATTTCCCCAATTAGATTTCTATTATATGAAAAGTAAATATCTTAATTATTTTCTTGTTAAAAATGAATTAATTAAAACAAACAGACAGACATTCATGCTCAAATAAAAATACTCTTTTATGGCCGTTTTAACTATTTAAAACACAAATTTTATAAATTATTCTTATTAAAATGTTGTTAACGACTTATATCAGAATAGTTTAAGAATATTTTTACCAGATAAACAAAATGATCAAAAACAAAAATTTTTAAGTACAAATGTACAATGATATTTCCCCAATTAGATTTCTATTATATGAAAAGTAAATATCTTAATTATTTTCTTGTTAAAAATGAATTAATTAAAACAAACAGACAGACATTCATGCTCAAATAAAAATACTCTTTTATGGCCGTTTTAACTATTTAAAACACAAATTTTATAAATTATTCTTATTAAAATGTTGTTAACGACTTATATCAGAATAGTTTAAGAATATTTTTACCAGATAAACAAAATGATCAAAAACAAAAATTTTTAAGTACAAATGTACAATGATATTTCCCCAATTAGATTTCTATTATATGAAAAGTAAATATCTTAATTATTTTCTTGTTAAAAATGAATTAATTAAAACAAACAGACAGACATTCATGCTCAAATAAAAATACTCTTTTATGGCCGTTTTAACTATTTAAAACACAAATTTTATAAATTATTCTTATTAAAATGTTGTTAACGACTTATATCAGAATAGTTTAAGAATATTTTTACCAGATAAACAAAATGATCAAAAACAAAAATTTTTAAGTACAAATGTACAATGATATTTCCCCAATTAGATTTCTATTATATGAAAAGTAAATATCTTAATTATTTTCTTGTTAAAAATGAATTAATTAAAACAAACAGACAGACATTCATGCTCAAATAAAAATACTCTTTTATGGCCGTTTTAACTATTTAAAACACAAATTTTATAAATTATTCTTATTAAAATGTTGTTAACGACTTATATCAGAATAGTTTAAGAATATTTTTACCAGATAAACAAAATGATCAAAAACAAAAATTTTTAAGTACAAATGTACAATGATATTTCCCCAATTAGATTTCTATTATATGAAAAGTAAATATCTTAATTATTTTCTTGTTAAAAATGAATTAATTAAAACAAACAGACAGACATTCATGCTCAAATAAAAATACTCTTTTATGGCCGTTTTAACTATTTAAAACACAAATTTTATAAATTATTCTTATTAAAATGTTGTTAACGACTTATATCAGAATAGTTTAAGAATATTTTTACCAGATAAACAAAATGATCAAAAACAAAAATTTTTAAGTACAAATGTACAATGATATTTCCCCAATTAGATTTCTATTATATGAAAAGTAAATATCTTAATTATTTTCTTGTTAAAAATGAATTAATTAAAACAAACAGACAGACATTCATGCTCAAATAAAAATACTCTTTTATGGCCGTTTTAACTATTTAAAACACAAATTTTATAAATTATTCTTATTAAAATGTTGTTAACGACTTATATCAGAATAGTTTAAGAATATTTTTACCAGATAAACAAATGTACAATAATATTTCCCCAATTAGATTTCTATTATATGAAAAGTAAATATCTTAATTATTTTCTTGTTAAAAATGAATTAATTAAAACAAACAGACAGACATTCATGCTCAAATAAAAATACTCTTTTATGGCCGTTTTAACTATTTAAAACACAAATTTTATAAATTATTCTTATTAAAATGTTGTTAACGACTTATATCAGAATAGTTTAAGAATATTTTTACCAGATAAACAAAATGATCAAAAACAAAAATTTTTAAGTACAAATGTACAATGATATTTCCCCAATTAGATTTCTATTATATGAAAAGTAAATATCTTAATTATTTTCTTGTTAAAAATGAATTAATTAAAACAAACAGACAGACATTCATGCTCAAATAAAAATACTCTTTTATGGCCGTTTTAACTATTTAAAACACAAATTTTATAAATTATTCTTATTAAAATGTTGTTAACGACTTATATCAGAATAGTTTAAGAATATTTTTACCAGATAAACAAATGTACAATAATATTTCCCCAATTAGATTTCTATTATATGAAAAGTAAATATCTTAATTATTTTCTTGTTAAAAATGAATTAATTAAAACAAACAGACAGACATTCATGCTCAAATAAAAATACTCTTTTATGGCCGTTTTAACTATTTAAAACACAAATTTTATAAATTATTCTTATTAAAATGTTGTTAACGACTTATATCAGAATAGTTTAAGAATATTTTTACCAGATAAACAAATGTACAATAATATTTCCCCAATTAGATTTCTATTATATGAAAAGTAAATATCTTAATTATTTTCTTGTTAAAAATGAATTAATTAAAACAAACAGACAGACATTCATGCTCAAATAAAAATACTCTTTTATGGCCGTTTTAACTATTTAAAACACAAATTTTATAAATTATTCTTATTAAAATGTTGTTAACGACTTATATCAGAATAGTTTAAGAATATTTTTACCAGATAAACAAATGTACAATAATATTTCCCCAATTAGATTTCTATTATATGAAAAGTAAATATCTTAATTATTTTCTTGTTAAAAATGAATTAATTAAAACAAACAGACAGACATTCATGCTCAAATAAAAATACTCTTTTATGGCCGTTTTAACTATTTAAAACACAAATTTTATAAATTATTCTTATTAAAATGTTGTTAACGACTTATATCAGAATAGTTTAAGAATATTTTTACCAGATAAACAAATGTACAATAATATTTCCCCAATTAGATTTCTATTATATGAAAAGTAAATATCTTAATTATTTTCTTGTTAAAAATGAATTAATTAAAACAAACAGACAGACATTCATGCTCAAATAAAAATACTCTTTTATGGCCGTTTTAACTATTTAAAACACAAATTTTATAAATTATTCTTATTAAAATGTTGTTAACGACTTATATCAGAATAGTTTAAGAATATTTTTACCAGATAAACAAATGTACAATAATATTTCCCCAATTAGATTTCTATTATATGAAAAGTAAATATCTTAATTATTTTCTTGTTAAAAATGAATTAATTAAAACAAACAGACAGACATTCATGCTCAAATAAAAATACTTTTTTATGGCTGTTTTAACTATTTAAAACACAATTTTTATAAATTATTCTTATTAAAATGTTGTTAACGACTTATATCAGAATAGTTTAAGAATATTTTTACCAGATAAACAAATGTACAATAATATTTCCCCAATTAGATTTCTATTATATGAAAAGTAAATATCTTAATTATTTTCTTGTTAAAAATGAATTAATTAAAACAAACAGACAGACATTCATGCTCAAATAAAAATACTCTTTTATGGCCGTTTTAACTATTTAAAACACAAATTTTATAAATTATTCTTATTAAAATGTTGTTAACGACTTATATCAGAATAGTTTAAGAATATTTTTACCAGATAAACAAATGTACAATAATATTTCCCCAATTAGATTTCTATTATATGAAAAGTAAATATCTTAATTATTTTCTTGTTAAAAATGAATTAATTAAAACAAACAGACAGACATTCATGCTCAAATAAAAATACTCTTTTATGGCCGTTTTAACTATTTAAAACACAAATTTTATAAATTATTCTTATTAAAATGTTGTTAACGACTTATATCAGAATAGTTTAAGAATATTTTTACCAGATAAACAAATGTACAATAATATTTCCCCAATTAGATTTCTATTATATGAAAAGTAAATATCTTAATTATTTTCTTGTTAAAAATGAATTAATTAAAACAAACAGACAGACATTCATGCTCAAATAAAAATACTCTTTTATGGCCGTTTTAACTATTTAAAACACAAATTTTATAAATTATTCTTATTAAAATGTTGTTAACGACTTATATCAGAATAGTTTAAGAATATTTTTACCAGATAAACAAATGTACAATAATATTTCCCCAATTAGATTTCTATTATATGAAAAGTAAATATCTTAATTATTTTCTTGTTAAAAATGAATTAATTAAAACAAACAGACAGACATTCATGCTCAAATAAAAATACTCTTTTATGGCCGTTTTAACTATTTAAAACACAAATTTTATAAATTATTCTTATTAAAATGTTGTTAACGACTTATATCAGAATAGTTTAAGAATATTTTTACCAGATAAACAAATGTACAATAATATTTCCCCAATTAGATTTCTATTATATGAAAAGTAAATATCTTAATTATTTTCTTGTTAAAAATGAATTAATTAAAACAAACAGACAGACATTCATGCTCAAATAAAAATACTCTTTTATGGCCGTTTTAACTATTTAAAACACAAATTTTATAAATTATTCTTATTAAAATGTTGTTAACGACTTATATCAGAATAGTTTAAGAATATTTTTACCAGATAAACAAATGTACAATAATATTTCCCCAATTAGATTTCTATTATATGAAAAGTAAATATCTTAATTATTTTCTTGTTAAAAATGAATTAATTAAAACAAACAGACAGACATTCATGCTCAAATAAAAATACTCTTTTATGGCCGTTTTAACTATTTAAAACACAAATTTTATAAATTATTCTTATTAAAATGTTGTTAACGACTTATATCAGAATAGTTTAAGAATATTTTTACCAGATAAACAAATGTACAATAATATTTCCCCAATTAGATTTCTATTATATGAAAAGTAAATATCTTAATTATTTTCTTGTTAAAAATGAATTAATTAAAACAAACAGACAGACATTCATGTTCAAATAAAAATACTCTTTTATGGCCGTTTTAACTATTTAAAACACAAATTTTATAAATTATTCTTATTAAAATGTTGTTAACGACTTATATCAGAATAGTTTAAGAATATTTTTACCAGATAAACAAAATGATCAAAAACAAAAATTTTTAAGTACAAATGTACAATGATATTTCCCCAATTAGATTTCTATTATATGAAAAGTAAATATCTTAATTATTTTCTTGTTAAAAATTAATTAATTAAAACAAACAGACAGACATTCATGCTCAAATAAAAATACTCTTTTATGGCCGTTTTAACTATTTAAAACACAAATTTTATAAATTATTCTTATTAAAATGTTGTTAACGACTTATATCAGAATAGTTTAAGAATATTTTTACCAGATAAACAAAATGATCAAAAACAAAAATTTTTAAGTACAAATGTACAATGATATTTCCCCAATTAGATTTCTATTATATGAAAAGTAAATATCTTAATTATTTTCTTGTTAAAAATGAATTAATTAAAACAAACAGACAGACATTCATGCTCAAATAAAAATACTCTTTTATGGCCGTTTTAACTATTTAAAACACAAATTTTATAAATTATTCTTATTAAAATGTTGTTAACGACTTATATCAGAATAGTTTAAGAATATTTTTACCAGATAAACAAATGTACAATAATATTTCCCCAATTAGATTTCTATTATATGAAAAGTAAATATCTTAATTATTTTCTTGTTAAAAATGAATTAATTAAAACAAACAGACAGACATTCATGCTCAAATAAAAATACTCTTTTATGGCCGTTTTAACTATTTAAAACACAAATTTTATAAATTATTCTTATTAAAATGTTGTTAACGACTTATATCAGAATAGTTTAAGAATATTTTTACCAGATAAACAAATGTACAATAATATTTCCCCAATTAGATTTCTATTATATGAAAAGTAAATATCTTAATTATTTTCTTGTTAAAAATGAATTAATTAAAACAAACAGACAGACATTCATGCTCAAATAAAAATACTCTTTTATGGCCGTTTTAACTATTTAAAGCACAAATTTTATAAATTATTCTTATTAAAATGTTGTTAACGACTTATATCAGAATAGTTTAAGAATATTTTTACCAGATAAACAAATGTACAATAATATTTCCCCAATTAGATTTCTATTATATGAAAAGTAAATATCTTAATTATTTTCTTGTTAAAAATGAATTAATTAAAACAAACAGACAGACATTCATGCTCAAATAAAAATACTTTTTTATGGCTGTTTTAACTATTTAAAACACAATTTTTATAAATTATTCTTATTAAAATGTCGTTAACGACTTATATCAGAATAGTTTAAGAATATTTTTACCAGATAAACAAAATGATCAAAAACAAAAATTTTTAAGTACAAATGTACAATGATATTTCCCCAATTAGATTTCTATTATATGAAAAGTAAATATCTTAATTATTTTCTTGTTAAAAATTAATTAATTAAAACAAACAGACAGACATTCATGCTCAAATAAAAATACTCTTTTATGGCCGTTTTAACTATTTAAAACACAAATTTTATAAATTATTCTTATTAAAATGTTGTTAACGACTTATATCAGAATAGTTTAAGAATATTTTTACCAGATAAACAAATGTACAATAATATTTCCCCAATTAGATTTCTATTATATGAAAAGTAAATATCTTAATTATTTTCTTGTTAAAAATGAATTAATTAAAACAAACAGACAGACATTCATGCTCAAATAAAAATACTCTTTTATGGCCGTTTTAACTATTTAAAACACAAATTTTATAAATTATTCTTATTAAAATGTTGTTAACGACTTATATCAGAATAGTTTAAGAATATTTTTACCAGATAAACAAATGTACAATAATATTTCCCCAATTAGATTTCTATTATATGAAAAGTAAATATCTTAATTATTTTCTTGTTAAAAATGAATTAATTAAAACAAACAGACAGACATTCATGCTCAAATAAAAATACTCTTTTATGGCCGTTTTAACTATTTAAAACACAAATTTTATAAATTATTCTTATTAAAATGTTGTTAACGACTTATATCAGAATAGTTTAAGAATATTTTTACCAGATAAACAAATGTACAATAATATTTCCCCAATTAGATTTCTATTATATGAAAAGTAAATATCTTAATTATTTTCTTGTTAAAAATGAATTAATTAAAACAAACAGACAGACATTCATGCTCAAATAAAAATACTCTTTTATGGCCGTTTTAACTATTTAAAGCACAAATTTTATAAATTATTCTTATTAAAATGTTGTTAACGACTTATATCAGAATAGTTTAAGAATATTTTTACCAGATAAACAAATGTACAATAATATTTCCCCAATTAGATTTCTATTATATGAAAAGTAAATATCTTAATTATTTTCTTGTTAAAAATGAATTAATTAAAACAAACAGACAGACATTCATGCTCAAATAAAAATACTCTTTTATGGCCGTTTTAACTATTTAAAACACAAATTTTATAAATTATTCTTATTAAAATGTTGTTAACGACTTATATCAGAATAGTTTAAGAATATTTTTACCAGATAAACAAATGTACAATAATATTTCCCCAATTAGATTTCTATTATATGAAAAGTAAATATCTTAATTATTTTCTTGTTAAAAATGAATTAATTAAAACAAACAGACAGACATTCATGCTCAAATAAAAATACTCTTTTATGGCCGTTTTAACTATTTAAAACACAAATTTTATAAATTATTCTTATTAAAATGTTGTTAACGACTTATATCAGAATAGTTTAAGAATATTTTTACCAGATAAACAAATGTACAATAATATTTCCCCAATTAGATTTCTATTATATGAAAAGTAAATATCTTAATTATTTTCTTGTTAAAAATGAATTAATTAAAACAAACAGACAGACATTCATGCTCAAATAAAAATACTCTTTTATGGCCGTTTTAACTATTTAAAGCACAAATTTTATAAATTATTCTTATTAAAATGTTGTTAACGACTTATATCAGAATAGTTTAAGAATATTTTTACCAGATAAACAAATGTACAATAATATTTCCCCAATTAGATTTCTATTATATGAAAAGTAAATATCTTAATTATTTTCTTGTTAAAAATGAATTAATTAAAACAAACAGACAGACATTCATGCTCAAATAAAAATACTTTTTTATGGCTGTTTTAACTATTTAAAACACAATTTTTATAAATTATTCTTATTAAAATGTCGTTAACGACTTATATCAGAATAGTTTAAGAATATTTTTACCAGATAAACAAAATGATCAAAAACAAAAATTTTTAAGTACAAATGTACAATGATATTTCCCCAATTAGATTTCTATTATATGAAAAGTAAATATCTTAATTATTTTCTTGTTAAAAATTAATTAATTAAAACAAACAGACAGACATTCATGCTCAAATAAAAATACTCTTTTATGGCCGTTTTAACTATTTAAAACACAAATTTTATAAATTATTCTTATTAAAATGTTGTTAACGACTTATATCAGAATAGTTTAAGAATATTTTTACCAGATAAACAAATGTACAATAATATTTCCCCAATTAGATTTCTATTATATGAAAAGTAAATATCTTAATTATTTTCTTGTTAAAAATGAATTAATTAAAACAAACAGACAGACATTCATGCTCAAATAAAAATACTCTTTTATGGCCGTTTTAACTATTTAAAACACAAATTTTATAAATTATTCTTATTAAAATGTTGTTAACGACTTATATCAGAATAGTTTAAGAATATTTTTACCAGATAAACAAATGTACAATAATATTTCCCCAATTAGATTTCTATTATATGAAAAGTAAATATCTTAATTATTTTCTTGTTAAAAATGAATTAATTAAAACAAACAGACAGACATTCATGCTCAAATAAAAATACTCTTTTATGGCCGTTTTAACTATTTAAAACACAAATTTTATAAATTATTCTTATTAAAATGTTGTTAACGACTTATATCAGAATAGTTTAAGAATATTTTTACCAGATAAACAAAATGATCAAAAACAAAAATTTTTAAGTACAAATGTACAATGATATTTCCCCAATTAGATTTCTATTATATGAAAAGTAAATATCTTAATTATTTTCTTGTTAAAAATTAATTAATTAAAACAAACAGACAGACATTCATGCTCAAATAAAAATACTCTTTTATGGCCGTTTTAACTATTTAAAACACAAATTTTATAAATTATTCTTATTAAAATGTTGTTAACGACTTATATCAGAATAGTTTAAGAATATTTTTACCAGATAAACAAAATGATCAAAAACAAAAATTTTTAAGTACAAATGTACAATGATATTTCCCCAATTAGATTTCTATTATATGAAAAGTAAATATCTTAATTATTTTCTTGTTAAAAATGAATTAATTAAAACAAACAGACAGACATTCATGCTCAAATAAAAATACTCTTTTATGGCCGTTTTAACTATTTAAAACACAAATTTTATAAATTATTCTTATTAAAATGTTGTTAACGACTTATATCAGAATAGTTTAAGAATATTTTTACCAGATAAACAAATGTACAATAATATTTCCCCAATTAGATTTCTATTATATGAAAAGTAAATATCTTAATTATTTTCTTGTTAAAAATGAATTAATTAAAACAAACAGACAGACATTCATGCTCAAATAAAAATACTCTTTTATGGCCGTTTTAACTATTTAAAACACAAATTTTATAAATTATTCTTATTAAAATGTTGTTAACGACTTATATCAGAATAGTTTAAGAATATTTTTACCAGATAAACAAATGTACAATAATATTTCCCCAATTAGATTTCTATTATATGAAAAGTAAATATCTTAATTATTTTCTTGTTAAAAATGAATTAATTAAAACAAACAGACAGACATTCATGCTCAAATAAAAATACTCTTTTATGGCCGTTTTAACTATTTAAAACACAAATTTTATAAATTATTCTTATTAAAATGTTGTTAACGACTTATATCAGAATAGTTTAAGAATATTTTTACCAGATAAACAAATGTACAATAATATTTCCCCAATTAGATTTCTATTATATGAAAAGTAAATATCTTAATTATTTTCTTGTTAAAAATGAATTAATTAAAACAAACAGACAGACATTCATGCTCAAATAAAAATACTCTTTTATGGCCGTTTTAACTATTTAAAACACAAATTTTATAAATTATTCTTATTAAAATGTTGTTAACGACTTATATCAGAATAGTTTAAGAATATTTTTACCAGATAAACAAAATGATCAAAAACAAAAATTTTTAAGTACAAATGTACAATGATATTTCCCCAATTAGATTTCTATTATATGAAAAGTAAATATCTTAATTATTTTCTTGTTAAAAATTAATTAATTAAAACAAACAGACAGACATTCATGCTCAAATAAAAATACTCTTTTATGGCCGTTTTAACTATTTAAAACACAAATTTTATAAATTATTCTTATTAAAATGTTGTTAACGACTTATATCAGAATAGTTTAAGAATATTTTTACCAGATAAACAAAATGATCAAAAACAAAAATTTTTAAGTACAAATGTACAATGATATTTCCCCAATTAGATTTCTATTATATGAAAAGTAAATATCTTAATTATTTTCTTGTTAAAAATGAATTAATTAAAACAAACAGACAGACATTCATGCTCAAATAAAAATACTCTTTTATGGCCGTTTTAACTATTTAAAACACAAATTTTATAAATTATTCTTATTAAAATGTTGTTAACGACTTATATCAGAATAGTTTAAGAATATTTTTACCAGATAAACAAAATGATCAAAAACAAAAATTTTTAAGTACAAATGTACAATGATATTTCCCCAATTAGATTTCTATTATATGAAAAGTAAATATCTTAATTATTTTCTTGTTAAAAATTAATTAATTAAAACAAACAGACAGACATTCATGCTCAAATAAAAATACTTTTTTATGGCTGTTTTAACTATTTAAAACACAATTTTTATAAATTATTCTTATTAAAATGTCGTTAACGACTTATATCAGAATAGTTTAAGAATATTTTTACCAGATAAACAAAATGATCAAAAACAAAAATTTTTAAGTACAAATGTACAATAATATTTCCCCAATTAGATTTCTATTATATGAAAAGTAAATATCTTAATTATTTTCTTGTTAAAAATGAATTAATTAAAACAAACAGACAGACATTCATGCTCAAATAAAAATACTCTTTTATGGCCGTTTTAACTATTTAAAACACAAATTTTATAAATTATTCTTATTAAAATGTTGTTAACGACTTATATCAGAATAGTTTAAGAATATTTTTACCAGATAAACAAATGTACAATAATATTTCCCCAATTAGATTTCTATTATATGAAAAGTAAATATCTTAATTATTTTCTTGTTAAAAATGAATTAATTAAAACAAACAGACAGACATTCATGCTCAAATAAAAATACTCTTTTATGGCCGTTTTAACTATTTAAAACACAAATTTTATAAATTATTCTTATTAAAATGTTGTTAACGACTTATATCAGAATAGTTTAAGAATATTTTTACCAGATAAACAAATGTACAATAATATTTCCCCAATTAGATTTCTATTATATGAAAAGTAAATATCTTAATTATTTTCTTGTTAAAAATGAATTAATTAAAACAAACAGACAGACATTCATGCTCAAATAAAAATACTCTTTTATGGCCGTTTTAACTATTTAAAACACAAATTTTATAAATTATTCTTATTAAAATGTTGTTAACGACTTATATCAGAATAGTTTAAGAATATTTTTACCAGATAAACAAATGTACAATAATATTTCCCCAATTAGATTTCTATTATATGAAAAGTAAATATCTTAATTATTTTCTTGTTAAAAATGAATTAATTAAAACAAACAGACAGACATTCATGCTCAAATAAAAATACTCTTTTATGGCCGTTTTAACTATTTAAAACACAAATTTTATAAATTATTCTTATTAAAATGTTGTTAACGACTTATATCAGAATAGTTTAAGAATATTTTTACCAGATAAACAAATGTACAATAATATTTCCCCAATTAGATTTCTATTATATGAAAAGTAAATATCTTAATTATTTTCTTGTTAAAAATGAATTAATTAAAACAAACAGACAGACATTCATGCTCAAATAAAAATACTCTTTTATGGCCGTTTTAACTATTTAAAACACAAATTTTATAAATTATTCTTATTAAAATGTTGTTAACGACTTATATCAGAATAGTTTAAGAATATTTTTACCAGATAAACAAATGTACAATAATATTTCCCCAATTAGATTTCTATTATATGAAAAGTAAATATCTTAATTATTTTCTTGTTAAAAATGAATTAATTAAAACAAACAGACAGACATTCATGCTCAAATAAAAATACTCTTTTATGGCCGTTTTAACTATTTAAAACACAAATTTTATAAATTATTCTTATTAAAATGTTGTTAACGACTTATATCAGAATAGTTTAAGAATATTTTTACCAGATAAACAAATGTACAATAATATTTCCCCAATTAGATTTCTATTATATGAAAAGTAAATATCTTAATTATTTTCTTGTTAAAAATGAATTAATTAAAACAAACAGACAGACATTCATGCTCAAATAAAAATACTCTTTTATGGCCGTTTTAACTATTTAAAACACAAATTTTATAAATTATTCTTATTAAAATGTTGTTAACGACTTATATCAGAATAGTTTAAGAATATTTTTACCAGATAAACAAATGTACAATAATATTTCCCCAATTAGATTTCTATTATATGAAAAGTAAATATCTTAATTATTTTCTTGTTAAAAATGAATTAATTAAAACAAACAGACAGACATTCATGCTCAAATAAAAATACTCTTTTATGGCCGTTTTAACTATTTAAAACACAAATTTTATAAATTCTTATTAAAATGTTGTTAACGACTTATATCAGAATAGTTTAAGAATATTTTTACCAGATAAACAAATGTACAATAATATTTCCCCAATTAGATTTCTATTATATGAAAAGTAAATATCTTAATTATTTTCTTGTTAAAAATGAATTAATTAAAACAAACAGACAGACATTCATGCTCAAATAAAAATACTTTTTTATGGCTGTTTTAACTATTTAAAACACAATTTTTATAAATTATTCTTATTAAAATGTCGTTAACGACTTATATCAGAATAGTTTAAGAATATTTTTACCAGATAAACAAAATGATCAAAAACAAAAATTTTTAAGTACAAATGTACAATAATATTTCCCCAATTAGATTTCTATTATATGAAAAGTAAATATCTTAATTATTTTCTTGTTAAAAATGAATTAATTAAAACAAACAGACAGACATTCATGCTCAAATAAAAATACTCTTTTATGGCCGTTTTAACTATTTAAAACACAAATTTTATAAATTATTCTTATTAAAATGTTGTTAACGACTTATATCAGAATAGTTTAAGAATATTTTTACCAGATAAACAAATGTACAATAATATTTCCCCAATTAGATTTCTATTATATGAAAAGTAAATATCTTAATTATTTTCTTGTTAAAAATGAATTAATTAAAACAAACAGACAGACATTCATGCTCAAATAAAAATACTCTTTTATGGCCGTTTTAACTATTTAAAACACAAATTTTATAAATTATTCTTATTAAAATGTTGTTAACGACTTATATCAGAATAGTTTAAGAATATTTTTACCAGATAAACAAATGTACAATAATATTTCCCCAATTAGATTTCTATTATATGAAAAGTAAATATCTTAATTATTTTCTTGTTAAAAATGAATTAATTAAAACAAACAGACAGACATTCATGCTCAAATAAAAATACTCTTTTATGGCCGTTTTAACTATTTAAAACACAAATTTTATAAATTATTCTTATTAAAATGTTGTTAACGACTTATATCAGAATAGTTTAAGAATATTTTTACCAGATAAACAAATGTACAATAATATTTCCCCAATTAGATTTCTATTATATGAAAAGTAAATATCTTAATTATTTTCTTGTTAAAAATGAATTAATTAAAACAAACAGACAGACATTCATGCTCAAATAAAAATACTCTTTTATGGCCGTTTTAACTATTTAAAACACAAATTTTATAAATTATTCTTATTAAAATGTTGTTAACGACTTATATCAGAATAGTTTAAGAATATTTTTACCAGATAAACAAATGTACAATAATATTTCCCCAATTAGATTTCTATTATATGAAAAGTAAATATCTTAATTATTTTCTTGTTAAAAATGAATTAATTAAAACAAACAGACAGACATTCATGCTCAAATAAAAATACTCTTTTATGGCCGTTTTAACTATTTAAAACACAAATTTTATAAATTATTCTTATTAAAATGTTGTTAACGACTTATATCAGAATAGTTTAAGAATATTTTTACCAGATAAACAAATGTACAATAATATTTCCCCAATTAGATTTCTATTATATGAAAAGTAAATATCTTAATTATTTTCTTGTTAAAAATGAATTAATTAAAACAAACAGACAGACATTCATGCTCAAATAAAAATACTCTTTTATGGCCGTTTTAACTATTTAAAACACAAATTTTATAAATTATTCTTATTAAAATGTTGTTAACGACTTATATCAGAATAGTTTAAGAATATTTTTACCAGATAAACAAATGTACAATAATATTTCCCCAATTAGATTTCTATTATATGAAAAGTAAATATCTTAATTATTTTCTTGTTAAAAATGAATTAATTAAAACAAACAGACAGACATTCATGCTCAAATAAAAATACTCTTTTATGGCCGTTTTAACTATTTAAAACACAAATTTTATAAATTATTCTTATTAAAATGTTGTTAACGACTTATATCAGAATAGTTTAAGAATATTTTTACTAGATAAACAAATGTACAATAATATTTCCCCAATTAGATTTCTATTATATGAAAAGTAAATATCTTAATTATTTTCTTGTTAAAAATGAATTAATTAAAACAAACAGACAGACATTCATGCTCAAATAAAAATACTCTTTTATGGCCGTTTTAACTATTTAAAACACAAATTTTATAAATTATTCTTATTAAAATGTTGTTAACGACTTATATCAGAATAGTTTAAGAATATTTTTACTAGATAAACAAATGTACAATAATATTTCCCCAATTAGATTTCTATTATATGAAAAGTAAATATCTTAATTATTTTCTTGTTAAAAATGAATTAATTAAAACAAACAGACAGACATTCATGCTCAAATAAAAATACTCTTTTATGGCCGTTTTAACTATTTAAAACACAAATTTTATAAATTATTCTTATTAAAATGTTGTTAACGACTTATATCAGAATAGTTTAAGAATATTTTTACCAGATAAACAAATGTACAATAATATTTCCCCAATTAGATTTCTATTATATGAAAAGTAAATATCTTAATTATTTTCTTGTTAAAAATGAATTAATTAAAACAAACAGACAGACATTCATGCTCAAATAAAAATACTCTTTTATGGCCGTTTTAACTATTTAAAACACAAATTTTATAAATTATTCTTATTAAAATGTTGTTAACGACTTATATCAGAATAGTTTAAGAATATTTTTACCAGATAAACAAATGTACAATAATATTTCCCCAATTAGATTTCTATTATATGAAAAGTAAATATCTTAATTATTTTCTTGTTAAAAATGAATTAATTAAAACAAACAGACAGACATTCATGCTCAAATAAAAATACTCTTTTATGGCCGTTTTAACTATTTAAAACACAAATTTTATAAATTATTCTTATTAAAATGTTGTTAACGACTTATATCAGAATAGTTTAAGAATATTTTTACTAGATAAACAAATGTACAATAATATTTCCCCAATTAGATTTCTATTATATGAAAAGTAAATATCTTAATTATTTTCTTGTTAAAAATGAATTAATTAAAACAAACAGACAGACATTCATGCTCAAATAAAAATACTCTTTTATGGCCGTTTTAACTATTTAAAACACAAATTTTATAAATTATTCTTATTAAAATGTTGTTAACGACTTATATCAGAATAGTTTAAGAATATTTTTACTAGATAAACAAATGTACAATAATATTTCCCCAATTAGATTTCTATTATATGAAAAGTAAATATCTTAATTATTTTCTTGTTAAAAATGAATTAATTAAAACAAACAGACAGACATTCATGCTCAAATAAAAATACTCTTTTATGGCCGTTTTAACTATTTAAAACACAAATTTTATAAATTATTCTTATTAAAATGTTGTTAACGACTTATATCAGAATAGTTTAAGAATATTTTTACCAGATAAACAAATGTACAATAATATTTCCCCAATTAGATTTCTATTATATGAAAAGTAAATATCTTAATTATTTTCTTGTTAAAAATGAATTAATTAAAACAAACAGACAGACATTCATGCTCAAATAAAAATACTCTTTTATGGCCGTTTTAACTATTTAAAACACAAATTTTATAAATTATTCTTATTAAAATGTTGTTAACGACTTATATCAGAATAGTTTAAGAATATTTTTACCAGATAAACAAATGTACAATAATATTTCCCCAATTAGATTTCTATTATATGAAAAGTAAATATCTTAATTATTTTCTTGTTAAAAATGAATTAATTAAAACAAACAGACAGACATTCATGCTCAAATAAAAATACTCTTTTATGGCCGTTTTAACTATTTAAAACACAAATTTTATAAATTATTCTTATTAAAATGTTGTTAACGACTTATATCAGAATAGTTTAAGAATATTTTTACTAGATAAACAAATGTACAATAATATTTCCCCAATTAGATTTCTATTATATGAAAAGTAAATATCTTAATTATTTTCTTGTTAAAAATGAATTAATTAAAACAAACAGACAGACATTCATGCTCAAATAAAAATACTCTTTTATGGCCGTTTTAACTATTTAAAACACAAATTTTATAAATTATTCTTATTAAAATGTTGTTAACGACTTATATCAGAATAGTTTAAGAATATTTTTACCAGATAAACAAATGTACAATAATATTTCCCCAATTAGATTTCTATTATATGAAAAGTAAATATCTTAATTATTTTCTTGTTAAAAATGAATTAATTAAAACAAACAGACAGACATTCATGCTCAAATAAAAATACTCTTTTATGGCCGTTTTAACTATTTAAAACACAAATTTTATAAATTATTCTTATTAAAATGTTGTTAACGACTTATATCAGAATAGTTTAAGAATATTTTTACCAGATAAACAAATGTACAATAATATTTCCCCAATTAGATTTCTATTATATGAAAAGTAAATATCTTAATTATTTTCTTGTTAAAAATGAATTAATTAAAACAAACAGACAGACATTCATGCTCAAATAAAAATACTCTTTTATGGCCGTTTTAACTATTTAAAACACAAATTTTATAAATTATTCTTATTAAAATGTTGTTAACGACTTATATCAGAATAGTTTAAGAATATTTTTACCAGATAAACAAATGTACAATAATATTTCCCCAATTAGATTTCTATTATATGAAAAGTAAATATCTTAATTATTTTCTTGTTAAAAATGAATTAATTAAAACAAACAGACAGACATTCATGCTCAAATAAAAATACTCTTTTATGGCCGTTTTAACTATTTAAAACACAAATTTTATAAATTATTCTTATTAAAATGTTGTTAACGACTTATATCAGAATAGTTTAAGAATATTTTTACCAGATAAACAAATGTACAATAATATTTCCCCAATTAGATTTCTATTATATGAAAAGTAAATATCTTAATTATTTTCTTGTTAAAAATGAATTAATTAAAACAAACAGACAGACATTCATGCTCAAATAAAAATACTCTTTTATGGCCGTTTTAACTATTTAAAACACAAATTTTATAAATTATTCTTATTAAAATGTTGTTAACGACTTATATCAGAATAGTTTAAGAATATTTTTACCAGATAAACAAATGTACAATAATATTTCCCCAATTAGATTTCTATTATATGAAAAGTAAATATCTTAATTATTTTCTTGTTAAAAATGAATTAATTAAAACAAACAGACAGACATTCATGCTCAAATAAAAATACTCTTTTATGGCCGTTTTAACTATTTAAAACACAAATTTTATAAATTATTCTTATTAAAATGTTGTTAACGACTTATATCAGAATAGTTTAAGAATATTTTTACCAGATAAACAAATGTACAATAATATTTCCCCAATTAGATTTCTATTATATGAAAAGTAAATATCTTAATTATTTTCTTGTTAAAAATGAATTAATTAAAACAAACAGACAGACATTCATGCTCAAATAAAAATACTCTTTTATGGCCGTTTTAACTATTTAAAACACAAATTTTATAAATTATTCTTATTAAAATGTTGTTAACGACTTATATCAGAATAGTTTAAGAATATTTTTACCAGATAAACAAATGTACAATAATATTTCCCCAATTAGATTTCTATTATATGAAAAGTAAATATCTTAATTATTTTCTTGTTAAAAATGAATTAATTAAAACAAACAGACAGACATTCATGCTCAAATAAAAATACTCTTTTATGGCCGTTTTAACTATTTAAAACACAAATTTTATAAATTATTCTTATTAAAATGTTGTTAACGACTTATATCAGAATAGTTTAAGAATATTTTTACCAGATAAACAAATGTACAATAATATTTCCCCAATTAGATTTCTATTATATGAAAAGTAAATATCTTAATTATTTTCTTGTTAAAAATGAATTAATTAAAACAAACAGACAGACATTCATGCTCAAATAAAAATACTCTTTTATGGCCGTTTTAACTATTTAAAACACAAATTTTATAAATTATTCTTATTAAAATGTTGTTAACGACTTATATCAGAATAGTTTAAGAATATTTTTACCAGATAAACAAATGTACAATAATATTTCCCCAATTAGATTTCTATTATATGAAAAGTAAATATCTTAATTATTTTCTTGTTAAAAATGAATTAATTAAAACAAACAGACAGACATTCATGCTCAAATAAAAATACTCTTTTATGGCCGTTTTAACTATTTAAAACACAAATTTTATAAATTATTCTTATTAAAATGTTGTTAACGACTTATATCAGAATAGTTTAAGAATATTTTTACCAGATAAACAAATGTACAATAATATTTCCCCAATTAGATTTCTATTATATGAAAAGTAAATATCTTAATTATTTTCTTGTTAAAAATGAATTAATTAAAACAAACAGACAGACATTCATGCTCAAATAAAAATACTCTTTTATGGCCGTTTTAACTATTTAAAACACAAATTTTATAAATTATTCTTATTAAAATGTTGTTAACGACTTATATCAGAATAGTTTAAGAATATTTTTACCAGATAAACAAATGTACAATAATATTTCCCCAATTAGATTTCTATTATATGAAAAGTAAATATCTTAATTATTTTCTTGTTAAAAATGAATTAATTAAAACAAACAGACAGACATTCATGCTCAAATAAAAATACTCTTTTATGGCCGTTTTAACTATTTAAAACACAAATTTTATAAATTATTCTTATTAAAATGTTGTTAACGACTTATATCAGAATAGTTTAAGAATATTTTTACCAGATAAACAAATGTACAATAATATTTCCCCAATTAGATTTCTATTATATGAAAAGTAAATATCTTAATTATTTTCTTGTTAAAAATGAATTAATTAAAACAAACAGACAGACATTCATGCTCAAATAAAAATACTCTTTTATGGCCGTTTTAACTATTTAAAACACAAATTTTATAAATTATTCTTATTAAAATGTTGTTAACGACTTATATCAGAATAGTTTAAGAATATTTTTACCAGATAAACAAATGTACAATAATATTTCCCCAATTAGATTTCTATTATATGAAAAGTAAATATCTTAATTATTTTCTTGTTAAAAATGAATTAATTAAAACAAACAGACAGACATTCATGCTCAAATAAAAATACTCTTTTATGGCCGTTTTAACTATTTAAAACACAAATTTTATAAATTATTCTTATTAAAATGTTGTTAACGACTTATATCAGAATAGTTTAAGAATATTTTTACCAGATAAACAAATGTACAATAATATTTCCCCAATTAGATTTCTATTATATGAAAAGTAAATATCTTAATTATTTTCTTGTTAAAAATGAATTAATTAAAACAAACAGACAGACATTCATGCTCAAATAAAAATACTCTTTTATGGCCGTTTTAACTATTTAAAACACAAATTTTATAAATTATTCTTATTAAAATGTTGTTAACGACTTATATCAGAATAGTTTAAGAATATTTTTACCAGATAAACAAATGTACAATAATATTTCCCCAATTAGATTTCTATTATATGAAAAGTAAATATCTTAATTATTTTCTTGTTAAAAATGAATTAATTAAAACAAACAGACAGACATTCATGCTCAAATAAAAATACTCTTTTATGGCCGTTTTAACTATTTAAAACACAAATTTTATAAATTATTCTTATTAAAATGTTGTTAACGACTTATATCAGAATAGTTTAAGAATATTTTTACCAGATAAACAAATGTACAATAATATTTCCCCAATTAGATTTCTATTATATGAAAAGTAAATATCTTAATTATTTTCTTGTTAAAAATGAATTAATTAAAACAAACAGACAGACATTCATGCTCAAATAAAAATACTCTTTTATGGCCGTTTTAACTATTTAAAACACAAATTTTATAAATTATTCTTATTAAAATGTTGTTAACGACTTATATCAGAATAGTTTAAGAATATTTTTACCAGATAAACAAATGTACAATAATATTTCCCCAATTAGATTTCTATTATATGAAAAGTAAATATCTTAATTATTTTCTTGTTAAAAATGAATTAATTAAAACAAACAGACAGACATTCATGCTCAAATAAAAATACTCTTTTATGGCCGTTTTAACTATTTAAAACACAAATTTTATAAATTATTCTTATTAAAATGTTGTTAACGACTTATATCAGAATAGTTTAAGAATATTTTTACCAGATAAACAAATGTACAATAATATTTCCCCAATTAGATTTCTATTATATGAAAAGTAAATATCTTAATTATTTTCTTGTTAAAAATGAATTAATTAAAACAAACAGACAGACATTCATGCTCAAATAAAAATACTCTTTTATGGCCGTTTTAACTATTTAAAACACAAATTTTATAAATTATTCTTATTAAAATGTTGTTAACGACTTATATCAGAATAGTTTAAGAATATTTTTACCAGATAAACAAATGTACAATAATATTTCCCCAATTAGATTTCTATTATATGAAAAGTAAATATCTTAATTATTTTCTTGTTAAAAATGAATTAATTAAAACAAACAGACAGACATTCATGCTCAAATAAAAATACTCTTTTATGGCCGTTTTAACTATTTAAAACACAAATTTTATAAATTATTCTTATTAAAATGTTGTTAACGACTTATATCAGAATAGTTTAAGAATATTTTTACCAGATAAACAAATGTACAATAATATTTCCCCAATTAGATTTCTATTATATGAAAAGTAAATATCTTAATTATTTTCTTGTTAAAAATGAATTAATTAAAACAAACAGACAGACATTCATGCTCAAATAAAAATACTCTTTTATGGCCGTTTTAACTATTTAAAACACAAATTTTATAAATTATTCTTATTAAAATGTTGTTAACGACTTATATCAGAATAGTTTAAGAATATTTTTACCAGATAAACAAATGTACAATAATATTTCCCCAATTAGATTTCTATTATATGAAAAGTAAATATCTTAATTATTTTCTTGTTAAAAATGAATTAATTAAAACAAACAGACAGACATTCATGCTCAAATAAAAATACTCTTTTATGGCCGTTTTAACTATTTAAAACACAAATTTTATAAATTATTCTTATTAAAATGTTGTTAACGACTTATATCAGAATAGTTTAAGAATATTTTTACCAGATAAACAAATGTACAATAATATTTCCCCAATTAGATTTCTATTATATGAAAAGTAAATATCTTAATTATTTTCTTGTTAAAAATGAATTAATTAAAACAAACAGACAGACATTCATGCTCAAATAAAAATACTCTTTTATGGCCGTTTTAACTATTTAAAACACAAATTTTATAAATTATTCTTATTAAAATGTTGTTAACGACTTATATCAGAATAGTTTAAGAATATTTTTACCAGATAAACAAATGTACAATAATATTTCCCCAATTAGATTTCTATTATATGAAAAGTAAATATCTTAATTATTTTCTTGTTAAAAATGAATTAATTAAAACAAACAGACAGACATTCATGCTCAAATAAAAATACTCTTTTATGGCCGTTTTAACTATTTAAAACACAAATTTTATAAATTATTCTTATTAAAATGTTGTTAACGACTTATATCAGAATAGTTTAAGAATATTTTTACCAGATAAACAAATGTACAATAATATTTCCCCAATTAGATTTCTATTATATGAAAAGTAAATATCTTAATTATTTTCTTGTTAAAAATGAATTAATTAAAACAAACAGACAGACATTCATGCTCAAATAAAAATACTCTTTTATGGCCGTTTTAACTATTTAAAACACAAATTTTATAAATTATTCTTATTAAAATGTTGTTAACGACTTATATCAGAATAGTTTAAGAATATTTTTACCAGATAAACAAATGTACAATAATATTTCCCCAATTAGATTTCTATTATATGAAAAGTAAATATCTTAATTATTTTCTTGTTAAAAATGAATTAATTAAAACAAACAGACAGACATTCATGCTCAAATAAAAATACTCTTTTATGGCCGTTTTAACTATTTAAAACACAAATTTTATAAATTATTCTTATTAAAATGTTGTTAACGACTTATATCAGAATAGTTTAAGAATATTTTTACCAGATAAACAAATGTACAATAATATTTCCCCAATTAGATTTCTATTATATGAAAAGTAAATATCTTAATTATTTTCTTGTTAAAAATGAATTAATTAAAACAAACAGACAGACATTCATGCTCAAATAAAAATACTCTTTTATGGCCGTTTTAACTATTTAAAACACAAATTTTATAAATTATTCTTATTAAAATGTTGTTAACGACTTATATCAGAATAGTTTAAGAATATTTTTACCAGATAAACAAATGTACAATAATATTTCCCCAATTAGATTTCTATTATATGAAAAGTAAATATCTTAATTATTTTCTTGTTAAAAATGAATTAATTAAAACAAACAGACAGACATTCATGCTCAAATAAAAATACTCTTTTATGGCCGTTTTAACTATTTAAAACACAAATTTTATAAATTATTCTTATTAAAATGTTGTTAACGACTTATATCAGAATAGTTTAAGAATATTTTTACCAGATAAACAAATGTACAATAATATTTCCCCAATTAGATTTCTATTATATGAAAAGTAAATATCTTAATTATTTTCTTGTTAAAAATGAATTAATTAAAACAAACAGACAGACATTCATGCTCAAATAAAAATACTCTTTTATGGCCGTTTTAACTATTTAAAACACAAATTTTATAAATTATTCTTATTAAAATGTTGTTAACGACTTATATCAGAATAGTTTAAGAATATTTTTACCAGATAAACAAATGTACAATAATATTTCCCCAATTAGATTTCTATTATATGAAAAGTAAATATCTTAATTATTTTCTTGTTAAAAATGAATTAATTAAAACAAACAGACAGACATTCATGCTCAAATAAAAATACTCTTTTATGGCCGTTTTAACTATTTAAAACACAAATTTTATAAATTATTCTTATTAAAATGTTGTTAACGACTTATATCAGAATAGTTTAAGAATATTTTTACCAGATAAACAAATGTACAATAATATTTCCCCAATTAGATTTCTATTATATGAAAAGTAAATATCTTAATTATTTTCTTGTTAAAAATGAATTAATTAAAACAAACAGACAGACATTCATGCTCAAATAAAAATACTCTTTTATGGCCGTTTTAACTATTTAAAACACAAATTTTATAAATTATTCTTATTAAAATGTTGTTAACGACTTATATCAGAATAGTTTAAGAATATTTTTACCAGATAAACAAATGTACAATAATATTTCCCCAATTAGATTTCTATTATATGAAAAGTAAATATCTTAATTATTTTCTTGTTAAAAATGAATTAATTAAAACAAACAGACAGACATTCATGCTCAAATAAAAATACTCTTTTATGGCCGTTTTAACTATTTAAAACACAAATTTTATAAATTATTCTTATTAAAATGTTGTTAACGACTTATATCAGAATAGTTTAAGAATATTTTTACCAGATAAACAAATGTACAATAATATTTCCCCAATTAGATTTCTATTATATGAAAAGTAAATATCTTAATTATTTTCTTGTTAAAAATGAATTAATTAAAACAAACAGACAGACATTCATGCTCAAATAAAAATACTCTTTTATGGCCGTTTTAACTATTTAAAACACAAATTTTATAAATTATTCTTATTAAAATGTTGTTAACGACTTATATCAGAATAGTTTAAGAATATTTTTACCAGATAAACAAATGTACAATAATATTTCCCCAATTAGATTTCTATTATATGAAAAGTAAATATCTTAATTATTTTCTTGTTAAAAATGAATTAATTAAAACAAACAGACAGACATTCATGCTCAAATAAAAATACTCTTTTATGGCCGTTTTAACTATTTAAAACACAAATTTTATAAATTATTCTTATTAAAATGTTGTTAACGACTTATATCAGAATAGTTTAAGAATATTTTTACCAGATAAACAAATGTACAATAATATTTCCCCAATTAGATTTCTATTATATGAAAAGTAAATATCTTAATTATTTTCTTGTTAAAAATGAATTAATTAAAACAAACAGACAGACATTCATGCTCAAATAAAAATACTCTTTTATGGCCGTTTTAACTATTTAAAACACAAATTTTATAAATTATTCTTATTAAAATGTTGTTAACGACTTATATCAGAATAGTTTAAGAATATTTTTACCAGATAAACAAATGTACAATAATATTTCCCCAATTAGATTTCTATTATATGAAAAGTAAATATCTTAATTATTTTCTTGTTAAAAATGAATTAATTAAAACAAACAGACAGACATTCATGCTCAAATAAAAATACTCTTTTATGGCCGTTTTAACTATTTAAAACACAAATTTTATAAATTATTCTTATTAAAATGTTGTTAACGACTTATATCAGAATAGTTTAAGAATATTTTTACCAGATAAACAAATGTACAATAATATTTCCCCAATTAGATTTCTATTATATGAAAAGTAAATATCTTAATTATTTTCTTGTTAAAAATGAATTAATTAAAACAAACAGACAGACATTCATGCTCAAATAAAAATACTCTTTTATGGCCGTTTTAACTATTTAAAACACAAATTTTATAAATTATTCTTATTAAAATGTTGTTAACGACTTATATCAGAATAGTTTAAGAATATTTTTACCAGATAAACAAATGTACAATAATATTTCCCCAATTAGATTTCTATTATATGAAAAGTAAATATCTTAATTATTTTCTTGTTAAAAATGAATTAATTAAAACAAACAGACAGACATTCATGCTCAAATAAAAATACTCTTTTATGGCCGTTTTAACTATTTAAAACACAAATTTTATAAATTATTCTTATTAAAATGTTGTTAACGACTTATATCAGAATAGTTTAAGAATATTTTTACCAGATAAACAAATGTACAATAATATTTCCCCAATTAGATTTCTATTATATGAAAAGTAAATATCTTAATTATTTTCTTGTTAAAAATGAATTAATTAAAACAAACAGACAGACATTCATGCTCAAATAAAAATACTCTTTTATGGCCGTTTTAACTATTTAAAACACAAATTTTATAAATTATTCTTATTAAAATGTTGTTAACGACTTATATCAGAATAGTTTAAGAATATTTTTACCAGATAAACAAATGTACAATAATATTTCCCCAATTAGATTTCTATTATATGAAAAGTAAATATCTTAATTATTTTCTTGTTAAAAATGAATTAATTAAAACAAACAGACAGACATTCATGCTCAAATAAAAATACTCTTTTATGGCCGTTTTAACTATTTAAAACACAAATTTTATAAATTATTCTTATTAAAATGTTGTTAACGACTTATATCAGAATAGTTTAAGAATATTTTTACCAGATAAACAAATGTACAATAATATTTCCCCAATTAGATTTCTATTATATGAAAAGTAAATATCTTAATTATTTTCTTGTTAAAAATGAATTAATTAAAACAAACAGACAGACATTCATGCTCAAATAAAAATACTCTTTTATGGCCGTTTTAACTATTTAAAACACAAATTTTATAAATTATTCTTATTAAAATGTTGTTAACGACTTATATCAGAATAGTTTAAGAATATTTTTACCAGATAAACAAATGTACAATAATATTTCCCCAATTAGATTTCTATTATATGAAAAGTAAATATCTTAATTATTTTCTTGTTAAAAATGAATTAATTAAAACAAACAGACAGACATTCATGCTCAAATAAAAATACTCTTTTATGGCCGTTTTAACTATTTAAAACACAAATTTTATAAATTATTCTTATTAAAATGTTGTTAACGACTTATATCAGAATAGTTTAAGAATATTTTTACCAGATAAACAAATGTACAATAATATTTCCCCAATTAGATTTCTATTATATGAAAAGTAAATATCTTAATTATTTTCTTGTTAAAAATGAATTAATTAAAACAAACAGACAGACATTCATGCTCAAATAAAAATACTCTTTTATGGCCGTTTTAACTATTTAAAACACAAATTTTATAAATTATTCTTATTAAAATGTTGTTAACGACTTATATCAGAATAGTTTAAGAATATTTTTACCAGATAAACAAATGTACAATAATATTTCCCCAATTAGATTTCTATTATATGAAAAGTAAATATCTTAATTATTTTCTTGTTAAAAATGAATTAATTAAAACAAACAGACAGACATTCATGCTCAAATAAAAATACTCTTTTATGGCCGTTTTAACTATTTAAAACACAAATTTTATAAATTATTCTTATTAAAATGTTGTTAACGACTTATATCAGAATAGTTTAAGAATATTTTTACCAGATAAACAAATGTACAATAATATTTCCCCAATTAGATTTCTATTATATGAAAAGTAAATATCTTAATTATTTTCTTGTTAAAAATTAATTAATTAAAACAAACAGACAGACATTCATGCTCAAATAAAAATACTCTTTTATGGCCGTTTTAACTATTTAAAACACAAATTTTATAAATTATTCTTATTAAAATGTTGTTAACGACTTATATCAGAATAGTTTAAGAATATTTTTACCAGATAAACAAATGTACAATAATATTTCCCCAATTAGATTTCTATTATATGAAAAGTAAATATCTTAATTATTTTCTTGTTAAAAATGAATTAATTAAAACAAACAGACAGACATTCATGCTCAAATAAAAATACTCTTTTATGGCCGTTTTAACTATTTAAAACACAAATTTTATAAATTATTCTTATTAAAATGTTGTTAACGACTTATATCAGAATAGTTTAAGAATATTTTTACCAGATAAACAAATGTACAATAATATTTCCCCAATTAGATTTCTATTATATGAAAAGTAAATATCTTAATTATTTTCTTGTTAAAAATGAATTAATTAAAACAAACAGACAGACATTCATGCTCAAATAAAAATACTCTTTTATGGCCGTTTTAACTATTTAAAACACAAATTTTATAAATTATTCTTATTAAAATGTTGTTAACGACTTATATCAGAATAGTTTAAGAATATTTTTACCAGATAAACAAAATGATCAAAAACAAAAATTTTTAAGTACAAATGTACAATGATATTTCCCCAATTAGATTTCTATTATATGAAAAGTAAATATCTTAATTATTTTCTTGTTAAAAATGAATTAATTAAAACAAACAGACAGACATTCATGCTCAAATAAAAATACTCTTTTATGGCCGTTTTAACTATTTAAAACACAAATTTTATAAATTATTCTTATTAAAATGTTGTTAACGACTTATATCAGAATAGTTTAAGAATATTTTTACCAGATAAACAAATGTACAATAATATTTCCCCAATTAGATTTCTATTATATGAAAAGTAAATATCTTAATTATTTTCTTGTTAAAAATGAATTAATTAAAACAAACAGACAGACATTCATGCTCAAATAAAAATACTCTTTTATGGCCGTTTTAACTATTTAAAACACAAATTTTATAAATTATTCTTATTAAAATGTTGTTAACGACTTATATCAGAATAGTTTAAGAATATTTTTACCAGATAAACAAAATGATCAAAAACAAAAATTTTTAAGTACAAATGTACAATGATATTTCCCCAATTAGATTTCTATTATATGAAAAGTAAATATCTTAATTATTTTCTTGTTAAAAATGAATTAATTAAAACAAACAGACAGACATTCATGCTCAAATAAAAATACTCTTTTATGGCCGTTTTAACTATTTAAAACACAAATTTTATAAATTATTCTTATTAAAATGTTGTTAACGACTTATATCAGAATAGTTTAAGAATATTTTTACCAGATAAACAAATGTACAATAATATTTCCCCAATTAGATTTCTATTATATGAAAAGTAAATATCTTAATTATTTTCTTGTTAAAAATGAATTAATTAAAACAAACAGACAGACATTCATGCTCAAATAAAAATACTCTTTTATGGCCGTTTTAACTATTTAAAACACAAATTTTATAAATTATTCTTATTAAAATGTTGTTAACGACTTATATCAGAATAGTTTAAGAATATTTTTACCAGATAAACAAATGTACAATAATATTTCCCCAATTAGATTTCTATTATATGAAAAGTAAATATCTTAATTATTTTCTTGTTAAAAATGAATTAATTAAAACAAACAGACAGACATTCATGCTCAAATAAAAATACTCTTTTATGGCCGTTTTAACTATTTAAAACACAAATTTTATAAATTATTCTTATTAAAATGTTGTTAACGACTTATATCAGAATAGTTTAAGAATATTTTTACCAGATAAACAAATGTACAATAATATTTCCCCAATTAGATTTCTATTATATGAAAAGTAAATATCTTAATTATTTTCTTGTTAAAAATGAATTAATTAAAACAAACAGACAGACATTCATGCTCAAATAAAAATACTCTTTTATGGCCGTTTTAACTATTTAAAACACAAATTTTATAAATTATTCTTATTAAAATGTTGTTAACGACTTATATCAGAATAGTTTAAGAATATTTTTACCAGATAAACAAATGTACAATAATATTTCCCCAATTAGATTTCTATTATATGAAAAGTAAATATCTTAATTATTTTCTTGTTAAAAATGAATTAATTAAAACAAACAGACAGACATTCATGCTCAAATAAAAATACTCTTTTATGGCCGTTTTAACTATTTAAAACACAAATTTTATAAATTATTCTTATTAAAATGTTGTTAACGACTTATATCAGAATAGTTTAAGAATATTTTTACCAGATAAACAAATGTACAATAATATTTCCCCAATTAGATTTCTATTATATGAAAAGTAAATATCTTAATTATTTTCTTGTTAAAAATGAATTAATTAAAACAAACAGACAGACATTCATGCTCAAATAAAAATACTCTTTTATGGCCGTTTTAACTATTTAAAACACAAATTTTATAAATTATTCTTATTAAAATGTTGTTAACGACTTATATCAGAATAGTTTAAGAATATTTTTACCAGATAAACAAATGTACAATAATATTTCCCCAATTAGATTTCTATTATATGAAAAGTAAATATCTTAATTATTTTCTTGTTAAAAATGAATTAATTAAAACAAACAGACAGACATTCATGCTCAAATAAAAATACTCTTTTATGGCCGTTTTAACTATTTAAAACACAAATTTTATAAATTATTCTTATTAAAATGTTGTTAACGACTTATATCAGAATAGTTTAAGAATATTTTTACCAGATAAACAAATGTACAATAATATTTCCCCAATTAGATTTCTATTATATGAAAAGTAAATATCTTAATTATTTTCTTGTTAAAAATGAATTAATTAAAACAAACAGACAGACATTCATGCTCAAATAAAAATACTTTTTTATGGCTGTTTTAACTATTTAAAACACAATTTTTATAAATTATTCTTATTAAAATGTCGTTAACGACTTATATCAGAATAGTTTAAGAATATTTTTACCAGATAAACAAAATGATCAAAAACAAAAATTTTTAAGTACAAATGTACAATAATATTTCCCCAATTAGATTTCTATTATATGAAAAGTAAATATCTTAATTATTTTCTTGTTAAAAATGAATTAATTAAAACAAACAGACAGACATTCATGCTCAAATAAAAATACTCTTTTATGGCCGTTTTAACTATTTAAAACACAAATTTTATAAATTATTCTTATTAAAATGTTGTTAACGACTTATATCAGAATAGTTTAAGAATATTTTTACCAGATAAACAAATGTACAATAATATTTCCCCAATTAGATTTCTATTATATGAAAAGTAAATATCTTAATTATTTTCTTGTTAAAAATGAATTAATTAAAACAAACAGACAGACATTCATGCTCAAATAAAAATACTCTTTTATGGCCGTTTTAACTATTTAAAACACAAATTTTATAAATTATTCTTATTAAAATGTTGTTAACGACTTATATCAGAATAGTTTAAGAATATTTTTACCAGATAAACAAATGTACAATAATATTTCCCCAATTAGATTTCTATTATATGAAAAGTAAATATCTTAATTATTTTCTTGTTAAAAATGAATTAATTAAAACAAACAGACAGACATTCATGCTCAAATAAAAATACTCTTTTATGGCCGTTTTAACTATTTAAAACACAAATTTTATAAATTATTCTTATTAAAATGTTGTTAACGACTTATATCAGAATAGTTTAAGAATATTTTTACCAGATAAACAAATGTACAATAATATTTCCCCAATTAGATTTCTATTATATGAAAAGTAAATATCTTAATTATTTTCTTGTTAAAAATGAATTAATTAAAACAAACAGACAGACATTCATGCTCAAATAAAAATACTCTTTTATGGCCGTTTTAACTATTTAAAACACAAATTTTATAAATTATTCTTATTAAAATGTTGTTAACGACTTATATCAGAATAGTTTAAGAATATTTTTACCAGATAAACAAATGTACAATAATATTTCCCCAATTAGATTTCTATTATATGAAAAGTAAATATCTTAATTATTTTCTTGTTAAAAATGAATTAATTAAAACAAACAGACAGACATTCATGCTCAAATAAAAATACTCTTTTATGGCCGTTTTAACTATTTAAAACACAAATTTTATAAATTATTCTTATTAAAATGTTGTTAACGACTTATATCAGAATAGTTTAAGAATATTTTTACCAGATAAACAAATGTACAATAATATTTCCCCAATTAGATTTCTATTATATGAAAAGTAAATATCTTAATTATTTTCTTGTTAAAAATGAATTAATTAAAACAAACAGACAGACATTCATGCTCAAATAAAAATACTCTTTTATGGCCGTTTTAACTATTTAAAACACAAATTTTATAAATTATTCTTATTAAAATGTTGTTAACGACTTATATCAGAATAGTTTAAGAATATTTTTACCAGATAAACAAATGTACAATAATATTTCCCCAATTAGATTTCTATTATATGAAAAGTAAATATCTTAATTATTTTCTTGTTAAAAATGAATTAATTAAAACAAACAGACAGACATTCATGCTCAAATAAAAATACTCTTTTATGGCCGTTTTAACTATTTAAAACACAAATTTTATAAATTATTCTTATTAAAATGTTGTTAACGACTTATATCAGAATAGTTTAAGAATATTTTTACCAGATAAACAAATGTACAATAATATTTCCCCAATTAGATTTCTATTATATGAAAAGTAAATATCTTAATTATTTTCTTGTTAAAAATGAATTAATTAAAACAAACAGACAGACATTCATGCTCAAATAAAAATACTCTTTTATGGCCGTTTTAACTATTTAAAACACAAATTTTATAAATTATTCTTATTAAAATGTTGTTAACGACTTATATCAGAATAGTTTAAGAATATTTTTACCAGATAAACAAATGTACAATAATATTTCCCCAATTAGATTTCTATTATATGAAAAGTAAATATCTTAATTATTTTCTTGTTAAAAATGAATTAATTAAAACAAACAGACAGACATTCATGCTCAAATAAAAATACTCTTTTATGGCCGTTTTAACTATTTAAAACACAAATTTTATAAATTATTCTTATTAAAATGTTGTTAACGACTTATATCAGAATAGTTTAAGAATATTTTTACCAGATAAACAAATGTACAATAATATTTCCCCAATTAGATTTCTATTATATGAAAAGTAAATATCTTAATTATTTTCTTGTTAAAAATGAATTAATTAAAACAAACAGACAGACATTCATGCTCAAATAAAAATACTCTTTTATGGCCGTTTTAACTATTTAAAACACAAATTTTATAAATTATTCTTATTAAAATGTTGTTAACGACTTATATCAGAATAGTTTAAGAATATTTTTACCAGATAAACAAATGTACAATAATATTTCCCCAATTAGATTTCTATTATATGAAAAGTAAATATCTTAATTATTTTCTTGTTAAAAATGAATTAATTAAAACAAACAGACAGACATTCATGCTCAAATAAAAATACTCTTTTATGGCCGTTTTAACTATTTAAAACACAAATTTTATAAATTATTCTTATTAAAATGTTGTTAACGACTTATATCAGAATAGTTTAAGAATATTTTTACCAGATAAACAAATGTACAATAATATTTCCCCAATTAGATTTCTATTATATGAAAAGTAAATATCTTAATTATTTTCTTGTTAAAAATGAATTAATTAAAACAAACAGACAGACATTCATGCTCAAATAAAAATACTTTTTTATGGCTGTTTTAACTATTTAAAACACAATTTTTATAAATTATTCTTATTAAAATGTCGTTAACGACTTATATCAGAATAGTTTAAGAATATTTTTACCAGATAAACAAATGTACAATAATATTTCCCCAATTAGATTTCTATTATATGAAAAGTAAATATCTTAATTATTTTCTTGTTAAAAATGAATTAATTAAAACAAACAGACAGACATTCATGCTCAAATAAAAATACTCTTTTATGGCCGTTTTAACTATTTAAAACACAAATTTTATAAATTATTCTTATTAAAATGTTGTTAACGACTTATATCAGAATAGTTTAAGAATATTTTTACCAGATAAACAAATGTACAATAATATTTCCCCAATTAGATTTCTATTATATGAAAAGTAAATATCTTAATTATTTTCTTGTTAAAAATGAATTAATTAAAACAAACAGACAGACATTCATGCTCAAATAAAAATACTCTTTTATGGCCGTTTTAACTATTTAAAACACAAATTTTATAAATTATTCTTATTAAAATGTTGTTAACGACTTATATCAGAATAGTTTAAGAATATTTTTACCAGATAAACAAATGTACAATAATATTTCCCCAATTAGATTTCTATTATATGAAAAGTAAATATCTTAATTATTTTCTTGTTAAAAATGAATTAATTAAAACAAACAGACAGACATTCATGCTCAAATAAAAATACTCTTTTATGGCCGTTTTAACTATTTAAAACACAAATTTTATAAATTATTCTTATTAAAATGTTGTTAACGACTTATATCAGAATAGTTTAAGAATATTTTTACCAGATAAACAAATGTACAATAATATTTCCCCAATTAGATTTCTATTATATGAAAAGTAAATATCTTAATTATTTTCTTGTTAAAAATGAATTAATTAAAACAAACAGACAGACATTCATGCTCAAATAAAAATACTCTTTTATGGCCGTTTTAACTATTTAAAACACAAATTTTATAAATTATTCTTATTAAAATGTTGTTAACGACTTATATCAGAATAGTTTAAGAATATTTTTACCAGATAAACAAATGTACAATAATATTTCCCCAATTAGATTTCTATTATATGAAAAGTAAATATCTTAATTATTTTCTTGTTAAAAATGAATTAATTAAAACAAACAGACAGACATTCATGCTCAAATAAAAATACTCTTTTATGGCCGTTTTAACTATTTAAAACACAAATTTTATAAATTATTCTTATTAAAATGTTGTTAACGACTTATATCAGAATAGTTTAAGAATATTTTTACCAGATAAACAAATGTACAATAATATTTCCCCAATTAGATTTCTATTATATGAAAAGTAAATATCTTAATTATTTTCTTGTTAAAAATGAATTAATTAAAACAAACAGACAGACATTCATGCTCAAATAAAAATACTCTTTTATGGCCGTTTTAACTATTTAAAACACAAATTTTATAAATTATTCTTATTAAAATGTTGTTAACGACTTATATCAGAATAGTTTAAGAATATTTTTACCAGATAAACAAAATGATCAAAAACAAAAATTTTTAAGTACAAATGTACAATGATATTTCCCCAATTAGATTTCTATTATATGAAAAGTAAATATCTTAATTATTTTCTTGTTAAAAATTAATTAATTAAAACAAACAGACAGACATTCATGCTCAAATAAAAATACTCTTTTATGGCCGTTTTAACTATTTAAAACACAAATTTTATAAATTATTCTTATTAAAATGTTGTTAACGACTTATATCAGAATAGTTTAAGAATATTTTTACCAGATAAACAAATGTACAATAATATTTCCCCAATTAGATTTCTATTATATGAAAAGTAAATATCTTAATTATTTTCTTGTTAAAAATTAATTAATTAAAACAAACAGACAGACATTCATGCTCAAATAAAAATACTCTTTTATGGCCGTTTTAACTATTTAAAACACAAATTTTATAAATTATTCTTATTAAAATGTTGTTAACGACTTATATCAGAATAGTTTAAGAATATTTTTACCAGATAAACAAATGTACAATAATATTTCCCCAATTAGATTTCTATTATATGAAAAGTAAATATCTTAATTATTTTCTTGTTAAAAATGAATTAATTAAAACAAACAGACAGACATTCATGCTCAAATAAAAATACTCTTTTATGGCCGTTTTAACTATTTAAAACACAAATTTTATAAATTATTCTTATTAAAATGTTGTTAACGACTTATATCAGAATAGTTTAAGAATATTTTTACCAGATAAACAAAATGATCAAAAACAAAAATTTTTAAGTACAAATGTACAATGATATTTCCCCAATTAGATTTCTATTATATGAAAAGTAAATATCTTAATTATTTTCTTGTTAAAAATTAATTAATTAAAACAAACAGACAGACATTCATGCTCAAATAAAAATACTCTTTTATGGCCGTTTTAACTATTTAAAACACAAATTTTATAAATTATTCTTATTAAAATGTTGTTAACGACTTATATCAGAATAGTTTAAGAATATTTTTACCAGATAAACAAATGTACAATAATATTTCCCCAATTAGATTTCTATTATATGAAAAGTAAATATCTTAATTATTTTCTTGTTAAAAATTAATTAATTAAAACAAACAGACAGACATTCATGCTCAAATAAAAATACTCTTTTATGGCCGTTTTAACTATTTAAAACACAAATTTTATAAATTATTCTTATTAAAATGTTGTTAACGACTTATATCAGAATAGTTTAAGAATATTTTTACCAGATAAACAAATGTACAATAATATTTCCCCAATTAGATTTCTATTATATGAAAAGTAAATATCTTAATTATTTTCTTGTTAAAAATGAATTAATTAAAACAAACAGACAGACATTCATGCTCAAATAAAAATACTCTTTTATGGCCGTTTTAACTATTTAAAACACAAATTTTATAAATTATTCTTATTAAAATGTTGTTAACGACTTATATCAGAATAGTTTAAGAATATTTTTACCAGATAAACAAAATGATCAAAAACAAAAATTTTTAAGTACAAATGTACAATGATATTTCCCCAATTAGATTTCTATTATATGAAAAGTAAATATCTTAATTATTTTCTTGTTAAAAATTAATTAATTAAAACAAACAGACAGACATTCATGCTCAAATAAAAATACTCTTTTATGGCCGTTTTAACTATTTAAAACACAAATTTTATAAATTATTCTTATTAAAATGTTGTTAACGACTTATATCAGAATAGTTTAAGAATATTTTTACCAGATAAACAAATGTACAATAATATTTCCCCAATTAGATTTCTATTATATGAAAAGTAAATATCTTAATTATTTTCTTGTTAAAAATTAATTAATTAAAACAAACAGACAGACATTCATGCTCAAATAAAAATACTCTTTTATGGCCGTTTTAACTATTTAAAACACAAATTTTATAAATTATTCTTATTAAAATGTTGTTAACGACTTATATCAGAATAGTTTAAGAATATTTTTACCAGATAAACAAATGTACAATAATATTTCCCCAATTAGATTTCTATTATATGAAAAGTAAATATCTTAATTATTTTCTTGTTAAAAATTAATTAATTAAAACAAACAGACAGACATTCATGCTCAAATAAAAATACTCTTTTATGGCCGTTTTAACTATTTAAAACACAAATTTTATAAATTATTCTTATTAAAATGTTGTTAACGACTTATATCAGAATAGTTTAAGAATATTTTTACCAGATAAACAAAATGATCAAAAACAAAAATTTTTAAGTACAAATGTACAATGATATTTCCCCAATTAGATTTCTATTATATGAAAAGTAAATATCTTAATTATTTTCTTGTTAAAAATTAATTAATTAAAACAAACAGACAGACATTCATGCTCAAATAAAAATACTCTTTTATGGCCGTTTTAACTATTTAAAACACAAATTTTATAAATTATTCTTATTAAAATGTTGTTAACGACTTATATCAGAATAGTTTAAGAATATTTTTACCAGATAAACAAATGTACAATAATATTTCCCCAATTAGATTTCTATTATATGAAAAGTAAATATCTTAATTATTTTCTTGTTAAAAATTAATTAATTAAAACAAACAGACAGACATTCATGCTCAAATAAAAATACTCTTTTATGGCCGTTTTAACTATTTAAAACACAAATTTTATAAATTATTCTTATTAAAATGTTGTTAACGACTTATATCAGAATAGTTTAAGAATATTTTTACCAGATAAACAAATGTACAATAATATTTCCCCAATTAGATTTCTATTATATGAAAAGTAAATATCTTAATTATTTTCTTGTTAAAAATTAATTAATTAAAACAAACAGACAGACATTCATGCTCAAATAAAAATACTCTTTTATGGCCGTTTTAACTATTTAAAACACAAATTTTATAAATTATTCTTATTAAAATGTTGTTAACGACTTATATCAGAATAGTTTAAGAATATTTTTACCAGATAAACAAAATGATCAAAAACAAAAATTTTTAAGTACAAATGTACAATGATATTTCCCCAATTAGATTTCTATTATATGAAAAGTAAATATCTTAATTATTTTCTTGTTAAAAATTAATTAATTAAAACAAACAGACAGACATTCATGCTCAAATAAAAATACTCTTTTATGGCCGTTTTAACTATTTAAAACACAAATTTTATAAATTATTCTTATTAAAATGTTGTTAACGACTTATATCAGAATAGTTTAAGAATATTTTTACCAGATAAACAAATGTACAATAATATTTCCCCAATTAGATTTCTATTATATGAAAAGTAAATATCTTAATTATTTTCTTGTTAAAAATTAATTAATTAAAACAAACAGACAGACATTCATGCTCAAATAAAAATACTCTTTTATGGCCGTTTTAACTATTTAAAACACAAATTTTATAAATTATTCTTATTAAAATGTTGTTAACGACTTATATCAGAATAGTTTAAGAATATTTTTACCAGATAAACAAATGTACAATAATATTTCCCCAATTAGATTTCTATTATATGAAAAGTAAATATCTTAATTATTTTCTTGTTAAAAATTAATTAATTAAAACAAACAGACAGACATTCATGCTCAAATAAAAATACTCTTTTATGGCCGTTTTAACTATTTAAAACACAAATTTTATAAATTATTCTTATTAAAATGTTGTTAACGACTTATATCAGAATAGTTTAAGAATATTTTTACCAGATAAACAAATGTACAATAATATTTCCCCAATTAGATTTCTATTATATGAAAAGTAAATATCTTAATTATTTTCTTGTTAAAAATGAATTAATTAAAACAAACAGACAGACATTCATGCTCAAATAAAAATACTCTTTTATGGCCGTTTTAACTATTTAAAACACAAATTTTATAAATTATTCTTATTAAAATGTTGTTAACGACTTATATCAGAATAGTTTAAGAATATTTTTACCAGATAAACAAATGTACAATAATATTTCCCCAATTAGATTTCTATTATATGAAAAGTAAATATCTTAATTATTTTCTTGTTAAAAATGAATTAATTAAAACAAACAGACAGACATTCATGCTCAAATAAAAATACTCTTTTATGGCCGTTTTAACTATTTAAAACACAAATTTTATAAATTATTCTTATTAAAATGTTGTTAACGACTTATATCAGAATAGTTTAAGAATATTTTTACCAGATAAACAAAATGATCAAAAACAAAAATTTTTAAGTACAAATGTACAATGATATTTCCCCAATTAGATTTCTATTATATGAAAAGTAAATATCTTAATTATTTTCTTGTTAAAAATTAATTAATTAAAACAAACAGACAGACATTCATGCTCAAATAAAAATACTCTTTTATGGCCGTTTTAACTATTTAAAACACAAATTTTATAAATTATTCTTATTAAAATGTTGTTAACGACTTATATCAGAATAGTTTAAGAATATTTTTACCAGATAAACAAAATGATCAAAAACAAAAATTTTTAAGTACAAATGTACAATGATATTTCCCCAATTAGATTTCTATTATATGAAAAGTAAATATCTTAATTATTTTCTTGTTAAAAATTAATTAATTAAAACAAACAGACAGACATTCATGCTCAAATAAAAATACTCTTTTATGGCCGTTTTAACTATTTAAAACACAAATTTTATAAATTATTCTTATTAAAATGTTGTTAACGACTTATATCAGAATAGTTTAAGAATATTTTTACCAGATAAACAAAATGATCAAAAACAAAAATTTTTAAGTACAAATGTACAATGATATTTCCCCAATTAGATTTCTATTATATGAAAAGTAAATATCTTAATTATTTTCTTGTTAAAAATTAATTAATTAAAACAAACAGACAGACATTCATGCTCAAATAAAAATACTCTTTTATGGCCGTTTTAACTATTTAAAACACAAATTTTATAAATTATTCTTATTAAAATGTTGTTAACGACTTATATCAGAATAGTTTAAGAATATTTTTACCAGATAAACAAAATGATCAAAAACAAAAATTTTTAAGTACAAATGTACAATGATATTTCCCCAATTAGATTTCTATTATATGAAAAGTAAATATCTTAATTATTTTCTTGTTAAAAATTAATTAATTAAAACAAACAGACAGACATTCATGCTCAAATAAAAATACTCTTTTATGGCCGTTTTAACTATTTAAAACACAAATTTTATAAATTATTCTTATTAAAATGTTGTTAACGACTTATATCAGAATAGTTTAAGAATATTTTTACCAGATAAACAAAATGATCAAAAACAAAAATTTTTAAGTACAAATGTACAATGATATTTCCCCAATTAGATTTCTATTATATGAAAAGTAAATATCTTAATTATTTTCTTGTTAAAAATTAATTAATTAAAACAAACAGACAGACATTCATGCTCAAATAAAAATACTCTTTTATGGCCGTTTTAACTATTTAAAACACAAATTTTATAAATTATTCTTATTAAAATGTTGTTAACGACTTATATCAGAATAGTTTAAGAATATTTTTACCAGATAAACAAAATGATCAAAAACAAAAATTTTTAAGTACAAATGTACAATGATATTTCCCCAATTAGATTTCTATTATATGAAAAGTAAATATCTTAATTATTTTCTTGTTAAAAATTAATTAATTAAAACAAACAGACAGACATTCATGCTCAAATAAAAATACTTTTTTATGGCTGTTTTAACTATTTAAAACACAATTTTTATAAATTATTCTTATTAAAATGTTGTTAACGACTTATATCAGAATAGTTTAAGAATATTTTTACCAGATAAACAAAATGATCAAAAACAAAAATTTTTAAGTACAAATGTACAATGATATTTCCCCAATTAGATTTCTATTATATGAAAAGTAAATATCTTAATTATTTTCTTGTTAAAAATGAATTAATTAAAACAAACAGACAGACATTCATGCTCAAATAAAAATACTCTTTTATGGCCGTTTTAACTATTTAAAACACAAATTTTATAAATTATTCTTATTAAAATGTTGTTAACGACTTATATCAGAATAGTTTAAGAATATTTTTACCAGATAAACAAAATGATCAAAAACAAAAATTTTTAAGTACAAATGTACAATGATATTTCCCCAATTAGATTTCTATTATATGAAAAGTAAATATCTTAATTATTTTCTTGTTAAAAATTAATTAATTAAAACAAACAGACAGACATTCATGCTCAAATAAAAATACTCTTTTATGGCCGTTTTAACTATTTAAAACACAAATTTTATAAATTATTCTTATTAAAATGTTGTTAACGACTTATATCAGAATAGTTTAAGAATATTTTTACCAGATAAACAAAATGATCAAAAACAAAAATTTTTAAGTACAAATGTACAATGATATTTCCCCAATTAGATTTCTATTATATGAAAAGTAAATATCTTAATTATTTTCTTGTTAAAAATTAATTAATTAAAACAAACAGACAGACATTCATGCTCAAATAAAAATACTCTTTTATGGCCGTTTTAACTATTTAAAACACAAATTTTATAAATTATTCTTATTAAAATGTTGTTAACGACTTATATCAGAATAGTTTAAGAATATTTTTACCAGATAAACAAAATGATCAAAAACAAAAATTTTTAAGTACAAATGTACAATGATATTTCCCCAATTAGATTTCTATTATATGAAAAGTAAATATCTTAATTATTTTCTTGTTAAAAATGAATTAATTAAAACAAACAGACAGACATTCATGCTCAAATAAAAATACTCTTTTATGGCCGTTTTAACTATTTAAAACACAAATTTTATAAATTATTCTTATTAAAATGTTGTTAACGACTTATATCAGAATAGTTTAAGAATATTTTTACCAGATAAACAAAATGATCAAAAACAAAAATTTTTAAGTACAAATGTACAATGATATTTCCCCAATTAGATTTCTATTATATGAAAAGTAAATATCTTAATTATTTTCTTGTTAAAAATTAATTAATTAAAACAAACAGACAGACATTCATGCTCAAATAAAAATACTCTTTTATGGCCGTTTTAACTATTTAAAACACAAATTTTATAAATTATTCTTATTAAAATGTTGTTAACGACTTATATCAGAATAGTTTAAGAATATTTTTACCAGATAAACAAAATGATCAAAAACAAAAATTTTTAAGTACAAATGTACAATAATATTTCCCCAATTAGATTTCTATTATATGAAAAGTAAATATCTTAATTATTTTCTTGTTAAAAATGAATTAATTAAAACAAACAGACAGACATTCATGCTCAAATAAAAATACTCTTTTATGGCCGTTTTAACTATTTAAAACACAAATTTTATAAATTATTCTTATTAAAATGTTGTTAACGACTTATATCAGAATAGTTTAAGAATATTTTTACCAGATAAACAAATGTACAATAATATTTCCCCAATTAGATTTCTATTATATGAAAAGTAAATATCTTAATTATTTTCTTGTTAAAAATGAATTAATTAAAACAAACAGACAGACATTCATGCTCAAATAAAAATACTCTTTTATGGCCGTTTTAACTATTTAAAACACAAATTTTATAAATTATTCTTATTAAAATGTTGTTAACGACTTATATCAGAATAGTTTAAGAATATTTTTACCAGATAAACAAATGTACAATAATATTTCCCCAATTAGATTTCTATTATATGAAAAGTAAATATCTTAATTATTTTCTTGTTAAAAATGAATTAATTAAAACAAACAGACAGACATTCATGCTCAAATAAAAATACTCTTTTATGGCCGTTTTAACTATTTAAAACACAAATTTTATAAATTATTCTTATTAAAATGTTGTTAACGACTTATATCAGAATAGTTTAAGAATATTTTTACCAGATAAACAAATGTACAATAATATTTCCCCAATTAGATTTCTATTATATGAAAAGTAAATATCTTAATTATTTTCTTGTTAAAAATGAATTAATTAAAACAAACAGACAGACATTCATGCTCAAATAAAAATACTCTTTTATGGCCGTTTTAACTATTTAAAACACAAATTTTATAAATTATTCTTATTAAAATGTTGTTAACGACTTATATCAGAATAGTTTAAGAATATTTTTACCAGATAAACAAATGTACAATAATATTTCCCCAATTAGATTTCTATTATATGAAAAGTAAATATCTTAATTATTTTCTTGTTAAAAATGAATTAATTAAAACAAACAGACAGACATTCATGCTCAAATAAAAATACTCTTTTATGGCCGTTTTAACTATTTAAAACACAAATTTTATAAATTATTCTTATTAAAATGTTGTTAACGACTTATATCAGAATAGTTTAAGAATATTTTTACCAGATAAACAAATGTACAATAATATTTCCCCAATTAGATTTCTATTATATGAAAAGTAAATATCTTAATTATTTTCTTGTTAAAAATGAATTAATTAAAACAAACAGACAGACATTCATGCTCAAATAAAAATACTCTTTTATGGCCGTTTTAACTATTTAAAACACAAATTTTATAAATTATTCTTATTAAAATGTTGTTAACGACTTATATCAGAATAGTTTAAGAATATTTTTACCAGATAAACAAATGTACAATAATATTTCCCCAATTAGATTTCTATTATATGAAAAGTAAATATCTTAATTATTTTCTTGTTAAAAATGAATTAATTAAAACAAACAGACAGACATTCATGCTCAAATAAAAATACTCTTTTATGGCCGTTTTAACTATTTAAAACACAAATTTTATAAATTATTCTTATTAAAATGTTGTTAACGACTTATATCAGAATAGTTTAAGAATATTTTTACCAGATAAACAAAATGATCAAAAACAAAAATTTTTAAGTACAAATGTACAATGATATTTCCCCAATTAGATTTCTATTATATGAAAAGTAAATATCTTAATTATTTTCTTGTTAAAAATGAATTAATTAAAACAAACAGACAGACATTCATGCTCAAATAAAAATACTCTTTTATGGCCGTTTTAACTATTTAAAACACAAATTTTATAAATTATTCTTATTAAAATGTTGTTAACGACTTATATCAGAATAGTTTAAGAATATTTTTACCAGATAAACAAAATGATCAAAAACAAAAATTTTTAAGTACAAATGTACAATGATATTTCCCCAATTAGATTTCTATTATATGAAAAGTAAATATCTTAATTATTTTCTTGTTAAAAATGAATTAATTAAAACAAACAGACAGACATTCATGCTCAAATAAAAATACTCTTTTATGGCCGTTTTAACTATTTAAAACACAAATTTTATAAATTATTCTTATTAAAATGTTGTTAACGACTTATATCAGAATAGTTTAAGAATATTTTTACCAGATAAACAAAATGATCAAAAACAAAAATTTTTAAGTACAAATGTACAATGATATTTCCCCAATTAGATTTCTATTATATGAAAAGTAAATATCTTAATTATTTTCTTGTTAAAAATTAATTAATTAAAACAAACAGACAGACATTCATGCTCAAATAAAAATACTTTTTTATGGCAGTTTTAACTATTTAAAACACAATTTTTATAAATTATTCTTATTAAAATGTCGTTAACGACTTATATCAGAATAGTTTAAGATTATTTTTACCAGATAAACAAAATGATCAAAAACAAAAATTTTTAAGTACAAATGTACAATGATATTTCCCCAATTAGATTTCTATTATATGAAAAGTAAATATCTTAATTATTTTCTTGTTAAAAATGAATTAATTAAAACAAACAGACAGACATTCATGCTCAAATAAAAATACTCTTTTATGGCCGTTTTAACTATTTAAAACACAAATTTTATAAATTATTCTTATTAAAATGTTGTTAACGACTTATATCAGAATAGTTTAAGAATATTTTTACCAGATAAACAAAATGATCAAAAACAAAAATTTTTAAGTACAAATGTACAATGATATTTCCCCAATTAGATTTCTATTATATGAAAAGTAAATATCTTAATTATTTTCTTGTTAAAAATTAATTAATTAAAACAAACAGACAGACATTCATGCTCAAATAAAAATACTTTTTTATGGCAGTTTTAACTATTTAAAACACAATTTTTATAAATTATTCTTATTAAAATGTCGTTAACGACTTATATCAGAATAGTTTAAGATTATTTTTACCAGATAAACAAAATGATCAAAAACAAAAATTTTTAAGTACAAATGTACAATGATATTTCCCCAATTAGATTTCTATTATATGAAAAGTAAATATCTTAATTATTTTCTTGTTAAAAATGAATTAATTAAAACAAACAGACAGACATTCATGCTCAAATAAAAATACTCTTTTATGGCCGTTTTAACTATTTAAAACACAAATTTTATAAATTATTCTTATTAAAATGTTGTTAACGACTTATATCAGAATAGTTTAAGAATATTTTTACCAGATAAACAAAATGATCAAAAACAAAAATTTTTAAGTACAAATGTACAATGATATTTCCCCAATTAGATTTCTATTATATGAAAAGTAAATATCTTAATTATTTTCTTGTTAAAAATTAATTAATTAAAACAAACAGACAGACATTCATGCTCAAATAAAAATACTTTTTTATGGCAGTTTTAACTATTTAAAACACAATTTTTATAAATTATTCTTATTAAAATGTCGTTAACGACTTATATCAGAATAGTTTAAGATTATTTTTACCAGATAAACAAAATGATCAAAAACAAAAATTTTTAAGTACAAATGTACAATGATATTTCCCCAATTAGATTTCTATTATATGAAAAGTAAATATCTTAATTATTTTCTTGTTAAAAATGAATTAATTAAAACAAACAGACAGACATTCATGCTCAAATAAAAATACTCTTTTATGGCCGTTTTAACTATTTAAAACACAAATTTTATAAATTATTCTTATTAAAATGTTGTTAACGACTTATATCAGAATAGTTTAAGAATATTTTTACCAGATAAACAAAATGATCAAAAACAAAAATTTTTAAGTACAAATGTACAATGATATTTCCCCAATTAGATTTCTATTATATGAAAAGTAAATATCTTAATTATTTTCTTGTTAAAAATTAATTAATTAAAACAAACAGACAGACATTCATGCTCAAATAAAAATACTTTTTTATGGCAGTTTTAACTATTTAAAACACAATTTTTATAAATTATTCTTATTAAAATGTCGTTAACGACTTATATCAGAATAGTTTAAGATTATTTTTACCAGATAAACAAAATGATCAAAAACAAAAATTTTTAAGTACAAATGTACAATGATATTTCCCCAATTAGATTTCTATTATATGAAAAGTAAATATCTTAATTATTTTCTTGTTAAAAATGAATTAATTAAAACAAACAGACAGACATTCATGCTCAAATAAAAATACTCTTTTATGGCCGTTTTAACTATTTAAAACACAAATTTTATAAATTATTCTTATTAAAATGTTGTTAACGACTTATATCAGAATAGTTTAAGAATATTTTTACCAGATAAACAAAATGATCAAAAACAAAAATTTTTAAGTACAAATGTACAATGATATTTCCCCAATTAGATTTCTATTATATGAAAAGTAAATATCTTAATTATTTTCTTGTTAAAAATGAATTAATTAAAACAAACAGACAGACATTCATGCTCAAATAAAAATACTTTTTTATGGCTGTTTTAACTATTTAAAACACAATTTTTATAAATTATTCTTATTAAAATGTCGTTAACGACTTATATCAGAATAGTTTAAGAATATTTTTACCAGATAAACAAAATGATCAAAAACAAAAATTTTTAAGTACAAATGTACAATAATATTTCCCCAATTAGATTTCTATTATATGAAAAGTAAATATCTTAATTATTTTCTTGTTAAAAATGAATTAATTAAAACAAACAGACAGACATTCATGCTCAAATAAAAATACTCTTTTATGGCCGTTTTAACTATTTAAAACACAAATTTTATAAATTATTCTTATTAAAATGTTGTTAACGACTTATATCAGAATAGTTTAAGAATATTTTTACCAGATAAACAAATGTACAATAATATTTCCCCAATTAGATTTCTATTATATGAAAAGTAAATATCTTAATTATTTTCTTGTTAAAAATGAATTAATTAAAACAAACAGACAGACATTCATGCTCAAATAAAAATACTCTTTTATGGCCGTTTTAACTATTTAAAACACAAATTTTATAAATTATTCTTATTAAAATGTTGTTAACGACTTATATCAGAATAGTTTAAGAATATTTTTACCAGATAAACAAAATGATCAAAAACAAAAATTTTTAAGTACAAATGTACAATGATATTTCCCCAATTAGATTTCTATTATATGAAAAGTAAATATCTTAATTATTTTCTTGTTAAAAATTAATTAATTAAAACAAACAGACAGACATTCATGCTCAAATAAAAATACTTTTTTATGGCAGTTTTAACTATTTAAAACACAATTTTTATAAATTATTCTTATTAAAATGTCGTTAACGACTTATATCAGAATAGTTTAAGATTATTTTTACCAGATAAACAAAATGATCAAAAACAAAAATTTTTAAGTACAAATGTACAATGATATTTCCCCAATTAGATTTCTATTATATGAAAAGTAAATATCTTAATTATTTTCTTGTTAAAAATGAATTAATTAAAACAAACAGACAGACATTCATGCTCAAATAAAAATACTCTTTTATGGCCGTTTTAACTATTTAAAACACAAATTTTATAAATTATTCTTATTAAAATGTTGTTAACGACTTATATCAGAATAGTTTAAGAATATTTTTACCAGATAAACAAAATGATCAAAAACAAAAATTTTTAAGTACAAATGTACAATGATATTTCCCCAATTAGATTTCTATTATATGAAAAGTAAATATCTTAATTATTTTCTTGTTAAAAATTAATTAATTAAAACAAACAGACAGACATTCATGCTCAAATAAAAATACTTTTTTATGGCAGTTTTAACTATTTAAAACACAATTTTTATAAATTATTCTTATTAAAATGTCGTTAACGACTTATATCAGAATAGTTTAAGATTATTTTTACCAGATAAACAAAATGATCAAAAACAAAAATTTTTAAGTACAAATGTACAATGATATTTCCCCAATTAGATTTCTATTATATGAAAAGTAAATATCTTAATTATTTTCTTGTTAAAAATGAATTAATTAAAACAAACAGACAGACATTCATGCTCAAATAAAAATACTCTTTTATGGCCGTTTTAACTATTTAAAACACAAATTTTATAAATTATTCTTATTAAAATGTTGTTAACGACTTATATCAGAATAGTTTAAGAATATTTTTACCAGATAAACAAAATGATCAAAAACAAAAATTTTTAAGTACAAATGTACAATGATATTTCCCCAATTAGATTTCTATTATATGAAAAGTAAATATCTTAATTATTTTCTTGTTAAAAATTAATTAATTAAAACAAACAGACAGACATTCATGCTCAAATAAAAATACTTTTTTATGGCAGTTTTAACTATTTAAAACACAATTTTTATAAATTATTCTTATTAAAATGTCGTTAACGACTTATATCAGAATAGTTTAAGATTATTTTTACCAGATAAACAAAATGATCAAAAACAAAAATTTTTAAGTACAAATGTACAATGATATTTCCCCAATTAGATTTCTATTATATGAAAAGTAAATATCTTAATTATTTTCTTGTTAAAAATGAATTAATTAAAACAAACAGACAGACATTCATGCTCAAATAAAAATACTCTTTTATGGCCGTTTTAACTATTTAAAACACAAATTTTATAAATTATTCTTATTAAAATGTTGTTAACGACTTATATCAGAATAGTTTAAGAATATTTTTACCAGATAAACAAAATGATCAAAAACAAAAATTTTTAAGTACAAATGTACAATGATATTTCCCCAATTAGATTTCTATTATATGAAAAGTAAATATCTTAATTATTTTCTTGTTAAAAATGAATTAATTAAAACAAACAGACAGACATTCATGCTCAAATAAAAATACTTTTTTATGGCTGTTTTAACTATTTAAAACACAATTTTTATAAATTATTCTTATTAAAATGTCGTTAACGACTTATATCAGAATAGTTTAAGAATATTTTTACCAGATAAACAAAATGATCAAAAACAAAAATTTTTAAGTACAAATGTACAATAATATTTCCCCAATTAGATTTCTATTATATGAAAAGTAAATATCTTAATTATTTTCTTGTTAAAAATGAATTAATTAAAACAAACAGACAGACATTCATGCTCAAATAAAAATACTCTTTTATGGCCGTTTTAACTATTTAAAACACAAATTTTATAAATTATTCTTATTAAAATGTTGTTAACGACTTATATCAGAATAGTTTAAGAATATTTTTACCAGATAAACAAATGTACAATAATATTTCCCCAATTAGATTTCTATTATATGAAAAGTAAATATCTTAATTATTTTCTTGTTAAAAATGAATTAATTAAAACAAACAGACAGACATTCATGCTCAAATAAAAATACTTTTTTATGGCTGTTTTAACTATTTAAAACACAAATTTTATAAATTATTCTTATTAAAATGTTGTTAACGACTTATATCAGAATAGTTTAAGAATATTTTTACCAGATAAACAAATGTACAATAATATTTCCCCAATTAGATTTCTATTATATGAAAAGTAAATATCTTAATTATTTTCTTGTTAAAAATGAATTAATTAAAACAAACAGACAGACATTCATGCTCAAATAAAAATACTCTTTTATGGCCGTTTTAACTATTTAAAACACAAATTTTATAAATTATTCTTATTAAAATGTTGTTAACGACTTATATCAGAATAGTTTAAGAATATTTTTACCAGATAAACAAATGTACAATAATATTTCCCCAATTAGATTTCTATTATATGAAAAGTAAATATCTTAATTATTTTCTTGTTAAAAATTAATTAATTAAAACAAACAGACAGACATTCATGCTCAAATAAAAATACTTTTTTATGGCTGTTTTAACTATTTAAAACACAATTTTTATAAATTATTCTTATTAAAATGTTGTTAACGACTTATATCAGAATAGTTTAAGAATATTTTTACCAGATAAACAAAATGATCAAAAACAAAAATTTTTAAGTACAAATGTACAATAATATTTCCCCAATTAGATTTCTATTATATGAAAAGTAAATATCTTAATTATTTTCTTGTTAAAAATGAATTAATTAAAACAAACAGACAGACATTCATGCTCAAATAAAAATACTCTTTTATGGCCGTTTTAACTATTTAAAACACAAATTTTATAAATTATTCTTATTAAAATGTTGTTAACGACTTATATCAGAATAGTTTAAGAATATTTTTACCAGATAAACAAATGTACAATAATATTTCCCCAATTAGATTTCTATTATATGAAAAGTAAATATCTTAATTATTTTCTTGTTAAAAATGAATTAATTAAAACAAACAGACAGACATTCATGCTCAAATAAAAATACTTTTTTATGGCTGTTTTAACTATTTAAAACACAAATTTTATAAATTATTCTTATTAAAATGTTGTTAACGACTTATATCAGAATAGTTTAAGAATATTTTTACCAGATAAACAAATGTACAATAATATTTCCCCAATTAGATTTCTATTATATGAAAAGTAAATATCTTAATTATTTTCTTGTTAAAAATTAATTAATTAAAACAAACAGACAGACATTCATGCTCAAATAAAAATACTTTTTTATGGCTGTTTTAACTATTTAAAACACAAATTTTATAAATTATTCTTATTAAAATGTTGTTAACGACTTATATCAGAATAGTTTAAGAATATTTTTACCAGATAAACAAAATGATCAAAAACAAAAATTTTTAAGTACAAATGTACAATAATATTTCCCCAATTAGATTTCTATTATATGAAAAGTAAATATCTTAATTATTTTCTTGTTAAAAATGAATTAATTAAAACAAACAGACAGACATTCATGCTCAAATAAAAATACTCTTTTATGGCCGTTTTAACTATTTAAAACACAAATTTTATAAATTATTCTTATTAAAATGTTGTTAACGACTTATATCAGAATAGTTTAAGAATATTTTTACCAGATAAACAAATGTACAATAATATTTCCCCAATTAGATTTCTATTATATGAAAAGTAAATATCTTAATTATTTTCTTGTTAAAAATGAATTAATTAAAACAAACAGACAGACATTCATGCTCAAATAAAAATACTTTTTTATGGCTGTTTTAACTATTTAAAACACAAATTTTATAAATTATTCTTATTAAAATGTTGTTAACGACTTATATCAGAATAGTTTAAGAATATTTTTACCAGATAAACAAATGTACAATAATATTTCCCCAATTAGATTTCTATTATATGAAAAGTAAATATCTTAATTATTTTCTTGTTAAAAATGAATTAATTAAAACAAACAGACAGACATTCATGCTCAAATAAAAATACTCTTTTATGGCCGTTTTAACTATTTAAAACACAAATTTTATAAATTATTCTTATTAAAATGTTGTTAACGACTTATATCAGAATAGTTTAAGAATATTTTTACCAGATAAACAAATGTACAATAATATTTCCCCAATTAGATTTCTATTATATGAAAAGTAAATATCTTAATTATTTTCTTGTTAAAAATGAATTAATTAAAACAAACAGACAGACATTCATGCTCAAATAAAAATACTTTTTTATGGCTGTTTTAACTATTTAAAACACAAATTTTATAAATTATTCTTATTAAAATGTTGTTAACGACTTATATCAGAATAGTTTAAGAATATTTTTACCAGATAAACAAATGTACAATAATATTTCCCCAATTAGATTTCTATTATATGAAAAGTAAATATCTTAATTATTTTCTTGTTAAAAATTAATTAATTAAAACAAACAGACAGACATTCATGCTCAAATAAAAATACTTTTTTATGGCTGTTTTAACTATTTAAAACACAAATTTTATAAATTATTCTTATTAAAATGTTGTTAACGACTTATATCAGAATAGTTTAAGAATATTTTTACCAGATAAACAAAATGATCAAAAACAAAAATTTTTAAGTACAAATGTACAATAATATTTCCCCAATTAGATTTCTATTATATGAAAAGTAAATATCTTAATTATTTTCTTGTTAAAAATGAATTAATTAAAACAAACAGACAGACATTCATGCTCAAATAAAAATACTCTTTTATGGCCGTTTTAACTATTTAAAACACAAATTTTATAAATTATTCTTATTAAAATGTTGTTAACGACTTATATCAGAATAGTTTAAGAATATTTTTACCAGATAAACAAATGTACAATAATATTTCCCCAATTAGATTTCTATTATATGAAAAGTAAATATCTTAATTATTTTCTTGTTAAAAATGAATTAATTAAAACAAACAGACAGACATTCATGCTCAAATAAAAATACTCTTTTATGGCCGTTTTAACTATTTAAAACACAAATTTTATAAATTATTCTTATTAAAATGTTGTTAACGACTTATATCAGAATAGTTTAAGAATATTTTTACCAGATAAACAAATGTACAATAATATTTCCCCAATTAGATTTCTATTATATGAAAAGTAAATATCTTAATTATTTTCTTGTTAAAAATTAATTAATTAAAACAAACAGACAGACATTCATGCTCAAATAAAAATACTTTTTTATGGCTGTTTTAACTATTTAAAACACAATTTTTATAAATTATTCTTATTAAAATGTTGTTAACGACTTATATCAGAATAGTTTAAGAATATTTTTACCAGATAAACAAATGTACAATAATATTTCCCCAATTAGATTTCTATTATATGAAAAGTAAATATCTTAATTATTTTCTTGTTAAAAATTAATTAATTAAAACAAACAGACAGACATTCATGCTCAAATAAAAATACTTTTTTATGGCTGTTTTAACTATTTAAAACACAATTTTTATAAATTATTCTTATTAAAATGTTGTTAACGACTTATATCAGAATAGTTTAAGAATATTTTTACCAGATAAACAAATGTACAATAATATTTCCCCAATTAGATTTCTATTATATGAAAAGTAAATATCTTAATTATTTTCTTGTTAAAAATGAATTAATTAAAACAAACAGACAGACATTCATGCTCAAATAAAAATACTCTTTTATGGCCGTTTTAACTATTTAAAACACAAATTTTATAAATTATTCTTATTAAAATGTTGTTAACGACTTATATCAGAATAGTTTAAGAATATTTTTACCAGATAAACAAATGTACAATAATATTTCCCCAATTAGATTTCTATTATATGAAAAGTAAATATCTTAATTATTTTCTTGTTAAAAATGAATTAATTAAAACAAACAGACAGACATTCATGCTCAAATAAAAATACTTTTTTATGGCTGTTTTAACTATTTAAAACACAAATTTTATAAATTATTCTTATTAAAATGTTGTTAACGACTTATATCAGAATAGTTTAAGAATATTTTTACCAGATAAACAAATGTACAATAATATTTCCCCAATTAGATTTCTATTATATGAAAAGTAAATATCTTAATTATTTTCTTGTTAAAAATTAATTAATTAAAACAAACAGACAGACATTCATGCTCAAATAAAAATACTTTTTTATGGCTGTTTTAACTATTTAAAACACAAATTTTATAAATTATTCTTATTAAAATGTTGTTAACGACTTATATCAGAATAGTTTAAGAATATTTTTACCAGATAAACAAAATGATCAAAAACAAAAATTTTTAAGTACAAATGTACAATAATATTTCCCCAATTAGATTTCTATTATATGAAAAGTAAATATCTTAATTATTTTCTTGTTAAAAATGAATTAATTAAAACAAACAGACAGACATTCATGCTCAAATAAAAATACTCTTTTATGGCCGTTTTAACTATTTAAAACACAAATTTTATAAATTATTCTTATTAAAATGTTGTTAACGACTTATATCAGAATAGTTTAAGAATATTTTTACCAGATAAACAAATGTACAATAATATTTCCCCAATTAGATTTCTATTATATGAAAAGTAAATATCTTAATTATTTTCTTGTTAAAAATGAATTAATTAAAACAAACAGACAGACATTCATGCTCAAATAAAAATACTCTTTTATGGCCGTTTTAACTATTTAAAACACAAATTTTATAAATTATTCTTATTAAAATGTTGTTAACGACTTATATCAGAATAGTTTAAGAATATTTTTACCAGATAAACAAATGTACAATAATATTTCCCCAATTAGATTTCTATTATATGAAAAGTAAATATCTTAATTATTTTCTTGTTAAAAATTAATTAATTAAAACAAACAGACAGACATTCATGCTCAAATAAAAATACTTTTTTATGGCTGTTTTAACTATTTAAAACACAATTTTTATAAATTATTCTTATTAAAATGTTGTTAACGACTTATATCAGAATAGTTTAAGAATATTTTTACCAGATAAACAAATGTACAATAATATTTCCCCAATTAGATTTCTATTATATGAAAAGTAAATATCTTAATTATTTTCTTGTTAAAAATGAATTAATTAAAACAAACAGACAGACATTCATGCTCAAATAAAAATACTTTTTTATGGCTGTTTTAACTATTTAAAACACAAATTTTATAAATTATTCTTATTAAAATGTTGTTAACGACTTATATCAGAATAGTTTAAGAATATTTTTACCAGATAAACAAATGTACAATAATATTTCCCCAATTAGATTTCTATTATATGAAAAGTAAATATCTTAATTATTTTCTTGTTAAAAATTAATTAATTAAAACAAACAGACAGACATTCATGCTCAAATAAAAATACTTTTTTATGGCTGTTTTAACTATTTAAAACACAAATTTTATAAATTATTCTTATTAAAATGTTGTTAACGACTTATATCAGAATAGTTTAAGAATATTTTTACCAGATAAACAAATGTACAATAATATTTCCCCAATTAGATTTCTATTATATGAAAAGTAAATATCTTAATTATTTTCTTGTTAAAAATGAATTAATTAAAACAAACAGACAGACATTCATGCTCAAATAAAAATACTTTTTTATGGCTGTTTTAACTATTTAAAACACAAATTTTATAAATTATTCTTATTAAAATGTTGTTAACGACTTATATCAGAATAGTTTAAGAATATTTTTACCAGATAAACAAATGTACAATAATATTTCCCCAATTAGATTTCTATTATATGAAAAGTAAATATCTTAATTATTTTCTTGTTAAAAATGAATTAATTAAAACAAACAGACAGACATTCATGCTCAAATAAAAATACTTTTTTATGGCTGTTTTAACTATTTAAAACACAAATTTTATAAATTATTCTTATTAAAATGTTGTTAACGACTTATATCAGAATAGTTTAAGAATATTTTTACCAGATAAACAAATGTACAATAATATTTCCCCAATTAGATTTCTATTATATGAAAAGTAAATATCTTAATTATTTTCTTGTTAAAAATGAATTAATTAAAACAAACAGACAGACATTCATGCTCAAATAAAAATACTTTTTTATGGCTGTTTTAACTATTTAAAACACAATTTTTATAAATTATTCTTATTAAAATGTTGTTAACGACTTATATCAGAATAGTTTAAGAATATTTTTACCAGATAAACAAATGTACAATAATATTTCCCCAATTAGATTTCTATTATATGAAAAGTAAATATCTTAATTATTTTCTTGTTAAAAATGAATTAATTAAAACAAACAGACAGACATTCATGCTCAAATAAAAATACTTTTTTATGGCTGTTTTAACTATTTAAAACACAAATTTTATAAATTATTCTTATTAAAATGTTGTTAACGACTTATATCAGAATAGTTTAAGAATATTTTTACCAGATAAACAAATGTACAATAATATTTCCCCAATTAGATTTCTATTATATGAAAAGTAAATATCTTAATTATTTTCTTGTTAAAAATTAATTAATTAAAACAAACAGACAGACATTCATGCTCAAATAAAAATACTTTTTTATGGCTGTTTTAACTATTTAAAACACAAATTTTATAAATTATTCTTATTAAAATGTTGTTAACGACTTATATCAGAATAGTTTAAGAATATTTTTACCAGATAAACAAATGTACAATAATATTTCCCCAATTAGATTTCTATTATATGAAAAGTAAATATCTTAATTATTTTCTTGTTAAAAATGAATTAATTAAAACAAACAGACAGACATTCATGCTCAAATAAAAATACTTTTTTATGGCTGTTTTAACTATTTAAAACACAAATTTTATAAATTATTCTTATTAAAATGTTGTTAACGACTTATATCAGAATAGTTTAAGAATATTTTTACCAGATAAACAAATGTACAATAATATTTCCCCAATTAGATTTCTATTATATGAAAAGTAAATATCTTAATTATTTTCTTGTTAAAAATTAATTAATTAAAACAAACAGACAGACATTCATGCTCAAATAAAAATACTCTTTTATGGCCGTTTTAACTATTTAAAACACAAATTTTATAAATTATTCTTATTAAAATGTTGTTAACGACTTATATCAGAATAGTTTAAGAATATTTTTACCAGATAAACAAATGTACAATAATATTTCCCCAATTAGATTTCTATTATATGAAAAGTAAATATCTTAATTATTTTCTTGTTAAAAATGAATTAATTAAAACAAACAGACAGACATTCATGCTCAAATAAAAATACTCTTTTATGGCCGTTTTAACTATTTAAAACACAAATTTTATAAATTATTCTTATTAAAATGTTGTTAACGACTTATATCAGAATAGTTTAAGAATATTTTTACCAGATAAACAAATGTACAATAATATTTCCCCAATTAGATTTCTATTATATGAAAAGTAAATATCTTAATTATTTTCTTGTTAAAAATGAATTAATTAAAACAAACAGACAGACATTCATGCTCAAATAAAAATACTTTTTTATGGCTGTTTTAACTATTTAAAACACAAATTTTATAAATTATTCTTATTAAAATGTTGTTAACGACTTATATCAGAATAGTTTAAGAATATTTTTACCAGATAAACAAATGTACAATAATATTTCCCCAATTAGATTTCTATTATATGAAAAGTAAATATCTTAATTATTTTCTTGTTAAAAATGAATTAATTAAAACAAACAGACAGACATTCATGCTCAAATAAAAATACTCTTTTATGGCTGTTTTAACTATTTAAAACACAAATTTTATAAATTATTCTTATTAAAATGTTGTTAACGACTTATATCAGAATAGTTTAAGAATATTTTTACCAGATAAACAAAATGATCAAAAACAAAAATTTTTAAGTACAAATGTACAATAATATTTCCCCAATTAGATTTCTATTATATGAAAAGTAAATATCTTAATTATTTTCTTGTTAAAAATGAATTAATTAAAACAAACAGACAGACATTCATGCTCAAATAAAAATACTCTTTTATGGCCGTTTTAACTATTTAAAACACAAATTTTATAAATTATTCTTATTAAAATGTTGTTAACGACTTATATCAGAATAGTTTAAGAATATTTTTACCAGATAAACAAATGTACAATAATATTTCCCCAATTAGATTTCTATTATATGAAAAGTAAATATCTTAATTATTTTCTTGTTAAAAATGAATTAATTAAAACAAACAGACAGACATTCATGCTCAAATAAAAATACTCTTTTATGGCCGTTTTAACTATTTAAAACACAAATTTTATAAATTATTCTTATTAAAATGTTGTTAACGACTTATATCAGAATAGTTTAAGAATATTTTTACCAGATAAACAAATGTACAATAATATTTCCCCAATTAGATTTCTATTATATGAAAAGTAAATATCTTAATTATTTTCTTGTTAAAAATTAATTAATTAAAACAAACAGACAGACATTCATGCTCAAATAAAAATACTTTTTTATGGCTGTTTTAACTATTTAAAACACAATTTTTATAAATTATTCTTATTAAAATGTTGTTAACGACTTATATCAGAATAGTTTAAGAATATTTTTACCAGATAAACAAATGTACAATAATATTTCCCCAATTAGATTTCTTTTATATGAAAAGTAAATATCTTAATTATTTTCTTGTTAAAAATTAATTAATTAAAACAAACAGACAGACATTCATGCTCAAATAAAAATACTTTTTTATGGCTGTTTTAACTATTTAAAACACAATTTTTATAAATTATTCTTATTAAAATGTTGTTAACGACTTATATCAGAATAGTTTAAGAATATTTTTACCAGATAAACAAATGTACAATAATATTTCCCCAATTAGATTTCTATTATATGAAAAGTAAATATCTTAATTATTTTCTTGTTAAAAATGAATTAATTAAAACAAACAGACAGACATTCATGCTCAAATAAAAATACTCTTTTATGGCCGTTTTAACTATTTAAAACACAAATTTTATAAATTATTCTTATTAAAATGTTGTTAACGACTTATATCAGAATTGTTTAAGAATATTTTTACCAGATAAACAAATGTACAATAATATTTCCCCAATTAGATTTCTATTATATGAAAAGTAAATATCTTAATTATTTTCTTGTTAAAAATGAATTAATTAAAACAAACAGACAGACATTCATGCTCAAATAAAAATACTTTTTTATGGCTGTTTTAACTATTTAAAACACAAATTTTATAAATTATTCTTATTAAAATGTTGTTAACGACTTATATCAGAATAGTTTAAGAATATTTTTACCAGATAAACAAATGTACAATAATATTTCCCCAATTAGATTTCTATTATATGAAAAGTAAATATCTTAATTATTTTCTTGTTAAAAATTAATTAATTAAAACAAACAGACAGACATTCATGCTCAAATAAAAATACTTTTTTATGGCTGTTTTAACTATTTAAAACACAAATTTTATAAATTATTCTTATTAAAATGTTGTTAACGACTTATATCAGAATAGTTTAAGAATATTTTTACCAGATAAACAAAATGATCAAAAACAAAAATTTTTAAGTACAAATGTACAATAATATTTCCCCAATTAGATTTCTATTATATGAAAAGTAAATATCTTAATTATTTTCTTGTTAAAAATGAATTAATTAAAACAAACAGACAGACATTCATGCTCAAATAAAAATACTCTTTTATGGCCGTTTTAACTATTTAAAACACAAATTTTATAAATTATTCTTATTAAAATGTTGTTAACGACTTATATCAGAATAGTTTAAGAATATTTTTACCAGATAAACAAATGTACAATAATATTTCCCCAATTAGATTTCTATTATATGAAAAGTAAATATCTTAATTATTTTCTTGTTAAAAATGAATTAATTAAAACAAACAGACAGACATTCATGCTCAAATAAAAATACTCTTTTATGGCCGTTTTAACTATTTAAAACACAAATTTTATAAATTATTCTTATTAAAATGTTGTTAACGACTTATATCAGAATAGTTTAAGAATATTTTTACCAGATAAACAAATGTACAATAATATTTCCCCAATTAGATTTCTATTATATGAAAAGTAAATATCTTAATTATTTTCTTGTTAAAAATGAATTAATTAAAACAAACAGACAGACATTCATGCTCAAATAAAAATACTCTTTTATGGCCGTTTTAACTATTTAAAACACAAATTTTATAAATTATTCTTATTAAAATGTTGTTAACGACTTATATCAGAATAGTTTAAGAATATTTTTACCAGATAAACAAATGTACAATAATATTTCCCCAATTAGATTTCTATTATATGAAAAGTAAATATCTTAATTATTTTCTTGTTAAAAATGAATTAATTAAAACAAACAGACAGACATTCATGCTCAAATAAAAATACTCTTTTATGGCCGTTTTAACTATTTAAAACACAAATTTTATAAATTATTCTTATTAAAATGTTGTTAACGACTTATATCAGAATAGTTTAAGAATATTTTTACCAGATAAACAAATGTACAATAATATTTCCCCAATTAGATTTCTATTATATGAAAAGTAAATATCTTAATTATTTTCTTGTTAAAAATGAATTAATTAAAACAAACAGACAGACATTCATGCTCAAATAAAAATACTCTTTTATGGCCGTTTTAACTATTTAAAACACAAATTTTATAAATTATTCTTATTAAAATGTTGTTAACGACTTATATCAGAATAGTTTAAGAATATTTTTACCAGATAAACAAATGTACAATAATATTTCCCCAATTAGATTTCTATTATATGAAAAGTAAATATCTTAATTATTTTCTTGTTAAAAATGAATTAATTAAAACAAACAGACAGACATTCATGCTCAAATAAAAATACTCTTTTATGGCCGTTTTAACTATTTAAAACACAAATTTTATAAATTATTCTTATTAAAATGTTGTTAACGACTTATATCAGAATAGTTTAAGAATATTTTTACCAGATAAACAAATGTACAATAATATTTCCCCAATTAGATTTCTATTATATGAAAAGTAAATATCTTAATTATTTTCTTGTTAAAAATGAATTAATTAAAACAAACAGACAGACATTCATGCTCAAATAAAAATACTCTTTTATGGCCGTTTTAACTATTTAAAACACAAATTTTATAAATTATTCTTATTAAAATGTTGTTAACGACTTATATCAGAATAGTTTAAGAATATTTTTACCAGATAAACAAATGTACAATAATATTTCCCCAATTAGATTTCTATTATATGAAAAGTAAATATCTTAATTATTTTCTTGTTAAAAATGAATTAATTAAAACAAACAGACAGACATTCATGCTCAAATAAAAATACTCTTTTATGGCCGTTTTAACTATTTAAAACACAAATTTTATAAATTATTCTTATTAAAATGTTGTTAACGACTTATATCAGAATAGTTTAAGAATATTTTTACCAGATAAACAAATGTACAATAATATTTCCCCAATTAGATTTCTATTATATGAAAAGTAAATATCTTAATTATTTTCTTGTTAAAAATGAATTAATTAAAACAAACAGACAGACATTCATGCTCAAATAAAAATACTCTTTTATGGCCGTTTTAACTATTTAAAACACAAATTTTATAAATTATTCTTATTAAAATGTTGTTAACGACTTATATCAGAATAGTTTAAGAATATTTTTACCAGATAAACAAATGTACAATAATATTTCCCCAATTAGATTTCTATTATATGAAAAGTAAATATCTTAATTATTTTCTTGTTAAAAATGAATTAATTAAAACAAACAGACAGACATTCATGCTCAAATAAAAATACTCTTTTATGGCCGTTTTAACTATTTAAAACACAAATTTTATAAATTATTCTTATTAAAATGTTGTTAACGACTTATATCAGAATAGTTTAAGAATATTTTTACCAGATAAACAAATGTACAATAATATTTCCCCAATTAGATTTCTATTATATGAAAAGTAAATATCTTAATTATTTTCTTGTTAAAAATTAATTAATTAAAACAAACAGACAGACATTCATGCTCAAATAAAAATACTTTTTTATGGCTGTTTTAACTATTTAAAACACAATTTTTATAAATTATTCTTATTAAAATGTTGTTAACGACTTATATCAGAATAGTTTAAGAATATTTTTACCAGATAAACAAATGTACAATAATATTTCCCCAATTAGATTTCTATTATATGAAAAGTAAATATCTTAATTATTTTCTTGTTAAAAATGAATTAATTAAAACAAACAGACAGACATTCATGCTCAAATAAAAATACTCTTTTATGGCCGTTTAACTATTTAAAACACAAATTTTATAAATTATTCTTATTAAAATGTTGTTAACGACTTATATCAGAATAGTTTAAGAATATTTTTACCAGATAAACAAATGTACAATAATATTTCCCCAATTAGATTTCTATTATATGAAAAGTAAATATCTTAATTATTTTTCTTGTTAAAAATGAATTAATTAAAACAAACAGACAGACATTCATGCTCAAATAAAAATACTCTTTTATGGCCGTTTTAACTATTTAAAACACAAATTTTATAAATTATTCTTATTAAAATGTTGTTAACGACTTATATCAGAATAGTTAAGAATATTTTTACCAGATAAACAAATGTACAATAATATTTCCCCAATTAGATTTCTATTATATGAAAAGTAAATATCTTAATTATTTTCTTGTTAAAAATGAATTAATTAAAACAAACAGACAGACATTCATGCTCAAATAAAAATACTCTTTTATGGCCGTTTTAACTATTTAAAACACAAATTTTATAAATTATTCTTATTAAAATGTTGTTAACGACTTATATCAGAATAGTTTAAGAATATTTTTACCAGATAAACAAATGTACAATAATATTTCCCCAATTAGATTTCTATTATATGAAAAGTAAATATCTTAATTATTTTCTTGTTAAAAATGAATTAATTAAAACAAACAGACAGACATTCATGCTCAAATAAAAATACTCTTTTATGGCCGTTTTAACTATTTAAAACACAAATTTTATAAATTATTCTTATTAAAATGTTGTTAACGACTTATATCAGAATAGTTTAAGAATATTTTTACCAGATAAACAAATGTACAATAATATTTCCCCAATTAGATTTCTATTATATGAAAAGTAAATATCTTAATTATTTTCTTGTTAAAAATGAATTAATTAAAACAAACAGACAGACATTCATGCTCAAATAAAAATACTCTTTTATGGCCGTTTTAACTATTTAAAACACAAATTTTATAAATTATTCTTATTAAAATGTTGTTAACGACTTATATCAGAATAGTTTAAGAATATTTTTACCAGATAAACAAATGTACAATAATATTTCCCCAATTAGATTTCTATTATATGAAAAGTAAATATCTTAATTATTTTCTTGTTAAAAATGAATTAATTAAAACAAACAGACAGACATTCATGCTCAAATAAAAATACTCTTTTATGGCCGTTTTAACTATTTAAAACACAAATTTTATAAATTATTCTTATTAAAATGTTGTTAACGACTTATATCAGAATAGTTTAAGAATATTTTTACCAGATAAACAAATGTACAATAATATTTCCCCAATTAGATTTCTATTATATGAAAAGTAAATATCTTAATTATTTTCTTGTTAAAAATGAATTAATTAAAACAAACAGACAGACATTCATGCTCAAATAAAAATACTCTTTTATGGCCGTTTTAACTATTTAAAACACAAATTTTATAAATTATTCTTATTAAAATGTTGTTAACGACTTATATCAGAATAGTTTAAGAATATTTTTACCAGATAAACAAATGTACAATAATATTTCCCCAATTAGATTTCTATTATATGAAAAGTAAATATCTTAATTATTTTCTTGTTAAAAATGAATTAATTAAAACAAACAGACAGACATTCATGCTCAAATAAAAATACTCTTTTATGGCCGTTTTAACTATTTAAAACACAAATTTTATAAATTATTCTTATTAAAATGTTGTTAACGACTTATATCAGAATAGTTTAAGAATATTTTTACCAGATAAACAAATGTACAATAATATTTCCCCAATTAGATTTCTATTATATGAAAAGTAAATATCTTAATTATTTTCTTGTTAAAAATGAATTAATTAAAACAAACAGACAGACATTCATGCTCAAATAAAAATACTCTTTTATGGCCGTTTTAACTATTTAAAACACAAATTTTATAAATTATTCTTATTAAAATGTTGTTAACGACTTATATCAGAATAGTTTAAGAATATTTTTACCAGATAAACAAATGTACAATAATATTTCCCCAATTAGATTTCTATTATATGAAAAGTAAATATCTTAATTATTTTCTTGTTAAAAATGAATTAATTAAAACAAACAGACAGACATTCATGCTCAAATAAAAATACTCTTTTATGGCCGTTTTAACTATTTAAAACACAAATTTTATAAATTATTCTTATTAAAATGTTGTTAACGACTTATATCAGAATAGTTTAAGAATATTTTTACCAGATAAACAAATGTACAATAATATTTCCCCAATTAGATTTCTATTATATGAAAAGTAAATATCTTAATTATTTTCTTGTTAAAAATGAATTAATTAAAACAAACAGACAGACATTCATGCTCAAATAAAAATACTCTTTTATGGCCGTTTTAACTATTTAAAACACAAATTTTATAAATTATTCTTATTAAAATGTTGTTAACGACTTATATCAGAATAGTTTAAGAATATTTTTACCAGATAAACAAATGTACAATAATATTTCCCCAATTAGATTTCTATTATATGAAAAGTAAATATCTTAATTATTTTCTTGTTAAAAATGAATTAATTAAAACAAACAGACAGACATTCATGCTCAAATAAAAATACTCTTTTATGGCCGTTTTAACTATTTAAAACACAAATTTTATAAATTATTCTTATTAAAATGTTGTTAACGACTTATATCAGAATAGTTTAAGAATATTTTTACCAGATAAACAAATGTACAATAATATTTCCCCAATTAGATTTCTATTATATGAAAAGTAAATATCTTAATTATTTTCTTGTTAAAAATGAATTAATTAAAACAAACAGACAGACATTCATGCTCAAATAAAAATACTCTTTTATGGCCGTTTTAACTATTTAAAACACAAATTTTATAAATTATTCTTATTAAAATGTTGTTAACGACTTATATCAGAATAGTTTAAGAATATTTTTACCAGATAAACAAATGTACAATAATATTTCCCCAATTAGATTTCTATTATATGAAAAGTAAATATCTTAATTATTTTCTTGTTAAAAATGAATTAATTAAAACAAACAGACAGACATTCATGCTCAAATAAAAATACTCTTTTATGGCCGTTTTAACTATTTAAAACACAAATTTTATAAATTATTCTTATTAAAATGTTGTTAACGACTTATATCAGAATAGTTTAAGAATATTTTTACCAGATAAACAAATGTACAATAATATTTCCCCAATTAGATTTCTATTATATGAAAAGTAAATATCTTAATTATTTTCTTGTTAAAAATGAATTAATTAAAACAAACAGACAGACATTCATGCTCAAATAAAAATACTCTTTTATGGCCGTTTTAACTATTTAAAACACAAATTTTATAAATTATTCTTATTAAAATGTTGTTAACGACTTATATCAGAATAGTTTAAGAATATTTTTACCAGATAAACAAATGTACAATAATATTTCCCCAATTAGATTTCTATTATATGAAAAGTAAATATCTTAATTATTTTCTTGTTAAAAATGAATTAATTAAAACAAACAGACAGACATTCATGCTCAAATAAAAATACTCTTTTATGGCCGTTTTAACTATTTAAAACACAAATTTTATAAATTATTCTTATTAAAATGTTGTTAACGACTTATATCAGAATAGTTTAAGAATATTTTTACCAGATAAACAAATGTACAATAATATTTCCCCAATTAGATTTCTATTATATGAAAAGTAAATATCTTAATTATTTTCTTGTTAAAAATTAATTAATTAAAACAAACAGACAGACATTCATGCTCAAATAAAAATACTTTTTTATGGCTGTTTTAACTATTTAAAACACAATTTTTATAAATTATTCTTATTAAAATGTTGTTAACGACTTATATCAGAATAGTTTAAGAATATTTTTACCAGATAAACAAATGTACAATAATATTTCCCCAATTAGATTTCTATTATATGAAAAGTAAATATCTTAATTATTTTCTTGTTAAAAATGAATTAATTAAAACAAACAGACAGACATTCATGCTCAAATAAAAATACTTTTTTATGGCTGTTTTAACTATTTAAAACACAATTTTTATAAATTATTCTTATTAAAATGTTGTTAACGACTTATATCAGAATAGTTTAAGAATATTTTTACCAGATAAACAAATGTACAATAATATTTCCCCAATTAGATTTCTATTATATGAAAAGTAAATATCTTAATTATTTTCTTGTTAAAAATGAATTAATTAAAACAAACAGACAGACATTCATGCTCAAATAAAAATACTCTTTTATGGCCGTTTTAACTATTTAAAACACAAATTTTATAAATTATTCTTATTAAAATGTTGTTAACGACTTATATCAGAATAGTTTAAGAATATTTTTACCAGATAAACAAATGTACAATAATATTTCCCCAATTAGATTTCTATTATATGAAAAGTAAATATCTTAATTATTTTCTTGTTAAAAATGAATTAATTAAAACAAACAGACAGACATTCATGCTCAAATAAAAATACTCTTTTATGGCCGTTTTAACTATTTAAAACACAAATTTTATAAATTATTCTTATTAAAATGTTGTTAACGACTTATATCAGAATAGTTTAAGAATATTTTTACCAGATAAACAAATGTACAATAATATTTCCCCAATTAGATTTCTATTATATGAAAAGTAAATATCTTAATTATTTTCTTGTTAAAAATGAATTAATTAAAACAAACAGACAGACATTCATGCTCAAATAAAAATACTTTTTTATGGCTGTTTTAACTATTTAAAACACAATTTTTATAAATTATTCTTATTAAAATGTTGTTAACGACTTATATCAGAATAGTTTAAGAATATTTTTACCAGATAAACAAATGTACAATAATATTTCCCCAATTAGATTTCTATTATATGAAAAGTAAATATCTTAATTATTTTCTTGTTAAAAATGAATTAATTAAAACAAACAGACAGACATTCATGCTCAAATAAAAATACTCTTTTATGGCCGTTTTAACTATTTAAAACACAAATTTTATAAATTATTCTTATTAAAATGTTGTTAACGACTTATATCAGAATAGTTTAAGAATATTTTTACCAGATAAACAAATGTACAATAATATTTCCCCAATTAGATTTCTATTATATGAAAAGTAAATATCTTAATTATTTTCTTGTTAAAAATTAATTAATTAAAACAAACAGACAGACATTCATGCTCAAATAAAAATACTTTTTTATGGCTGTTTTAACTATTTAAAACACAATTTTTATAAATTATTCTTATTAAAATGTTGTTAACGACTTATATCAGAATAGTTTAAGAATATTTTTACCAGATAAACAAATGTACAATAATATTTCCCCAATTAGATTTCTATTATATGAAAAGTAAATATCTTAATTATTTTCTTGTTAAAAATGAATTAATTAAAACAAACAGACAGACATTCATGCTCAAATAAAAATACTCTTTTATGGCCGTTTTAACTATTTAAAACACAAATTTTATAAATTATTCTTATTAAAATGTTGTTAACGACTTATATCAGAATAGTTTAAGAATATTTTTACCAGATAAACAAAATGATCAAAAACAAAAATTTTTAAGTACAAATGTACAATGATATTTCCCCAATTAGATTTCTATTATATGAAAAGTAAATATCTTAATTATTTTCTTGTTAAAAATTAATTAATTAAAACAAACAGACAGACATTCATGCTCAAATAAAAATACTTTTTTATGGCTGTTTTAACTATTTAAAACACAATTTTTATAAATTATTCTTATTAAAATGTCGTTAACGACTTATATCAGAATAGTTTAAGAATATTTTTACCAGATAAACAAAATGATCAAAAACAAAAATTTTTAAGTACAAATGTACAATGATATTTCCCCAATTAGATTTCTATTATATGAAAAGTAAATATCTTAATTATTTTCTTGTTAAAAATGAATTAATTAAAACAAACAGACAGACATTCATGCTCAAATAAAAATACTCTTTTATGGCCGTTTTAACTATTTAAAACACAAATTTTATAAATTATTCTTATTAAAATGTTGTTAACGACTTATATCAGAATAGTTTAAGAATATTTTTACCAGATAAACAAATGTACAATAATATTTCCCCAATTAGATTTCTATTATATGAAAAGTAAATATCTTAATTATTTTCTTGTTAAAAATGAATTAATTAAAACAAACAGACAGACATTCATGCTCAAATAAAAATACTCTTTTATGGCCGTTTTAACTATTTAAAACACAAATTTTATAAATTATTCTTATTAAAATGTTGTTAACGACTTATATCAGAATAGTTTAAGAATATTTTTACCAGATAAACAAAATGATCAAAAACAAAAATTTTTAAGTACAAATGTACAATAATATTTCCCCAATTAGATTTCTATTATATGAAAAGTAAATATCTTAATTATTTTCTTGTTAAAAATGAATTAATTAAAACAAACAGACAGACATTCATGCTCAAATAAAAATACTCTTTTATGGCCGTTTTAACTATTTAAAACACAAATTTTATAAATTATTCTTATTAAAATGTTGTTAACGACTTATATCAGAATAGTTTAAGAATATTTTTACCAGATAAACAAATGTACAATAATATTTCCCCAATTAGATTTCTATTATATGAAAAGTAAATATCTTAATTATTTTCTTGTTAAAAATGAATTAATTAAAACAAACAGACAGACATTCATGCTCAAATAAAAATACTCTTTTATGGCCGTTTTAACTATTTAAAACACAAATTTTATAAATTATTCTTATTAAAATGTTGTTAACGACTTATATCAGAATAGTTTAAGAATATTTTTACCAGATAAACAAATGTACAATAATATTTCCCCAATTAGATTTCTATTATATGAAAAGTAAATATCTTAATTATTTTCTTGTTAAAAATGAATTAATTAAAACAAACAGACAGACATTCATGCTCAAATAAAAATACTCTTTTATGGCCGTTTTAACTATTTAAAACACAAATTTTATAAATTATTCTTATTAAAATGTTGTTAACGACTTATATCAGAATAGTTTAAGAATATTTTTACCAGATAAACAAAATGATCAAAAACAAAAATTTTTAAGTACAAATGTACAATAATATTTCCCCAATTAGATTTCTATTATATGAAAAGTAAATATCTTAATTATTTTCTTGTTAAAAATGAATTAATTAAAACAAACAGACAGACATTCATGCTCAAATAAAAATACTCTTTTATGGCCGTTTTAACTATTTAAAACACAAATTTTATAAATTATTCTTATTAAAATGTTGTTAACGACTTATATCAGAATAGTTTAAGAATATTTTTACCAGATAAACAAATGTACAATAATATTTCCCCAATTAGATTTCTATTATATGAAAAGTAAATATCTTAATTATTTTCTTGTTAAAAATGAATTAATTAAAACAAACAGACAGACATTCATGCTCAAATAAAAATACTCTTTTATGGCCGTTTTAACTATTTAAAACACAAATTTTATAAATTATTCTTATTAAAATGTTGTTAACGACTTATATCAGAATAGTTTAAGAATATTTTTACCAGATAAACAAAATGATCAAAAACAAAAATTTTTAAGTACAAATGTACAATAATATTTCCCCAATTAGATTTCTATTATATGAAAAGTAAATATCTTAATTATTTTCTTGTTAAAAATGAATTAATTAAAACAAACAGACAGACATTCATGCTCAAATAAAAATACTCTTTTATGGCCGTTTTAACTATTTAAAACACAAATTTTATAAATTATTCTTATTAAAATGTTGTTAACGACTTATATCAGAATAGTTTAAGAATATTTTTACCAGATAAACAAATGTACAATAATATTTCCCCAATTAGATTTCTATTATATGAAAAGTAAATATCTTAATTATTTTCTTGTTAAAAATGAATTAATTAAAACAAACAGACAGACATTCATGCTCAAATAAAAATACTCTTTTATGGCCGTTTTAACTATTTAAAACACAAATTTTATAAATTATTCTTATTAAAATGTTGTTAACGACTTATATCAGAATAGTTTAAGAATATTTTTACCAGATAAACAAAATGATCAAAAACAAAAATTTTTAAGTACAAATGTACAATAATATTTCCCCAATTAGATTTCTATTATATGAAAAGTAAATATCTTAATTATTTTCTTGTTAAAAATGAATTAATTAAAACAAACAGACAGACATTCATGCTCAAATAAAAATACTCTTTTATGGCCGTTTTAACTATTTAAAACACAAATTTTATAAATTATTCTTATTAAAATGTTGTTAACGACTTATATCAGAATAGTTTAAGAATATTTTTACCAGATAAACAAAATGATCAAAAACAAAAATTTTTAAGTACAAATGTACAATAATATTTCCCCAATTAGATTTCTATTATATGAAAAGTAAATATCTTAATTATTTTCTTGTTAAAAATGAATTAATTAAAACAAACAGACAGACATTCATGCTCAAATAAAAATACTCTTTTATGGCCGTTTTAACTATTTAAAACACAAATTTTATAAATTATTCTTATTAAAATGTTGTTAACGACTTATATCAGAATAGTTTAAGAATATTTTTACCAGATAAACAAATGTACAATAATATTTCCCCAATTAGATTTCTATTATATGAAAAGTAAATATCTTAATTATTTTCTTGTTAAAAATGAATTAATTAAAACAAACAGACAGACATTCATGCTCAAATAAAAATACTTTTTTATGGCTGTTTTAACTATTTAAAACACAAATTTTATAAATTATTCTTATTAAAATGTTGTTAACGACTTATATCAGAATAGTTTAAGAATATTTTTACCAGATAAACAAAATGATCAAAAACAAAAATTTTTAAGTACAAATGTACAATAATATTTCCCCAATTAGATTTCTATTATATGAAAAGTAAATATCTTAATTATTTTCTTGTTAAAAATGAATTAATTAAAACAAACAGACAGACATTCATGCTCAAATAAAAATACTCTTTTATGGCCGTTTTAACTATTTAAAACACAAATTTTATAAATTATTCTTATTAAAATGTTGTTAACGACTTATATCAGAATAGTTTAAGAATATTTTTACCAGATAAACAAAATGATCAAAAACAAAAATTTTTAAGTACAAATGTACAATAATATTTCCCCAATTAGATTTCTATTATATGAAAAGTAAATATCTTAATTATTTTCTTGTTAAAAATGAATTAATTAAAACAAACAGACAGACATTCATGCTCAAATAAAAATACTCTTTTATGGCCGTTTTAACTATTTAAAACACAAATTTTATAAATTATTCTTATTAAAATGTTGTTAACGACTTATATCAGAATAGTTTAAGAATATTTTTACCAGATAAACAAAATGATCAAAAACAAAAATTTTTAAGTACAAATGTACAATAATATTTCCCCAATTAGATTTCTATTATATGAAAAGTAAATATCTTAATTATTTTCTTGTTAAAAATGAATTAATTAAAACAAACAGACAGACATTCATGCTCAAATAAAAATACTCTTTTATGGCTGTTTTAACTATTTAAAACACAAATTTTATAAATTATTCTTATTAAAATGTTGTTAACGACTTATATCAGAATAGTTTAAGAATATTTTTACCAGATAAACAAAATGATCAAAAACAAAAATTTTTAAGTACAAATGTACAATAATATTTCCCCAATTAGATTTCTATTATATGAAAAGTAAATATCTTAATTATTTTCTTGTTAAAAATGAATTAATTAAAACAAACAGACAGACATTCATGCTCAAATAAAAATACTCTTTTATGGCCGTTTTAACTATTTAAAACACAAATTTTATAAATTATTCTTATTAAAATGTTGTTAACGACTTATATCAGAATAGTTTAAGAATATTTTTACCAGATAAACAAAATGATCAAAAACAAAAATTTTTAAGTACAAATGTACAATAATATTTCCCCAATTAGATTTCTATTATATGAAAAGTAAATATCTTAATTATTTTCTTGTTAAAAATGAATTAATTAAAACAAACAGACAGACATTCATGCTCAAATAAAAATACTCTTTTATGGCCGTTTTAACTATTTAAAACACAAATTTTATAAATTATTCTTATTAAAATGTTGTTAACGACTTATATCAGAATAGTTTAAGAATATTTTTACCAGATAAACAAAATGATCAAAAACAAAAATTTTTAAGTACAAATGTACAATAATATTTCCCCAATTAGATTTCTATTATATGAAAAGTAAATATCTTAATTATTTTCTTGTTAAAAATGAATTAATTAAAACAAACAGACAGACATTCATGCTCAAATAAAAATACTCTTTTATGGCCGTTTTAACTATTTAAAACACAAATTTTATAAATTATTCTTATTAAAATGTTGTTAACGACTTATATCAGAATAGTTTAAGAATATTTTTACCAGATAAACAAAATGATCAAAAACAAAAATTTTTAAGTACAAATGTACAATAATATTTCCCCAATTAGATTTCTATTATATGAAAAGTAAATATCTTAATTATTTTCTTGTTAAAAATGAATTAATTAAAACAAACAGACAGACATTCATGCTCAAATAAAAATACTCTTTTATGGCCGTTTTAACTATTTAAAACACAAATTTTATAAATTATTCTTATTAAAATGTTGTTAACGACTTATATCAGAATAGTTTAAGAATATTTTTACCAGATAAACAAAATTATCAAAAACAAAAATTTTTAAGTACAAATGTACAATAATATTTCCCCAATTAGATTTCTATTATATGAAAAGTAAATATCTTAATTATTTTCTTGTTAAAAATGAATTAATTAAAACAAACAGACAGACATTCATGCTCAAATAAAAATACTCTTTTATGGCCGTTTTAACTATTTAAAACACAAATTTTATAAATTATTCTTATTAAAATGTTGTTAACGACTTATATCAGAATAGTTTAAGAATATTTTTACCAGATAAACAAAATGATCAAAAACAAAAATTTTTAAGTACAAATGTACAATAATATTTCCCCAATTAGATTTCTATTATATGAAAAGTAAATATCTTAATTATTTTCTTGTTAAAAATGAATTAATTAAAACAAACAGACAGACATTCATGCTCAAATAAAAATACTCTTTTATGGCTGTTTTAACTATTTAAAACACAAATTTTATAAATTATTCTTATTAAAATGTTGTTAACGACTTATATCAGAATAGTTTAAGAATATTTTTACCAGATAAACAAAATGATCAAAAACAAAAATTTTTTAGTACAAATGTACAATAATATTTCCCCAATTAGATTTCTATTATATGAAAAGTAAATATCTTAATTATTTTCTTGTTAAAAATGAATTAATTAAAACAAACAGACAGACATTCATGCTCAAATAAAAATACTCTTTTATGGCTGTTTTAACTATTTAAAACACAAATTTTATAAATTATTCTTATTAAAATGTTGTTAACGACTTATATCAGAATAGTTTAAGAATATTTTTACCAGATAAACAAAATGATCAAAAACAAAAATTTTTAAGTACAAATGTACAATAATATTTCCCCAATTAGATTTCTATTATATGAAAAGTAAATATCTTAATTATTTTCTTGTTAAAAATGAATTAATTAAAACAAACAGACAGACATTCATGCTCAAATAAAAATACTCTTTTATGGCCGTTTTAACTATTTAAAACACAAATTTTATAAATTATTCTTATTAAAATGTTGTTAACGACTTATATCAGAATAGTTTAAGAATATTTTTACCAGATAAACAAAATGATCAAAAACAAAAATTTTTAAGTACAAATGTACAATAATATTTCCCCAATTAGATTTCTATTATATGAAAAGTAAATATCTTAATTATTTTCTTGTTAAAAATGAATTAATTAAAACAAACAGACAGACATTCATGCTCAAATAAAAATACTCTTTTATGGCCGTTTTAACTATTTAAAACACAAATTTTATAAATTATTCTTATTAAAATGTTGTTAACGACTTATATCAGAATAGTTTAAGAATATTTTTACCAGATAAACAAAATGATCAAAAACAAAAATTTTTAAGTACAAATGTACAATAATATTTCCCCAATTAGATTTCTATTATATGAAAAGTAAATATCTTAATTATTTTCTTGTTAAAAATGAATTAATTAAAACAAACAGACAGACATTCATGCTCAAATAAAAATACTCTTTTATGGCCGTTTTAACTATTTAAAACACAAATTTTATAAATTATTCTTATTAAAATGTTGTTAACGACTTATATCAGAATAGTTTAAGAATATTTTTACCAGATAAACAAATGTACAATAATATTTCCCCAATTAGATTTCTATTATATGAAAAGTAAATATCTTAATTATTTTCTTGTTAAAAATGAATTAATTAAAACAAACAGACAGACATTCATGCTCAAATAAAAATACTCTTTTATGGCCGTTTTAACTATTTAAAACACAAATTTTATAAATTATTCTTATTAAAATGTTGTTAACGACTTATATCAGAATAGTTTAAGAATATTTTTACCAGATAAACAAAATGATCAAAAACAAAAATTTTTAAGTACAAATGTACAATAATATTTCCCCAATTAGATTTCTATTATATGAAAAGTAAATATCTTAATTATTTTCTTGTTAAAAATGAATTAATTAAAACAAACAGACAGACATTCATGCTCAAATAAAAATACTCTTTTATGGCCGTTTTAACTATTTAAAACACAAATTTTATAAATTATTCTTATTAAAATGTTGTTAACGACTTATATCAGAATAGTTTAAGAATATTTTTACCAGATAAACAAATGTACAATAATATTTCCCCAATTAGATTTCTATTATATGAAAAGTAAATATCTTAATTATTTTCTTGTTAAAAATGAATTAATTAAAACAAACAGACAGACATTCATGCTCAAATAAAAATACTCTTTTATGGCCGTTTTAACTATTTAAAACACAAATTTTATAAATTATTCTTATTAAAATGTTGTTAACGACTTATATCAGAATAGTTTAAGAATATTTTTACCAGATAAACAAATGTACAATAATATTTCCCCAATTAGATTTCTATTATATGAAAAGTAAATATCTTAATTATTTTCTTGTTAAAAATGAATTAATTAAAACAAACAGACAGACATTCATGCTCAAATAAAAATACTCTTTTATGGCCGTTTTAACTATTTAAAACACAAATTTTATAAATTATTCTTATTAAAATGTTGTTAACGACTTATATCAGAATAGTTTAAGAATATTTTTACCAGATAAACAAAATGATCAAAAACAAAAATTTTTAAGTACAAATGTACAATAATATTTCCCCAATTAGATTTCTATTATATGAAAAGTAAATATCTTAATTATTTTCTTGTTAAAAATGAATTAATTAAAACAAACAGACAGACATTCATGCTCAAATAAAAATACTCTTTTATGGCCGTTTTAACTATTTAAAACACAAATTTTATAAATTATTCTTATTAAAATGTTGTTAACGACTTATATCAGAATAGTTTAAGAATATTTTTACCAGATAAACAAAATGATCAAAAACAAAAATTTTTAAGTACAAATGTACAATAATATTTCCCCAATTAGATTTCTATTATATGAAAAGTAAATATCTTAATTATTTTCTTGTTAAAAATGAATTAATTAAAACAAACAGACAGACATTCATGCTCAAATAAAAATACTCTTTTATGGCCGTTTTAACTATTTAAAACACAAATTTTATAAATTATTCTTATTAAAATGTTGTTAACGACTTATATCAGAATAGTTTAAGAATATTTTTACCAGATAAACAAAATGATCAAAAACAAAAATTTTTAAGTACAAATGTACAATAATATTTCCCCAATTAGATTTCTATTATATGAAAAGTAAATATCTTAATTATTTTCTTGTTAAAAATGAATTAATTAAAACAAACAGACAGACATTCATGCTCAAATAAAAATACTCTTTTATGGCCGTTTTAACTATTTAAAACACAAATTTTATAAATTATTCTTATTAAAATGTTGTTAACGACTTATATCAGAATAGTTTAAGAATATTTTTACCAGATAAACAAATGTACAATAATATTTCCCCAATTAGATTTCTATTATATGAAAAGTAAATATCTTAATTATTTTCTTGTTAAAAATGAATTAATTAAAACAAACAGACAGACATTCATGCTCAAATAAAAATACTCTTTTATGGCCGTTTTAACTATTTAAAACACAAATTTTATAAATTATTCTTATTAAAATGTTGTTAACGACTTATATCAGAATAGTTTAAGAATATTTTTACCAGATAAACAAATGTACAATAATATTTCCCCAATTAGATTTCTATTATATGAAAAGTAAATATCTTAATTATTTTCTTGTTAAAAATGAATTAATTAAAACAAACAGACAGACATTCATGCTCAAATAAAAATACTCTTTTATGGCCGTTTTAACTATTTAAAACACAAATTTTATAAATTATTCTTATTAAAATGTTGTTAACGACTTATATCAGAATAGTTTAAGAATATTTTTACCAGATAAACAAATGTACAATAATATTTCCCCAATTAGATTTCTATTATATGAAAAGTAAATATCTTAATTATTTTCTTGTTAAAAATGAATTAATTAAAACAAACAGACAGACATTCATGCTCAAATAAAAATACTCTTTTATGGCCGTTTTAACTATTTAAAACACAAATTTTATAAATTATTCTTATTAAAATGTTGTTAACGACTTATATCAGAATAGTTTAAGAATATTTTTACCAGATAAACAAATGTACAATAATATTTCCCCAATTAGATTTCTATTATATGAAAAGTAAATATCTTAATTATTTTCTTGTTAAAAATGAATTAATTAAAACAAACAGACAGACATTCATGCTCAAATAAAAATACTCTTTTATGGCCGTTTTAACTATTTAAAACACAAATTTTATAAATTATTCTTATTAAAATGTTGTTAACGACTTATATCAGAATAGTTTAAGAATATTTTTACCAGATAAACAAAATGATCAAAAACAAAAATTTTTAAGTACAAATGTACAATGATATTTCCCCAATTAGATTTCTATTATATGAAAAGTAAATATCTTAATTATTTTCTTGTTAAAAATGAATTAATTAAAACAAACAGACAGACATTCATGCTCAAATAAAAATACTCTTTTATGGCCGTTTTAACTATTTAAAACACAAATTTTATAAATTATTCTTATTAAAATGTTGTTAACGACTTATATCAGAATAGTTTAAGAATATTTTTACCAGATAAACAAATGTACAATAATATTTCCCCAATTAGATTTCTATTATATGAAAAGTAAATATCTTAATTATTTTCTTGTTAAAAATGAATTAATTAAAACAAACAGACAGACATTCATGCTCAAATAAAAATACTCTTTTATGGCCGTTTTAACTATTTAAAACACAAATTTTATAAATTATTCTTATTAAAATGTTGTTAACGACTTATATCAGAATAGTTTAAGAATATTTTTACCAGATAAACAAATGTACAATAATATTTCCCCAATTAGATTTCTATTATATGAAAAGTAAATATCTTAATTATTTTCTTGTTAAAAATGAATTAATTAAAACAAACAGACAGACATTCATGCTCAAATAAAAATACTCTTTTATGGCCGTTTTAACTATTTAAAACACAAATTTTATAAATTATTCTTATTAAAATGTTGTTAACGACTTATATCAGAATAGTTTAAGAATATTTTTACCAGATAAACAAATGTACAATAATATTTCCCCAATTAGATTTCTATTATATGAAAAGTAAATATCTTAATTATTTTCTTGTTAAAAATGAATTAATTAAAACAAACAGACAGACATTCATGCTCAAATAAAAATACTCTTTTATGGCCGTTTTAACTATTTAAAACACAAATTTTATAAATTATTCTTATTAAAATGTTGTTAACGACTTATATCAGAATAGTTTAAGAATATTTTTACCAGATAAACAAATGTACAATAATATTTCCCCAATTAGATTTCTATTATATGAAAAGTAAATATCTTAATTATTTTCTTGTTAAAAATGAATTAATTAAAACAAACAGACAGACATTCATGCTCAAATAAAAATACTCTTTTATGGCCGTTTTAACTATTTAAAACACAAATTTTATAAATTATTCTTATTAAAATGTTGTTAACGACTTATATCAGAATAGTTTAAGAATATTTTTACCAGATAAACAAATGTACAATAATATTTCCCCAATTAGATTTCTATTATATGAAAAGTAAATATCTTAATTATTTTCTTGTTAAAAATGAATTAATTAAAACAAACAGACAGACATTCATGCTCAAATAAAAATACTCTTTTATGGCCGTTTTAACTATTTAAAACACAAATTTTATAAATTATTCTTATTAAAATGTTGTTAACGACTTATATCAGAATAGTTTAAGAATATTTTTACCAGATAAACAAAATGATCAAAAACAAAAATTTTTAAGTACAAATGTACAATGATATTTCCCCAATTAGATTTCTATTATATGAAAAGTAAATATCTTAATTATTTTCTTGTTAAAAATGAATTAATTAAAACAAACAGACAGACATTCATGCTCAAATAAAAATACTCTTTTATGGCCGTTTTAACTATTTAAAACACAAATTTTATAAATTATTCTTATTAAAATGTTGTTAACGACTTATATCAGAATAGTTTAAGAATATTTTTACCAGATAAACAAAATGATCAAAAACAAAAATTTTTAAGTACAAATGTACAATGATATTTCCCCAATTAGATTTCTATTATATGAAAAGTAAATATCTTAATTATTTTCTTGTTAAAAATGAATTAATTAAAACAAACAGACAGACATTCATGCTCAAATAAAAATACTCTTTTATGGCCGTTTTAACTATTTAAAACACAAATTTTATAAATTATTCTTATTAAAATGTTGTTAACGACTTATATCAGAATAGTTTAAGAATATTTTTACCAGATAAACAAAATGATCAAAAACAAAAATTTTTAAGTACAAATGTACAATGATATTTCCCCAATTAGATTTCTATTATATGAAAAGTAAATATCTTAATTATTTTCTTGTTAAAAATGAATTAATTAAAACAAACAGACAGACATTCATGCTCAAATAAAAATACTCTTTTATGGCCGTTTTAACTATTTAAAACACAAATTTTATAAATTATTCTTATTAAAATGTTGTTAACGACTTATATCAGAATAGTTTAAGAATATTTTTACCAGATAAACAAATGTACAATAATATTTCCCCAATTAGATTTCTATTATATGAAAAGTAAATATCTTAATTATTTTCTTGTTAAAAATGAATTAATTAAAACAAACAGACAGACATTCATGCTCAAATAAAAATACTCTTTTATGGCCGTTTTAACTATTTAAAACACAAATTTTATAAATTATTCTTATTAAAATGTTGTTAACGACTTATATCAGAATAGTTTAAGAATATTTTTACCAGATAAACAAAATGATCAAAAACAAAAATTTTTAAGTACAAATGTACAATGATATTTCCCCAATTAGATTTCTATTATATGAAAAGTAAATATCTTAATTATTTTCTTGTTAAAAATGAATTAATTAAAACAAACAGACAGACATTCATGCTCAAATAAAAATACTCTTTTATGGCCGTTTTAACTATTTAAAACACAAATTTTATAAATTATTCTTATTAAAATGTTGTTAACGACTTATATCAGAATAGTTTAAGAATATTTTTACCAGATAAACAAAATGATCAAAAACAAAAATTTTTAAGTACAAATGTACAATGATATTTCCCCAATTAGATTTCTATTATATGAAAAGTAAATATCTTAATTATTTTCTTGTTAAAAATGAATTAATTAAAACAAACAGACAGACATTCATGCTCAAATAAAAATACTCTTTTATGGCCGTTTTAACTATTTAAAACACAAATTTTATAAATTATTCTTATTAAAATGTTGTTAACGACTTATATCAGAATAGTTTAAGAATATTTTTACCAGATAAACAAATGTACAATAATATTTCCCCAATTAGATTTCTATTATATGAAAAGTAAATATCTTAATTATTTTCTTGTTAAAAATGAATTAATTAAAACAAACAGACAGACATTCATGCTCAAATAAAAATACTCTTTTATGGCCGTTTTAACTATTTAAAACACAAATTTTATAAATTATTCTTATTAAAATGTTGTTAACGACTTATATCAGAATAGTTTAAGAATATTTTTACCAGATAAACAAAATGATCAAAAACAAAAATTTTTAAGTACAAATGTACAATGATATTTCCCCAATTAGATTTCTATTATATGAAAAGTAAATATCTTAATTATTTTCTTGTTAAAAATGAATTAATTAAAACAAACAGACAGACATTCATGCTCAAATAAAAATACTCTTTTATGGCCGTTTTAACTATTTAAAACACAAATTTTATAAATTATTCTTATTAAAATGTTGTTAACGACTTATATCAGAATAGTTTAAGAATATTTTTACCAGATAAACAAAATGATCAAAAACAAAAATTTTTAAGTACAAATGTACAATGATATTTCCCCAATTAGATTTCTATTATATGAAAAGTAAATATCTTAATTATTTTCTTGTTAAAAATGAATTAATTAAAACAAACAGACAGACATTCATGCTCAAATAAAAATACTCTTTTATGGCCGTTTTAACTATTTAAAACACAAATTTTATAAATTATTCTTATTAAAATGTTGTTAACGACTTATATCAGAATAGTTTAAGAATATTTTTACCAGATAAACAAATGTACAATAATATTTCCCCAATTAGATTTCTATTATATGAAAAGTAAATATCTTAATTATTTTCTTGTTAAAAATGAATTAATTAAAACAAACAGACAGACATTCATGCTCAAATAAAAATACTCTTTTATGGCCGTTTTAACTATTTAAAACACAAATTTTATAAATTATTCTTATTAAAATGTTGTTAACGACTTATATCAGAATAGTTTAAGAATATTTTTACCAGATAAACAAATGTACAATAATATTTCCCCAATTAGATTTCTATTATATGAAAAGTAAATATCTTAATTATTTTCTTGTTAAAAATGAATTAATTAAAACAAACAGACAGACATTCATGCTCAAATAAAAATACTCTTTTATGGCCGTTTTAACTATTTAAAACACAAATTTTATAAATTATTCTTATTAAAATGTTGTTAACGACTTATATCAGAATAGTTTAAGAATATTTTTACCAGATAAACAAAATGATCAAAAACAAAAATTTTTAAGTACAAATGTACAATGATATTTCCCCAATTAGATTTCTATTATATGAAAAGTAAATATCTTAATTATTTTCTTGTTAAAAATGAATTAATTAAAACAAACAGACAGACATTCATGCTCAAATAAAAATACTCTTTTATGGCCGTTTTAACTATTTAAAACACAAATTTTATAAATTATTCTTATTAAAATGTTGTTAACGACTTATATCAGAATAGTTTAAGAATATTTTTACCAGATAAACAAAATGATCAAAAACAAAAATTTTTAAGTACAAATGTACAATGATATTTCCCCAATTAGATTTCTATTATATGAAAAGTAAATATCTTAATTATTTTCTTGTTAAAAATGAATTAATTAAAACAAACAGACAGACATTCATGCTCAAATAAAAATACTCTTTTATGGCCGTTTTAACTATTTAAAACACAAATTTTATAAATTATTCTTATTAAAATGTTGTTAACGACTTATATCAGAATAGTTTAAGAATATTTTTACCAGATAAACAAATGTACAATAATATTTCCCCAATTAGATTTCTATTATATGAAAAGTAAATATCTTAATTATTTTCTTGTTAAAAATGAATTAATTAAAACAAACAGACAGACATTCATGCTCAAATAAAAATACTCTTTTATGGCCGTTTTAACTATTTAAAACACAAATTTTATAAATTATTCTTATTAAAATGTTGTTAACGACTTATATCAGAATAGTTTAAGAATATTTTTACCAGATAAACAAAATGATCAAAAACAAAAATTTTTAAGTACAAATGTACAATGATATTTCCCCAATTAGATTTCTATTATATGAAAAGTAAATATCTTAATTATTTTCTTGTTAAAAATGAATTAATTAAAACAAACAGACAGACATTCATGCTCAAATAAAAATACTCTTTTATGGCCGTTTTAACTATTTAAAACACAAATTTTATAAATTATTCTTATTAAAATGTTGTTAACGACTTATATCAGAATAGTTTAAGAATATTTTTACCAGATAAACAAATGTACAATAATATTTCCCCAATTAGATTTCTATTATATGAAAAGTAAATATCTTAATTATTTTCTTGTTAAAAATGAATTAATTAAAACAAACAGACAGACATTCATGCTCAAATAAAAATACTCTTTTATGGCCGTTTTAACTATTTAAAACACAAATTTTATAAATTATTCTTATTAAAATGTTGTTAACGACTTATATCAGAATAGTTTAAGAATATTTTTACCAGATAAACAAATGTACAATAATATTTCCCCAATTAGATTTCTATTATATGAAAAGTAAATATCTTAATTATTTTCTTGTTAAAAATGAATTAATTAAAACAAACAGACAGACATTCATGCTCAAATAAAAATACTCTTTTATGGCCGTTTTAACTATTTAAAACACAAATTTTATAAATTATTCTTATTAAAATGTTGTTAACGACTTATATCAGAATAGTTTAAGAATATTTTTACCAGATAAACAAATGTACAATAATATTTCCCCAATTAGATTTCTATTATATGAAAAGTAAATATCTTAATTATTTTCTTGTTAAAAATTAATTAATTAAAACAAACAGACAGACATTCATGCTCAAATAAAAATACTTTTTTATGGCTGTTTTAACTATTTAAAACACAATTTTTATAAATTATTCTTATTAAAATGTTGTTAACGACTTATATCAGAATAGTTTAAGAATATTTTTACCAGATAAACAAATGTACAATAATATTTCCCCAATTAGATTTCTATTATATGAAAAGTAAATATCTTAATTATTTTCTTGTTAAAAATGAATTAATTAAAACAAACAGACAGACATTCATGCTCAAATAAAAATACTCTTTTATGGCCGTTTTAACTATTTAAAACACAAATTTTATAAATTATTCTTATTAAAATGTTGTTAACGACTTATATCAGAATAGTTTAAGAATATTTTTACCAGATAAACAAATGTACAATAATATTTCCCCAATTAGATTTCTATTATATGAAAAGTAAATATCTTAATTATTTTCTTGTTAAAAATGAATTAATTAAAACAAACAGACAGACATTCATGCTCAAATAAAAATACTCTTTTATGGCCGTTTTAACTATTTAAAACACAAATTTTATAAATTATTCTTATTAAAATGTTGTTAACGACTTATATCAGAATAGTTTAAGAATATTTTTACCAGATAAACAAATGTACAATAATATTTCCCCAATTAGATTTCTATTATATGAAAAGTAAATATCTTAATTATTTTCTTGTTAAAAATGAATTAATTAAAACAAACAGACAGACATTCATGCTCAAATAAAAATACTCTTTTATGGCCGTTTTAACTATTTAAAACACAAATTTTATAAATTATTCTTATTAAAATGTTGTTAACGACTTATATCAGAATAGTTTAAGAATATTTTTACCAGATAAACAAATGTACAATAATATTTCCCCAATTAGATTTCTATTATATGAAAAGTAAATATCTTAATTATTTTCTTGTTAAAAATGAATTAATTAAAACAAACAGACAGACATTCATGCTCAAATAAAAATACTCTTTTATGGCCGTTTTAACTATTTAAAACACAAATTTTATAAATTATTCTTATTAAAATGTTGTTAACGACTTATATCAGAATAGTTTAAGAATATTTTTACCAGATAAACAAATGTACAATAATATTTCCCCAATTAGATTTCTATTATATGAAAAGTAAATATCTTAATTATTTTCTTGTTAAAAATGAATTAATTAAAACAAACAGACAGACATTCATGCTCAAATAAAAATACTCTTTTATGGCCGTTTTAACTATTTAAAACACAAATTTTATAAATTATTCTTATTAAAATGTTGTTAACGACTTATATCAGAATAGTTTAAGAATATTTTTACCAGATAAACAAATGTACAATAATATTTCCCCAATTAGATTTCTATTATATGAAAAGTAAATATCTTAATTATTTTCTTGTTAAAAATGAATTAATTAAAACAAACAGACAGACATTCATGCTCAAATAAAAATACTCTTTTATGGCCGTTTTAACTATTTAAAACACAAATTTTATAAATTATTCTTATTAAAATGTTGTTAACGACTTATATCAGAATAGTTTAAGAATATTTTTACCAGATAAACAAATGTACAATAATATTTCCCCAATTAGATTTCTATTATATGAAAAGTAAATATCTTAATTATTTTCTTGTTAAAAATGAATTAATTAAAACAAACAGACAGACATTCATGCTCAAATAAAAATACTCTTTTATGGCCGTTTTAACTATTTAAAACACAAATTTTATAAATTATTCTTATTAAAATGTTGTTAACGACTTATATCAGAATAGTTTAAGAATATTTTTACCAGATAAACAAATGTACAATAATATTTCCCCAATTAGATTTCTATTATATGAAAAGTAAATATCTTAATTATTTTCTTGTTAAAAATGAATTAATTAAAACAAACAGACAGACATTCATGCTCAAATAAAAATACTCTTTTATGGCCGTTTTAACTATTTAAAACACAAATTTTATAAATTATTCTTATTAAAATGTTGTTAACGACTTATATCAGAATAGTTTAAGAATATTTTTACCAGATAAACAAAATGATCAAAAACAAAAATTTTTAAGTACAAATGTACAATGATATTTCCCCAATTAGATTTCTATTATATGAAAAGTAAATATCTTAATTATTTTCTTGTTAAAAATTAATTAATTAAAACAAACAGACAGACATTCATGCTCAAATAAAAATACTCTTTTATGGCCGTTTTAACTATTTAAAACACAAATTTTATAAATTATTCTTATTAAAATGTTGTTAACGACTTATATCAGAATAGTTTAAGAATATTTTTACCAGATAAACAAATGTACAATAATATTTCCCCAATTAGATTTCTATTATATGAAAAGTAAATATCTTAATTATTTTCTTGTTAAAAATGAATTAATTAAAACAAACAGACAGACATTCATGCTCAAATAAAAATACTCTTTTATGGCCGTTTTAACTATTTAAAACACAAATTTTATAAATTATTCTTATTAAAATGTTGTTAACGACTTATATCAGAATAGTTTAAGAATATTTTTACCAGATAAACAAATGTACAATAATATTTCCCCAATTAGATTTCTATTATATGAAAAGTAAATATCTTAATTATTTTCTTGTTAAAAATTAATTAATTAAAACAAACAGACAGACATTCATGCTCAAATAAAAATACTTTTTTATGGCTGTTTTAACTATTTAAAACACAATTTTTATAAATTATTCTTATTAAAATGTCGTTAACGACTTATATCAGAATAGTTTAAGAATATTTTTACCAGATAAACAAATGTACAATAATATTTCCCCAATTAGATTTCTATTATATGAAAAGTAAATATCTTAATTATTTTCTTGTTAAAAATGAATTAATTAAAACAAACAGACAGACATTCATGCTCAAATAAAAATACTTTTTTATGGCTGTTTTAACTATTTAAAACACAATTTTTATAAATTATTCTTATTAAAATGTCGTTAACGACTTATATCAGAATAGTTTAAGAATATTTTTACCAGATAAACAAATGTACAATAATATTTCCCCAATTAGATTTCTATTATATGAAAAGTAAATATCTTAATTATTTTCTTGTTAAAAATTAATTAATTAAAACAAACAGACAGACATTCATGCTCAAATAAAAATACTTTTTTATGGCTGTTTTAACTATTTAAAACACAATTTTTATAAATTATTCTTATTAAAATGTCGTTAACGACTTATATCAGAATAGTTTAAGAATATTTTTACCAGATAAACAAATGTACAATAATATTTCCCCAATTAGATTTCTATTATATGAAAAGTAAATATCTTAATTATTTTCTTGTTAAAAATTAATTAATTAAAACAAACAGACAGACATTCATGCTCAAATAAAAATACTCTTTTATGGCCGTTTTAACTATTTAAAACACAAATTTTATAAATTATTCTTATTAAAATGTTGTTAACGACTTATATCAGAATAGTTTAAGAATATTTTTACCAGATAAACAAAATGATCAAAAACAAAAATTTTTAAGTACAAATGTACAATGATATTTCCCCAATTAGATTTCTATTATATGAAAAGTAAATATCTTAATTATTTTCTTGTTAAAAATTAATTAATTAAAACAAACAGACAGACATTCATGCTCAAATAAAAATACTCTTTTATGGCCGTTTTAACTATTTAAAACACAAATTTTATAAATTATTCTTATTAAAATGTTGTTAACGACTTATATCAGAATAGTTTAAGAATATTTTTACCAGATAAACAAAATGATCAAAAACAAAAATTTTTAAGTACAAATGTACAATGATATTTCCCCAATTAGATTTCTATTATATGAAAAGTAAATATCTTAATTATTTTCTTGTTAAAAATTAATTAATTAAAACAAACAGACAGACATTCATGCTCAAATAAAAATACTCTTTTATGGCCGTTTTAACTATTTAAAACACAAATTTTATAAATTATTCTTATTAAAATGTTGTTAACGACTTATATCAGAATAGTTTAAGAATATTTTTACCAGATAAACAAATGTACAATAATATTTCCCCAATTAGATTTCTATTATATGAAAAGTAAATATCTTAATTATTTTCTTGTTAAAAATGAATTAATTAAAACAAACAGACAGACATTCATGCTCAAATAAAAATACTCTTTTATGGCCGTTTTAACTATTTAAAACACAAATTTTATAAATTATTCTTATTAAAATGTTGTTAACGACTTATATCAGAATAGTTTAAGAATATTTTTACCAGATAAACAAATGTACAATAATATTTCCCCAATTAGATTTCTATTATATGAAAAGTAAATATCTTAATTATTTTCTTGTTAAAAATGAATTAATTAAAACAAACAGACAGACATTCATGCTCAAATAAAAATACTCTTTTATGGCCGTTTTAACTATTTAAAACACAAATTTTATAAATTATTCTTATTAAAATGTTGTTAACGACTTATATCAGAATAGTTTAAGAATATTTTTACCAGATAAACAAATGTACAATAATATTTCCCCAATTAGATTTCTATTATATGAAAAGTAAATATCTTAATTATTTTCTTGTTAAAAATTAATTAATTAAAACAAACAGACAGACATTCATGCTCAAATAAAAATACTTTTTTATGGCTGTTTTAACTATTTAAAACACAATTTTTATAAATTATTCTTATTAAAATGTCGTTAACGACTTATATCAGAATAGTTTAAGAATATTTTTACCAGATAAACAAATGTACAATAATATTTCCCCAATTAGATTTCTATTATATGAAAAGTAAATATCTTAATTATTTTCTTGTTAAAAATGAATTAATTAAAACAAACAGACAGACATTCATGCTCAAATAAAAATACTTTTTTATGGCTGTTTTAACTATTTAAAACACAATTTTTATAAATTATTCTTATTAAAATGTCGTTAACGACTTATATCAGAATAGTTTAAGAATATTTTTACCAGATAAACAAATGTACAATAATATTTCCCCAATTAGATTTCTATTATATGAAAAGTAAATATCTTAATTATTTTCTTGTTAAAAATGAATTAATTAAAACAAACAGACAGACATTCATGCTCAAATAAAAATACTTTTTTATGGCTGTTTTAACTATTTAAAACACAATTTTTATAAATTATTCTTATTAAAATGTCGTTAACGACTTATATCAGAATAGTTTAAGAATATTTTTACCAGATAAACAAATGTACAATAATATTTCCCCAATTAGATTTCTATTATATGAAAAGTAAATATCTTAATTATTTTCTTGTTAAAAATTAATTAATTAAAACAAACAGACAGACATTCATGCTCAAATAAAAATACTCTTTTATGGCCGTTTTAACTATTTAAAACACAAATTTTATAAATTATTCTTATTAAAATGTTGTTAACGACTTATATCAGAATAGTTTAAGAATATTTTTACCAGATAAACAAAATGATCAAAAACAAAAATTTTTAAGTACAAATGTACAATGATATTTCCCCAATTAGATTTCTATTATATGAAAAGTAAATATCTTAATTATTTTCTTGTTAAAAATTAATTAATTAAAACAAACAGACAGACATTCATGCTCAAATAAAAATACTCTTTTATGGCCGTTTTAACTATTTAAAACACAAATTTTATAAATTATTCTTATTAAAATGTTGTTAACGACTTATATCAGAATAGTTTAAGAATATTTTTACCAGATAAACAAATGTACAATAATATTTCCCCAATTAGATTTCTATTATATGAAAAGTAAATATCTTAATTATTTTCTTGTTAAAAATTAATTAATTAAAACAAACAGACAGACATTCATGCTCAAATAAAAATACTTTTTTATGGCTGTTTTAACTATTTAAAACACAATTTTTATAAATTATTCTTATTAAAATGTCGTTAACGACTTATATCAGAATAGTTTAAGAATATTTTTACCAGATAAACAAATGTACAATAATATTTCCCCAATTAGATTTCTATTATATGAAAAGTAAATATCTTAATTATTTTCTTGTTAAAAATGAATTAATTAAAACAAACAGACAGACATTCATGCTCAAATAAAAATACTTTTTTATGGCTGTTTTAACTATTTAAAACACAATTTTTATAAATTATTCTTATTAAAATGTCGTTAACGACTTATATCAGAATAGTTTAAGAATATTTTTACCAGATAAACAAATGTACAATAATATTTCCCCAATTAGATTTCTATTATATGAAAAGTAAATATCTTAATTATTTTCTTGTTAAAAATTAATTAATTAAAACAAACAGACAGACATTCATGCTCAAATAAAAATACTTTTTTATGGCTGTTTTAACTATTTAAAACACAATTTTTATAAATTATTCTTATTAAAATGTCGTTAACGACTTATATCAGAATAGTTTAAGAATATTTTTACCAGATAAACAAATGTACAATAATATTTCCCCAATTAGATTTCTATTATATGAAAAGTAAATATCTTAATTATTTTCTTGTTAAAAATTAATTAATTAAAACAAACAGACAGACATTCATGCTCAAATAAAAATACTCTTTTATGGCCGTTTTAACTATTTAAAACACAAATTTTATAAATTATTCTTATTAAAATGTTGTTAACGACTTATATCAGAATAGTTTAAGAATATTTTTACCAGATAAACAAAATGATCAAAAACAAAAATTTTTAAGTACAAATGTACAATGATATTTCCCCAATTAGATTTCTATTATATGAAAAGTAAATATCTTAATTATTTTCTTGTTAAAAATTAATTAATTAAAACAAACAGACAGACATTCATGCTCAAATAAAAATACTCTTTTATGGCCGTTTTAACTATTTAAAACACAAATTTTATAAATTATTCTTATTAAAATGTTGTTAACGACTTATATCAGAATAGTTTAAGAATATTTTTACCAGATAAACAAAATGATCAAAAACAAAAATTTTTAAGTACAAATGTACAATGATATTTCCCCAATTAGATTTCTATTATATGAAAAGTAAATATCTTAATTATTTTCTTGTTAAAAATTAATTAATTAAAACAAACAGACAGACATTCATGCTCAAATAAAAATACTCTTTTATGGCCGTTTTAACTATTTAAAACACAAATTTTATAAATTATTCTTATTAAAATGTTGTTAACGACTTATATCAGAATAGTTTAAGAATATTTTTACCAGATAAACAAATGTACAATAATATTTCCCCAATTAGATTTCTATTATATGAAAAGTAAATATCTTAATTATTTTCTTGTTAAAAATGAATTAATTAAAACAAACAGACAGACATTCATGCTCAAATAAAAATACTCTTTTATGGCCGTTTTAACTATTTAAAACACAAATTTTATAAATTATTCTTATTAAAATGTTGTTAACGACTTATATCAGAATAGTTTAAGAATATTTTTACCAGATAAACAAATGTACAATAATATTTCCCCAATTAGATTTCTATTATATGAAAAGTAAATATCTTAATTATTTTCTTGTTAAAAATTAATTAATTAAAACAAACAGACAGACATTCATGCTCAAATAAAAATACTTTTTTATGGCTGTTTTAACTATTTAAAACACAATTTTTATAAATTATTCTTATTAAAATGTCGTTAACGACTTATATCAGAATAGTTTAAGAATATTTTTACCAGATAAACAAATGTACAATAATATTTCCCCAATTAGATTTCTATTATATGAAAAGTAAATATCTTAATTATTTTCTTGTTAAAAATGAATTAATTAAAACAAACAGACAGACATTCATGCTCAAATAAAAATACTTTTTTATGGCTGTTTTAACTATTTAAAACACAATTTTTATAAATTATTCTTATTAAAATGTCGTTAACGACTTATATCAGAATAGTTTAAGAATATTTTTACCAGATAAACAAATGTACAATAATATTTCCCCAATTAGATTTCTATTATATGAAAAGTAAATATCTTAATTATTTTCTTGTTAAAAATGAATTAATTAAAACAAACAGACAGACATTCATGCTCAAATAAAAATACTTTTTTATGGCTGTTTTAACTATTTAAAACACAATTTTTATAAATTATTCTTATTAAAATGTCGTTAACGACTTATATCAGAATAGTTTAAGAATATTTTTACCAGATAAACAAATGTACAATAATATTTCCCCAATTAGATTTCTATTATATGAAAAGTAAATATCTTAATTATTTTCTTGTTAAAAATTAATTAATTAAAACAAACAGACAGACATTCATGCTCAAATAAAAATACTCTTTTATGGCCGTTTTAACTATTTAAAACACAAATTTTATAAATTATTCTTATTAAAATGTTGTTAACGACTTATATCAGAATAGTTTAAGAATATTTTTACCAGATAAACAAAATGATCAAAAACAAAAATTTTTAAGTACAAATGTACAATGATATTTCCCCAATTAGATTTCTATTATATGAAAAGTAAATATCTTAATTATTTTCTTGTTAAAAATTAATTAATTAAAACAAACAGACAGACATTCATGCTCAAATAAAAATACTCTTTTATGGCCGTTTTAACTATTTAAAACACAAATTTTATAAATTATTCTTATTAAAATGTTGTTAACGACTTATATCAGAATAGTTTAAGAATATTTTTACCAGATAAACAAAATGATCAAAAACAAAAATTTTTAAGTACAAATGTACAATGATATTTCCCCAATTAGATTTCTATTATATGAAAAGTAAATATCTTAATTATTTTCTTGTTAAAAATTAATTAATTAAAACAAACAGACAGACATTCATGCTCAAATAAAAATACTCTTTTATGGCCGTTTTAACTATTTAAAACACAAATTTTATAAATTATTCTTATTAAAATGTTGTTAACGACTTATATCAGAATAGTTTAAGAATATTTTTACCAGATAAACAAAATGATCAAAAACAAAAATTTTTAAGTACAAATGTACAATGATATTTCCCCAATTAGATTTCTATTATATGAAAAGTAAATATCTTAATTATTTTCTTGTTAAAAATTAATTAATTAAAACAAACAGACAGACATTCATGCTCAAATAAAAATACTCTTTTATGGCCGTTTTAACTATTTAAAACACAAATTTTATAAATTATTCTTATTAAAATGTTGTTAACGACTTATATCAGAATAGTTTAAGAATATTTTTACCAGATAAACAAAATGATCAAAAACAAAAATTTTTAAGTACAAATGTACAATGATATTTCCCCAATTAGATTTCTATTATATGAAAAGTAAATATCTTAATTATTTTCTTGTTAAAAATTAATTAATTAAAACAAACAGACAGACATTCATGCTCAAATAAAAATACTCTTTTATGGCCGTTTTAACTATTTAAAACACAAATTTTATAAATTATTCTTATTAAAATGTTGTTAACGACTTATATCAGAATAGTTTAAGAATATTTTTACCAGATAAACAAAATGATCAAAAACAAAAATTTTTAAGTACAAATGTACAATGATATTTCCCCAATTAGATTTCTATTATATGAAAAGTAAATATCTTAATTATTTTCTTGTTAAAAATTAATTAATTAAAACAAACAGACAGACATTCATGCTCAAATAAAAATACTCTTTTATGGCCGTTTTAACTATTTAAAACACAAATTTTATAAATTATTCTTATTAAAATGTTGTTAACGACTTATATCAGAATAGTTTAAGAATATTTTTACCAGATAAACAAAATGATCAAAAACAAAAATTTTTAAGTACAAATGTACAATGATATTTCCCCAATTAGATTTCTATTATATGAAAAGTAAATATCTTAATTATTTTCTTGTTAAAAATTAATTAATTAAAACAAACAGACAGACATTCATGCTCAAATAAAAATACTCTTTTATGGCCGTTTTAACTATTTAAAACACAAATTTTATAAATTATTCTTATTAAAATGTTGTTAACGACTTATATCAGAATAGTTTAAGAATATTTTTACCAGATAAACAAAATGATCAAAAACAAAAATTTTTAAGTACAAATGTACAATGATATTTCCCCAATTAGATTTCTATTATATGAAAAGTAAATATCTTAATTATTTTCTTGTTAAAAATTAATTAATTAAAACAAACAGACAGACATTCATGCTCAAATAAAAATACTCTTTTATGGCCGTTTTAACTATTTAAAACACAAATTTTATAAATTATTCTTATTAAAATGTTGTTAACGACTTATATCAGAATAGTTTAAGAATATTTTTACCAGATAAACAAATGTACAATAATATTTCCCCAATTAGATTTCTATTATATGAAAAGTAAATATCTTAATTATTTTCTTGTTAAAAATGAATTAATTAAAACAAACAGACAGACATTCATGCTCAAATAAAAATACTCTTTTATGGCCGTTTTAACTATTTAAAACACAAATTTTATAAATTATTCTTATTAAAATGTTGTTAACGACTTATATCAGAATAGTTTAAGAATATTTTTACCAGATAAACAAATGTACAATAATATTTCCCCAATTAGATTTCTATTATATGAAAAGTAAATATCTTAATTATTTTCTTGTTAAAAATGAATTAATTAAAACAAACAGACAGACATTCATGCTCAAATAAAAATACTCTTTTATGGCCGTTTTAACTATTTAAAACACAAATTTTATAAATTATTCTTATTAAAATGTTGTTAACGACTTATATCAGAATAGTTTAAGAATATTTTTACCAGATAAACAAAATGATCAAAAACAAAAATTTTTAAGTACAAATGTACAATGATATTTCCCCAATTAGATTTCTATTATATGAAAAGTAAATATCTTAATTATTTTCTTGTTAAAAATTAATTAATTAAAACAAACAGACAGACATTCATGCTCAAATAAAAATACTCTTTTATGGCCGTTTTAACTATTTAAAACACAAATTTTATAAATTATTCTTATTAAAATGTTGTTAACGACTTATATCAGAATAGTTTAAGAATATTTTTACCAGATAAACAAATGTACAATAATATTTCCCCAATTAGATTTCTATTATATGAAAAGTAAATATCTTAATTATTTTCTTGTTAAAAATGAATTAATTAAAACAATCAGACAGACATTCATGCTCAAATAAAAATACTCTTTTATGGCCGTTTTAACTATTTAAAACACAAATTTTATAAATTATTCTTATTAAAATGTTGTTAACGACTTATATCAGAATAGTTTAAGAATATTTTTACCAGATAAACAAATGTACAATAATATTTCCCCAATTAGATTTCTATTATATGAAAAGTAAATATCTTAATTATTTTCTTGTTAAAAATGAATTAATTAAAACAAACAGACAGACATTCATGCTCAAATAAAAATACTCTTTTATGGCCGTTTTAACTATTTAAAACACAAATTTTATAAATTATTCTTATTAAAATGTTGTTAACGACTTATATCAGAATAGTTTAAGAATATTTTTACCAGATAAACAAATGTACAATAATATTTCCCCAATTAGATTTCTATTATATGAAAAGTAAATATCTTAATTATTTTCTTGTTAAAAATGAATTAATTAAAACAAACAGACAGACATTCATGCTCAAATAAAAATACTCTTTTATGGCCGTTTTAACTATTTAAAACACAAATTTTATAAATTATTCTTATTAAAATGTTGTTAACGACTTATATCAGAATAGTTTAAGAATATTTTTACCAGATAAACAAATGTACAATAATATTTCCCCAATTAGATTTCTATTATATGAAAAGTAAATATCTTAATTATTTTCTTGTTAAAAATGAATTAATTAAAACAAACAGACAGACATTCATGCTCAAATAAAAATACTCTTTTATGGCCGTTTTAACTATTTAAAACACAAATTTTATAAATTATTCTTATTAAAATGTTGTTAACGACTTATATCAGAATAGTTTAAGAATATTTTTACCAGATAAACAAATGTACAATAATATTTCCCCAATTAGATTTCTATTATATGAAAAGTAAATATCTTAATTATTTTCTTGTTAAAAATGAATTAATTAAAACAAACAGACAGACATTCATGCTCAAATAAAAATACTCTTTTATGGCCGTTTTAACTATTTAAAACACAAATTTTATAAATTATTCTTATTAAAATGTTGTTAACGACTTATATCAGAATAGTTTAAGAATATTTTTACCAGATAAACAAAATGATCAAAAACAAAAATTTTTAAGTACAAATGTACAATGATATTTCCCCAATTAGATTTCTATTATATGAAAAGTAAATATCTTAATTATTTTCTTGTTAAAAATTAATTAATTAAAACAAACAGACAGACATTCATGCTCAAATAAAAATACTCTTTTATGGCCGTTTTAACTATTTAAAACACAAATTTTATAAATTATTCTTATTAAAATGTTGTTAACGACTTATATCAGAATAGTTTAAGAATATTTTTACCAGATAAACAAAATGATCAAAAACAAAAATTTTTAAGTACAAATGTACAATGATATTTCCCCAATTAGATTTCTATTATATGAAAAGTAAATATCTTAATTATTTTCTTGTTAAAAATGAATTAATTAAAACAAACAGACAGACATTCATGCTCAAATAAAAATACTCTTTTATGGCCGTTTTAACTATTTAAAACACAAATTTTATAAATTATTCTTATTAAAATGTTGTTAACGACTTATATCAGAATAGTTTAAGAATATTTTTACCAGATAAACAAAATGATCAAAAACAAAAATTTTTAAGTACAAATGTACAATGATATTTCCCCAATTAGATTTCTATTATATGAAAAGTAAATATCTTAATTATTTTCTTGTTAAAAATTAATTAATTAAAACAAACAGACAGACATTCATGCTCAAATAAAAATACTCTTTTATGGCCGTTTTAACTATTTAAAACACAAATTTTATAAATTATTCTTATTAAAATGTTGTTAACGACTTATATCAGAATAGTTTAAGAATATTTTTACCAGATAAACAAATGTACAATAATATTTCCCCAATTAGATTTCTATTATATGAAAAGTAAATATCTTAATTATTTTCTTGTTAAAAATGAATTAATTAAAACAAACAGACAGACATTCATGCTCAAATAAAAATACTCTTTTATGGCCGTTTTAACTATTTAAAACACAAATTTTATAAATTATTCTTATTAAAATGTTGTTAACGACTTATATCAGAATAGTTTAAGAATATTTTTACCAGATAAACAAAATGATCAAAAACAAAAATTTTTAAGTACAAATGTACAATGATATTTCCCCAATTAGATTTCTATTATATGAAAAGTAAATATCTTAATTATTTTCTTGTTAAAAATTAATTAATTAAAACAAACAGACAGACATTCATGCTCAAATAAAAATACTCTTTTATGGCCGTTTTAACTATTTAAAACACAAATTTTATAAATTATTCTTATTAAAATGTTGTTAACGACTTATATCAGAATAGTTTAAGAATATTTTTACCAGATAAACAAAATGATCAAAAACAAAAATTTTTAAGTACAAATGTACAATGATATTTCCCCAATTAGATTTCTATTATATGAAAAGTAAATATCTTAATTATTTTCTTGTTAAAAATTAATTAATTAAAACAAACAGACAGACATTCATGCTCAAATAAAAATACTCTTTTATGGCCGTTTTAACTATTTAAAACACAAATTTTATAAATTATTCTTATTAAAATGTTGTTAACGACTTATATCAGAATAGTTTAAGAATATTTTTACCAGATAAACAAAATGATCAAAAACAAAAATTTTTAAGTACAAATGTACAATGATATTTCCCCAATTAGATTTCTATTATATGAAAAGTAAATATCTTAATTATTTTCTTGTTAAAAATTAATTAATTAAAACAAACAGACAGACATTCATGCTCAAATAAAAATACTCTTTTATGGCCGTTTTAACTATTTAAAACACAAATTTTATAAATTATTCTTATTAAAATGTTGTTAACGACTTATATCAGAATAGTTTAAGAATATTTTTACCAGATAAACAAAATGATCAAAAACAAAAATTTTTAAGTACAAATGTACAATGATATTTCCCCAATTAGATTTCTATTATATGAAAAGTAAATATCTTAATTATTTTCTTGTTAAAAATTAATTAATTAAAACAAACAGACAGACATTCATGCTCAAATAAAAATACTCTTTTATGGCCGTTTTAACTATTTAAAACACAAATTTTATAAATTATTCTTATTAAAATGTTGTTAACGACTTATATCAGAATAGTTTAAGAATATTTTTACCAGATAAACAAATGTACAATAATATTTCCCCAATTAGATTTCTATTATATGAAAAGTAAATATCTTAATTATTTTCTTGTTAAAAATGAATTAATTAAAACAAACAGACAGACATTCATGCTCAAATAAAAATACTCTTTTATGGCCGTTTTAACTATTTAAAACACAAATTTTATAAATTATTCTTATTAAAATGTTGTTAACGACTTATATCAGAATAGTTTAAGAATATTTTTACCAGATAAACAAAATGATCAAAAACAAAAATTTTTAAGTACAAATGTACAATGATATTTCCCCAATTAGATTTCTATTATATGAAAAGTAAATATCTTAATTATTTTCTTGTTAAAAATTAATTAATTAAAACAAACAGACAGACATTCATGCTCAAATAAAAATACTCTTTTATGGCCGTTTTAACTATTTAAAACACAAATTTTATAAATTATTCTTATTAAAATGTTGTTAACGACTTATATCAGAATAGTTTAAGAATATTTTTACCAGATAAACAAATGTACAATAATATTTCCCCAATTAGATTTCTATTATATGAAAAGTAAATATCTTAATTATTTTCTTGTTAAAAATGAATTAATTAAAACAAACAGACAGACATTCATGCTCAAATAAAAATACTCTTTTATGGCCGTTTTAACTATTTAAAACACAAATTTTATAAATTATTCTTATTAAAATGTTGTTAACGACTTATATCAGAATAGTTTAAGAATATTTTTACCAGATAAACAAAATGATCAAAAACAAAAATTTTTAAGTACAAATGTACAATGATATTTCCCCAATTAGATTTCTATTATATGAAAAGTAAATATCTTAATTATTTTCTTGTTAAAAATTAATTAATTAAAACAAACAGACAGACATTCATGCTCAAATAAAAATACTCTTTTATGGCCGTTTTAACTATTTAAAACACAAATTTTATAAATTATTCTTATTAAAATGTTGTTAACGACTTATATCAGAATAGTTTAAGAATATTTTTACCAGATAAACAAAATGATCAAAAACAAAAATTTTTAAGTACAAATGTACAATGATATTTCCCCAATTAGATTTCTATTATATGAAAAGTAAATATCTTAATTATTTTCTTGTTAAAAATTAATTAATTAAAACAAACAGACAGACATTCATGCTCAAATAAAAATACTCTTTTATGGCCGTTTTAACTATTTAAAACACAAATTTTATAAATTATTCTTATTAAAATGTTGTTAACGACTTATATCAGAATAGTTTAAGAATATTTTTACCAGATAAACAAAATGATCAAAAACAAAAATTTTTAAGTACAAATGTACAATGATATTTCCCCAATTAGATTTCTATTATATGAAAAGTAAATATCTTAATTATTTTCTTGTTAAAAATTAATTAATTAAAACAAACAGACAGACATTCATGCTCAAATAAAAATACTCTTTTATGGCCGTTTTAACTATTTAAAACACAAATTTTATAAATTATTCTTATTAAAATGTTGTTAACGACTTATATCAGAATAGTTTAAGAATATTTTTACCAGATAAACAAAATGATCAAAAACAAAAATTTTTAAGTACAAATGTACAATGATATTTCCCCAATTAGATTTCTATTATATGAAAAGTAAATATCTTAATTATTTTCTTGTTAAAAATTAATTAATTAAAACAAACAGACAGACATTCATGCTCAAATAAAAATACTCTTTTATGGCCGTTTTAACTATTTAAAACACAAATTTTATAAATTATTCTTATTAAAATGTTGTTAACGACTTATATCAGAATAGTTTAAGAATATTTTTACCAGATAAACAAAATGATCAAAAACAAAAATTTTTAAGTACAAATGTACAATGATATTTCCCCAATTAGATTTCTATTATATGAAAAGTAAATATCTTAATTATTTTCTTGTTAAAAATTAATTAATTAAAACAAACAGACAGACATTCATGCTCAAATAAAAATACTCTTTTATGGCCGTTTTAACTATTTAAAACACAAATTTTATAAATTATTCTTATTAAAATGTTGTTAACGACTTATATCAGAATAGTTTAAGAATATTTTTACCAGATAAACAAAATGATCAAAAACAAAAATTTTTAAGTACAAATGTACAATGATATTTCCCCAATTAGATTTCTATTATATGAAAAGTAAATATCTTAATTATTTTCTTGTTAAAAATTAATTAATTAAAACAAACAGACAGACATTCATGCTCAAATAAAAATACTCTTTTATGGCCGTTTTAACTATTTAAAACACAAATTTTATAAATTATTCTTATTAAAATGTTGTTAACGACTTATATCAGAATAGTTTAAGAATATTTTTACCAGATAAACAAAATGATCAAAAACAAAAATTTTTAAGTACAAATGTACAATGATATTTCCCCAATTAGATTTCTATTATATGAAAAGTAAATATCTTAATTATTTTCTTGTTAAAAATTAATTAATTAAAACAAACAGACAGACATTCATGCTCAAATAAAAATACTCTTTTATGGCCGTTTTAACTATTTAAAACACAAATTTTATAAATTATTCTTATTAAAATGTTGTTAACGACTTATATCAGAATAGTTTAAGAATATTTTTACCAGATAAACAAAATGATCAAAAACAAAAATTTTTAAGTACAAATGTACAATGATATTTCCCCAATTAGATTTCTATTATATGAAAAGTAAATATCTTAATTATTTTCTTGTTAAAAATTAATTAATTAAAACAAACAGACAGACATTCATGCTCAAATAAAAATACTCTTTTATGGCCGTTTTAACTATTTAAAACACAAATTTTATAAATTATTCTTATTAAAATGTTGTTAACGACTTATATCAGAATAGTTTAAGAATATTTTTACCAGATAAACAAAATGATCAAAAACAAAAATTTTTAAGTACAAATGTACAATGATATTTCCCCAATTAGATTTCTATTATATGAAAAGTAAATATCTTAATTATTTTCTTGTTAAAAATTAATTAATTAAAACAAACAGACAGACATTCATGCTCAAATAAAAATACTCTTTTATGGCCGTTTTAACTATTTAAAACACAAATTTTATAAATTATTCTTATTAAAATGTTGTTAACGACTTATATCAGAATAGTTTAAGAATATTTTTACCAGATAAACAAAATGATCAAAAACAAAAATTTTTAAGTACAAATGTACAATGATATTTCCCCAATTAGATTTCTATTATATGAAAAGTAAATATCTTAATTATTTTCTTGTTAAAAATTAATTAATTAAAACAAACAGACAGACATTCATGCTCAAATAAAAATACTCTTTTATGGCCGTTTTAACTATTTAAAACACAAATTTTATAAATTATTCTTATTAAAATGTTGTTAACGACTTATATCAGAATAGTTTAAGAATATTTTTACCAGATAAACAAAATGATCAAAAACAAAAATTTTTAAGTACAAATGTACAATGATATTTCCCCAATTAGATTTCTATTATATGAAAAGTAAATATCTTAATTATTTTCTTGTTAAAAATTAATTAATTAAAACAAACAGACAGACATTCATGCTCAAATAAAAATACTCTTTTATGGCCGTTTTAACTATTTAAAACACAAATTTTATAAATTATTCTTATTAAAATGTTGTTAACGACTTATATCAGAATAGTTTAAGAATATTTTTACCAGATAAACAAAATGATCAAAAACAAAAATTTTTAAGTACAAATGTACAATGATATTTCCCCAATTAGATTTCTATTATATGAAAAGTAAATATCTTAATTATTTTCTTGTTAAAAATTAATTAATTAAAACAAACAGACAGACATTCATGCTCAAATAAAAATACTCTTTTATGGCCGTTTTAACTATTTAAAACACAAATTTTATAAATTATTCTTATTAAAATGTTGTTAACGACTTATATCAGAATAGTTTAAGAATATTTTTACCAGATAAACAAAATGATCAAAAACAAAAATTTTTAAGTACAAATGTACAATGATATTTCCCCAATTAGATTTCTATTATATGAAAAGTAAATATCTTAATTATTTTCTTGTTAAAAATTAATTAATTAAAACAAACAGACAGACATTCATGCTCAAATAAAAATACTCTTTTATGGCCGTTTTAACTATTTAAAACACAAATTTTATAAATTATTCTTATTAAAATGTTGTTAACGACTTATATCAGAATAGTTTAAGAATATTTTTACCAGATAAACAAATGTACAATAATATTTCCCCAATTAGATTTCTATTATATGAAAAGTAAATATCTTAATTATTTTCTTGTTAAAAATGAATTAATTAAAACAAACAGACAGACATTCATGCTCAAATAAAAATACTCTTTTATGGCCGTTTTAACTATTTAAAACACAAATTTTATAAATTATTCTTATTAAAATGTTGTTAACGACTTATATCAGAATAGTTTAAGAATATTTTTACCAGATAAACAAAATGATCAAAAACAAAAATTTTTAAGTACAAATGTACAATGATATTTCCCCAATTAGATTTCTATTATATGAAAAGTAAATATCTTAATTATTTTCTTGTTAAAAATTAATTAATTAAAACAAACAGACAGACATTCATGCTCAAATAAAAATACTCTTTTATGGCCGTTTTAACTATTTAAAACACAAATTTTATAAATTATTCTTATTAAAATGTTGTTAACGACTTATATCAGAATAGTTTAAGAATATTTTTACCAGATAAACAAATGTACAATAATATTTCCCCAATTAGATTTCTATTATATGAAAAGTAAATATCTTAATTATTTTCTTGTTAAAAATGAATTAATTAAAACAAACAGACAGACATTCATGCTCAAATAAAAATACTCTTTTATGGCCGTTTTAACTATTTAAAACACAAATTTTATAAATTATTCTTATTAAAATGTTGTTAACGACTTATATCAGAATAGTTTAAGAATATTTTTACCAGATAAACAAAATGATCAAAAACAAAAATTTTTAAGTACAAATGTACAATGATATTTCCCCAATTAGATTTCTATTATATGAAAAGTAAATATCTTAATTATTTTCTTGTTAAAAATTAATTAATTAAAACAAACAGACAGACATTCATGCTCAAATAAAAATACTCTTTTATGGCCGTTTTAACTATTTAAAACACAAATTTTATAAATTATTCTTATTAAAATGTTGTTAACGACTTATATCAGAATAGTTTAAGAATATTTTTACCAGATAAACAAAATGATCAAAAACAAAAATTTTTAAGTACAAATGTACAATGATATTTCCCCAATTAGATTTCTATTATATGAAAAGTAAATATCTTAATTATTTTCTTGTTAAAAATTAATTAATTAAAACAAACAGACAGACATTCATGCTCAAATAAAAATACTCTTTTATGGCCGTTTTAACTATTTAAAACACAAATTTTATAAATTATTCTTATTAAAATGTTGTTAACGACTTATATCAGAATAGTTTAAGAATATTTTTACCAGATAAACAAAATGATCAAAAACAAAAATTTTTAAGTACAAATGTACAATGATATTTCCCCAATTAGATTTCTATTATATGAAAAGTAAATATCTTAATTATTTTCTTGTTAAAAATGAATTAATTAAAACAAACAGACAGACATTCATGCTCAAATAAAAATACTCTTTTATGGCCGTTTTAACTATTTAAAACACAAATTTTATAAATTATTCTTATTAAAATGTTGTTAACGACTTATATCAGAATAGTTTAAGAATATTTTTACCAGATAAACAAAATGATCAAAAACAAAAATTTTTAAGTACAAATGTACAATGATATTTCCCCAATTAGATTTCTATTATATGAAAAGTAAATATCTTAATTATTTTCTTGTTAAAAATGAATTAATTAAAACAAACAGACAGACATTCATGCTCAAATAAAAATACTCTTTTATGGCCGTTTTAACTATTTAAAACACAAATTTTATAAATTATTCTTATTAAAATGTTGTTAACGACTTATATCAGAATAGTTTAAGAATATTTTTACCAGATAAACAAATGTACAATAATATTTCCCCAATTAGATTTCTATTATATGAAAAGTAAATATCTTAATTATTTTCTTGTTAAAAATGAATTAATTAAAACAAACAGACAGACATTCATGCTCAAATAAAAATACTCTTTTATGGCCGTTTTAACTATTTAAAACACAAATTTTATAAATTATTCTTATTAAAATGTTGTTAACGACTTATATCAGAATAGTTTAAGAATATTTTTACCAGATAAACAAAATGATCAAAAACAAAAATTTTTAAGTACAAATGTACAATGATATTTCCCCAATTAGATTTCTATTATATGAAAAGTAAATATCTTAATTATTTTCTTGTTAAAAATTAATTAATTAAAACAAACAGACAGACATTCATGCTCAAATAAAAATACTCTTTTATGGCCGTTTTAACTATTTAAAACACAAATTTTATAAATTATTCTTATTAAAATGTTGTTAACGACTTATATCAGAATAGTTTAAGAATATTTTTACCAGATAAACAAATGTACAATAATATTTCCCCAATTAGATTTCTATTATATGAAAAGTAAATATCTTAATTATTTTCTTGTTAAAAATGAATTAATTAAAACAAACAGACAGACATTCATGCTCAAATAAAAATACTCTTTTATGGCCGTTTTAACTATTTAAAACACAAATTTTATAAATTATTCTTATTAAAATGTTGTTAACGACTTATATCAGAATAGCTTAAGAATATTTTTACCAGATAAACAAATGTACAATAATATTTCCCCAATTAGATTTCTATTATATGAAAAGTAAATATCTTAATTATTTTCTTGTTAAAAATGAATTAATTAAAACAAACAGACAGACATTCATGCTCAAATAAAAATACTCTTTTATGGCCGTTTTAACTATTTAAAACACAAATTTTATAAATTATTCTTATTAAAATGTTGTTAACGACTTATATCAGAATAGTTTAAGAATATTTTTACCAGATAAACAAATGTACAATAATATTTCCCCAATTAGATTTCTATTATATGAAAAGTAAATATCTTAATTATTTTCTTGTTAAAAATGAATTAATTAAAACAAACAGACAGACATTCATGCTCAAATAAAAATACTCTTTTATGGCCGTTTTAACTATTTAAAACACAAATTTTATAAATTATTCTTATTAAAATGTTGTTAACGACTTATATCAGAATAGTTTAAGAATATTTTTACCAGATAAACAAATGTACAATAATATTTCCCCAATTAGATTTCTATTATATGAAAAGTAAATATCTTAATTATTTTCTTGTTAAAAATGAATTAATTAAAACAAACAGACAGACATTCATGCTCAAATAAAAATACTCTTTTATGGCCGTTTTAACTATTTAAAACACAAATTTTATAAATTATTCTTATTAAAATGTTGTTAACGACTTATATCAGAATAGTTTAAGAATATTTTTACCAGATAAACAAAATGATCAAAAACAAAAATTTTTAAGTACAAATGTACAATGATATTTCCCCAATTAGATTTCTATTATATGAAAAGTAAATATCTTAATTATTTTCTTGTTAAAAATTAATTAATTAAAACAAACAGACAGACATTCATGCTCAAATAAAAATACTCTTTTATGGCCGTTTTAACTATTTAAAACACAAATTTTATAAATTATTCTTATTAAAATGTTGTTAACGACTTATATCAGAATAGTTTAAGAATATTTTTACCAGATAAACAAAATGATCAAAAACAAAAATTTTTAAGTACAAATGTACAATGATATTTCCCCAATTAGATTTCTATTATATGAAAAGTAAATATCTTAATTATTTTCTTGTTAAAAATGAATTAATTAAAACAAACAGACAGACATTCATGCTCAAATAAAAATACTCTTTTATGGCCGTTTTAACTATTTAAAACACAAATTTTATAAATTATTCTTATTAAAATGTTGTTAACGACTTATATCAGAATAGTTTAAGAATATTTTTACCAGATAAACAAATGTACAATAATATTTCCCCAATTAGATTTCTATTATATGAAAAGTAAATATCTTAATTATTTTCTTGTTAAAAATGAATTAATTAAAACAAACAGACAGACATTCATGCTCAAATAAAAATACTCTTTTATGGCCGTTTTAACTATTTAAAACACAAATTTTATAAATTATTCTTATTAAAATGTTGTTAACGACTTATATCAGAATAGTTTAAGAATATTTTTACCAGATAAACAAATGTACAATAATATTTCCCCAATTAGATTTCTATTATATGAAAAGTAAATATCTTAATTATTTTCTTGTTAAAAATGAATTAATTAAAACAAACAGACAGACATTCATGCTCAAATAAAAATACTCTTTTATGGCCGTTTTAACTATTTAAAACACAAATTTTATAAATTATTCTTATTAAAATGTTGTTAACGACTTATATCAGAATAGTTTAAGAATATTTTTACCAGATAAACAAAATGATCAAAAACAAAAATTTTTAAGTACAAATGTACAATGATATTTCCCCAATTAGATTTCTATTATATGAAAAGTAAATATCTTAATTATTTTCTTGTTAAAAATTAATTAATTAAAACAAACAGACAGACATTCATGCTCAAATAAAAATACTCTTTTATGGCCGTTTTAACTATTTAAAACACAAATTTTATAAATTATTCTTATTAAAATGTTGTTAACGACTTATATCAGAATAGTTTAAGAATATTTTTACCAGATAAACAAAATGATCAAAAACAAAAATTTTTAAGTACAAATGTACAATGATATTTCCCCAATTAGATTTCTATTATATGAAAAGTAAATATCTTAATTATTTTCTTGTTAAAAATGAATTAATTAAAACAAACAGACAGACATTCATGCTCAAATAAAAATACTCTTTTATGGCCGTTTTAACTATTTAAAACACAAATTTTATAAATTATTCTTATTAAAATGTTGTTAACGACTTATATCAGAATAGTTTAAGAATATTTTTACCAGATAAACAAAATGATCAAAAACAAAAATTTTTAAGTACAAATGTACAATGATATTTCCCCAATTAGATTTCTATTATATGAAAAGTAAATATCTTAATTATTTTCTTGTTAAAAATTAATTAATTAAAACAAACAGACAGACATTCATGCTCAAATAAAAATACTTTTTTATGGCTGTTTTAACTATTTAAAACACAATTTTTATAAATTATTCTTATTAAAATGTCGTTAACGACTTATATCAGAATAGTTTAAGAATATTTTTACCAGATAAACAAATGTACAATAATATTTCCCCAATTAGATTTCTATTATATGAAAAGTAAATATCTTAATTATTTTCTTGTTAAAAATGAATTAATTAAAACAAACAGACAGACATTCATGCTCAAATAAAAATACTCTTTTATGGCCGTTTTAACTATTTAAAACACAAATTTTATAAATTATTCTTATTAAAATGTTGTTAACGACTTATATCAGAATAGTTTAAGAATATTTTTACCAGATAAACAAATGTACAATAATATTTCCCCAATTAGATTTCTATTATATGAAAAGTAAATATCTTAATTATTTTCTTGTTAAAAATGAATTAATTAAAACAAACAGACAGACATTCATGCTCAAATAAAAATACTCTTTTATGGCCGTTTTAACTATTTAAAACACAAATTTTATAAATTATTCTTATTAAAATGTTGTTAACGACTTATATCAGAATAGTTTAAGAATATTTTTACCAGATAAACAAATGTACAATAATATTTCCCCAATTAGATTTCTATTATATGAAAAGTAAATATCTTAATTATTTTCTTGTTAAAAATGAATTAATTAAAACAAACAGACAGACATTCATGCTCAAATAAAAATACTCTTTTATGGCCGTTTTAACTATTTAAAACACAAATTTTATAAATTATTCTTATTAAAATGTTGTTAACGACTTATATCAGAATAGTTTAAGAATATTTTTACCAGATAAACAAATGTACAATAATATTTCCCCAATTAGATTTCTATTATATGAAAAGTAAATATCTTAATTATTTTCTTGTTAAAAATGAATTAATTAAAACAAACAGACAGACATTCATGCTCAAATAAAAATACTCTTTTATGGCCGTTTTAACTATTTAAAACACAAATTTTATAAATTATTCTTATTAAAATGTTGTTAACGACTTATATCAGAATAGTTTAAGAATATTTTTACCAGATAAACAAATGTACAATAATATTTCCCCAATTAGATTTCTATTATATGAAAAGTAAATATCTTAATTATTTTCTTGTTAAAAATGAATTAATTAAAACAAACAGACAGACATTCATGCTCAAATAAAAATACTCTTTTATGGCCGTTTTAACTATTTAAAACACAAATTTTATAAATTATTCTTATTAAAATGTTGTTAACGACTTATATCAGAATAGTTTAAGAATATTTTTACCAGATAAACAAATGTACAATAATATTTCCCCAATTAGATTTCTATTATATGAAAAGTAAATATCTTAATTATTTTCTTGTTAAAAATGAATTAATTAAAACAAACAGACAGACATTCATGCTCAAATAAAAATACTCTTTTATGGCCGTTTTAACTATTTAAAACACAAATTTTATAAATTATTCTTATTAAAATGTTGTTAACGACTTATATCAGAATAGTTTAAGAATATTTTTACCAGATAAACAAATGTACAATAATATTTCCCCAATTAGATTTCTATTATATGAAAAGTAAATATCTTAATTATTTTCTTGTTAAAAATGAATTAATTAAAACAAACAGACAGACATTCATGCTCAAATAAAAATACTCTTTTATGGCCGTTTTAACTATTTAAAACACAAATTTTATAAATTATTCTTATTAAAATGTTGTTAACGACTTATATCAGAATAGTTTAAGAATATTTTTACCAGATAAACAAATGTACAATAATATTTCCCCAATTAGATTTCTATTATATGAAAAGTAAATATCTTAATTATTTTCTTGTTAAAAATGAATTAATTAAAACAAACAGACAGACATTCATGCTCAAATAAAAATACTCTTTTATGGCCGTTTTAACTATTTAAAACACAAATTTTATAAATTATTCTTATTAAAATGTTGTTAACGACTTATATCAGAATAGTTTAAGAATATTTTTACCAGATAAACAAATGTACAATAATATTTCCCCAATTAGATTTCTATTATATGAAAAGTAAATATCTTAATTATTTTCTTGTTAAAAATGAATTAATTAAAACAAACAGACAGACATTCATGCTCAAATAAAAATACTCTTTTATGGCCGTTTTAACTATTTAAAACACAAATTTTATAAATTATTCTTATTAAAATGTTGTTAACGACTTATATCAGAATAGTTTAAGAATATTTTTACCAGATAAACAAATGTACAATAATATTTCCCCAATTAGATTTCTATTATATGAAAAGTAAATATCTTAATTATTTTCTTGTTAAAAATTAATTAATTAAAACAAACAGACAGACATTCATGCTCAAATAAAAATACTTTTTTATGGCTGTTTTAACTATTTAAAACACAATTTTTATAAATTATTCTTATTAAAATGTTGTTAACGACTTATATCAGAATAGTTTAAGAATATTTTTACCAGATAAACAAATGTACAATAATATTTCCCCAATTAGATTTCTATTATATGAAAAGTAAATATCTTAATTATTTTCTTGTTAAAAATTAATTAATTAAAACAAACAGACAGACATTCATGCTCAAATAAAAATACTTTTTTATGGCTGTTTTAACTATTTAAAACACAATTTTTATAAATTATTCTTATTAAAATGTTGTTAACGACTTATATCAGAATAGTTTAAGAATATTTTTACCAGATAAACAAATGTACAATAATATTTCCCCAATTAGATTTCTATTATATGAAAAGTAAATATCTTAATTATTTTCTTGTTAAAAATTAATTAATTAAAACAAACAGACAGACATTCATGCTCAAATAAAAATACTTTTTTATGGCTGTTTTAACTATTTAAAACACAATTTTTATAAATTATTCTTATTAAAATGTTGTTAACGACTTATATCAGAATAGTTTAAGAATATTTTTACCAGATAAACAAATGTACAATAATATTTCCCCAATTAGATTTCTATTATATGAAAAGTAAATATCTTAATTATTTTCTTGTTAAAAATTAATTAATTAAAACAAACAGACAGACATTCATGCTCAAATAAAAATACTTTTTTATGGCTGTTTTAACTATTTAAAACACAATTTTTATAAATTATTCTTATTAAAATGTTGTTAACGACTTATATCAGAATAGTTTAAGAATATTTTTACCAGATAAACAAATGTACAATAATATTTCCCCAATTAGATTTCTATTATATGAAAAGTAAATATCTTAATTATTTTCTTGTTAAAAATTAATTAATTAAAACAAACAGACAGACATTCATGCTCAAATAAAAATACTTTTTTATGGCTGTTTTAACTATTTAAAACACAATTTTTATAAATTATTCTTATTAAAATGTTGTTAACGACTTATATCAGAATAGTTTAAGAATATTTTTACCAGATAAACAAATGTACAATAATATTTCCCCAATTAGATTTCTATTATATGAAAAGTAAATATCTTAATTATTTTCTTGTTAAAAATTAATTAATTAAAACAAACAGACAGACATTCATGCTCAAATAAAAATACTTTTTTATGGCTGTTTTAACTATTTAAAACACAATTTTTATAAATTATTCTTATTAAAATGTTGTTAACGACTTATATCAGAATAGTTTAAGAATATTTTTACCAGATAAACAAATGTACAATAATATTTCCCCAATTAGATTTCTATTATATGAAAAGTAAATATCTTAATTATTTTCTTGTTAAAAATTAATTAATTAAAACAAACAGACAGACATTCATGCTCAAATAAAAATACTTTTTTATGGCTGTTTTAACTATTTAAAACACAATTTTTATAAATTATTCTTATTAAAATGTTGTTAACGACTTATATCAGAATAGTTTAAGAATATTTTTACCAGATAAACAAATGTACAATAATATTTCCCCAATTAGATTTCTATTATATGAAAAGTAAATATCTTAATTATTTTCTTGTTAAAAATTAATTAATTAAAACAAACAGACAGACATTCATGCTCAAATAAAAATACTTTTTTATGGCTGTTTTAACTATTTAAAACACAATTTTTATAAATTATTCTTATTAAAATGTTGTTAACGACTTATATCAGAATAGTTTAAGAATATTTTTACCAGATAAACAAATGTACAATAATATTTCCCCAATTAGATTTCTATTATATGAAAAGTAAATATCTTAATTATTTTCTTGTTAAAAATTAATTAATTAAAACAAACAGACAGACATTCATGCTCAAATAAAAATACTTTTTTATGGCTGTTTTAACTATTTAAAACACAATTTTTATAAATTATTCTTATTAAAATGTTGTTAACGACTTATATCAGAATAGTTTAAGAATATTTTTACCAGATAAACAAATGTACAATAATATTTCCCCAATTAGATTTCTATTATATGAAAAGTAAATATCTTAATTATTTTCTTGTTAAAAATTAATTAATTAAAACAAACAGACAGACATTCATGCTCAAATAAAAATACTTTTTTATGGCTGTTTTAACTATTTAAAACACAATTTTTATAAATTATTCTTATTAAAATGTTGTTAACGACTTATATCAGAATAGTTTAAGAATATTTTTACCAGATAAACAAATGTACAATAATATTTCCCCAATTAGATTTCTATTATATGAAAAGTAAATATCTTAATTATTTTCTTGTTAAAAATTAATTAATTAAAACAAACAGACAGACATTCATGCTCAAATAAAAATACTTTTTTATGGCTGTTTTAACTATTTAAAACACAATTTTTATAAATTATTCTTATTAAAATGTTGTTAACGACTTATATCAGAATAGTTTAAGAATATTTTTACCAGATAAACAAATGTACAATAATATTTCCCCAATTAGATTTCTATTATATGAAAAGTAAATATCTTAATTATTTTCTTGTTAAAAATTAATTAATTAAAACAAACAGACAGACATTCATGCTCAAATAAAAATACTTTTTTATGGCTGTTTTAACTATTTAAAACACAATTTTTATAAATTATTCTTATTAAAATGTTGTTAACGACTTATATCAGAATAGTTTAAGAATATTTTTACCAGATAAACAAATGTACAATAATATTTCCCCAATTAGATTTCTATTATATGAAAAGTAAATATCTTAATTATTTTCTTGTTAAAAATTAATTAATTAAAACAAACAGACAGACATTCATGCTCAAATAAAAATACTTTTTTATGGCTGTTTTAACTATTTAAAACACAATTTTTATAAATTATTCTTATTAAAATGTTGTTAACGACTTATATCAGAATAGTTTAAGAATATTTTTACCAGATAAACAAATGTACAATAATATTTCCCCAATTAGATTTCTATTATATGAAAAGTAAATATCTTAATTATTTTCTTGTTAAAAATTAATTAATTAAAACAAACAGACAGACATTCATGCTCAAATAAAAATACTTTTTTATGGCTGTTTTAACTATTTAAAACACAATTTTTATAAATTATTCTTATTAAAATGTTGTTAACGACTTATATCAGAATAGTTTAAGAATATTTTTACCAGATAAACAAATGTACAATAATATTTCCCCAATTAGATTTCTATTATATGAAAAGTAAATATCTTAATTATTTTCTTGTTAAAAATTAATTAATTAAAACAAACAGACAGACATTCATGCTCAAATAAAAATACTTTTTTATGGCTGTTTTAACTATTTAAAACACAATTTTTATAAATTATTCTTATTAAAATGTTGTTAACGACTTATATCAGAATAGTTTAAGAATATTTTTACCAGATAAACAAATGTACAATAATATTTCCCCAATTAGATTTCTATTATATGAAAAGTAAATATCTTAATTATTTTCTTGTTAAAAATTAATTAATTAAAACAAACAGACAGACATTCATGCTCAAATAAAAATACTTTTTTATGGCTGTTTTAACTATTTAAAACACAATTTTTATAAATTATTCTTATTAAAATGTTGTTAACGACTTATATCAGAATAGTTTAAGAATATTTTTACCAGATAAACAAATGTACAATAATATTTCCCCAATTAGATTTCTATTATATGAAAAGTAAATATCTTAATTATTTTCTTGTTAAAAATGAATTAATTAAAACAAACAGACAGACATTCATGCTCAAATAAAAATACTCTTTTATGGCCGTTTTAACTATTTAAAACACAAATTTTATAAATTATTCTTATTAAAATGTTGTTAACGACTTATATCAGAATAGTTTAAGAATATTTTTACCAGATAAACAAATGTACAATAATATTTCCCCAATTAGATTTCTATTATATGAAAAGTAAATATCTTAATTATTTTCTTGTTAAAAATGAATTAATTAAAACAAACAGACAGACATTCATGCTCAAATAAAAATACTCTTTTATGGCCGTTTTAACTATTTAAAACACAAATTTTATAAATTATTCTTATTAAAATGTTGTTAACGACTTATATCAGAATAGTTTAAGAATATTTTTACCAGATAAACAAATGTACAATAATATTTCCCCAATTAGATTTCTATTATATGAAAAGTAAATATCTTAATTATTTTCTTGTTAAAAATGAATTAATTAAAACAAACAGACAGACATTCATGCTCAAATAAAAATACTCTTTTATGGCCGTTTTAACTATTTAAAACACAAATTTTATAAATTATTCTTATTAAAATGTTGTTAACGACTTATATCAGAATAGTTTAAGAATATTTTTACCAGATAAACAAATGTACAATAATATTTCCCCAATTAGATTTCTATTATATGAAAAGTAAATATCTTAATTATTTTCTTGTTAAAAATGAATTAATTAAAACAAACAGACAGACATTCATGCTCAAATAAAAATACTCTTTTATGGCCGTTTTAACTATTTAAAACACAAATTTTATAAATTATTCTTATTAAAATGTTGTTAACGACTTATATCAGAATAGTTTAAGAATATTTTTACCAGATAAACAAATGTACAATAATATTTCCCCAATTAGATTTCTATTATATGAAAAGTAAATATCTTAATTATTTTCTTGTTAAAAATGAATTAATTAAAACAAACAGACAGACATTCATGCTCAAATAAAAATACTCTTTTATGGCCGTTTTAACTATTTAAAACACAAATTTTATAAATTATTCTTATTAAAATGTTGTTAACGACTTATATCAGAATAGTTTAAGAATATTTTTACCAGATAAACAAATGTACAATAATATTTCCCCAATTAGATTTCTATTATATGAAAAGTAAATATCTTAATTATTTTCTTGTTAAAAATGAATTAATTAAAACAAACAGACAGACATTCATGCTCAAATAAAAATACTCTTTTATGGCCGTTTTAACTATTTAAAACACAAATTTTATAAATTATTCTTATTAAAATGTTGTTAACGACTTATATCAGAATAGTTTAAGAATATTTTTACCAGATAAACAAATGTACAATAATATTTCCCCAATTAGATTTCTATTATATGAAAAGTAAATATCTTAATTATTTTCTTGTTAAAAATGAATTAATTAAAACAAACAGACAGACATTCATGCTCAAATAAAAATACTCTTTTATGGCCGTTTTAACTATTTAAAACACAAATTTTATAAATTATTCTTATTAAAATGTTGTTAACGACTTATATCAGAATAGTTTAAGAATATTTTTACCAGATAAACAAATGTACAATAATATTTCCCCAATTAGATTTCTATTATATGAAAAGTAAATATCTTAATTATTTTCTTGTTAAAAATGAATTAATTAAAACAAACAGACAGACATTCATGCTCAAATAAAAATACTCTTTTATGGCCGTTTTAACTATTTAAAACACAAATTTTATAAATTATTCTTATTAAAATGTTGTTAACGACTTATATCAGAATAGTTTAAGAATATTTTTACCAGATAAACAAATGTACAATAATATTTCCCCAATTAGATTTCTATTATATGAAAAGTAAATATCTTAATTATTTTCTTGTTAAAAATGAATTAATTAAAACAAACAGACAGACATTCATGCTCAAATAAAAATACTCTTTTATGGCCGTTTTAACTATTTAAAACACAAATTTTATAAATTATTCTTATTAAAATGTTGTTAACGACTTATATCAGAATAGTTTAAGAATATTTTTACCAGATAAACAAATGTACAATAATATTTCCCCAATTAGATTTCTATTATATGAAAAGTAAATATCTTAATTATTTTCTTGTTAAAAATGAATTAATTAAAACAAACAGACAGACATTCATGCTCAAATAAAAATACTCTTTTATGGCCGTTTTAACTATTTAAAACACAAATTTTATAAATTATTCTTATTAAAATGTTGTTAACGACTTATATCAGAATAGTTTAAGAATATTTTTACCAGATAAACAAATGTACAATAATATTTCCCCAATTAGATTTCTATTATATGAAAAGTAAATATCTTAATTATTTTCTTGTTAAAAATGAATTAATTAAAACAAACAGACAGACATTCATGCTCAAATAAAAATACTCTTTTATGGCCGTTTTAACTATTTAAAACACAAATTTTATAAATTATTCTTATTAAAATGTTGTTAACGACTTATATCAGAATAGTTTAAGAATATTTTTACCAGATAAACAAATGTACAATAATATTTCCCCAATTAGATTTCTATTATATGAAAAGTAAATATCTTAATTATTTTCTTGTTAAAAATGAATTAATTAAAACAAACAGACAGACATTCATGCTCAAATAAAAATACTCTTTTATGGCCGTTTTAACTATTTAAAACACAAATTTTATAAATTATTCTTATTAAAATGTTGTTAACGACTTATATCAGAATAGTTTAAGAATATTTTTACCAGATAAACAAATGTACAATAATATTTCCCCAATTAGATTTCTATTATATGAAAAGTAAATATCTTAATTATTTTCTTGTTAAAAATGAATTAATTAAAACAAACAGACAGACATTCATGCTCAAATAAAAATACTCTTTTATGGCCGTTTTAACTATTTAAAACACAAATTTTATAAATTATTCTTATTAAAATGTTGTTAACGACTTATATCAGAATAGTTTAAGAATATTTTTACCAGATAAACAAATGTACAATAATATTTCCCCAATTAGATTTCTATTATATGAAAAGTAAATATCTTAATTATTTTCTTGTTAAAAATGAATTAATTAAAACAAACAGACAGACATTCATGCTCAAATAAAAATACTCTTTTATGGCCGTTTTAACTATTTAAAACACAAATTTTATAAATTCTTATTAAAATGTTGTTAACGACTTATATCAGAATAGTTTAAGAATATTTTTACCAGATAAACAAATGTACAATAATATTTCCCCAATTAGATTTCTATTATATGAAAAGTAAATATCTTAATTATTTTCTTGTTAAAAATGAATTAATTAAAACAAACAGACAGACATTCATGCTCAAATAAAAATACTCTTTTATGGCCGTTTTAACTATTTAAAACACAAATTTTATAAATTCTTATTAAAATGTTGTTAACGACTTATATCAGAATAGTTTAAGAATATTTTTACCAGATAAACAAATGTACAATAATATTTCCCCAATTAGATTTCTATTATATGAAAAGTAAATATCTTAATTATTTTCTTGTTAAAAATGAATTAATTAAAACAAACAGACAGACATTCATGCTCAAATAAAAATACTTTTTTATGGCTGTTTTAACTATTTAAAACACAATTTTTATAAATTATTCTTATTAAAATGTCGTTAACGACTTATATCAGAATAGTTTAAGAATATTTTTACCAGATAAACAAAATGATCAAAAACAAAAATTTTTAAGTACAAATGTACAATAATATTTCCCCAATTAGATTTCTATTATATGAAAAGTAAATATCTTAATTATTTTCTTGTTAAAAATGAATTAATTAAAACAAACAGACAGACATTCATGCTCAAATAAAAATACTCTTTTATGGCCGTTTTAACTATTTAAAACACAAATTTTATAAATTATTCTTATTAAAATGTTGTTAACGACTTATATCAGAATAGTTTAAGAATATTTTTACCAGATAAACAAATGTACAATAATATTTCCCCAATTAGATTTCTATTATATGAAAAGTAAATATCTTAATTATTTTCTTGTTAAAAATGAATTAATTAAAACAAACAGACAGACATTCATGCTCAAATAAAAATACTCTTTTATGGCCGTTTTAACTATTTAAAACACAAATTTTATAAATTATTCTTATTAAAATGTTGTTAACGACTTATATCAGAATAGTTTAAGAATATTTTTACCAGATAAACAAATGTACAATAATATTTCCCCAATTAGATTTCTATTATATGAAAAGTAAATATCTTAATTATTTTCTTGTTAAAAATGAATTAATTAAAACAAACAGACAGACATTCATGCTCAAATAAAAATACTCTTTTATGGCCGTTTTAACTATTTAAAACACAAATTTTATAAATTATTCTTATTAAAATGTTGTTAACGACTTATATCAGAATAGTTTAAGAATATTTTTACCAGATAAACAAATGTACAATAATATTTCCCCAATTAGATTTCTATTATATGAAAAGTAAATATCTTAATTATTTTCTTGTTAAAAATGAATTAATTAAAACAAACAGACAGACATTCATGCTCAAATAAAAATACTCTTTTATGGCCGTTTTAACTATTTAAAACACAAATTTTATAAATTATTCTTATTAAAATGTTGTTAACGACTTATATCAGAATAGTTTAAGAATATTTTTACCAGATAAACAAATGTACAATAATATTTCCCCAATTAGATTTCTATTATATGAAAAGTAAATATCTTAATTATTTTCTTGTTAAAAATGAATTAATTAAAACAAACAGACAGACATTCATGCTCAAATAAAAATACTCTTTTATGGCCGTTTTAACTATTTAAAACACAAATTTTATAAATTATTCTTATTAAAATGTTGTTAACGACTTATATCAGAATAGTTTAAGAATATTTTTACCAGATAAACAAATGTACAATAATATTTCCCCAATTAGATTTCTATTATATGAAAAGTAAATATCTTAATTATTTTCTTGTTAAAAATGAATTAATTAAAACAAACAGACAGACATTCATGCTCAAATAAAAATACTCTTTTATGGCCGTTTTAACTATTTAAAACACAAATTTTATAAATTATTCTTATTAAAATGTTGTTAACGACTTATATCAGAATAGTTTAAGAATATTTTTACCAGATAAACAAAATGATCAAAAACAAAAATTTTTAAGTACAAATGTACAATGATATTTCCCCAATTAGATTTCTATTATATGAAAAGTAAATATCTTAATTATTTTCTTGTTAAAAATGAATTAATTAAAACAAACAGACAGACATTCATGCTCAAATAAAAATACTCTTTTATGGCCGTTTTAACTATTTAAAACACAAATTTTATAAATTATTCTTATTAAAATGTTGTTAACGACTTATATCAGAATAGTTTAAGAATATTTTTACCAGATAAACAAATGTACAATAATATTTCCCCAATTAGATTTCTATTATATGAAAAGTAAATATCTTAATTATTTTCTTGTTAAAAATGAATTAATTAAAACAAACAGACAGACATTCATGCTCAAATAAAAATACTCTTTTATGGCCGTTTTAACTATTTAAAACACAAATTTTATAAATTATTCTTATTAAAATGTTGTTAACGACTTATATCAGAATAGTTTAAGAATATTTTTACCAGATAAACAAATGTACAATAATATTTCCCCAATTAGATTTCTATTATATGAAAAGTAAATATCTTAATTATTTTCTTGTTAAAAATGAATTAATTAAAACAAACAGACAGACATTCATGCTCAAATAAAAATACTCTTTTATGGCCGTTTTAACTATTTAAAACACAAATTTTATAAATTATTCTTATTAAAATGTTGTTAACGACTTATATCAGAATAGTTTAAGAATATTTTTACCAGATAAACAAATGTACAATAATATTTCCCCAATTAGATTTCTATTATATGAAAAGTAAATATCTTAATTATTTTCTTGTTAAAAATGAATTAATTAAAACAAACAGACAGACATTCATGCTCAAATAAAAATACTCTTTTATGGCCGTTTTAACTATTTAAAACACAAATTTTATAAATTATTCTTATTAAAATGTTGTTAACGACTTATATCAGAATAGTTTAAGAATATTTTTACCAGATAAACAAATGTACAATAATATTTCCCCAATTAGATTTCTATTATATGAAAAGTAAATATCTTAATTATTTTCTTGTTAAAAATGAATTAATTAAAACAAACAGACAGACATTCATGCTCAAATAAAAATACTCTTTTATGGCCGTTTTAACTATTTAAAACACAAATTTTATAAATTATTCTTATTAAAATGTTGTTAACGACTTATATCAGAATAGTTTAAGAATATTTTTACCAGATAAACAAATGTACAATAATATTTCCCCAATTAGATTTCTATTATATGAAAAGTAAATATCTTAATTATTTTCTTGTTAAAAATGAATTAATTAAAACAAACAGACAGACATTCATGCTCAAATAAAAATACTCTTTTATGGCCGTTTTAACTATTTAAAACACAAATTTTATAAATTATTCTTATTAAAATGTTGTTAACGACTTATATCAGAATAGTTTAAGAATATTTTTACCAGATAAACAAATGTACAATAATATTTCCCCAATTAGATTTCTATTATATGAAAAGTAAATATCTTAATTATTTTCTTGTTAAAAATGAATTAATTAAAACAAACAGACAGACATTCATGCTCAAATAAAAATACTCTTTTATGGCCGTTTTAACTATTTAAAACACAAATTTTATAAATTATTCTTATTAAAATGTTGTTAACGACTTATATCAGAATAGTTTAAGAATATTTTTACCAGATAAACAAATGTACAATAATATTTCCCCAATTAGATTTCTATTATATGAAAAGTAAATATCTTAATTATTTTCTTGTTAAAAATGAATTAATTAAAACAAACAGACAGACATTCATGCTCAAATAAAAATACTCTTTTATGGCCGTTTTAACTATTTAAAACACAAATTTTATAAATTATTCTTATTAAAATGTTGTTAACGACTTATATCAGAATAGTTTAAGAATATTTTTACCAGATAAACAAATGTACAATAATATTTCCCCAATTAGATTTCTATTATATGAAAAGTAAATATCTTAATTATTTTCTTGTTAAAAATGAATTAATTAAAACAAACAGACAGACATTCATGCTCAAATAAAAATACTCTTTTATGGCCGTTTTAACTATTTAAAACACAAATTTTATAAATTATTCTTATTAAAATGTTGTTAACGACTTATATCAGAATAGTTTAAGAATATTTTTACCAGATAAACAAATGTACAATAATATTTCCCCAATTAGATTTCTATTATATGAAAAGTAAATATCTTAATTATTTTCTTGTTAAAAATGAATTAATTAAAACAAACAGACAGACATTCATGCTCAAATAAAAATACTCTTTTATGGCCGTTTTAACTATTTAAAACACAAATTTTATAAATTATTCTTATTAAAATGTTGTTAACGACTTATATCAGAATAGTTTAAGAATATTTTTACCAGATAAACAAATGTACAATAATATTTCCCCAATTAGATTTCTATTATATGAAAAGTAAATATCTTAATTATTTTCTTGTTAAAAATGAATTAATTAAAACAAACAGACAGACATTCATGCTCAAATAAAAATACTCTTTTATGGCCGTTTTAACTATTTAAAACACAAATTTTATAAATTATTCTTATTAAAATGTTGTTAACGACTTATATCAGAATAGTTTAAGAATATTTTTACCAGATAAACAAAATGATCAAAAACAAAAATTTTTAAGTACAAATGTACAATGATATTTCCCCAATTAGATTTCTATTATATGAAAAGTAAATATCTTAATTATTTTCTTGTTAAAAATTAATTAATTAAAACAAACAGACAGACATTCATGCTCAAATAAAAATACTCTTTTATGGCCGTTTTAACTATTTAAAACACAAATTTTATAAATTATTCTTATTAAAATGTTGTTAACGACTTATATCAGAATAGTTTAAGAATATTTTTACCAGATAAACAAAATGATCAAAAACAAAAATTTTTAAGTACAAATGTACAATGATATTTCCCCAATTAGATTTCTATTATATGAAAAGTAAATATCTTAATTATTTTCTTGTTAAAAATGAATTAATTAAAACAAACAGACAGACATTCATGCTCAAATAAAAATACTCTTTTATGGCCGTTTTAACTATTTAAAACACAAATTTTATAAATTATTCTTATTAAAATGTTGTTAACGACTTATATCAGAATAGTTTAAGAATATTTTTACCAGATAAACAAAATGATCAAAAACAAAAATTTTTAAGTACAAATGTACAATGATATTTCCCCAATTAGATTTCTATTATATGAAAAGTAAATATCTTAATTATTTTCTTGTTAAAAATGAATTAATTAAAACAAACAGACAGACATTCATGCTCAAATAAAAATACTCTTTTATGGCCGTTTTAACTATTTAAAACACAAATTTTATAAATTATTCTTATTAAAATGTTGTTAACGACTTATATCAGAATAGTTTAAGAATATTTTTACCAGATAAACAAAATGATCAAAAACAAAAATTTTTAAGTACAAATGTACAATGATATTTCCCCAATTAGATTTCTATTATATGAAAAGTAAATATCTTAATTATTTTCTTGTTAAAAATGAATTAATTAAAACAAACAGACATACATTCATGCTCAAATAAAAATACTCTTTTATGGCCGTTTTAACTATTTAAAACACAAATTTTATAAATTATTCTTATTAAAATGTTGTTAACGACTTATATCAGAATAGTTTAAGAATATTTTTACCAGATAAACAAAATGATCAAAAACAAAAATTTTTAAGTACAAATGTACAATGATATTTCCCCAATTAGATTTCTATTATATGAAAAGTAAATATCTTAATTATTTTCTTGTTAAAAATGAATTAATTAAAACAAACAGACAGACATTCATGCTCAAATAAAAATACTCTTTTATGGCCGTTTTAACTATTTAAAACACAAATTTTATAAATTATTCTTATTAAAATGTTGTTAACGACTTATATCAGAATAGTTTTAGAATATTTTTACCAGATAAACAAAATGATCAAAAACAAAAATTTTTAAGTACAAATGTACAATGATATTTCCCCAATTAGATTTCTATTATATGAAAAGTAAATATCTTAATTATTTTCTTGTTAAAAATGAATTAATTAAAACAAACAGACAGACATTCATGCTCAAATAAAAATACTCTTTTATGGCCGTTTTAACTATTTAAAACACAAATTTTATAAATTATTCTTATTAAAATGTTGTTAACGACTTATATCAGAATAGTTTAAGAATATTTTTACCAGATAAACAAAATGATCAAAAACAAAAATTTTTAAGTACAAATGTACAATGATATTTCCCCAATTAGATTTCTATTATATGAAAAGTAAATATCTTAATTATTTTCTTGTTAAAAATGAATTAATTAAAACAAACAGACAGACATTCATGCTCAAATAAAAATACTCTTTTATGGCCGTTTTAACTATTTAAAACACAAATTTTATAAATTATTCTTATTAAAATGTTGTTAACGACTTATATCAGAATAGTTTAAGAATATTTTTACCAGATAAACAAAATGATCAAAAACAAAAATTTTTAAGTACAAATGTACAATGATATTTCCCCAATTAGATTTCTATTATATGAAAAGTAAATATCTTAATTATTTTCTTGTTAAAAATGAATTAATTAAAACAAACAGACAGACATTCATGCTCAAATAAAAATACTCTTTTATGGCCGTTTTAACTATTTAAAACACAAATTTTATAAATTATTCTTATTAAAATGTTGTTAACGACTTATATCAGAATAGTTTAAGAATATTTTTACCAGATAAACAAAATGATCAAAAACAAAAATTTTTAAGTACAAATGTACAATGATATTTCCCCAATTAGATTTCTATTATATGAAAAGTAAATATCTTAATTATTTTCTTGTTAAAAATGAATTAATTAAAACAAACAGACAGACATTCATGCTCAAATAAAAATACTCTTTTATGGCCGTTTTAACTATTTAAAACACAAATTTTATAAATTATTCTTATTAAAATGTTGTTAACGACTTATATCAGAATAGTTTAAGAATATTTTTACCAGATAAACAAAATGATCAAAAACAAAAATTTTTAAGTACAAATGTACAATGATATTTCCCCAATTAGATTTCTATTATATGAAAAGTAAATATCTTAATTATTTTCTTGTTAAAAATGAATTAATTAAAACAAACAGACAGACATTCATGCTCAAATAAAAATACTCTTTTATGGCCGTTTTAACTATTTAAAACACAAATTTTATAAATTATTCTTATTAAAATGTTGTTAACGACTTATATCAGAATAGTTTAAGAATATTTTTACCAGATAAACAAAATGATCAAAAACAAAAATTTTTAAGTACAAATGTACAATGATATTTCCCCAATTAGATTTCTATTATATGAAAAGTAAATATCTTAATTATTTTCTTGTTAAAAATGAATTAATTAAAACAAACAGACAGACATTCATGCTCAAATAAAAATACTCTTTTATGGCCGTTTTAACTATTTAAAACACAAATTTTATAAATTATTCTTATTAAAATGTTGTTAACGACTTATATCAGAATAGTTTAAGAATATTTTTACCAGATAAACAAAATGATCAAAAACAAAAATTTTTAAGTACAAATGTACAATGATATTTCCCCAATTAGATTTCTATTATATGAAAAGTAAATATCTTAATTATTTTCTTGTTAAAAATGAATTAATTAAAACAAACAGACAGACATTCATGCTCAAATAAAAATACTCTTTTATGGCCGTTTTAACTATTTAAAACACAAATTTTATAAATTATTCTTATTAAAATGTTGTTAACGACTTATATCAGAATAGTTTAAGAATATTTTTACCAGATAAACAAAATGATCAAAAACAAAAATTTTTAAGTACAAATGTACAATGATATTTCCCCAATTAGATTTCTATTATATGAAAAGTAAATATCTTAATTATTTTCTTGTTAAAAATTAATTAATTAAAACAAACAGACAGACATTCATGCTCAAATAAAAATACTTTTTTATGGCTGTTTTAACTATTTAAAACACAATTTTTATAAATTATTCTTATTAAAATGTCGTTAACGACTTATATCAGAATAGTTTAAGAATATTTTTACCAGATAAACAAAATGATCAAAAACAAAAATTTTTAAGTACAAATGTACAATAATATTTCCCCAATTAGATTTCTATTATATGAAAAGTAAATATCAAATAGATATTATTATTTTTTTTTTTTCATAAGCAACTTTATTATATTCAACATTTTTAATTTTTCGAATTTATTCTATGAGTTAAATTTCAGTTATGTATTTTATAAAGCTTTTTGTAATAGCTCTATTCCTTAAATTATTTTAGAAATGACTTTATACACTACCAGACTACAAATAAAATACAATATAATAGTCTGGTAGTGTATAAAGTCATTTCTAAAATAATTTAAGGAATAGAGCTATTACAAAAAGCTTTATAAAATACATAACTGAAATTTAACTCATAGAATAAATTCGAAAAATTAAAAATGTTGAAAAGTAAATATCTTAATTATTTTCTTGTTAAAAATTAATTAATTAAAACAAACAGACAGACATTCATGCTCAAATAAAAATACTTTTTTATGGCTGTTTTAACTATTTAAAACACAAATTTTATAAATTATTCTTATTAAAATGTTGTTAACGACTTATATCAGAATAGTTTAAGAATATTTTTACCAGATAAACAAAATGATCAAAAACAAAAATTTTTAAGTACAAATGTACAATAATATTTCCCCAATTAGATTTCTATTATATGAAAAGTAAATATCTTAATTATTTTCTTGTTAAAAATTAATTAATTAAAACAAACAGACAGACATTCATGCTCAAATAAAAATACTTTTTTATGGCTGTTTTAACTATTTAAAACACAATTTTTATAAATTATTCTTATTAAAATGTCGTTAACGACTTATATCAGAATAGTTTAAGAATATTTTTACCAGATAAACAAAATGATCAAAAACAAAAATTTTTAAGTACAAATGTACAATAATATTTCCCCAATTAGATTTCTATTATATGAAAAGTAAATATCTTAATTATTTTCTTGTTAAAAATTAATTAATTAAAACAAACAGACAGACATTCATGCTCAAATAAAAATACTTTTTTATGGCTGTTTTAACTATTTAAAACACAATTTTTATAAATTATTCTTATTAAAATGTCGTTAACGACTTATATCAGAATAGTTTAAGAATATTTTTACCAGATAAACAAAATGATCAAAAACAAAAATTTTTAAGTACAAATGTACAATAATATTTCCCCAATTAGATTTCTATTATATGAAAAGTAAATATCTTAATTATTTTCTTGTTAAAAATTAATTAATTAAAACAAACAGACAGACATTCATGCTCAAATAAAAATACTTTTTTATGGCTGTTTTAACTATTTAAAACACAATTTTTATAAATTATTCTTATTAAAATGTCGTTAACGACTTATATCAGAATAGTTTAAGAATATTTTTACCAGATAAACAAAATGATCAAAAACAAAAATTTTTAAGTACAAATGTACAATAATATTTCCCCAATTAGATTTCTATTATATGAAAAGTAAATATCTTAATTATTTTCTTGTTAAAAATTAATTAATTAAAACAAACAGACAGACATTCATGCTCAAATAAAAATACTTTTTTATGGCTGTTTTAACTATTTAAAACACAATTTTTATAAATTATTCTTATTAAAATGTCGTTAACGACTTATATCAGAATAGTTTAAGAATATTTTTACCAGATAAACAAAATGATCAAAAACAAAAATTTTTAAGTACAAATGTACAATAATATTTCCCCAATTAGATTTCTATTATATGAAAAGTAAATATCTTAATTATTTTCTTGTTAAAAATTAATTAATTAAAACAAACAGACAGACATTCATGCTCAAATAAAAATACTTTTTTATGGCTGTTTTAACTATTTAAAACACAATTTTTATAAATTATTCTTATTAAAATGTCGTTAACGACTTATATCAGAATAGTTTAAGAATATTTTTACCAGATAAACAAAATGATCAAAAACAAAAATTTTTAAGTACAAATGTACAATGATATTTCCCCAATTAGATTTCTATTATATGAAAAGTAAATATCTTAATTATTTTCTTGTTAAAAATTAATTAATTAAAACAAACAGACAGACATTCATGCTCAAATAAAAATACTTTTTTATGGCTGTTTTAACTATTTAAAACACAATTTTTATAAATTATTCTTATTAAAATGTCGTTAACGACTTATATCAGAATAGTTTAAGAATATTTTTACCAGATAAACAAAATGATCAAAAACAAAAATTTTTAAGTACAAATGTACAATAATATTTCCCCAATTAGATTTCTATTATATGAAAAGTAAATATCTTAATTATTTTCTTGTTAAAAATTAATTAATTAAAACAAACAGACAGACATTCATGCTCAAATAAAAATACTTTTTTATGGCTGTTTTAACTATTTAAAACACAATTTTTATAAATTATTCTTATTAAAATGTCGTTAACGACTTATATCAGAATAGTTTAAGAATATTTTTACCAGATAAACAAAATGATCAAAAACAAAAATTTTTAAGTACAAATGTACAATAATATTTCCCCAATTAGATTTCTATTATATGAAAAGTAAATATCTTAATTATTTTCTTGTTAAAAATTAATTAATTAAAACAAACAGACAGACATTCATGCTCAAATAAAAATACTTTTTTATGGCTGTTTTAACTATTTAAAACACAATTTTTATAAATTATTCTTATTAAAATGTCGTTAACGACTTATATCAGAATAGTTTAAGAATATTTTTACCAGATAAACAAAATGATCAAAAACAAAAATTTTTAAGTACAAATGTACAATGATATTTCCCCAATTAGATTTCTATTATATGAAAAGTAAATATCTTAATTATTTTCTTGTTAAAAATTAATTAATTAAAACAAACAGACAGACATTCATGCTCAAATAAAAATACTTTTTTATGGCTGTTTTAACTATTTAAAACACAATTTTTATAAATTATTCTTATTAAAATGTCGTTAACGACTTATATCAGAATAGTTTAAGAATATTTTTACCAGATAAACAAAATGATCAAAAACAAAAATTTTTAAGTACAAATGTACAATAATATTTCCCCAATTAGATTTCTATTATATGAAAAGTAAATATCTTAATTATTTTCTTGTTAAAAATTAATTAATTAAAACAAACAGACAGACATTCATGCTCAAATAAAAATACTTTTTTATGGCTGTTTTAACTATTTAAAACACAATTTTTATAAATTATTCTTATTAAAATGTCGTTAACGACTTATATCAGAATAGTTTAAGAATATTTTTACCAGATAAACAAAATGATCAAAAACAAAAATTTTTAAGTACAAATGTACAATAATATTTCCCCAATTAGATTTCTATTATATGAAAAGTAAATATCTTAATTATTTTCTTGTTAAAAATTAATTAATTAAAACAAACAGACAGACATTCATGCTCAAATAAAAATACTTTTTTATGGCTGTTTTAACTATTTAAAACACAATTTTTATAAATTATTCTTATTAAAATGTCGTTAACGACTTATATCAGAATAGTTTAAGAATATTTTTACCAGATAAACAAAATGATCAAAAACAAAAATTTTTAAGTACAAATGTACAATAATATTTCCCCAATTAGATTTCTATTATATGAAAAGTAAATATCTTAATTATTTTCTTGTTAAAAATTAATTAATTAAAACAAACAGACAGACATTCATGCTCAAATAAAAATACTTTTTTATGGCTGTTTTAACTATTTAAAACACAATTTTTATAAATTATTCTTATTAAAATGTCGTTAACGACTTATATCAGAATAGTTTAAGAATATTTTTACCAGATAAACAAAATGATCAAAAACAAAAATTTTTAAGTACAAATGTACAATAATATTTCCCCAATTAGATTTCTATTATATGAAAAGTAAATATCTTAATTATTTTCTTGTTAAAAATTAATTAATTAAAACAAACAGACAGACATTCATGCTCAAATAAAAATACTTTTTTATGGCTGTTTTAACTATTTAAAACACAATTTTTATAAATTATTCTTATTAAAATGTCGTTAACGACTTATATCAGAATAGTTTAAGAATATTTTTACCAGATAAACAAAATGATCAAAAACAAAAATTTTTAAGTACAAATGTACAATAATATTTCCCCAATTAGATTTCTATTATATGAAAAGTAAATATCTTAATTATTTTCTTGTTAAAAATTAATTAATTAAAACAAACAGACAGACATTCATGCTCAAATAAAAATACTTTTTTATGGCTGTTTTAACTATTTAAAACACAATTTTTATAAATTATTCTTATTAAAATGTCGTTAACGACTTATATCAGAATAGTTTAAGAATATTTTTACCAGATAAACAAAATGATCAAAAACAAAAATTTTTAAGTACAAATGTACAATAATATTTCCCCAATTAGATTTCTATTATATGAAAAGTAAATATCTTAATTATTTTCTTGTTAAAAATTAATTAATTAAAACAAACAGACAGACATTCATGCTCAAATAAAAATACTTTTTTATGGCTGTTTTAACTATTTAAAACACAATTTTTATAAATTATTCTTATTAAAATGTCGTTAACGACTTATATCAGAATAGTTTAAGAATATTTTTACCAGATAAACAAAATGATCAAAAACAAAAATTTTTAAGTACAAATGTACAATAATATTTCCCCAATTAGATTTCTATTATATGAAAAGTAAATATCTTAATTATTTTCTTGTTAAAAATTAATTAATTAAAACAAACAGACAGACATTCATGCTCAAATAAAAATACTTTTTTATGGCTGTTTTAACTATTTAAAACACAATTTTTATAAATTATTCTTATTAAAATGTCGTTAACGACTTATATCAGAATAGTTTAAGAATATTTTTACCAGATAAACAAAATGATCAAAAACAAAAATTTTTAAGTACAAATGTACAATAATATTTCCCCAATTAGATTTCTATTATATGAAAAGTAAATATCTTAATTATTTTCTTGTTAAAAATTAATTAATTAAAACAAACAGACAGACATTCATGCTCAAATAAAAATACTTTTTTATGGCTGTTTTAACTATTTAAAACACAATTTTTATAAATTATTCTTATTAAAATGTCGTTAACGACTTATATCAGAATAGTTTAAGAATATTTTTACCAGATAAACAAAATGATCAAAAACAAAAATTTTTAAGTACAAATGTACAATAATATTTCCCCAATTAGATTTCTATTATATGAAAAGTAAATATCTTAATTATTTTCTTGTTAAAAATTAATTAATTAAAACAAACAGACAGACATTCATGCTCAAATAAAAATACTTTTTTATGGCTGTTTTAACTATTTAAAACACAATTTTTATAAATTATTCTTATTAAAATGTCGTTAACGACTTATATCAGAATAGTTTAAGAATATTTTTACCAGATAAACAAAATGATCAAAAACAAAAATTTTTAAGTACAAATGTACAATAATATTTCCCCAATTAGATTTCTATTATATGAAAAGTAAATATCTTAATTATTTTCTTGTTAAAAATTAATTAATTAAAACAAACAGACAGACATTCATGCTCAAATAAAAATACTTTTTTATGGCTGTTTTAACTATTTAAAACACAATTTTTATAAATTATTCTTATTAAAATGTCGTTAACGACTTATATCAGAATAGTTTAAGAATATTTTTACCAGATAAACAAAATGATCAAAAACAAAAATTTTTAAGTACAAATGTACAATAATATTTCCCCAATTAGATTTCTATTATATGAAAAGTAAATATCTTAATTATTTTCTTGTTAAAAATTAATTAATTAAAACAAACAGACAGACATTCATGCTCAAATAAAAATACTTTTTTATGGCTGTTTTAACTATTTAAAACACAATTTTTATAAATTATTCTTATTAAAATGTCGTTAACGACTTATATCAGAATAGTTTAAGAATATTTTTACCAGATAAACAAAATGATCAAAAACAAAAATTTTTAAGTACAAATGTACAATAATATTTCCCCAATTAGATTTCTATTATATGAAAAGTAAATATCTTAATTATTTTCTTGTTAAAAATTAATTAATTAAAACAAACAGACAGACATTCATGCTCAAATAAAAATACTTTTTTATGGCTGTTTTAACTATTTAAAACACAATTTTTATAAATTATTCTTATTAAAATGTCGTTAACGACTTATATCAGAATAGTTTAAGAATATTTTTACCAGATAAACAAAATGATCAAAAACAAAAATTTTTAAGTACAAATGTACAATAATATTTCCCCAATTAGATTTCTATTATATGAAAAGTAAATATCTTAATTATTTTCTTGTTAAAAATTAATTAATTAAAACAAACAGACAGACATTCATGCTCAAATAAAAATACTTTTTTATGGCTGTTTTAACTATTTAAAACACAATTTTTATAAATTATTCTTATTAAAATGTCGTTAACGACTTATATCAGAATAGTTTAAGAATATTTTTACCAGATAAACAAAATGATCAAAAACAAAAATTTTTAAGTACAAATGTACAATAATATTTCCCCAATTAGATTTCTATTATATGAAAAGTAAATATCTTAATTATTTTCTTGTTAAAAATTAATTAATTAAAACAAACAGACAGACATTCATGCTCAAATAAAAATACTTTTTTATGGCTGTTTTAACTATTTAAAACACAATTTTTATAAATTATTCTTATTAAAATGTCGTTAACGACTTATATCAGAATAGTTTAAGAATATTTTTACCAGATAAACAAAATGATCAAAAACAAAAATTTTTAAGTACAAATGTACAATAATATTTCCCCAATTAGATTTCTATTATATGAAAAGTAAATATCTTAATTATTTTCTTGTTAAAAATTAATTAATTAAAACAAACAGACAGACATTCATGCTCAAATAAAAATACTTTTTTATGGCTGTTTTAACTATTTAAAACACAATTTTTATAAATTATTCTTATTAAAATGTCGTTAACGACTTATATCAGAATAGTTTAAGAATATTTTTACCAGATAAACAAAATGATCAAAAACAAAAATTTTTAAGTACAAATGTACAATAATATTTCCCCAATTAGATTTCTATTATATGAAAAGTAAATATCTTAATTATTTTCTTGTTAAAAATTAATTAATTAAAACAAACAGACAGACATTCATGCTCAAATAAAAATACTTTTTTATGGCTGTTTTAACTATTTAAAACACAATTTTTATAAATTATTCTTATTAAAATGTCGTTAACGACTTATATCAGAATAGTTTAAGAATATTTTTACCAGATAAACAAAATGATCAAAAACAAAAATTTTTAAGTACAAATGTACAATAATATTTCCCCAATTAGATTTCTATTATATGAAAAGTAAATATCTTAATTATTTTCTTGTTAAAAATTAATTAATTAAAACAAACAGACAGACATTCATGCTCAAATAAAAATACTTTTTTATGGCTGTTTTAACTATTTAAAACACAATTTTTATAAATTATTCTTATTAAAATGTCGTTAACGACTTATATCAGAATAGTTTAAGAATATTTTTACCAGATAAACAAAATGATCAAAAACAAAAATTTTTAAGTACAAATGTACAATAATATTTCCCCAATTAGATTTCTATTATATGAAAAGTAAATATCTTAATTATTTTCTTGTTAAAAATTAATTAATTAAAACAAACAGACAGACATTCATGCTCAAATAAAAATACTTTTTTATGGCTGTTTTAACTATTTAAAACACAATTTTTATAAATTATTCTTATTAAAATGTTGTTAACGACTTATATCAGAATAGTTTAAGAATATTTTTACCAGATAAACAAAATGATCAAAAACAAAAATTTTTAAGTACAAATGTACAATAATATTTCCCCAATTAGATTTCTATTATATGAAAAGTAAATATCTTAATTATTTTCTTGTTAAAAATTAATTAATTAAAACAAACAGACAGACATTCATGCTCAAATAAAAATACTTTTTTATGGCTGTTTTAACTATTTAAAACACAATTTTTATAAATTATTCTTATTAAAATGTCGTTAACGACTTATATCAGAATAGTTTAAGAATATTTTTACCAGATAAACAAAATGATCAAAAACAAAAATTTTTAAGTACAAATGTACAATAATATTTCCCCAATTAGATTTCTATTATATGAAAAGTAAATATCTTAATTATTTTCTTGTTAAAAATTAATTAATTAAAACAAACAGACAGACATTCATGCTCAAATAAAAATACTTTTTTATGGCTGTTTTAACTATTTAAAACACAATTTTTATAAATTATTCTTATTAAAATGTTGTTAACGACTTATATCAGAATAGTTTAAGAATATTTTTACCAGATGAACAAAATGATCAAAAACAAAAATTTTTAAGTACAAATGTACAATAATATTTCCCCAATTAGATTTCTATTATATGAAAAGTAAATATCTTAATTATTTTCTTGTTAAAAATTAATTAATTAAAACAAACAGACAGACATTCATGCTCAAATAAAAATACTTTTTTATGGCTGTTTTAACTATTTAAAACACAATTTTTATAAATTATTCTTATTAAAATGTCGTTAACGACTTATATCAGAATAGTTTAAGAATATTTTTACCAGATAAACAAAATGATCAAAAACAAAAATTTTTAAGTACAAATGTACAATAATATTTCCCCAATTAGATTTCTATTATATGAAAAGTAAATATCTTAATTATTTTCTTGTTAAAAATTAATTAATTAAAACAAACAGACAGACATTCATGCTCAAATAAAAATACTTTTTTATGGCTGTTTTAACTATTTAAAACACAATTTTTATAAATTATTCTTATTAAAATGTTGTTAACGACTTATATCAGAATAGTTTAAGAATATTTTTACCAGATGAACAAAATGATCAAAAACAAAAATTTTTAAGTACAAATGTACAATAATATTTCCCCAATTAGATTTCTATTATATGAAAAGTAAATATCTTAATTATTTTCTTGTTAAAAATTAATTAATTAAAACAAACAGACAGACATTCATGCTCAAATAAAAATACTTTTTTATGGCTGTTTTAACTATTTAAAACACAATTTTTATAAATTATTCTTATTAAAATGTCGTTAACGACTTATATCAGAATAGTTTAAGAATATTTTTACCAGATAAACAAAATGATCAAAAACAAAAATTTTTAAGTACAAATGTACAATAATATTTCCCCAATTAGATTTCTATTATATGAAAAGTAAATATCTTAATTATTTTCTTGTTAAAAATTAATTAATTAAAACAAACAGACAGACATTCATGCTCAAATAAAAATACTTTTTTATGGCTGTTTTAACTATTTAAAACACAAATTTTATAAATTATTCTTATTAAAATGTTGTTAACGACTTATATCAGAATAGTTTAAGAATATTTTTACCAGATGAACAAAATGATCAAAAACAAAAATTTTTAAGTACAAATGTACAATAATATTTCCCCAATTAGATTTCTATTATATGAAAAGTAAATATCTTAATTATTTTCTTGTTAAAAATTAATTAATTAAAACAAACAGACAGACATTCATGCTCAAATAAAAATACTTTTTTATGGCTGTTTTAACTATTTAAAACACAATTTTTATAAATTATTCTTATTAAAATGTTGTTAACGACTTATATCAGAATAGTTTAAGAATATTTTTACCAGATGAACAAAATGATCAAAAACAAAAATTTTTAAGTACAAATGTACAATAATATTTCCCCAATTAGATTTCTATTATATGAAAAGTAAATATCTTAATTATTTTCTTGTTAAAAATTAATTAATTAAAACAAACAGACAGACATTCATGCTCAAATAAAAATACTTTTTTATGGCTGTTTTAACTATTTAAAACACAATTTTTATAAATTATTCTTATTAAAATGTCGTTAACGACTTATATCAGAATAGTTTAAGAATATTTTTACCAGATAAACAAAATGATCAAAAACAAAAATTTTTAAGTACAAATGTACAATAATATTTCCCCAATTAGATTTCTATTATATGAAAAGTAAATATCTTAATTATTTTCTTGTTAAAAATTAATTAATTAAAACAAACAGACAGACATTCATGCTCAAATAAAAATACTTTTTTATGGCTGTTTTAACTATTTAAAACACAAATTTTATAAATTATTCTTATTAAAATGTTGTTAACGACTTATATCAGAATAGTTTAAGAATATTTTTACCAGATGAACAAAATGATCAAAAACAAAAATTTTTAAGTACAAATGTACAATAATATTTCCCCAATTAGATTTCTATTATATGAAAAGTAAATATCTTAATTATTTTCTTGTTAAAAATTAATTAATTAAAACAAACAGACAGACATTCATGCTCAAATAAAAATACTTTTTTATGGCTGTTTTAACTATTTAAAACACAATTTTTATAAATTATTCTTATTAAAATGTCGTTAACGACTTATATCAGAATAGTTTAAGAATATTTTTACCAGATAAACAAAATGATCAAAAACAAAAATTTTTAAGTACAAATGTACAATAATATTTCCCCAATTAGATTTCTATTATATGAAAAGTAAATATCTTAATTATTTTCTTGTTAAAAATTAATTAATTAAAACAAACAGACAGACATTCATGCTCAAATAAAAATACTTTTTTATGGCTGTTTTAACTATTTAAAACACAATTTTTATAAATTATTCTTATTAAAATGTTGTTAACGACTTATATCAGAATAGTTTAAGAATATTTTTACCAGATAAACAAAATGATCAAAAACAAAAATTTTTAAGTACAAATGTACAATAATATTTCCCCAATTAGATTTCTATTATATGAAAAGTAAATATCTTAATTATTTTCTTGTTAAAAATTAATTAATTAAAACAAACAGACAGACATTCATGCTCAAATAAAAATACTTTTTTATGGCTGTTTTAACTATTTAAAACACAATTTTTATAAATTATTCTTATTAAAATGTTGTTAACGACTTATATCAGAATAGTTTAAGAATATTTTTACCAGATGAACAAAATGATCAAAAACAAAAATTTTTAAGTACAAATGTACAATAATATTTCCCCAATTAGATTTCTATTATATGAAAAGTAAATATCTTAATTATTTTCTTGTTAAAAATTAATTAATTAAAACAAACAGACAGACATTCATGCTCAAATAAAAATACTTTTTTATGGCTGTTTTAACTATTTAAAACACAATTTTTATAAATTATTCTTATTAAAATGTCGTTAACGACTTATATCAGAATAGTTTAAGAATATTTTTACCAGATAAACAAAATGATCAAAAACAAAAATTTTTAAGTACAAATGTACAATAATATTTCCCCAATTAGATTTCTATTATATGAAAAGTAAATATCTTAATTATTTTCTTGTTAAAAATTAATTAATTAAAACAAATAGACAGACATTCATGCTCAAATAAAAATACTTTTTTATGGCCGTTTTAACTATTTAAAACACAATTTTTATAAATTATTCTTATTAAAATGTTGTTAACGACTTATATCAGAATAGTTTAAGAATATTTTTACCAGATAAACAAATGTACAATAATATTTCCCCAATTAGATTTCTATTATATGAAAAGTAAATATCTTAATTATTTTCTTGTTAAAAATTAATTAATTAAAACAAATAGACAGACATTCATGCTCAAATAAAAATACTTTTTTATGGCCGTTTTAACTATTTAAAACACAATTTTTATAAATTATTCTTATTAAAATGTTGTTAACGACTTATATCAGAATAGTTTAAGAATATTTTTACCAGATAAACAAATGTACAATAATATTTCCCCAATTAGATTTCTATTATATGAAAAGTAAATATCTTAATTATTTTCTTGTTAAAAATTAATTAATTAAAACAAACAGACAGACATTCATGCTCAAATAAAAATACTTTTTTATGGCTGTTTTAACTATTTAAAACACAATTTTTAAAAATTATTCTTATTAAAATGTTGTTAACGACTTATATCAGAATAGTTTAAGAATATTTTTACCAGATAAACAAATGTACAATAATATTTCCCCAATTAGATTTCTATTATATGAAAAGTAAATATCTTAATTATTTTCTTGTTAAAAATTAATTAATTAAAACAAACAGACAGACATTCATGCTCAAATAAAAATACTTTTTTATGGCTGTTTTAACTATTTAAAACACAATTTTTATAAATTATTCTTATTAAAATGTTGTTAACGACTTATATCAGAATAGTTTAAGAATATTTTTACCAGATAAACAAATGTACAATAATATTTCCCCAATTAGATTTCTATTATATGAAAAGTAAATATCTTAATTATTTTCTTGTTAAAAATTAATTAATTAAAACAAACAGACAGACATTCATGCTCAAATAAAAATACTTTTTTATGGCTGTTTTAACTATTTAAAACACAATTTTTATAAATTATTCTTATTAAAATGTTGTTAACGACTTATATCAGAATAGTTTAAGAATATTTTTACCAGATAAACAAAATGATCAAAAACAAAAATTTTTAAGTACAAATGTACAATAATATTTCCCCAATTAGATTTCTATTATATGAAAAGTAAATATCTTAATTATTTTCTTGTTAAAAATTAATTAATTAAAACAAACAGACAGACATTCATGCTCAAATAAAAATACTTTTTTATGGCTGTTTTAACTATTTAAAACACAATTTTTAAAAATTATTCTTATTAAAATGTTGTTAACGACTTATATCAGAATAGTTTAAGAATATTTTTACCAGATAAACAAATGTACAATAATATTTCCCCAATTAGATTTCTATTATATGAAAAGTAAATATCTTAATTATTTTCTTGTTAAAAATTAATTAATTAAAACAAACAGACAGACATTCATGCTCAAATAAAAATACTTTTTTATGGCTGTTTTAACTATTTAAAACACAATTTTTATAAATTATTCTTATTAAAATGTTGTTAACGACTTATATCAGAATAGTTTAAGAATATTTTTACCAGATAAACAAAATGATCAAAAACAAAAATTTTTAAGTACAAATGTACAATAATATTTCCCCAATTAGATTTCTATTATATGAAAAGTAAATATCTTAATTATTTTCTTGTTAAAAATTAATTAATTAAAACAAACAGACAGACATTCATGCTCAAATAAAAATACTTTTTTATGGCTGTTTTAACTATTTAAAACACAATTTTTAAAAATTATTCTTATTAAAATGTTGTTAACGACTTATATCAGAATAGTTTAAGAATATTTTTACCAGATAAACAAATGTACAATAATATTTCCCCAATTAGATTTCTATTATATGAAAAGTAAATATCTTAATTATTTTCTTGTTAAAAATTAATTAATTAAAACAAACAGACAGACATTCATGCTCAAATAAAAATACTTTTTTATGGCTGTTTTAACTATTTAAAACACAATTTTTATAAATTATTCTTATTAAAATGTTGTTAACGACTTATATCAGAATAGTTTAAGAATATTTTTACCAGATAAACAAATGTACAATAATATTTCCCCAATTAGATTTCTATTATATGAAAAGTAAATATCTTAATTATTTTCTTGTTAAAAATTAATTAATTAAAACAAACAGACAGACATTCATGCTCAAATAAAAATACTTTTTTATGGCTGTTTTAACTATTTAAAACACAATTTTTATAAATTATTCTTATTAAAATGTCGTTAACGACTTATATCAGAATAGTTTAAGAATATTTTTACCAGATAAACAAAATGATCAAAAATAAAAATTTTTAAGTACAAATGTACAATAATATTTCCCCAATTAGATTTCTATTATATGAAAAGTAAATATCTTAATTATTTTCTTGTTAAAAATTAATTAATTAAAACAAATAGACAGACATTCATGCTCAAATAAAAATACTTTTTTATGGCCGTTTTAACTATTTAAAACACAATTTTTATAAATTATTCTTATTAAAATGTTGTTAACGACTTATATCAGAATAGTTTAAGAATATTTTTACCAGATAAACAAATGTACAATAATATTTCCCCAATTAGATTTCTATTATATGAAAAGTAAATATCTTAATTATTTTCTTGTTAAAAATTAATTAATTAAAACAAACAGACAGACATTCATGCTCAAATAAAAATACTTTTTTATGGCTGTTTTAACTATTTAAAACACAATTTTTATAAATTATTCTTATTAAAATGTTGTTAACGACTTATATCAGAATAGTTTAAGAATATTTTTACCAGATAAACAAAATGATCAAAAACAAAAATTTTTAAGTACAAATGTACAATAATATTTCCCCAATTAGATTTCTATTATATGAAAAGTAAATATCTTAATTATTTTCTTGTTAAAAATTAATTAATTAAAACAAATAGACAGACATTCATGCTCAAATAAAAATACTTTTTTATGGCCGTTTTAACTATTTAAAACACAATTTTTATAAATTATTCTTATTAAAATGTTGTTAACGACTTATATCAGAATAGTTTAAGAATATTTTTACCAGATAAACAAATGTACAATAATATTTCCCCAATTAGATTTCTATTATATGAAAAGTAAATATCTTAATTATTTTCTTGTTAAAAATTAATTAATTAAAACAAACAGACAGACATTCATGCTCAAATAAAAATACTTTTTTATGGCTGTTTTAACTATTTAAAACACAATTTTTATAAATTATTCTTATTAAAATGTTGTTAACGACTTATATCAGAATAGTTTAAGAATATTTTTACCAGATAAACAAAATGATCAAAAACAAAAATTTTTAAGTACAAATGTACAATAATATTTCCCCAATTAGATTTCTATTATATGAAAAGTAAATATCTTAATTATTTTCTTGTTAAAAATTAATTAATTAAAACAAACAGACAGACATTCATGCTCAAATAAAAATACTTTTTTATGGCTGTTTTAACTATTTAAAACACAATTTTTAAAAATTATTCTTATTAAAATGTTGTTAACGACTTATATCAGAATAGTTTAAGAATATTTTTACCAGATAAACAAATGTACAATAATATTTCCCCAATTAGATTTCTATTATATGAAAAGTAAATATCTTAATTATTTTCTTGTTAAAAATTAATTAATTAAAACAAACAGACAGACATTCATGCTCAAATAAAAATACTTTTTTATGGCTGTTTTAACTATTTAAAACACAATTTTTATAAATTATTCTTATTAAAATGTTGTTAACGACTTATATCAGAATAGTTTAAGAATATTTTTACCAGATAAACAAAATGATCAAAAACAAAAATTTTTAAGTACAAATGTACAATAATATTTCCCCAATTAGATTTCTATTATATGAAAAGTAAATATCTTAATTATTTTCTTGTTAAAAATTAATTAATTAAAACAAACAGACAGACATTCATGCTCAAATAAAAATACTTTTTTATGGCTGTTTTAACTATTTAAAACACAATTTTTAAAAATTATTCTTATTAAAATGTTGTTAACGACTTATATCAGAATAGTTTAAGAATATTTTTACCAGATAAACAAATGTACAATAATATTTCCCCAATTAGATTTCTATTATATGAAAAGTAAATATCTTAATTATTTTCTTGTTAAAAATTAATTAATTAAAACAAACAGACAGACATTCATGCTCAAATAAAAATACTTTTTTATGGCTGTTTTAACTATTTAAAACACAATTTTTATAAATTATTCTTATTAAAATGTTGTTAACGACTTATATCAGAATAGTTTAAGAATATTTTTACCAGATAAACAAATGTACAATAATATTTCCCCAATTAGATTTCTATTATATGAAAAGTAAATATCTTAATTATTTTCTTGTTAAAAATTAATTAATTAAAACAAACAGACAGACATTCATGCTCAAATAAAAATACTTTTTTATGGCTGTTTTAACTATTTAAAACACAATTTTTATAAATTATTCTTATTAAAATGTCGTTAACGACTTATATCAGAATAGTTTAAGAATATTTTTACCAGATAAACAAAATGATCAAAAATAAAAATTTTTAAGTACAAATGTACAATAATATTTCCCCAATTAGATTTCTATTATATGAAAAGTAAATATCTTAATTATTTTCTTGTTAAAAATTAATTAATTAAAACAAATAGACAGACATTCATGCTCAAATAAAAATACTTTTTTATGGCCGTTTTAACTATTTAAAACACAATTTTTATAAATTATTCTTATTAAAATGTTGTTAACGACTTATATCAGAATAGTTTAAGAATATTTTTACCAGATAAACAAATGTACAATAATATTTCCCCAATTAGATTTCTATTATATGAAAAGTAAATATCTTAATTATTTTCTTGTTAAAAATTAATTAATTAAAACAAACAGACAGACATTCATGCTCAAATAAAAATACTTTTTTATGGCTGTTTTAACTATTTAAAACACAATTTTTATAAATTATTCTTATTAAAATGTTGTTAACGACTTATATCAGAATAGTTTAAGAATATTTTTACCAGATAAACAAAATGATCAAAAACAAAAATTTTTAAGTACAAATGTACAATAATATTTCCCCAATTAGATTTCTATTATATGAAAAGTAAATATCTTAATTATTTTCTTGTTAAAAATTAATTAATTAAAACAAATAGACAGACATTCATGCTCAAATAAAAATACTTTTTTATGGCCGTTTTAACTATTTAAAACACAATTTTTATAAATTATTCTTATTAAAATGTTGTTAACGACTTATATCAGAATAGTTTAAGAATATTTTTACCAGATAAACAAATGTACAATAATATTTCCCCAATTAGATTTCTATTATATGAAAAGTAAATATCTTAATTATTTTCTTGTTAAAAATTAATTAATTAAAACAAACAGACAGACATTCATGCTCAAATAAAAATACTTTTTTATGGCTGTTTTAACTATTTAAAACACAATTTTTATAAATTATTCTTATTAAAATGTTGTTAACGACTTATATCAGAATAGTTTAAGAATATTTTTACCAGATAAACAAAATGATCAAAAACAAAAATTTTTAAGTACAAATGTACAATAATATTTCCCCAATTAGATTTCTATTATATGAAAAGTAAATATCTTAATTATTTTCTTGTTAAAAATTAATTAATTAAAACAAATAGACAGACATTCATGCTCAAATAAAAATACTTTTTTATGGCCGTTTTAACTATTTAAAACACAATTTTTATAAATTATTCTTATTAAAATGTTGTTAACGACTTATATCAGAATAGTTTAAGAATATTTTTACCAGATAAACAAATGTACAATAATATTTCCCCAATTAGATTTCTATTATATGAAAAGTAAATATCTTAATTATTTTCTTGTTAAAAATTAATTAATTAAAACAAACAGACAGACATTCATGCTCAAATAAAAATACTTTTTTATGGCTGTTTTAACTATTTAAAACACAATTTTTAAAAATTATTCTTATTAAAATGTTGTTAACGACTTATATCAGAATAGTTTAAGAATATTTTTACCAGATAAACAAATGTACAATAATATTTCCCCAATTAGATTTCTATTATATGAAAAGTAAATATCTTAATTATTTTCTTGTTAAAAATTAATTAATTAAAACAAACAGACAGACATTCATGCTCAAATAAAAATACTTTTTTATGGCTGTTTTAACTATTTAAAACACAATTTTTATAAATTATTCTTATTAAAATGTTGTTAACGACTTATATCAGAATAGTTTAAGAATATTTTTACCAGATAAACAAATGTACAATAATATTTCCCCAATTAGATTTCTATTATATGAAAAGTAAATATCTTAATTATTTTCTTGTTAAAAATGAATTAATTAAAACAAACAGACAGACATTCATGCTCAAATAAAAATACTCTTTTATGGCCGTTTTAACTATTTAAAACACAAATTTTATAAATTATTCTTATTAAAATGTTGTTAACGACTTATATCAGAATAGTTTAAGAATATTTTTACCAGATAAACAAAATGATCAAAAACAAAAATTTTTAAGTACAAATGTACAATAATATTTCCCCAATTAGATTTCTATTATATGAAAAGTAAATATCTTAATTATTTTCTTGTTAAAAATTAATTAATTAAAACAAACAGACAGACATTCATGCTCAAATAAAAATACTTTTTTATGGCTGTTTTAACTATTTAAAACACAATTTTTATAAATTATTCTTATTAAAATGTTGTTAACGACTTATATCAGAATAGTTTAAGAATATTTTTACCAGATAAACAAATGTACAATAATATTTCCCCAATTAGATTTCTATTATATGAAAAGTAAATATCTTAATTATTTTCTTGTTAAAAATTAATTAATTAAAACAAACAGACAGACATTCATGCTCAAATAAAAATACTTTTTTATGGCTGTTTTAACTATTTAAAACACAATTTTTATAAATTATTCTTATTAAAATGTTGTTAACGACTTATATCAGAATAGTTTAAGAATATTTTTACCAGATAAACAAAATGATCAAAAACAAAAATTTTTAAGTACAAATGTACAATAATATTTCCCCAATTAGATTTCTATTATATGAAAAGTAAATATCTTAATTATTTTCTTGTTAAAAATTAATTAATTAAAACAAACAGACAGACATTCATGCTCAAATAAAAATACTTTTTTATGGCTGTTTTAACTATTTAAAACACAATTTTTATAAATTATTCTTATTAAAATGTTGTTAACGACTTATATCAGAATAGTTTAAGAATATTTTTACCAGATAAACAAATGTACAATAATATTTCCCCAATTAGATTTCTATTATATGAAAAGTAAATATCTTAATTATTTTCTTGTTAAAAATTAATTAATTAAAACAAACAGACAGACATTCATGCTCAAATAAAAATACTTTTTTATGGCTGTTTTAACTATTTAAAACACAATTTTTATAAATTATTCTTATTAAAATGTTGTTAACGACTTATATCAGAATAGTTTAAGAATATTTTTACCAGATAAACAAAATGATCAAAAACAAAAATTTTTAAGTACAAATGTACAATAATATTTCCCCAATTAGATTTCTATTATATGAAAAGTAAATATCTTAATTATTTTCTTGTTAAAAATTAATTAATTAAAACAAACAGACAGACATTCATGCTCAAATAAAAATACTTTTTTATGGCTGTTTTAACTATTTAAAACACAATTTTTATAAATTATTCTTATTAAAATGTTGTTAACGACTTATATCAGAATAGTTTAAGAATATTTTTACCAGATAAACAAAATGATCAAAAACAAAAATTTTTAAGTACAAATGTACAATAATATTTCCCCAATTAGATTTCTATTATATGAAAAGTAAATATCTTAATTATTTTCTTGTTAAAAATTAATTAATTAAAACAAACAGACAGACATTCATGCTCAAATAAAAATACTTTTTTATGGCTGTTTTAACTATTTAAAACACAATTTTTATAAATTATTCTTATTAAAATGTTGTTAACGACTTATATCAGAATAGTTTAAGAATATTTTTACCAGATAAACAAATGTACAATAATATTTCCCCAATTAGATTTCTATTATATGAAAAGTAAATATCTTAATTATTTTCTTGTTAAAAATTAATTAATTAAAACAAACAGACAGACATTCATGCTCAAATAAAAATACTTTTTTATGGCTGTTTTAACTATTTAAAACACAATTTTTATAAATTATTCTTATTAAAATGTTGTTAACGACTTATATCAGAATAGTTTAAGAATATTTTTACCAGATAAACAAATGTACAATAATATTTCCCCAATTAGATTTCTATTATATGAAAAGTAAATATCTTAATTATTTTCTTGTTAAAAATTAATTAATTAAAACAAACAGACAGACATTCATGCTCAAATAAAAATACTTTTTTATGGCTGTTTTAACTATTTAAAACACAAATTTTATAAATTATTCTTATTAAAATGTTGTTAACGACTTATATCAGAATAGTTTAAGAATATTTTTACCAGATAAACAAATGTACAATAATATTTCCCCAATTAGATTTCTATTATATGAAAAGTAAATATCTTAATTATTTTCTTGTTAAAAATTAATTAATTAAAACAAACAGACAGACATTCATGCTCAAATAAAAATACTTTTTTATGGCTGTTTTAACTATTTAAAACACAATTTTTATAAATTATTCTTATTAAAATGTTGTTAACGACTTATATCAGAATAGTTTAAGAATATTTTTACCAGATAAACAAATGTACAATAATATTTCCCCAATTAGATTTCTATTATATGAAAAGTAAATATCTTAATTATTTTCTTGTTAAAAATTAATTAATTAAAACAAACAGACAGACATTCATGCTCAAATAAAAATACTTTTTTATGGCTGTTTTAACTATTTAAAACACAAATTTTATAAATTATTCTTATTAAAATGTTGTTAACGACTTATATCAGAATAGTTTAAGAATATTTTTACCAGATAAACAAATGTACAATAATATTTCCCCAATTAGATTTCTATTATATGAAAAGTAAATATCTTAATTATTTTCTTGTTAAAAATTAATTAATTAAAACAAACAGACAGACATTCATGCTCAAATAAAAATACTTTTTTATGGCTGTTTTAACTATTTAAAACACAATTTTTATAAATTATTCTTATTAAAATGTTGTTAACGACTTATATCAGAATAGTTTAAGAATATTTTTACCAGATAAACAAATGTACAATAATATTTCCCCAATTAGATTTCTATTATATGAAAAGTAAATATCTTAATTATTTTCTTGTTAAAAATTAATTAATTAAAACAAACAGACAGACATTCATGCTCAAATAAAAATACTTTTTTATGGCTGTTTTAACTATTTAAAACACAATTTTTATAAATTATTCTTATTAAAATGTTGTTAACGACTTATATCAGAATAGTTTAAGAATATTTTTACCAGATAAACAAATGTACAATAATATTTCCCCAATTAGATTTCTATTATATGAAAAGTAAATATCTTAATTATTTTCTTGTTAAAAATTAATTAATTAAAACAAACAGACAGACATTCATGCTCAAATAAAAATACTTTTTTATGGCTGTTTTAACTATTTAAAACACAATTTTTATAAATTATTCTTATTAAAATGTTGTTAACGACTTATATCAGAATAGTTTAAGAATATTTTTACCAGATAAACAAATGTACAATAATATTTCCCCAATTAGATTTCTATTATATGAAAAGTAAATATCTTAATTATTTTCTTGTTAAAAATTAATTAATTAAAACAAACAGACAGACATTCATGCTCAAATAAAAATACTTTTTTATGGCTGTTTTAACTATTTAAAACACAATTTTTATAAATTATTCTTATTAAAATGTTGTTAACGACTTATATCAGAATAGTTTAAGAATATTTTTACCAGATAAACAAATGTACAATAATATTTCCCCAATTAGATTTCTATTATATGAAAAGTAAATATCTTAATTATTTTCTTGTTAAAAATTAATTAATTAAAACAAACAGACAGACATTCATGCTCAAATAAAAATACTTTTTTATGGCTGTTTTAACTATTTAAAACACAATTTTTATAAATTATTCTTATTAAAATGTTGTTAACGACTTATATCAGAATAGTTTAAGAATATTTTTACCAGATAAACAAATGTACAATAATATTTCCCCAATTAGATTTCTATTATATGAAAAGTAAATATCTTAATTATTTTCTTGTTAAAAATTAATTAATTAAAACAAACAGACAGACATTCATGCTCAAATAAAAATACTTTTTTATGGCTGTTTTAACTATTTAAAACACAATTTTTATAAATTATTCTTATTAAAATGTTGTTAACGACTTATATCAGAATAGTTTAAGAATATTTTTACCAGATAAACAAATGTACAATAATATTTCCCCAATTAGATTTCTATTATATGAAAAGTAAATATCTTAATTATTTTCTTGTTAAAAATTAATTAATTAAAACAAACAGACAGACATTCATGCTCAAATAAAAATACTTTTTTATGGCTGTTTTAACTATTTAAAACACAATTTTTATAAATTATTCTTATTAAAATGTTGTTAACGACTTATATCAGAATAGTTTAAGAATATTTTTACCAGATAAACAAATGTACAATAATATTTCCCCAATTAGATTTCTATTATATGAAAAGTAAATATCTTAATTATTTTCTTGTTAAAAATTAATTAATTAAAACAAACAGACAGACATTCATGCTCAAATAAAAATACTTTTTTATGGCTGTTTTAACTATTTAAAACACAATTTTTATAAATTATTCTTATTAAAATGTTGTTAACGACTTATATCAGAATAGTTTAAGAATATTTTTACCAGATAAACAAATGTACAATAATATTTCCCCAATTAGATTTCTATTATATGAAAAGTAAATATCTTAATTATTTTCTTGTTAAAAATTAATTAATTAAAACAAACAGACAGACATTCATGCTCAAATAAAAATACTTTTTTATGGCTGTTTTAACTATTTAAAACACAATTTTTATAAATTATTCTTATTAAAATGTTGTTAACGACTTATATCAGAATAGTTTAAGAATATTTTTACCAGATAAACAAATGTACAATAATATTTCCCCAATTAGATTTCTATTATATGAAAAGTAAATATCTTAATTATTTTCTTGTTAAAAATTAATTAATTAAAACAAACAGACAGACATTCATGCTCAAATAAAAATACTTTTTTATGGCTGTTTTAACTATTTAAAACACAATTTTTATAAATTATTCTTATTAAAATGTTGTTAACGACTTATATCAGAATAGTTTAAGAATATTTTTACCAGATAAACAAATGTACAATAATATTTCCCCAATTAGATTTCTATTATATGAAAAGTAAATATCTTAATTATTTTCTTGTTAAAAATTAATTAATTAAAACAAACAGACAGACATTCATGCTCAAATAAAAATACTTTTTTATGGCTGTTTTAACTATTTAAAACACAATTTTTATAAATTATTCTTATTAAAATGTTGTTAACGACTTATATCAGAATAGTTTAAGAATATTTTTACCAGATAAACAAATGTACAATAATATTTCCCCAATTAGATTTCTATTATATGAAAAGTAAATATCTTAATTATTTTCTTGTTAAAAATTAATTAATTAAAACAAACAGACAGACATTCATGCTCAAATAAAAATACTTTTTTATGGCTGTTTTAACTATTTAAAACACAATTTTTATAAATTATTCTTATTAAAATGTTGTTAACGACTTATATCAGAATAGTTTAAGAATATTTTTACCAGATAAACAAATGTACAATAATATTTCCCCAATTAGATTTCTATTATATGAAAAGTAAATATCTTAATTATTTTCTTGTTAAAAATTAATTAATTAAAACAAACAGACAGACATTCATGCTCAAATAAAAATACTTTTTTATGGCTGTTTTAACTATTTAAAACACAATTTTTATAAATTATTCTTATTAAAATGTTGTTAACGACTTATATCAGAATAGTTTAAGAATATTTTTACCAGATAAACAAATGTACAATAATATTTCCCCAATTAGATTTCTATTATATGAAAAGTAAATATCTTAATTATTTTCTTGTTAAAAATTAATTAATTAAAACAAACAGACAGACATTCATGCTCAAATAAAAATACTTTTTTATGGCTGTTTTAACTATTTAAAACACAATTTTTATAAATTATTCTTATTAAAATGTTGTTAACGACTTATATCAGAATAGTTTAAGAATATTTTTACCAGATAAACAAATGTACAATAATATTTCCCCAATTAGATTTCTATTATATGAAAAGTAAATATCTTAATTATTTTCTTGTTAAAAATTAATTAATTAAAACAAACAGACAGACATTCATGCTCAAATAAAAATACTTTTTTATGGCTGTTTTAACTATTTAAAACACAATTTTTATAAATTATTCTTATTAAAATGTTGTTAACGACTTATATCAGAATAGTTTAAGAATATTTTTACCAGATAAACAAATGTACAATAATATTTCCCCAATTAGATTTCTATTATATGAAAAGTAAATATCTTAATTATTTTCTTGTTAAAAATTAATTAATTAAAACAAACAGACAGACATTCATGCTCAAATAAAAATACTTTTTTATGGCTGTTTTAACTATTTAAAACACAATTTTTATAAATTATTCTTATTAAAATGTTGTTAACGACTTATATCAGAATAGTTTAAGAATATTTTTACCAGATAAACAAATGTACAATAATATTTCCCCAATTAGATTTCTATTATATGAAAAGTAAATATCTTAATTATTTTCTTGTTAAAAATTAATTAATTAAAACAAACAGACAGACATTCATGCTCAAATAAAAATACTTTTTTATGGCTGTTTTAACTATTTAAAACACAATTTTTATAAATTATTCTTATTAAAATGTTGTTAACGACTTATATCAGAATAGTTTAAGAATATTTTTACCAGATAAACAAATGTACAATAATATTTCCCCAATTAGATTTCTATTATATGAAAAGTAAATATCTTAATTATTTTCTTGTTAAAAATTAATTAATTAAAACAAACAGACAGACATTCATGCTCAAATAAAAATACTTTTTTATGGCTGTTTTAACTATTTAAAACACAATTTTTATAAATTATTCTTATTAAAATGTTGTTAACGACTTATATCAGAATAGTTTAAGAATATTTTTACCAGATAAACAAATGTACAATAATATTTCCCCAATTAGATTTCTATTATATGAAAAGTAAATATCTTAATTATTTTCTTGTTAAAAATTAATTAATTAAAACAAACAGACAGACATTCATGCTCAAATAAAAATACTTTTTTATGGCTGTTTTAACTATTTAAAACACAATTTTTATAAATTATTCTTATTAAAATGTTGTTAACGACTTATATCAGAATAGTTTAAGAATATTTTTACCAGATAAACAAATGTACAATAATATTTCCCCAATTAGATTTCTATTATATGAAAAGTAAATATCTTAATTATTTTCTTGTTAAAAATTAATTAATTAAAACAAACAGACAGACATTCATGCTCAAATAAAAATACTTTTTTATGGCTGTTTTAACTATTTAAAACACAATTTTTATAAATTATTCTTATTAAAATGTTGTTAACGACTTATATCAGAATAGTTTAAGAATATTTTTACCAGATAAACAAATGTACAATAATATTTCCCCAATTAGATTTCTATTATATGAAAAGTAAATATCTTAATTATTTTCTTGTTAAAAATTAATTAATTAAAACAAACAGACAGACATTCATGCTCAAATAAAAATACTTTTTTATGGCTGTTTTAACTATTTAAAACACAATTTTTATAAATTATTCTTATTAAAATGTTGTTAACGACTTATATCAGAATAGTTTAAGAATATTTTTACCAGATAAACAAATGTACAATAATATTTCCCCAATTAGATTTCTATTATATGAAAAGTAAATATCTTAATTATTTTCTTGTTAAAAATTAATTAATTAAAACAAACAGACAGACATTCATGCTCAAATAAAAATACTTTTTTATGGCTGTTTTAACTATTTAAAACACAATTTTTATAAATTATTCTTATTAAAATGTTGTTAACGACTTATATCAGAATAGTTTAAGAATATTTTTACCAGATAAACAAATGTACAATAATATTTCCCCAATTAGATTTCTATTATATGAAAAGTAAATATCTTAATTATTTTCTTGTTAAAAATTAATTAATTAAAACAAACAGACAGACATTCATGCTCAAATAAAAATACTTTTTTATGGCTGTTTTAACTATTTAAAACACAATTTTTATAAATTATTCTTATTAAAATGTTGTTAACGACTTATATCAGAATAGTTTAAGAATATTTTTACCAGATAAACAAATGTACAATAATATTTCCCCAATTAGATTTCTATTATATGAAAAGTAAATATCTTAATTATTTTCTTGTTAAAAATTAATTAATTAAAACAAACAGACAGACATTCATGCTCAAATAAAAATACTTTTTTATGGCTGTTTTAACTATTTAAAACACAAATTTTATAAATTATTCTTATTAAAATGTTGTTAACGACTTATATCAGAATAGTTTAAGAATATTTTTACCAGATAAACAAATGTACAATAATATTTCCCCAATTAGATTTCTATTATATGAAAAGTAAATATCTTAATTATTTTCTTGTTAAAAATTAATTAATTAAAACAAACAGACAGACATTCATGCTCAAATAAAAATACTTTTTTATGGCTGTTTTAACTATTTAAAACACAATTTTTATAAATTATTCTTATTAAAATGTTGTTAACGACTTATATCAGAATAGTTTAAGAATATTTTTACCAGATAAACAAATGTACAATAATATTTCCCCAATTAGATTTCTATTATATGAAAAGTAAATATCTTAATTATTTTCTTGTTAAAAATTAATTAATTAAAACAAACAGACAGACATTCATGCTCAAATAAAAATACTTTTTTATGGCTGTTTTAACTATTTAAAACACAATTTTTATAAATTATTCTTATTAAAATGTTGTTAACGACTTATATCAGAATAGTTTAAGAATATTTTTACCAGATAAACAAATGTACAATAATATTTCCCCAATTAGATTTCTATTATATGAAAAGTAAATATCTTAATTATTTTCTTGTTAAAAATTAATTAATTAAAACAAACAGACAGACATTCATGCTCAAATAAAAATACTTTTTTATGGCTGTTTTAACTATTTAAAACACAATTTTTATAAATTATTCTTATTAAAATGTTGTTAACGACTTATATCAGAATAGTTTAAGAATATTTTTACCAGATAAACAAATGTACAATAATATTTCCCCAATTAGATTTCTATTATATGAAAAGTAAATATCTTAATTATTTTCTTGTTAAAAATTAATTAATTAAAACAAACAGACAGACATTCATGCTCAAATAAAAATACTTTTTTATGGCTGTTTTAACTATTTAAAACACAAATTTTATAAATTATTCTTATTAAAATGTTGTTAACGACTTATATCAGAATAGTTTAAGAATATTTTTACCAGATAAACAAATGTACAATAATATTTCCCCAATTAGATTTCTATTATATGAAAAGTAAATATCTTAATTATTTTCTTGTTAAAAATTAATTAATTAAAACAAACAGACAGACATTCATGCTCAAATAAAAATACTTTTTTATGGCTGTTTTAACTATTTAAAACACAAATTTTATAAATTATTCTTATTAAAATGTTGTTAACGACTTATATCAGAATAGTTTAAGAATATTTTTACCAGATAAACAAATGTACAATAATATTTCCCCAATTAGATTTCTATTATATGAAAAGTAAATATCTTAATTATTTTCTTGTTAAAAATTAATTAATTAAAACAAACAGACAGACATTCATGCTCAAATAAAAATACTTTTTTATGGCTGTTTTAACTATTTAAAACACAAATTTTATAAATTATTCTTATTAAAATGTTGTTAACGACTTATATCAGAATAGTTTAAGAATATTTTTACCAGATAAACAAATGTACAATAATATTTCCCCAATTAGATTTCTATTATATGAAAAGTAAATATCTTAATTATTTTCTTGTTAAAAATTAATTAATTAAAACAAACAGACAGACATTCATGCTCAAATAAAAATACTTTTTTATGGCTGTTTTAACTATTTAAAACACAAATTTTATAAATTATTCTTATTAAAATGTTGTTAACGACTTATATCAGAATAGTTTAAGAATATTTTTACCAGATAAACAAATGTACAATAATATTTCCCCAATTAGATTTCTATTATATGAAAAGTAAATATCTTAATTATTTTCTTGTTAAAAATTAATTAATTAAAACAAACAGACAGACATTCATGCTCAAATAAAAATACTTTTTTATGGCTGTTTTAACTATTTAAAACACAAATTTTATAAATTATTCTTATTAAAATGTTGTTAACGACTTATATCAGAATAGTTTAAGAATATTTTTACCAGATAAACAAATGTACAATAATATTTCCCCAATTAGATTTCTATTATATGAAAAGTAAATATCTTAATTATTTTCTTGTTAAAAATTAATTAATTAAAACAAACAGACAGACATTCATGCTCAAATAAAAATACTTTTTTATGGCTGTTTTAACTATTTAAAACACAAATTTTATAAATTATTCTTATTAAAATGTTGTTAACGACTTATATCAGAATAGTTTAAGAATATTTTTACCAGATAAACAAATGTACAATAATATTTCCCCAATTAGATTTCTATTATATGAAAAGTAAATATCTTAATTATTTTCTTGTTAAAAATTAATTAATTAAAACAAACAGACAGACATTCATGCTCAAATAAAAATACTTTTTTATGGCTGTTTTAACTATTTAAAACACAAATTTTATAAATTATTCTTATTAAAATGTTGTTAACGACTTATATCAGAATAGTTTAAGAATATTTTTACCAGATAAACAAATGTACAATAATATTTCCCCAATTAGATTTCTATTATATGAAAAGTAAATATCTTAATTATTTTCTTGTTAAAAATTAATTAATTAAAACAAACAGACAGACATTCATGCTCAAATAAAAATACTTTTTTATGGCTGTTTTAACTATTTAAAACACAAATTTTATAAATTATTCTTATTAAAATGTTGTTAACGACTTATATCAGAATAGTTTAAGAATATTTTTACCAGATAAACAAATGTACAATAATATTTCCCCAATTAGATTTCTATTATATGAAAAGTAAATATCTTAATTATTTTCTTGTTAAAAATTAATTAATTAAAACAAACAGACAGACATTCATGCTCAAATAAAAATACTTTTTTATGGCTGTTTTAACTATTTAAAACACAAATTTTATAAATTATTCTTATTAAAATGTTGTTAACGACTTATATCAGAATAGTTTAAGAATATTTTTACCAGATAAACAAATGTACAATAATATTTCCCCAATTAGATTTCTATTATATGAAAAGTAAATATCTTAATTATTTTCTTGTTAAAAATTAATTAATTAAAACAAACAGACAGACATTCATGCTCAAATAAAAATACTTTTTTATGGCTGTTTTAACTATTTAAAACACAAATTTTATAAATTATTCTTATTAAAATGTTGTTAACGACTTATATCAGAATAGTTTAAGAATATTTTTACCAGATAAACAAATGTACAATAATATTTCCCCAATTAGATTTCTATTATATGAAAAGTAAATATCTTAATTATTTTCTTGTTAAAAATTAATTAATTAAAACAAACAGACAGACATTCATGCTCAAATAAAAATACTTTTTTATGGCTGTTTTAACTATTTAAAACACAAATTTTATAAATTATTCTTATTAAAATGTTGTTAACGACTTATATCAGAATAGTTTAAGAATATTTTTACCAGATAAACAAATGTACAATAATATTTCCCCAATTAGATTTCTATTATATGAAAAGTAAATATCTTAATTATTTTCTTGTTAAAAATTAATTAATTAAAACAAACAGACAGACATTCATGCTCAAATAAAAATACTTTTTTATGGCTGTTTTAACTATTTAAAACACAAATTTTATAAATTATTCTTATTAAAATGTTGTTAACGACTTATATCAGAATAGTTTAAGAATATTTTTACCAGATAAACAAATGTACAATAATATTTCCCCAATTAGATTTCTATTATATGAAAAGTAAATATCTTAATTATTTTCTTGTTAAAAATTAATTAATTAAAACAAACAGACAGACATTCATGCTCAAATAAAAATACTTTTTTATGGCTGTTTTAACTATTTAAAACACAAATTTTATAAATTATTCTTATTAAAATGTTGTTAACGACTTATATCAGAATAGTTTAAGAATATTTTTACCAGATAAACAAATGTACAATAATATTTCCCCAATTAGATTTCTATTATATGAAAAGTAAATATCTTAATTATTTTCTTGTTAAAAATTAATTAATTAAAACAAACAGACAGACATTCATGCTCAAATAAAAATACTTTTTTATGGCTGTTTTAACTATTTAAAACACAAATTTTATAAATTATTCTTATTAAAATGTTGTTAACGACTTATATCAGAATAGTTTAAGAATATTTTTACCAGATAAACAAATGTACAATAATATTTCCCCAATTAGATTTCTATTATATGAAAAGTAAATATCTTAATTATTTTCTTGTTAAAAATTAATTAATTAAAACAAACAGACAGACATTCATGCTCAAATAAAAATACTTTTTTATGGCTGTTTTAACTATTTAAAACACAAATTTTATAAATTATTCTTATTAAAATGTTGTTAACGACTTATATCAGAATAGTTTAAGAATATTTTTACCAGATAAACAAATGTACAATAATATTTCCCCAATTAGATTTCTATTATATGAAAAGTAAATATCTTAATTATTTTCTTGTTAAAAATTAATTAATTAAAACAAACAGACAGACATTCATGCTCAAATAAAAATACTTTTTTATGGCTGTTTTAACTATTTAAAACACAAATTTTATAAATTATTCTTATTAAAATGTTGTTAACGACTTATATCAGAATAGTTTAAGAATATTTTTACCAGATAAACAAATGTACAATAATATTTCCCCAATTAGATTTCTATTATATGAAAAGTAAATATCTTAATTATTTTCTTGTTAAAAATTAATTAATTAAAACAAACAGACAGACATTCATGCTCAAATAAAAATACTTTTTTATGGCTGTTTTAACTATTTAAAACACAATTTTTATAAATTATTCTTATTAAAATGTTGTTAACGACTTATATCAGAATAGTTTAAGAATATTTTTACCAGATAAACAAATGTACAATAATATTTCCCCAATTAGATTTCTATTATATGAAAAGTAAATATCTTAATTATTTTCTTGTTAAAAATTAATTAATTAAAACAAACAGACAGACATTCATGCTCAAATAAAAATACTTTTTTATGGCTGTTTTAACTATTTAAAACACAATTTTTATAAATTATTCTTATTAAAATGTTGTTAACGACTTATATCAGAATAGTTTAAGAATATTTTTACCAAATAAACAAATGTACAATAATATTTCCCCAATTAGATTTCTATTATATGAAAAGTAAATATCTTAATTATTTTCTTGTTAAAAATTAATTAATTAAAACAAACAGACAGACATTCATGCTCAAATAAAAATACTTTTTTATGGCTGTTTTAACTATTTAAAACACAAATTTTATAAATTATTCTTATTAAAATGTTGTTAACGACTTATATCAGAATAGTTTAAGAATATTTTTACCAGATAAACAAATGTACAATAATATTTCCCCAATTAGATTTCTATTATATGAAAAGTAAATATCTTAATTATTTTCTTGTTAAAAATTAATTAATTAAAACAAACAGACAGACATTCATGCTCAAATAAAAATACTTTTTTATGGCTGTTTTAACTATTTAAAACACAAATTTTATAAATTATTCTTATTAAAATGTTGTTAACGACTTATATCAGAATAGTTTAAGAATATTTTTACCAGATAAACAAATGTACAATAATATTTCCCCAATTAGATTTCTATTATATGAAAAGTAAATATCTTAATTATTTTCTTGTTAAAAATTAATTAATTAAAACAAACAGACAGACATTCATGCTCAAATAAAAATACTTTTTTATGGCTGTTTTAACTATTTAAAACACAAATTTTATAAATTATTCTTATTAAAATGTTGTTAACGACTTATATCAGAATAGTTTAAGAATATTTTTACCAGATAAACAAATGTACAATAATATTTCCCCAATTAGATTTATATTATATGAAAAGTAAATATCTTAATTATTTTCTTGTTAAAAATTAATTAATTAAAACAAACAGACAGACATTCATGCTCAAATAAAAATACTTTTTTATGGCTGTTTTAACTATTTAAAACACAAATTTTATAAATTATTCTTATTAAAATGTTGTTAACGACTTATATCAGAATAGTTTAAGAATATTTTTACCAGATAAACAAATGTACAATAATATTTCCCCAATTAGATTTCTATTATATGAAAAGTAAATATCTTAATTATTTTCTTGTTAAAAATTAATTAATTAAAACAAACAGACAGACATTCATGCTCAAATAAAAATACTTTTTTATGGCTGTTTTAACTATTTAAAACACAAATTTTATAAATTATTCTTATTAAAATGTTGTTAACGACTTATATCAGAATAGTTTAAGAATATTTTTACCAGATAAACAAATGTACAATAATATTTCCCCAATTAGATTTCTATTATATGAAAAGTAAATATCTTAATTATTTTCTTGTTAAAAATTAATTAATTAAAACAAACAGACAGACATTCATGCTCAAATAAAAATACTTTTTTATGGCTGTTTTAACTATTTAAAACACAAATTTTATAAATTATTCTTATTAAAATGTTGTTAACGACTTATATCAGAATAGTTTAAGAATATTTTTACCAGATAAACAAATGTACAATAATATTTCCCCAATTAGATTTCTATTATATGAAAAGTAAATATCTTAATTATTTTCTTGTTAAAAATTAATTAATTAAAACAAACAGACAGACATTCATGCTCAAATAAAAATACTTTTTTATGGCTGTTTTAACTATTTAAAACACAAATTTTATAAATTATTCTTATTAAAATGTTGTTAACGACTTATATCAGAATAGTTTAAGAATATTTTTACCAGATAAACAAATGTACAATAATATTTCCCCAATTAGATTTCTATTATATGAAAAGTAAATATCTTAATTATTTTCTTGTTAAAAATTAATTAATTAAAACAAACAGACAGACATTCATGCTCAAATAAAAATACTTTTTTATGGCTGTTTTAACTATTTAAAACACAAATTTTATAAATTATTCTTATTAAAATGTTGTTAACGACTTATATCAGAATAGTTTAAGAATATTTTTACCAGATAAACAAATGTACAATAATATTTCCCCAATTAGATTTCTATTATATGAAAAGTAAATATCTTAATTATTTTCTTGTTAAAAATTAATTAATTAAAACAAACAGACAGACATTCATGCTCAAATAAAAATACTTTTTTATGGCTGTTTTAACTATTTAAAACACAAATTTTATAAATTATTCTTATTAAAATGTTGTTAACGACTTATATCAGAATAGTTTAAGAATATTTTTACCAGATAAACAAATGTACAATAATATTTCCCCAATTAGATTTCTATTATATGAAAAGTAAATATCTTAATTATTTTCTTGTTAAAAATTAATTAATTAAAACAAACAGACAGACATTCATGCTCAAATAAAAATACTTTTTTATGGCTGTTTTAACTATTTAAAACACAAATTTTATAAATTATTCTTATTAAAATGTTGTTAACGACTTATATCAGAATAGTTTAAGAATATTTTTACCAGATAAACAAATGTACAATAATATTTCCCCAATTAGATTTCTATTATATGAAAAGTAAATATCTTAATTATTTTCTTGTTAAAAATTAATTAATTAAAACAAACAGACAGACATTCATGCTCAAATAAAAATACTTTTTTATGGCTGTTTTAACTATTTAAAACACAAATTTTATAAATTATTCTTATTAAAATGTTGTTAACGACTTATATCAGAATAGTTTAAGAATATTTTTACCAGATAAACAAATGTACAATAATATTTCCCCAATTAGATTTCTATTATATGAAAAGTAAATATCTTAATTATTTTCTTGTTAAAAATTAATTAATTAAAACAAACAGACAGACATTCATGCTCAAATAAAAATACTTTTTTATGGCTGTTTTAACTATTTAAAACACAAATTTTATAAATTATTCTTATTAAAATGTTGTTAACGACTTATATCAGAATAGTTTAAGAATATTTTTACCAGATAAACAAATGTACAATAATATTTCCCCAATTAGATTTCTATTATATGAAAAGTAAATATCTTAATTATTTTCTTGTTAAAAATTAATTAATTAAAACAAACAGACAGACATTCATGCTCAAATAAAAATACTTTTTTATGGCTGTTTTAACTATTTAAAACACAAATTTTATAAATTATTCTTATTAAAATGTTGTTAACGACTTATATCAGAATAGTTTAAGAATATTTTTACCAGATAAACAAATGTACAATAATATTTCCCCAATTAGATTTCTATTATATGAAAAGTAAATATCTTAATTATTTTCTTGTTAAAAATTAATTAATTAAAACAAACAGACAGACATTCATGCTCAAATAAAAATACTTTTTTATGGCTGTTTTAACTATTTAAAACACAAATTTTATAAATTATTCTTATTAAAATGTTGTTAACGACTTATATCAGAATAGTTTAAGAATATTTTTACCAGATAAACAAATGTACAATAATATTTCCCCAATTAGATTTCTATTATATGAAAAGTAAATATCTTAATTATTTTCTTGTTAAAAATTAATTAATTAAAACAAACAGACAGACATTCATGCTCAAATAAAAATACTTTTTTATGGCTGTTTTAACTATTTAAAACACAAATTTTATAAATTATTCTTATTAAAATGTTGTTAACGACTTATATCAGAATAGTTTAAGAATATTTTTACCAGATAAACAAATGTACAATAATATTTCCCCAATTAGATTTCTATTATATGAAAAGTAAATATCTTAATTATTTTCTTGTTAAAAATTAATTAATTAAAACAAACAGACAGACATTCATGCTCAAATAAAAATACTTTTTTATGGCTGTTTTAACTATTTAAAACACAATTTTTATAAATTATTCTTATTAAAATGTTGTTAACGACTTATATCAGAATAGTTTAAGAATATTTTTACCAGATAAACAAATGTACAATAATATTTCCCCAATTAGATTTCTATTATATGAAAAGTAAATATCTTAATTATTTTCTTGTTAAAAATTAATTAATTAAAACAAACAGACAGACATTCATGCTCAAATAAAAATACTTTTTTATGGCTGTTTTAACTATTTAAAACACAAATTTTATAAATTATTCTTATTAAAATGTTGTTAACGACTTATATCAGAATAGTTTAAGAATATTTTTACCAGATAAACAAATGTACAATAATATTTCCCCAATTAGATTTCTATTATATGAAAAGTAAATATCTTAATTATTTTCTTGTTAAAAATTAATTAATTAAAACAAACAGACAGACATTCATGCTCAAATAAAAATACTTTTTTATGGCTGTTTTAACTATTTAAAACACAAATTTTATAAATTATTCTTATTAAAATGTTGTTAACGACTTATATCAGAATAGTTTAAGAATATTTTTACCAGATAAACAAATGTACAATAATATTTCCCCAATTAGATTTCTATTATATGAAAAGTAAATATCTTAATTATTTTCTTGTTAAAAATTAATTAATTAAAACAAACAGACAGACATTCATGCTCAAATAAAAATACTTTTTTATGGCTGTTTTAACTATTTAAAACACAAATTTTATAAATTATTCTTATTAAAATGTTGTTAACGACTTATATCAGAATAGTTTAAGAATATTTTTACCAGATAAACAAATGTACAATAATATTTCCCCAATTAGATTTCTATTATATGAAAAGTAAATATCTTAATTATTTTCTTGTTAAAAATTAATTAATTAAAACAAACAGACAGACATTCATGCTCAAATAAAAATACTTTTTTATGGCTGTTTTAACTATTTAAAACACAATTTTTATAAAATATTCTTATTAAAATGTTGTTAACGACTTATATCAGAATAGTTTAAGAATATTTTTACCAGATAAACAAATGTACAATAATATTTCCCCAATTAGATTTCTATTATATGAAAAGTAAATATCTTAATTATTTTCTTGTTAAAAATTAATTAATTAAAACAAACAGACAGACATTCATGCTCAAATAAAAATACTTTTTTATGGCTGTTTTAACTATTTAAAACACAATTTTTATAAATTATTCTTATTAAAATGTTGTTAACGACTTATATCAGAATAGTTTAAGAATATTTTTACCAGATAAACAAATGTACAATAATATTTCCCCAATTAGATTTCTATTATATGAAAAGTAAATATCTTAATTATTTTCTTGTTAAAAATTAATTAATTAAAACAAACAGACAGACATTCATGCTCAAATAAAAATACTTTTTTATGGCTGTTTTAACTATTTAAAACACAATTTTTATAAATTATTCTTATTAAAATGTTGTTAACGACTTATATCAGAATAGTTTAAGAATATTTTTACCAGATAAACAAATGTACAATAATATTTCCCCAATTAGATTTCTATTATATGAAAAGTAAATATCTTAATTATTTTCTTGTTAAAAATTAATTAATTAAAACAAACAGACAGACATTCATGCTCAAATAAAAATACTTTTTTATGGCTGTTTTAACTATTTAAAACACAATTTTTATAAATTATTCTTATTAAAATGTTGTTAACGACTTATATCAGAATAGTTTAAGAATATTTTTACCAGATAAACAAATGTACAATAATATTTCCCCAATTAGATTTCTATTATATGAAAAGTAAATATCTTAATTATTTTCTTGTTAAAAATTAATTAATTAAAACAAACAGACAGACATTCATGCTCAAATAAAAATACTTTTTTATGGCTGTTTTAACTATTTAAAACACAATTTTTATAAATTATTCTTATTAAAATGTTGTTAACGACTTATATCAGAATAGTTTAAGAATATTTTTACCAGATAAACAAAATGATCAAAAACAAAAATTTTTAAGTACAAATGTACAATAATATTTCCCCAATTAGATTTCTATTATATGAAAAGTAAATATCTTAATTATTTTCTTGTTAAAAATTAATTAATTAAAACAAACAGACAGACATTCATGCTCAAATAAAAATACTTTTTTATGGCTGTTTTAACTATTTAAAACACAAATTTTATAAATTATTCTTATTAAAATGTTGTTAACGACTTATATCAGAATAGTTTAAGAATATTTTTACCAGATAAACAAATGTACAATAATATTTCCCCAATTAGATTTATATTATATGAAAAGTAAATATCTTAATTATTTTCTTGTTAAAAATTAATTAATTAAAACAAACAGACAGACATTCATGCTCAAATAAAAATACTTTTTTATGGCTGTTTTAACTATTTAAAACACAAATTTTATAAATTATTCTTATTAAAATGTTGTTAACGACTTATATCAGAATAGTTTAAGAATATTTTTACCAGATAAACAAATGTACAATAATATTTCCCCAATTAGATTTCTATTATATGAAAAGTAAATATCTTAATTATTTTCTTGTTAAAAATTAATTAATTAAAACAAACAGACAGACATTCATGCTCAAATAAAAATACTTTTTTATGGCTGTTTTAACTATTTAAAACACAATTTTTATAAATTATTCTTATTAAAATGTTGTTAACGACTTATATCAGAATAGTTTAAGAATATTTTTACCAGATAAACAAATGTACAATAATATTTCCCCAATTAGATTTCTATTATATGAAAAGTAAATATCTTAATTATTTTCTTGTTAAAAATTAATTAATTAAAACAAACAGACAGACATTCATGCTCAAATAAAAATACTTTTTTATGGCTGTTTTAACTATTTAAAACACAATTTTTATAAATTATTCTTATTAAAATGTTGTTAACGACTTATATCAGAATAGTTTAAGAATATTTTTACCAGATAAACAAATGTACAATAATATTTCCCCAATTAGATTTCTATTATATGAAAAGTAAATATCTTAATTATTTTCTTGTTAAAAATTAATTAATTAAAACAAACAGACAGACATTCATGCTCAAATAAAAATACTTTTTTATGGCTGTTTTAACTATTTAAAACACAATTTTTATAAATTATTCTTATTAAAATGTTGTTAACGACTTATATCAGAATAGTTTAAGAATATTTTTACCAGATAAACAAATGTACAATAATATTTCCCCAATTAGATTTCTATTATATGAAAAGTAAATATCTTAATTATTTTCTTGTTAAAAATTAATTAATTAAAACAAACAGACAGACATTCATGCTCAAATAAAAATACTTTTTTATGGCTGTTTTAACTATTTAAAACACAATTTTTATAAATTATTCTTATTAAAATGTTGTTAACGACTTATATCAGAATAGTTTAAGAATATTTTTACCAGATAAACAAAATGATCAAAAACAAAAATTTTTAAGTACAAATGTACAATAATATTTCCCCAATTAGATTTCTATTATATGAAAAGTAAATATCTTAATTATTTTCTTGTTAAAAATTAATTAATTAAAACAAACAGACAGACATTCATGCTCAAATAAAAATACTTTTTTATGGCTGTTTTAACTATTTAAAACACAATTTTTATAAATTATTCTTATTAAAATGTTGTTAACGACTTATATCAGAATAGTTTAAGAATATTTTTACCAGATAAACAAATGTACAATAATATTTCCCCAATTAGATTTCTATTATATGAAAAGTAAATATCTTAATTATTTTCTTGTTAAAAATTAATTAATTAAAACAAACAGACAGACATTCATGCTCAAATAAAAATACTTTTTTATGGCTGTTTTAACTATTTAAAACACAATTTTTATAAATTATTCTTATTAAAATGTTGTTAACGACTTATATCAGAATAGTTTAAGAATATTTTTACCAGATAAACAAAATGATCAAAAACAAAAATTTTTAAGTACAAATGTACAATAATATTTCCCCAATTAGATTTCTATTATATGAAAAGTAAATATCTTAATTATTTTCTTGTTAAAAATTAATTAATTAAAACAAACAGACAGACATTCATGCTCAAATAAAAATACTTTTTTATGGCTGTTTTAACTATTTAAAACACAATTTTTATAAATTATTCTTATTAAAATGTTGTTAACGACTTATATCAGAATAGTTTAAGAATATTTTTACCAGATAAACAAATGTACAATAATATTTCCCCAATTAGATTTCTATTATATGAAAAGTAAATATCTTAATTATTTTCTTGTTAAAAATTAATTAATTAAAACAAACAGACAGACATTCATGCTCAAATAAAAATACTTTTTTATGGCTGTTTTAACTATTTAAAACACAATTTTTATAAATTATTCTTATTAAAATGTTGTTAACGACTTATATCAGAATAGTTTAAGAATATTTTTACCAGATAAACAAATGTACAATAATATTTCCCCAATTAGATTTCTATTATATGAAAAGTAAATATCTTAATTATTTTCTTGTTAAAAATTAATTAATTAAAACAAACAGACAGACATTCATGCTCAAATAAAAATACTTTTTTATGGCTGTTTTAACTATTTAAAACACAATTTTTATAAATTATTCTTATTAAAATGTTGTTAACGACTTATATCAGAATAGTTTAAGAATATTTTTACCAGATAAACAAATGTACAATAATATTTCCCCAATTAGATTTCTATTATATGAAAAGTAAATATCTTAATTATTTTCTTGTTAAAAATTAATTAATTAAAACAAACAGACAGACATTCATGCTCAAATAAAAATACTTTTTTATGGCTGTTTTAACTATTTAAAACACAATTTTTATAAATTATTCTTATTAAAATGTTGTTAACGACTTATATCAGAATAGTTTAAGAATATTTTTACCAGATAAACAAAATGATCAAAAACAAAAATTTTTAAGTACAAATGTACAATAATATTTCCCCAATTAGATTTCTATTATATGAAAAGTAAATATCTTAATTATTTTCTTGTTAAAAATTAATTAATTAAAACAAACAGACAGACATTCATGCTCAAATAAAAATACTTTTTTATGGCTGTTTTAACTATTTAAAACACAATTTTTATAAATTATTCTTATTAAAATGTTGTTAACGACTTATATCAGAATAGTTTAAGAATATTTTTACCAGATAAACAAATGTACAATAATATTTCCCCAATTAGATTTCTATTATATGAAAAGTAAATATCTTAATTATTTTCTTGTTAAAAATTAATTAATTAAAACAAACAGACAGACATTCATGCTCAAATAAAAATACTTTTTTATGGCCGTTTTAACTATTTAAAACACAAATTTTATCAATTATTAAGTACAAATGTACAATTGGTATTTCAGTAATTTGGTCATAACTCGGGCTTTTTCCAATCGATTTGATAGATTTTACACCTACGTCTTTAGGAAAAAATTTACCATTTACTTTGGTAATAAAACTTGGACTCGGAAAGATCTACGGTTCCCGAAAATAGGTATTTTTATTAAAAAAAATTATATTTTGGTAATAACTTTTTTGTATCTGAACCGATTTTTCCGAGTTTTTTAGCAAATATGTTCTTCTAATATATAAGATCTTTTCGATCTTTTGATATATAAGACGTATCCATAAGTCATGTAACAGCTCTAAAAATTTAGTTTTTATAAAAATTTTGATGCTTTTTAGCCCATTTTTGGAGTATTTTGCTAATAACTTAACCATTTCTTAACCGATTTGGCAGATTTATATACCCACGTTTTAAGGAAGAAAAAACCATTTACTTAGATTATAAAACTTGGACTCGGGAAGATCTATTGTTCCTGAAAATGGGTATATTTAAAAAAAATTTTGGGCATTACTCTTCCATTTTTGGGAGAAAGGTTTCAGGGTTTTCGGGAAATATATGCTGCTAAAAATTGATATTTTGGTATATAAAACGTGTTCATATGTCATACTAGAGCCCTAACATTTAAAATTTTGAGTATTTTCAATAATGTCTTTGTACGGGAGGTACCACGCCCACTTTTTCAATCGCGCCCATATTTTGTGGGATACTGTGTATTGATAACCGATATGTTTGTACCTAATTTGGGAACTTTAGCTCGTTTCGTTCTCCAGATATACAGAAATGTATAACGTCTTTGTATGGGAAGTGCCACACCCACTTCTCCAATCCCGCCCATTTTTTTTAGAGAGTTTGTGTATTGGCAAGCAACATGTTTGTACTTAATTTGAAAGCTGTAGGTCTTGCCGCTCTCGAGATATGCAGAAAAAAAGAATTTAAAAACAACAACAACAATATGGGATAATGGAAAAAATTAGAGGTAGTCGTGGTTTTTTGCTCATGTCTCAGCCATTTATGGACCGATCTTCCTGAATTTCAATAGCAAACAATTCCGGACTATATGTGACGTAAATGTATAAAAACCTAGCCTCCATCATATCTGGGGTCTTCGGAAAACCCATTTCAACGGACGGACAGATGGACAACCGGATTTGAACTTCCCTTCTCATAATAAGCCAGAATATATATACTTTATATGGGCTTAGATCAATATTGTAGAAATTACAAACGTACGGACAAAGTTATATATACCCTTTTTCCTTCGGTGAAGGGTATAAAAAAACGGTTAGCACCACTGGATTCAGCGTGCCCGAATTAGGTTAAAACGCCGGGTGCCCCGCTTGACAGTTTTTTCAACTCGCACAGTGTACTTAATGTATTTAATAAAATGTAAAATAAATTCATAAAAATACAGAACAATTAAAGGTTTTTGACTAGAAAATTATTTACACAGAACAAAGCTCTGAAATACTATTCTGTTCTGCAAAATACAGGACGGATGTTCACCGTAGCATATAACATTTTTTAGGTTTGGTTTGTTTTTTTTTAGAATTTAATGTAAAGTTTGAATTTACTATATGATTTGCTAAAAAAATGGCACTGACGTAACGGATATAAAGAAATGTAATTGTTGTTCCCTTTGAGTTCGTTATAATCAAATAATTTAAATTTATTTTCAAAACTTTTTTTTAAACATATTTATATTTAGCTTAAATGCAAATAACACTTGTAAATAATAATTAATGCAAAACATCAATACATAGAATAAACGTACAAATATTACAGACTCTTAACATCTGTAGTTCAAACTGGACAGTGGGGCATAATTAAAAATCGGGGAAAAGAAATGTGTCCTTTAAACGGAAAGAAGTTAATTGTATAAAGTAATCAATTTCGTTTCTTAAGACAAGAAAATCCAAAAAAAAAAAATTCTTGATTTTAACTTATTTCTCTCGTAGTTAGTAAAATTTCTTATATAAAGAAAAATATTTCTGAGTTAAAGTTGCATTTATTTAATACTAGCTGAACCCGGTCCACTTTGCAGTCCCTTGGTAAAGATTTTAAATTTTATAAGATTTTTATTGCAACCCTGGGGCTTCTTTTTTGTACTTCAACGCTTTACAGTGGGCAAATACTTGATCCATTCTACCAATATCAATATTGTTATGAGCATTGTAATCAACTGTTGGCTCGTAGTTTAATGCAAGATGCATTAATGTTATAAGATTAGTGTCATGAATAGCTATTCTTGCCATGTTCTTAGACGTTGCTCTTCATTTCCTATCTCGCGTTTTTGCTCTATGTAATTTCCTCGTAAACGTGATACCCGATATCTAGTTCCTTCAATTACTTCTGCGCCTTCTTCTTGACTCTGTTGGAATGTTATGTACGTACACGATTTGTTCGTCGTGTATTGCGACCAATATTTGCACGTGGCCGTGGCATTTTGATTTAATATGTAATTGATTTATTTTAAATTCTAAATTTGAATAAATACTGACATGTACGTGTATATTTTTAAACTAATTAAATAAGAAAGGATACACCCGAACGATCGTTAGTTGGTTTTGCTTTGACGTATTATTTTGTTAGCTTAATAATATTGGTTTGAACGTATTTAATTGCTTTTGAAAACTTATATATTGAAAAACATCTAATAAAACCAATAAAAAAATTTTAAAAAATCGCTTATTAATTGAACGAACGTGAAACTACACAAAAACACGACTCACGGTCCACGTCTAAATTTACTATATGGAGATTAGTCTGGTTTTCTTGATTTTTAAATAGAATCGAATTTCTTGCATTAAGAAACAAATGCTATGGACTTTTTAAATTTTTTCAGAAAATACTCCAAAAAACTTGGTTTTAATCAAATAATTTTTATTTGAATCGCCATATCAAAAAAATCCTTAAAAAGCTTCTTAAAGGCTATTTTACACGGCAATACAATGTATTACGACTTTGTAGAATCAAAATATTATGAAATTCTCTCCGTGTTTAAAAAAAAATCTGTATTTTTCGTGTTTACACGGATGGTATAAGTAAAATCATAGCAAAGACATTAAACAGCTGAGTTAATAACAAAGAAGCTAGTCTTGGCAACCTGTCCGTGAAAGCCTGGGTTCAAATCTCAGCGCAGTAAAGAATGCAAAATTATCTATAAAATTTTAATTAATTTCATGTTGTAAAATTTCTGTCTTCATAAAAATAATTTAATGAAAATTAAATTCAAAGAACTTAAGCCTAATTAAAAATATCTGAATTTGGATTAAAAAGTTTTACAATATTTACAAAAAACAACATGAAAATTTTCTGAGTTCAGTTTTAGTTGGTTTTGTAATTGTATAAAAATGTTACCCCCTCCAATATATATAACGTTAAAATACACCTCTGGTGTAATGAGAAAACATAAGCTTCTAAAATGGTTTAGAAAATGATCATTTACCCACTGCTTGTCAAATTGCGTTTCCGTATTCCCTCTTAATACATTTAGCTTTTCAATGGTAAGATTTTTCTCACTCTCCACCATTCTTTGACATGACGTAATACACTGTATTACCGTGTAAACTAGCCTTAATTCATATTAAGATTTCTATAACACAACACAAGAAGATAAAAACGATTTTCTTGTTTTGTGTAGACAGAAGAACAACAACAGAACAAGAAGAAAAACGTACATTATTTTTATGTTTAAAAAGTAAAACTGGAAGAAAAAGTTCCAACTTAGTTCATAATCAGCCTTATTACGGTTCTCGATGTCGAAAACGACTCTGTAATAGATTAAAGTAACACACAACCAGTGTTCTTTAATCTACTACAAAATTCGACTTACGCTATTACCGACATCGAGAACCGTAATAAGGCTGATTATGTTTAATACATAATGTCGGGCATGATGCTGGTGTTTTATACACTCCACCACCACTAGTCATGAATGAGGGTATACTAAGTTTGTCATTCCGTGTGAAACTTTTTAATTATACATCTAAGACCATAAAGTATATATATTCTGGCACCTTGAGTAATTCTAAGTCGATTTGGCAATGTCCGTCTATTGAAAACACGCTCACTTTCGAAAAACGCAAAAGAAACGAACAAACTTGGTCTCAAATTGCTTGTATTTAGCCGTTAGGATTGATATCCAGCAACATCGGTTCACTAGGATCAGAGCTATAAATCAAAATGTGAACCCACCACCCTAAAAAATTTATAATTTTGTTACAAAAACAAACATAAATAGTGGAGTAATGCATATTACATTTTGCACATATCCTTTTTATACGACTGCAAATCATACTGTGAAATTTCGTAAAGATCGGTGCATAACTTACCCTAGGCCCCATATAAACCCTATTCTCAAAACCGTAATAAATAATGATATCATAATTAAATTCGGTACGAAATTACTCTGCCAAATTTCGTGAACATCGGTCCCTAATTAACCTTAGGGCCCATATAAACCCTTCTCTCGGAAAACAGGCCTAAAACCGTAATATATATCATAATCATACCTATATTAATAGGCAAGTGGATTTCTTTGGATCCCTTTTACGCCCAAACTATATATTGTATTTTAACAAATGATATATCAATCGAAAGAAAGTGGAACTAATACATTGAAACAATTCACATTCGTGTGAGCAAAAACAATGTAAACACATAACAGAAGCAGTATGCTTTGTTTTTGTGTTTACATCAGCGTTGCCAAATGTGCAGATTTATCTGCATTTTGCAGTTTTTCCAAACATTGAACAGTTTTGAAGTTTTTTATTAAAGAAATAAGTTTTTTTGTAAATTGTGCAGATTTTGCAGTTTTTGCATTAACATTTTTTTAATTTCAATTCTGTTAAACTATTTTTTATTTCATAATCTTACCTAATTTGCTTAACACATACTCGTATAACAGAGCCAAGCAAAAAACACAAACGGCTTGGGAAAAACGCACTCTCCCTTAACAAATATGCCACACAAACCTTATTCATAACAAAACTTTTATTCCTTATAATTTTTTATGCTTTTATGCTTCTTGAATCTGCGAAATTTGCCCTTAAATGATTAAATTTATCACTACAAAAATGTTTTAATCGTTTGTCAAATACCCCAATTAACAATGCAAAGGATTGTACAAACCTGCAATTTTGATATGTTTGCCAAGCCGTTTGAGTAGTTTATTTGGCTTTTACTTTTGAAAGTTTAATTCTGTCCCTGTTTAAATTTTATGATTTTTGTTGTTTCTTTCTTAAAGTTACATGTGATACATGTATAATACAATTATTTCAAATAGTTCTATTTCTTCAATATTTCATATACTTTTTGCTTAAACCAACCTTTGGTTAAGATTAAAGCTTCAGATATTTTCTCATCTGGAAAAATGTTGAAATAAATAAATAAATTTTTAAAAAAGAAATAATTCCCACACTCTATTATTAATATTGATTCACAAAATATAAATTGTTTTGCCCTAACGTCAAGAATGAAATGTTTTCTATTGCCTTCTATATTGACATTAAAGGTCAACTTTGCCTAAAGTCCTCTTACGCAGTAAGTTTATGCCAAATCGACATATTTATACAGCACTTTAATTCTTGTACAATTCAAATTGACGATTCTCGAGATTTTTCGGAATAGCTTAAACAGCTGCAGAAATAAAAATAAACGAATGCCTAACTAGTGTTCAGCAGCCCAATTTTAGCTTAAAAAACATATAATTTTTAGAATCACTTGTTTTGTGGCACAGTGTAATTTAATAAATCTAGAAAAACTACGGTGGTGTAGTTATCAAAAGAATAAAATAAACTCTTGTGCGTATTAAATATTTTTTTTATTTCTGGCATTCAAGCTGAATCTCGAACTTTAGTGTATTTAAAGATATAGTAGTAAATATATCCGTAAAACATTTAAACAGGTTTTGTTCATATTTTAATGATACAGTACTTTTCGCTTATAATCCACTACTATAGTTGCACATTTTTTGTGGACTATAAGCGAATTCGGACTATAACCGAATTTTTATACGAAATTTACTGCCGTATTCATAAAAAACTAAATTGTGTGGGAGAACACTCGTTTTCCATTTTGCACAAGCAAACTATACTGTTTTAATTTAATTTTAATCGAATAGGTTTTGATATTATATGTATAATTTTTCTATGAAAATTATTATTACTTTTGTTTTTATTATGTTTAAAACCTTTTGTTCATATAGTCATTAATAAATAAGTTTTATATAAACATTGTGCGTTGATTATTTTATAAACTGCGTTTTGGAACTGAAACAAATTGGACATGAAATATATTTTAAGAAAAATTTGTATGGAAATTTAGTTTTAAAATACGTTTGAAATCTATTTTATTTTTTAGGAATACGACAGTTAATAGATAATAAGTGAATCCTAGTCCACATTTTGGACAATATAAAAATTATTTTCTTCAATAAAACCACAAAATATAAAGCGATTACTCATTGTTGCTACTTTTATGAAGTAACCAAAATTTTACATTCTTAAAATTTGCCAGAAAGGTTAATAAAATCATATTGCCAGCTTGTTAAAAAAAATATTAAAAAAACAGAGTGGACTGTAAGCGTAATTTTTTTGCATAAAGTATTAGAAACTCATGCAAAGAAAATGTGGCAAAATGGACTACAAGCGAAATGGAACTTAGAACAAATAATTTGTATGAAATTCGAAAAAATCTGCAAGTGAATATGATAGTTTTGGCTCTAATCCGTTTTTGGTCTTTAAGCGGAATGGACTATAAGCGTAAAGTACTGTAGATGTATATTGAGCCCAATATATAATACCACCAATGAAGCTCAACGACAAATAGCAACAAATTCGTCACACAAAAATTTTTTAAATCTGAATTTTTCATAAGATTTTTAAATTTTGAAATTATGTTTCCACTCTATTTTAAATAACTAATAAAAATTTTGTGAATTATAAACATAAAAACTGAACTTATATTTAATTATACATAAACGTTTGTTATTTGCTGCTCCGGTAGAGTAATACATTGGTTTGTTTCTCTACAACGGGCTAAAGGTCTACGTTACTATTGCTCGGTAGATTAAGTCAAACTTTGGACAGTCATCGGTATTTTGATATTCCCCCATAAAAACATTCACAAATATACGATGACATCACCAACTGGCACTGCCAAAAATCAAATTGACCTCATCTGCATTGATCGTAAATGGAGAGAATGGAAGTACAGCATGGACACGCTTGGAGATATCTAAATTGAAAAACCAAAAGAAAAAAAAAATAGGAGCTAAAGTAAGAAATTCATTAAGGGATTGCTTGCCACCAAACAAGGAGGTGGAAACACCGTGTAATCTAATGCGGGAAATATTTGTTTTATTTCCTTTGTATATTTTTTTAGCCCAAAATACATATGTTTTTAGAAATTATTATTATTAAAAAAAAAAACAAAAACAAAAAAAAAAAAAAAAAAAAAAACAACGCAAAAAATAAAAAAAAATTTAAACAAATATTAAATGCGGAAGCATTGAAGAACTAGACGATAAATATTGTTTTTAGAATATGTTTTCTTTAAAACACGACCATGAAAGTTACTGTTTACGAACAAAACAGCTGCTTTTGTTTATTTTAAAGCAACAAAGTTAATCCTTAATATTGTTGATTAAGAAAACGAATTGCGCAGAAATTTAACCCTTTCCCAACTGATGGGACTATATGTCCCAGCAATGTCCCTTACTTCCCAACATATTTTTTTTTACCTATTAATGCTTTACTGGGACATAATATCCTACCGAAAAAATTATTGGAATTGTATGTCCCAGTATAACGGTTACGATATTCGATTTTTTATGTATCCCTAACATTATTGCCTTCCAAATGAATTTTCCATTAGAATTGAAAATAATGACCAGATTTCAATAAAAAAATGTCCCTGGGTGAAAGGGCTTATACTTTATGAGCTTTTTAAAACGGCATTACAATGAAAAAAAGATTGTAAAAAGAAGCAGAGGAAGAATTATCCACCTCTCACCAGGTTAGTGGTAAATTTCTTTTAAAACACGGCGGTAAAAAATTTGTCGAATCGGTCAAAACTTAGCAGAGTTATGACAAAAATACTTAAATCCTTCAAGGTACTTATTTTTTTACCAGGTTGTTGTATATTTATATCATATAAATATACAACAACTGCAGTAGCCTTATTTATTCCTTTAACAGTGTTGTTTAATACATCAATTAAATTTGGATATTTTCCGAAATATTTTTATTGTTCCATTGTTTAAGTCTGGCACTATATCTGATATTGAAAATTATCGTGGTATTGCAAAACTTAGTACTATACCTAAACTTTTTGAAAAATTACTAACATAAAATTTATGCATTGTAAAATTTTTATTGCAGCTTTTTTAATTCAGATCTGAGCCGGAACTAAAATTAATTTTGTATTAAATGAAGAAACAAAACAAATCGCAGGACTCCAAGTACTTGTGTACCCTTCTTAATTCCATTCTCTTTCATCTAGCCAACAAAGTAACGATATTCGTTAATAATATAATATTGTATTTATTTTTGCACATACTTGTAGTTAAAAAAAATTAAGTAAGTAATATATATTTTTGGGCTATTTTTATGTGCAGATTTTTTTAAGTTAAAAACAGTTTTTTTTTTCTTAAGATGCAGTTATTTTCAAAAAAATTATGGCAACGCTGGTTTACATAGTAATAAGAACAACAACATGCAGAGTTTGCATTAAATTGGAGAACAGTAGAGATTAAGAAATAAAAAAGAGAAAGACAATTTTAAATATTTTGTTTTCTTTTTGGGAGAGTTGTTGTTTTAAATGTTACCGTTGATTTCTTAAATTTTGCGCTTATGAATAATTTTAATGTTATTGTTACATTATTAATATGGTTACATTGTAAAGAATGTGTTTATTGCATTTTTTTTTTAAATAAAGTGCGATGTTTTGATGGGCTGCGATTTTTTATAACAGACTCTACCGATCATGGTCATTTGTTATATGATAATCATGTATTTACAAAACATATATATATATAGAGGTTATAAGAACATAATTCATAAACGAAATAAATATAAATGGAAAATATATAAAAGGCTTTGTTATAAACATTGAGGTTAGGGAACTTATGTTATATATACATTTTTAGAAAAATTGTCACTAAATTTCATATGCCTAAAAGAAATATGCCTCATAAAATTAAAAATTGTTCTGCTCTACTGAGAATTATTAAATTTTGAGTTACTTCTCTGTTTATAATCAAGTGCGATATGTTTTTTAACATTAAATAATTATATTTCTACATATGTATATTAGTGTGTCCTAAAAAAAAATTTTTTTTTTGATTTTTATAGGTAACCCAGCATTTTTTGAGAGCTTATAGGGTAGAGTATTTTTGTGATTTTTTTCAGATTTTTCGGAAGAGATTTAGAGGTCGCTAAAATCGAATTTAACCCGAAAATCGGGTTTTCTCGACTTTTTTTAATTTTGCTGATTACTCGGCCAATTAGCACGATTTTCTTTGTTACTAAGTCAATTTTTTTAAATAAAACTTCTCAAACTTTACTTCTCTGTGCAGATATTAAAAGTTTCGGTTATTTTTTTGCTCATTTGAGTCCCCTTAATCACATTTTTTTGGAAAATTTACCATAAACTAGAAAAATAATGCTCTGTAACTTTTAAAATTTATATTGAAGTTAAAAAACCAATGATTCAGTTTAAAAGGTGGATAAAAGCTGAGTCATTGCAAAAAAAAATAATTGAATTTGCTCTTACTGTTCCAAAGTTATACCCTTTTTCAGTTTTGTACCCATTTTGTGAAATTAAAAATATTGTAATATGTTTGCCAGTTATGCTTCGGATTTGTTTTAATGTTAGATATTTAGATATATTCTTTTAAAATAATAAATATGGGTGGTTTTTTGTTTTGTTGCACAGACTTCAGCAATGCGAGTCCAAAAAATTCTAGGCAGCTTACTTCTCATACCCAAAAAAAAAAAAAAAATATTAAAAAACTATTTTTTTTAGCTATCAATTATTTATTACAGCTTTTACGATGAAGCTCTATGCCCTCCAATAAATTCTGAAAGTCTGTTGCAGAGGTTGTTAGATTCATGTAAGTATTAGCTAAGGCCACGCCGCGTTCTGTGACATCATTTACCACGTGCAATTGCTGAACTTTGTTCTTTGCTTCATTAAATGATTTGTTTGTATGCCTTTTAAACTGAATCATTAGTTTTTTTTAACTTCAATATAAATTTTAAAAGTTACAGAGATTTATTTTTTAAATTTATGCTAAATTTACAAAAAAATGTGATTAAGGGGACCCAAATGAACAAAAAAATAACCGAAACTTTTAATATCTGCACAGGGAAGTAAAGTTTGAGAAGTTTTCTTTAAAAAAATTGACTAAGTAACAAAGAAAATCGTGCTAATGGGCCGAGTAATCAGCAAAATTCAAAAAAGTCGAGAAAACCCGATTTTTGGGATAAATTCGATTTTAGCGACCTCTAAACCTCTTCCAAAAAATCTGAAAAAAATCACAAAAATACTTCACACTATAAGATTTCAAAAAAAGGTGGGGCATAAAATAATATTTTTTTTTGGGACACACTAATGTACATATATACATATTTAATAAAGTTTTAGATTAAATAAATATTAGAAATAACGGTACAAATAAGTTATTTCTAGATTGCAGTCGATTGTGTCGACTGCTGGCCCATACTAGTGACATTTAATACTTCACAGTTTTATAGGACTAGAAACCGCACTAATAAATTTCGTTATGGTCGGTCCATAATTTACCATAGGCCCCATACAAAGCCCACTTTGGGAATATAATTAAATTTTCCTAAAACCATAGCAGATATAGATATTGAGGTAAAATTAGTCCAACTAAGTTTCATATGGTCATAAAAAATGGCCTGCAATTTTGTAATATACGGCCCATAATTTACCAAAGAAACCATATAAGGAAGCCTTCTGAAATTTACTGTAAACGCTTAAACTTTTTTCACTGCTGTATTAAAATTTATTCTAATTTAGGTTTTTTAATACCACCAATCAGTCTTTTGAATTTTGGGATAATTGGTCCATAATTTACCATAGATCCTATACAAATTATACTCTTAAAAATCATTTTAGTTCGGCTAAAACTGTTACGAATCATGATATTTTACTCAAACCAGTTCAAAGTTCTAAAAAGAATCGTATAAAACTTTCTAATTGTCGGTTAATAATTTAATATAGATCTAAACCTTAACCAATCTTAATGCTGACGTTCGTTTTTGTGAAGATTGGAAGATATTATATAGAGCCCACTCCTGTCGGTGGATGATATCAAAGATTCGGCACAGCCATGTTTTATAATTTAAATTGAATATCACTGAATTTTAAAGGTCAAACATTTATTTGAATCAAGTAAGTATTGCTTAGTTTTTTAGAAAACTTAAATTTTATATATAATTTCTTAAGTTTTTCAAGAAATATTTTCCTAAAGCAATTTGCTTAGGTGTATTGTGAGAAACTTTTGATTGAAAATTTAAGGCATTAACATAAAAATTTTATTCGATTCAAGAAATTTTGTAAAATATATAGCAACGAAAACTTAGTTTAAGAAACTATGGAATTAAAATGTTTTTTTTTTTTGCTGTATTCGACTGAATTTTTGTTAGATTTGAGTAATAACGTTTTGCATTGGCTTGGACATGCAAAATTTTTTAGGTTCAAGCCATATTTTCTGGTAACTTAGTAAATAATTCTTTCCGTGTATAAACAGTTGCTTTGACAAATGGAATAGACATATCAAGCTTAAGTTTTTACAGTGAAGTCCACAAATCTTTTTGGATAATCGCTTTAGGACCTCAAAAAAAGGCACTTCAGACGTTTTAAATTATAATATTATTTAAATTCACGACATTTATCTTGTTACCATCTATCCGATGTTAAAATTTATTTACTATTATTATGGCCAACTAAAAAATACAAGTATGAATGTAGATATAGGTCCGATGGTTTTTTGCCATCTCTGTCTTAAGTTTCATGTCAATCAAGGATAAACCTTTTTAGAAATAGCAGATTTATTTTCAAAAAAATCATATATTTACTTTGTTCCACAGTTTTTTTCCATAACATACATATAAATATGTACGTACGAGTATACAATTAATTACGTTTAAATAAATTAAACAAATAAATAATCAATGCTGTTACGGAATATCAAAAATAAATAAAACAATCGTCTGTTATAAACTTTCCAACACTCGACTTTCGATTAACGGGTAAGTGACACTTGAAATGAAGAATTTTGTTGATTTTTAAATTTTTAATTGCGACTACAAATACAAAAACAAATATAATCATTGTTATCTTGAGTATTTTATTTAACAGATTAACTTAATAAATTAGAGTTGTAAAAATGACGAAATGGATGTTGACCAACTTTTTATTTGTTTTTTGTTTAACAATTTTATTTAGATTCTTTAAAAAAGTTAACGATATATTCGATATATATTATCTTTAAGGAAATATTTGAAAATGAATGATTGCAAAACATGTATTTAATCTATTTCATATTAAAAACAAGTAATAGTTCTCCATTACCTTTTCCGATTCGACATTTTGATACACCTTTGTGTTTTGTTAGAAATTTTCCATTAACCAAATTTGTTAAGGTTAATACTTCTGATTATGGACCGATTTTTCTATTGATGTATCAAACATATCATAGGTAGTACCTTTTTTCTAATTTTAAATATACGCACGGACAGACGGACATGGTTGAATCAACTTCGCTCCAGAATATATATACCTTATAGGGTCTTAGATAAATATTGTAGAAATTACAAACGAAATGACGAACTTATTTATACCCTTTCCACCTGTGGTGAAGAGTATTAAAACAAGCAAGAAAGTATAATGGCGTATTGTGATGCATCATGTATTGAAGTTAGTAAAGAATATAGTTAACCAACTTGGACATTAATCTTTTACGAGTTCTGGTTATTTGTGGTTTCATGGTGATGCATCTTAGTTCGAATTTAGGATTAGAATGATTAGGTTATGGTTTTTTTAATGTTTCAAGGCGATGAATCTAGTTTCGAATTTAGGAAAGAATCTTGTTTAACAACTCCAAACAAGAAAATTAAATATTGTGATTGAAAATTGAGAAATAAAAAGAATCTATTAAGTGGAGCTAGTCCAGGATCGTCATCCATCGTTTTCGAGTTTTGGTTTTTTTAATTTTTCATAGTGATGCTTATACATTAGAATTTAGGTAAAAATCTAGTTAAGCAACTCCTAATAGGTATATTACATATGGTGACGGAAAATTGAAAAATAATAAGAATATATTAAGAAGAGTGTCTCCTAATTGGGACCCATGGGAAATTATGGACTTACCAGAACAAAACGATGTTATTCATAGCGAGTGGACAACGATGTAATCGATTTTAGCTTTGCTAAAAACATCCCGTTGGAAACGATTTATGTTGAAGCTTCCCTTAAACTATCATCCAAACACACCGACACTATAGTTCTTATAACAAACCCTTCAAAAAATTGTGTTCCTAGCCGATTATTTAGCGACATCTGGCTCACGGATAAATTGTTTTAAATATAAAAAAGATATCAGTACGCTACGAGCGCCAGAAGAAAAAGAGCTGCCTTTTGCTGATATTGATATACATAAATCTCAAACAAGCTGTTCAATATTCTCTCATATCCCGTTAACAAACCAGAAATAAGAAAATACATATATTTTGCATATGTCAAACGACTCTTCATTTAAGAGAATGACAGCTTCAAAGATCTCCTCAGCTTAAAAATTTACTAAAATAATGCACGAAAAAGCTTAGAAAGTTACTTCAGAGTGAAAAAACTACATCCCTGCAAAATAATCTTAAGAAACTTGATGCAACTCAGCAATCTGAATACTCATTATGGCGGTAAACTAAAAAACTTGCAAAACTCGAATGCAAGTTAGGCAAGAAACAGTGCTTCCATGCTATATTTTTTCTTCCACCTAAAATTTTTTTAAAACCCCCCCAAATTTGATGTATTTTGGAAAAAATCCCTCCAAATTTAAAAGTTTAGATAAATATTTCATTTCAACTAATTTTACTTGACTAAATTTCAATTTTCGTACTTATTTTATTAACATTTTGCTGAAACTTCCCCAAAAATATTTTGTTAATAGTTTCTCGAATATTTTTATTTAATTAAATTAATTAAACACAATAATTTATAAGCAGTTTAAAAAATTGTAACGTATGTACATTTATTAAAATTATTATGTATCTGATCGAAGTAGATTTAGTACAAATCTTTATAAATATTTATAAATTTGTAAATATTGGAATCAAGTTTCTTCAAAAATATAAAGTGTCAAGTGCCAAATCATTTCATGTGTTGGATTAAAGATGTGAAAAGTATCATTACACTGTGCAAGAAATTGACACTTTTTTTTCGTGACAAGCTGGGCACCTAGCGTTTCAACATAATTCGGGTACGCTGAGTCCAGTGGTGCCCGCGGTTTTTTAAGATTGGCTCTGGTTTTCGAGATATACCGTTATTTCCAAAATGGAGGAGGTTGCACAACATATTTTAGCGTAACTCGAAAACCCTTTATCTAATTGAAAAAACCGAAATTCCGCAATAAAATTTCCTTTAAGAAAAGTAGAACTTGTTTCTAATATCCGCAGTCGTTATTGAAACATAATTTTTTTTTTTTTTTTGAAAAAAAAATTAATTTTTTTATCAAAATTTCGAAATTTTTGTTTTTTAAAAATTCATAAAAAAATGGAAAATGCAGCTATGCTTCTAATGTTTTGCAGACGTATAAAAAACGAAATTCCAAACAAAACAAGCCATAAATGATTAAAATCTGTTAGCAACTTTTGATTTTATTCACAAAAGTCGACAAATTTTAATTAATTTAAGAATTTCATAAAACGCAATATTTGTATGGGAGACCCCCTAAGAGATGGTGATAAAGGGAAAATATAATTTGAGAAATATTAAGAACAAAAAACTAATGGAGGTCAGTTATACATTTTATCCCCCTAGGGGTGATTCCTAGGCCTTAGAAACAAATGATAGGAATGAAAAATAAAGTTGCGCTGGTCATACATTTGGCTCGTATAGGGGTATCTTAGGCGCTGCAGGTGCAATATTTAAGGCTAGGGTTCTACGCGTATTTGTGGCTTGTTTGGTTTGCAGCTTCGTTTTTGATATGTCTGCAAAAAATTAGAAGCCTGGCTGCAGTTTCCAATTTTTTATGAATTTTTAAAAAACAAAAATTTCGAAATTTTGATAAAAAAATTAATTTTTTTTTAAAAAAAAAAAATTATGTTTCAATAATGACTGCGGATATTAGAAACAATTGCGTTTTGAAACAATTAAGTTTTTTCAATTATCTGAAGGGTTTTTGAGTTACGCGAACATATGTTGTGTAACCTCCTCCATTTTGGAAATAACGGTATATCTCGAAAATCAGAGCCAATCTTAAAAAACCGCGGGGACCACTGGATTCAGCGTACCCGAATTATGTTAAAACGCCATGTGCCCGGCTTGTCTGTTTTTTCAACTAGCATAGTGTTATTAAAAGCTTTCTTTTTTTGTATCTTTTCCAAAAGATTTATTTTGTAATTTTACTTTATCAAATACCACGAAAAAAGAAAAAAATTGAACTTGAGTCAGCAGGAGACACTTTAAAAATTTTGATACTAAATTTTCTACTACAAAGCGTACTCGAGCAGTTGCAAAATATGGTTCTTTTAAGGCCTAATTATAATATGCATGAGCTAGCTCAAGTTACTGTCAAAAATTAAAGAAAAATCTCGTTAAATAAATGCATATAAAAAATAAAACCAAAAAACAGTTTCATAAAACTTAACAAGAAGTTTTATAAAGTTCAATATGGTTTGACACATATGATTTACATGTATTGGCACAGTTCCTTAAGCTAGCTCATGCACATTATGATTTGGTCTTTAGGCATTAGATTCAAAAATGGTAATTTAGCTATTACCCTGTAAAATGTAGAGACTTTCAGACACGTACAGCGATTATCTACTAATTTATGCTCAACCAAAAGCAAGCTGTAAAATATAGTATTACTTAGGTATTGTACAGAAAAACAAATCGTGAAACCCCCTAAAACCCCCCTTAATTTATCGCTCAGAATTTGTGGCCCTTAAAATTGCCTCTAAATAAAATAAAACCCCTTTAATCTGGGGGCTAAGACCCCTAACTGCCAATTCTGGCAATAAATGCTTATGAAAGAGGAAACTTTTTGTTAAACAAGCGATATGTTATACGGGTTGCCAAGTATCGTTCCTGGAACAGCTGCACCACTAAGATTTATTATAAGGGAAAATGAAAGCAACTGGTATTAATAAAATAATAATAAAATGATTATGGAGCTAAAATCGAGAGAAACCCATAAAACAGAATATCTAACACTTCTAATTGTTTATGTTAATTCTGTTAAAAGATTGATTTGATTAATATACATACCTATTAAAAGTACGTAAAGCAAAAAGCTGTTGAAAGCAAACACTTCCCAGCTAACAATTTCTATCATTATCGAATCTCTTAGGAATCAGCTTCAGAGCAAAATAACCACATATGAGCTAATTTTTCGATCATAAATAATACTCTCTTGTGAGAAAATGGTACCCTACCGATGAATCATCTCAAAGACAATAAAATTTTAACCTCAAGTTACTTTCCCTCGAATTGGAAAATAGATAAAATCGTTCCAATACCCAAAACTGGTTCCGATTTTAGACCAATAGCCATTCTTCCATTTCTATCTAAAGTATTTGAACGTATTATGCATAACCAAATAGCCTGTTTCTTGGATAACAATAACTTGCTAACAGATCGTCAATCTGGATTTAGAAAGAACAACAGCTGCATAACAGCCTTAGTTGATGGAGATTAGAAGGAAACTTGATGATGGTGAGACTTCTTTTTTAATACTTTTGGATCATTCAAAAGCGTTTGATACCGTGGATCACAACATTCTTTGCTACAACAAGCTCAGTAATTTTTTTAATTTCTCTTCGACCGCTATTCAGTTATTGTCAACATACTTGGGTAACAGATATCAGTATGTTGAAACTGGAATCCAGAAGTCCAGGGCACTGCCTGTAACAAGAGGGGTACCACAGGGGTCCATTGTTGGGCCACTTTTATTCTCACTATACTCTAATGACCTCCCAGCCGTCCTAACAAATTGTAATGTAAGAATGTACGCGGATGACGTTCAACTTTATACCAGTTGTAGAAATGCCTTAATTGACCAGTGTATTATCACTATTAATCAGCAACTTCAACGTATTTATACGTGGGCAACGGCAAATGGTTTGGAAATAAATCTTAAAAAATCTAAATGCATAGTTATTCAAAGGCGACTAAACAAACAGAATATTATTCCAAATATATTTATAAATAACCAACAAATTGAAATAGTAAAATCTGCTAAGAATCTCGGAATATTTTTTAATGACACTCTTACGTGGTCGAACCACATTAATTATGCTTGTGGTCGCACCTTTTCTATGATTAGAACTCTTTGGCGGACCCAGCATTGTACACCTCTAAAAATAAGAATACTGCTTGCCAAAACTTATCTGATGCCCATTTTATTATATGGTTGTGAGCTATTTGCTAAATGTGATACAATTAGTAAAGCAAAATAAAAGTTGCATTTAATAACATAGTCCGTTACGTGTATGGACTTAATAGGCGTTCTAGATAATATACTGATCATGAGAGTTTTAATTTTTTTACATAAGATAATATATACGGCAAACTTTGTATTTCAGATATAAGCAGGGGAAAAAGAATTAGATCGTTTAGATAAAAAAGTTTAATTTCGGAGTGGCATTTCTACATATTCTCAATTTCTCTCTGGAATTCTATACCCAATTGTTTTCAACTTTTAAGTAACGCACGAAAATTTAAAGAAAATATTTTTAAACTGTTTTCAACATAACAATTTGAAACATAATTATTTGAGATTTAAGTACATATGATTAAATTATTGAAATATTGTTTGATTTTAATTGATATTGCTTTATATATATTTAACTGTAATTAGTTATTAAGCTGTTAATTAATTAATGATTTATAATTATACACATTCTCAGTTCCATACTGCAAAATAAGACTCGTAAGTCTTGTGTATGGAGCAGTTCAATTAAATAAATAAATAAATAAAAATAATATTCATTTGTGATACAATTTGCTTTTGCTTTTGGCGCCCTATGCTCCAGTGGGAGTTAGAGGAACATATATATATACAATTTGCTGATATCATATGTGACAAATAAGTTTTAAATTCAAAACATTTAGAAATCATTATTTGAACATATGAATGAATCCATTTTTAATCATATTAAAGAAAAACTGTAACAAAAATTCAGTGTGCAAAGCTGATCGTTGCATTCACCAATTTTTATATGAGCTGAATAAAGCACTTTCTGTGTCAAAAATGTATTGCTTCAGGGTGGGAACTCGCCATATAAAATTCATGTCTTCCGTAAGCGATATGCTAAGCGAAACTTTTACATTTCTCCCTTACAAAGGTGCTTTGTTGGAAGCTCCATTTTTATTGGGATGTTATAATACTACAAAAAATTAAAAAATTTTGTAACATCGGTTAATCGACTGAAATTAACCGGTTTAATCGTTAATCGAAAATCATCGTTAATCGGTAAATCACTCTACCGAATTATGTGATGAACGATCCACAATTTCTGATACATCCAATATAAAATCACCTCCCAAAAATCCCTTTAATGCGCCTTATAATATTTCCGATACAAATCATGATATTTTATACTTTTTGATTCTAATTCTGCCACTCAATACTAAACGAATCGTAATTATTTTTTCAGTGTTGTGAAAACTCCAATAAATACTATACAACACTGAAAAAATTATTTCAATTCGTTCAGTATCGACTAAAAAATTTGAAATAAAATTGCTTTCGAATCGAAGAAGTATTCGATCGCGTCTGCCAGAATTAGCCCCATGATGTGTGAAACACTAAACATTTAGGTCTTATACCCACCTTTCAGTACACCGATCGAGTTAGAATCACTTTTTGAATCGATATCGTTATGTTGGTATTAAGATTCAATTGGGTTCAAACTTATTTAAATGCGATCTAAATCTTCTTACCAAATTTTATTGGAATCGGTCCATATGTTGGCATGACATTTGGCAAAAAAAACTTCCGCGATAGCTACTTTATAATGCCAAAATGTAGTGATGCAAGGTCCTGAATGGACCTTAAATCACTTAAAGACGAAAAAAACCTCATATATGTATGTGTAGGTTTATCTATATAATATTCAACACAAAGAACTTTTACATGATTCTTAACCTCATAATATATTTTTGATCTGGCGGATCCATGAATGCCCATGGGTTCTAAATAGATTACACTCTCGAAAATGTGTCTATAAATACTAAGGTGTAGTGACCGACTACATTTTGTTATTCGTTTTTAATACGCAAAAGCCCAGCAAAATGTTTGGGCTTTAATTTTTTTGAATAATGGGTTAAGTCTTTATTTCACCCATTGTTATTCTCATTGTGTTTATACAAATATATTAAAAAATACTTTTCTTTTTTACAGTTTTGCAATGCCAACATTTTTTAAGGGTCGCAAAAAAATATTAGACGAAAGTGATCTCTACAAAGCTTTAAAAGAACATAAATCCGGTAAGTAAATATTGGTACATATGGTAATTTATCTGAATCATAAATTTAAAGTACTAAATATTAGGTGTGTTCATTTACCTTACTAGTAGAAACTTGCAAGGAGAGAGTAAATTTGAAGTTTACAAAATTTTTCTCAAAACTACTCAAAAAAATAAAAAAGTAAATGAACGCTTTACCAGGTAAAATTAGTTATAGCCGTTTTCTCATTAGGCGCTTACCTTTTTTCCCAACGACAAACTGTACATGACAGGAGTTTTGTTTTCTCAGTGTCTCATTTGCTGCTATATGTCGTGAAGTTAACCGGCACTCAACTGCTTAAATTTTAGAAAAATAAATATCCTATTTTATGGAAAAACTTTTAATTAAGAAATTTTGAAACTTATATTTATTTTGTAAGCAAAAACATGAAACATGTGGTTGAATAATTCTTTCTACACCATTTTTCATTGAAATTGAGAAAATTCCAAATGAAAATGAGAATTTATATTTGAAATTGAGAACATTCCAAATAAAATTGGGAAATTTTAATTTGAAATTGAGAAAATTCCAAATGAAATTGAGAAAAATCCAAATGTAATTGAGGAATTTTAATTTTAAATTGGTAAAACTGAATTATATGATTTTTATTATATTCATACAACAAACATAAGGATGAAGAAATGAAAATAAAATAAATCGCAGTATTATTGACCAACAGGCATATCTTCCAGATCCAGAGCAGATTGATAAAACGCTGCAGTATGTTGTATGGTTTTATTGCAATCTCCAGTAGTTATACATACATGTCTTAGAAGCCTTAATCACCTCTTCTAAAAAGGCAAGCCTCTGCTCTCCTACATTGGAGGGAATTTCTTTCGGTATATTCATCTTTGTTTTCGCCATTCTTTTTATTTTTGACCAAATAATTTCAATGGGGTTAAGCATCAGTGAATAGAGGCTCAATCGCAGGAGTGTAGCTGGAGAGTATGGTGCAAACAAAGATGAATGTACCAAACGTTATTCCCCCAATTGAGTAGAAGAGCAAAAACTTGACTTTTTAGAAGAGGTGATTAAGGCTTCTAATACAAGTATATTTACTGGAGATTGCAGTACATACTACGCCATACAACATACTACAAGGTTTTACCAATCTGCTCTGGATCTGGAAGATATGCCTGTTGGTCAATAATACTGCGATTTGTATTTTCATTTCTTCATCCTTATGTTTGTTGTATGAATATAATAAAAATCATATAATTCAGTTTTATCAATTTAAAATTAAAATTTCTCAATTTTATTTGGATTTTTCTCAATTTCATTTGGAATTTTCTCAATTTCAAATTAAAATTTCCCAATTTTATTTGGAATTTTCTCAATTTCAAATTGAAATTCTCAATTTCATTTGGAATTTTCTCAATTTCAAATTGATTTTCTCAATTTCAATTGGAATTTTCTCAACTTCAAATTGATATTCTCAATTTCAATTGGAATGTTCTCAATTTCCAATTGATATTCTCAATTTCAAATTGAAATTCTCATTTTCATTTGGAATTTTTATGCTCTTTTTCCATTCTCTCCTTGAGAGTTTTTCGGGTACGTGAACACTTACTAGTAACAATTGAAGCACAGCCGCGAATAACGTTATAATTATTAACGTTATTATAACGTTAATAATTATTTTTCAGGAGAGCAAAAAAACGTTTTTAACAGGCAGGACTATTTTTTTTTTATGCATTAAGGTGCATAATTTTGGGTGATTTGATGTTTAAACAGTGTAGGAGAGTAATTTTTACGATAATCTGCAAAAAAACTGTTTTTGCAAAAAGTGGCTTTTACAACGTTATTCGCGGCTTTGCTTCAATTATCAAAAATAAGCAATAATTTTCTTTAAATGAACACACCTATTGGAAAGGCTAAGAGTAAAAATATTTAAAAATGTCTCTGTCTTTTCAATTGAAATTTCACGTTATTTAAATTTTATAGGCTAAAGAATTTAATTTAAATTTAAAACTTCTTGATGCTGTAGCGAATTCAATAGTAAAAATTTTAGTACTGCAACTACAATTTCACACCACATATGGACTTAAGAGAAAAAAATTCATTTTTGTGCATTTATTAACGTCCAATTTCAACAAGTTCAGTTTAAACTAACTATTACTTCAACCTTCAGTTAACAATATATTTCTGACAGTTATAACTGCTAGTTAATTGTAACTGAACTTGGTAAAATTGGGCGTCAGTAATATTTCTTAAATTTATTCTATAAACTATAATATTTTAATAAAAATCAAAGCCACATTCATTTACATAGTCTGTTATTTGATTCTCATAAGATATTAAATTTCCAATATCCAGGTTATTTAAAGAATAAATTGGCGGAAAAAAAATATTAAATATGATTTATAATTCCATTACATGCTTAATGATTAATATCATTTTCATTTTAAAATGATCCAAAAATATGGTTGGTTTTTTAACAAATTGTTTCCTAAAATTTCTTGCCAAAAATTTATTGATTATTAATTTTTTATTTATGTAGTCTTTTATGTTTTTTAATTCTTGGTAATTTAATTTTACATGTGAGTATGTGCTTATGTGCTGATATGTCTCACCCCAAGTATTGTAATGTATCGAATGTATCCATTGAATTCAATTAAATATTCTACACATATCACATTTCTTCTTTCCAATTAACAAAAAGCATTTGTCATAAATTGTGTACGTACAGTGTGACAAAAATTACTAACCAAAGTAGCGATTTAATATTGCTAAATAAAATAATTTTTAACAAAATGCAGTTAAAAATAAATTGACGTTCTACAGTGGGTAACGTTTAATCAAGTTCTTGATTGTTTTTGATCTCTAAAAGTTTTAAAAACATTTTAATTCATTTAACATTTAACAAAGGAGACCATTAACTTCTTAGAAATTAACTAACTCATCAGTGAATAAATTAAAACAAGTTCCATAAAAAATGCATTGATTGAATCGAAATTCCCCAGGAGTTCTCAAAATTCTCCCAATTTTGCATATTTAAATTCAATTGTAAAAATTGGAAGAGAAAAAGCAGACCGTATTTTAATACCTTCCAAACAAAATATTTTTTTCTTTTCGAAACAAAATTAAATAAAAATCATTAAATTAGATTTTATTTCAGCTAATGCGGCCTAAAGTTCTGTATGTAATTAAAAATGCTTTTAATCCATATTTTCCCAACGTTTCGTGAATGTTATGTTCACTTAATCAAGGGATTCGTCTATTTAAATTAAAGAAAATATATTTAACAATAATATTACAACAAACATTTTTCAACAATTAATTATGACTTACAATAAGAAAAAAGAATTTTTTATTACATTGAACAATAACTTGTTGTAGACAAACATAAAAAAACATTAAACATGAAATATTAAGTTAAACACAAACAATAATTAGTATTGTGGTTATTTTATTGAACTGTTAATGGTTTTTTTTAATCCAAATTTAGATATTTTTAATTAGGCTTAAGTTCATTGAATTTAATTTTCATTAAATTATTTTTATGAAGACAGGAATTTTACAACATGAAATCAATTAAAATTGTTTTTTTTTTACAAATAGATATTGGGAATTATTACTTTTTCAAAAGCAACTTTATTATATTCAACATTTTTTTATTTTTCGAATTTATTCTATGAGTTAAATTTCAGTTATGTATTTTATAAAGCTTTTTGTAATAGCTCTATTCCTTAAATTTTTTTAGAAATGACTTTATACACTACCAGACTATTATATTGTATTTTCTTGTTACATTTTACCTTAGCTTTCCGTTGGATAGCAATGAAGTATATTTATGTATAGAAAAATTTACAATTATTAGACACCAGCAGAATGTAATGCATTTTCTGGCTGAAATTTAACTCATAGAATAAATTCGAAAAATAAAAAAATGTTGAATATAATAAAGTTGCTTATGAAAAAGAAATAATTCCCAATATCTATTTGTTAAAATAGTTGAGTTAAATACATTCAATTTATAAAGTATCACTATCCAGTGTGACACAAAGAATGCTGACGAAGGCCGTAGCGGTCCAGAAAATGCATTACATTCTGCTGGTGTCTAATAATTGTAAATTTTTCTGTACATAAATATACTTCATTGCTATCCAACGGAAAGCTAAGGTAAAATGTAACAAGAAAATACAATATAATAGTCTGGTAGTGTATAAAGTCATTTCTAAAAAAAAAAAAAAAAAAAAAAAAAAAAAAATTTAAGGAATAGAGCTATTACAAAAAGCTTTATAAAATACATAACTGAAATTTAACTCATAGAATAAATTCGAAAAATAAAAAAATGTTGAATATAATAAAGTTGCTTATGAAAAAGAAATAATTCCCAATATCTATTTGTTAAAACAGTTGAGTTAAATACATTCAATTTATAAAGTATCACTATCCAGTGTGACACAAAGAATGCTGACGAAGGCCGTAGCGGGCCAGAAAATGCATTACATTCTGCTGGTGTCTAATAATTGTAAATTTTTCTGTACATAAATATACTTCATTGCTATCCAACGGAAAGCTAAGGTAA